>CM063177.1:31044726-32244726 GCA_031835075.1 Saguinus oedipus | reverse complement strand
AGAGACCACTTTATAGTTTATTCCATTATTTAGAAACATAGTAGTGACCATACTCTGAACCACAGATGATGTTATGTTGCTGCCACTCAGCTTATTGAGTTTAGGGCTAAATATGCTTATGCCTGGTTATTTCAGTTGTTAAATTAGACCAATTATAAGGTGATTCTATGAAACCCTTGATACTTTAAACCTTAGTAAGGTTGAGAGTTTGAAACAAATGTAAAGTGGTCTATTTGTTGGGTTTTGGGGGCTTATATGCATGTGGCACTAAACCAGTAAAATGAATGAGATAATGACGATATTACTGCCAAATTCTACTGAAGATTATAGTATCAACATATAAAAAATTTAAAAAAAAAAACACAAATCATTAAGATTCAGTTGAATTTTATTTATCTGCTTACCAACTATCCATTATCAGGGCAGTCAGAAATCCTCAATAATTCTGGTGAATTTATTTACTAAAGTGGGTTGCCTGTTAGCAAAATCTCTGTACAAGTTTATTCACTGTGGCATTTTTATAGCAGTGAAAAATTAGAAATAATCCAATAAGGATACTATAAACCAATTATGCCACATTTGTGTAATGGAAAACTCAAAAATCATTTAAAAAAATGCAAATATTTTCAAAGCATATTCTTAAATTTAAAAAGAAAGCTGAAAATCAGTATCATAAGATGATCCAATATTAATAATACTCAATGCATTTTTGAATTAGGCATAGGGGAAACTTATGAGTAGTTATTTCTGAGGGTGACTGATGCAAACTTTTCTTGGTAATTTATATATTTATGTAGTGTTCTAGTTTTTCACAATCAGCATATATTTGTTTTATAATTTTTAAAAGCCTTTGTAAGGTTATTTTTAGACGTGAAAAATGTATAAATGGTCTTTGTACAATGGCCTTTCTAAGGTCATTTTTATACATAAAAACATTAGACAAAAGAGTAAAGTTATCTTCCCAAGGTCACAGACAGTGACAGAAACAGACTCAAATTACGGGCCATCACTCTCCAAAAGGTAATTTCTACTCAAGTGTTTTAAAATATCCTTTAGAAACTGTAACATACCAGATACATACCAACAGGACCATGAGAGCCCAGAGAAACTACTATTTTAGTATTTAGCAGTCTAAAGAAGCAATATACCAGGTGAGAGAGGAAAATGTGTGTGTGTGTGTGTGTGTGTGTGTGTGTGTGTGTGTGTGTGTGGATTGGAAGACTTTGAGAGACATTAAAACAGACAAAATAACCTGTGCAAATGCGCAAAGAAGGCATGTAAGATTTTAAAACATATTAAAATAATACTATTGGGGACTAAATATAGTTTGTTATGGTTTGACACAGGACAAGTAGGGTATAGATCATGGATAAATAGATTGATAGATAGATAGGTGATAGAAGAGAGAGAGAGACAGAGAGACAGAGAGAGAGAGATGGGAATTGCTAGGAAAGGCTTAGAAAGATAAGCAAAAGAACTGGATGAAGATCCTGTGTCAGTTCAATGAGTTTACATTTTACCTTGAAAATAATAAGGGCATACTGAAGAATTTTATGCATGACAAAAGCAGAAGCAGACTTAAATTTGAGAAAGTTTATCTGGAGAATAAATTAGAGTTTATCTGGGAGCAGGGAAGACTCAAGGCAGGAAGACCAGTTAGAAGATTGCTGTAATGGTCTGAGCTAAAAATGGTGATCGTCTGTGGTCATGATGGTGGAAGGTGAGGAGAGATTCAAGAGATAAGCAAGAGATCAAATGAAGAGGATGTGGCATTTGACTGGACATGCAGAGTTGGGGAAATGGAAATGTTTACATCAACATCCAGATTTCTACCCTCAGAAACTGGATTATTGCTGGTGGTGTTCACTGAGAAAAGAAAGATCAACACAACATATCTACAACCATACAATCTTTGATAAACCTGACAAAAACAAGCAATGGGGAAAGGACTTCCTGTTTAATAAATGGTGTTGGGAAAACTGGCTAGCCATGTGCAGAAAGCAGAAACTGGACCCCTTCCTGACACCTTACACTAAAATTAACTCCAGATGGATTAAAGACTTAAACATAAGACCTGGCACCATAAAAACCCTAGAAGAAAATCTAGGCAAAACCATTCAGGAGATAGGAGTAGGCAAGGACTTCATGAATAAAACAGCATTGGCAACAAAAGCCAAAATAGACAAATGGGACCTAATCAAACTCCACAGCTTCTGCATGGCAAAAGAAACAGTCATTAGAGTGAATCAGCCACCAACAGAATGGGAAAATATCTTTGCAGTTTACCCATCTGACAAAGGGCTGATATCCAGAATTTACAAAGAACTCAAACAGATTTACAGGAAGAAAACAAACAAGCCCATTCAAAAATGGGCAAAGGATATGAACAGACACTTTACAAAAGAAGACATACATGAGGCCAACAAACATATGAAAAAATGCTCATCATCACTGGTCATTAGAGAGATGCAAATCAAAACCACATTGAGATACCATCTCACGCCAGTTAGAATGGCGATCATTAAAAAATCTGGAGACAGCAGATGCTGGAGAGGATGTGGAGAAATAGGAACACTCTTACACTGTTGGTGGGAGTGTAAATTAGTTCAACCATTGTGGAATACTGTGTGGCGATTCCTCAAGGACCTAGAAATAGAAATTCCATTTGACCCAGCAATCCCATTACTGGTTATATATCCAAAGGACTATAAATCGGCCTACTATAAGGACACATGCACACGAATGTTCATTGCAGCACTGTTTACAATAGCAAAGACCTGGAACCAACCCAAATGCCCATCGAAGATAGACTGGACTGGGAAAATGTGGCACATATACACCATGGAATATTATGCAGCAATCAAAAATGATGAGTTTGTGTCCTTTGTAGGGACATGGATGAATCTGGAAAACATCATACTCAGCAAACTGACAGAAGAACAAAAAATGAAACACTACATATTCTCACTCATAGGCGGGTGATGAACAATGAGAACACATGGACACAGGGAAGGGAGCACTACACACTGGGGTCTATTGGGGGGAATAGGGGAGGGACAGTGTGGGGGGGAAGCTGGGGAGGGATAGCCTGGGGAGAAATGCCAAATGTGGGTGAAGGGGAGGAAGGCAGCAAAACACACTGCCACGTGTGTACCTATGCAACTATCTTGCATGTTCTGCACATGTACCCCAAAACCTAAAATGCAATTTAAAAAAAGAAGAAAGAAAAGAAAGGGAAAAAAAAGAAAGATCAGAGAAATAGAATAGCAGGTTTAGGGACTGGGTAGGAGGTGAGGGAGTAAGTGTCACTATGTGAGGAGACAGTTGGGATCATGTGTCAGGAAGCAGCCAGTGGGACATCTGAAATATATATGGGTTTGAGGCCTTCTGAGGGCCAAAGACACAACAGAACCAGTATGAAGCTGGTGGGCAAACACACCAACAAGAACACTGTTAAAAATATATATTTTGAGGCCCTACACTGGAAATGATAATTCAGTGGGAATTATAAGAATTCGTAGAATCAACAAACCTGGGTTTATACTGCATTTGATTCCTAGCCAGACATTTGCCTTAGCAAACTTCTAGAGACACTGCACTGGCTCAGTGCAGCCTGCGTCTCGAAGACCACAGTATTTGGCTATGTTCCCCCAGAAACCCACTTCTCAGTTTTGCAAAACAAACTCAGTCACACATACAAAACATCAATCAACTGTTTTGGCAATGACAGAAATAAGCACAAATTCTTCCATTTTTAAGAGTAATAATTCATGCCATAACAACATTAAAAATCAAGAAAGTTTTTATTTTATATTTTAATTCTAGAATTCAATTGGCAGGGTTTTATATATTATTTCATTCTTAGATATTGCTGTTTTTAATTGAAGAGGAACACAAATCTATTTAAGAAACTATAGTTGTAAAATTTAAGAACTATAAGCAGCAATTTATCTGTATTTAAAGTGCTTGTTCATTGCCATAAGTTTTCTTATGGCTGTTTTTAATAAGTATATCCCCTTACCTCCAATATTCTGCATTGTAATGGAAATAAAAGCTCCAATTTTTCCTGGCCATCCAAATGCCTTTTCTCCTAAGTTTTCATAAATCAAAGACCCTATAATAAAAGATAAAACAGCTTTGTTAAAAATATTGTTTTAGTGACTAAAACATTTTTGTTGTATAACTCCACACTGAAGTCTCAAACATGTAAATAAACTTCATATAGAAATTACAAGCGCAAATGATGCAACCTCAAAAACCAGTAAGCAATATATTAAAATTTTATCCAAATAAGCAATGGCTTTATTTATTTTAGCTGCATGTAGCAAGTCAAAACAGTTCTTTCTATCATATATCAGAAATGTCTTTTTTTCCTATTTGTCTTGAACCTGAGCCAGTTGACTTTTACTCCTGCCTCTCATTTGCCCAAAAAACTAAAAACATTGAGAGATCATGTCACTAAGCTCAGAAGAAAATGAAATGTGAAACTGACTACAATCATCCTAAGGTTATGAAGCAACAGACTGAAATACTCTTTTATGAGAATTAAAATAGAATATGTTGGACTCAAGCAGTAGCATACCTCCTTCCTTGGCTGTTTTTAATAAAAGATGAACTGAGTACAGTGATAATATTGCCACAGCAAGAAGCATGATTCTGTAAAGGGAAGAAAGAGTAGATAATAAAGTTTCTATAATACATAAGATGTAATTATATTAGATGTTACAATAAAAGATCACCTTAATCTTTTTAATCATCAAATTTACAAAATTATGTTGGTTTGGGGGAAGTTGAGAAATTCTTTTCAGAACTCTGCACATAACCTTTAAAGTCATAGAAATAGAATTTGCTATGTTTTACATGCCCAAATCTACTACCTGAAGTCCCTAACTTTTTTTTAATGTTACCCAGTTGTAAAATTTGGTTCATAGCTTAGATGCTAAGTGTACAGCAAAATTAGAAAATGCTACATCTACTTAGCACATGGGAATATGCACATCATATTTGCACGATATTCACATCAGCACTTAGAATTGAAGGGCTATTCATTAGCCTGACTAAACCTTAAACTGAAATCTAGGAATCCAAAAGCCAAAGCATGCAATCTGAGCTGCCTTACTGCTGATCCTGTGCATTAGATAACAAATGTAAGCTAGAGGGGCAAGCAGTTGCATATATAATAGAGAAAGCAGAGAAAGCTAAAGATGGGGCAGGAAAGTTTCTTTATTTTTGTTTTCAGAGTCATTTCTGCTGTTAGGACTCTCTGCATGTCCACATGCATTTATGGTTTCTTTATGTTTATGCTGAATGGTATTTTTCCAAATCTAAGACTTGGAGCACAAAAATAAGAATGTTGATGAAAATATCTACATAATAAATGGAGGAACAATACTTTTACCTGTAACTAAAAAACAAAAAACAAAAAAGCTTTATCCTTGTTTATTTATTTTTTAAAAAAAAAAAAACACACTTTCCCCACAATTGATCTACTCTTTTGGAATTCCCAATGAAATCAATATTACAAATGTACATTTAGACCATGAATTATGAATTTTATGATCCCATAACTATATTTTGCTCTTATTTTCCATGAAGTATGTCTGCCAGAACTGTCTAACCAATGACTTATTACTGTGTTTTTCCATACGCTTTATGAACTTAACTGTTTTTAAGGAATAATGTAATTCAGATTATATAATTTTGTTCCCTGGGAAAATAATGAGCATTCCCTATATTCTAAACATGCACTGTGTTTGGCAGAAAATACTAACAGTAAAACCAATGAAATACTGTGTCACTTGCTATAAATTAAGAGAGAAAGCTTAATCCAGTCTGTGCTATTTAGACACACAAAACACACTTCATGATGTTTAGTGATTTAATTGTTTTGACCAAATTAATCTGCTAAATGTTTATAGGCCTGAAATGAGGTCCTCATTTTTTTAAAAAAATGGAATATTCTTCTCTCATGAAGATAATCTATGACTCTAAGATTGGGGTAAGTGTTGCCTATTCATCAGTGATCTGTAACTTCCTAATTTTAATGGCATGTATAATTGATAAAGTAAGGCAGCTTTTTTGTCTTAGAGGTAATGCACATTACAAAATCATATAAATATATGACTATATATAGCTATTAAAATTCAGATTATTAAAAAACCTACTTTATCTCAAACATGGCTTATATAAAAATAAAGTTGGTATAAAACCCATTCAGCTAAAGAATATTATACATAAAACAGTTTAATCAAAGCACTAACACAATATACAGATTTATAGTCCTGATCCTTAGCCCTCAAATAGCTGTGTGATTACTAATCACATATGATATTCAGAACATAAATAGTACATATTTATGATATAAATGTTGCATTCTTAGACAGTTATTTAACTCTCTAGCACTGCATTTGGGATTAGGATCTGCGTCCACGGTGGTGCCTAACATCAGACTTTATTCTTGTGAAGAATTCCATGGCTGCCAACTATATCTTGGAAAATACCAGGCTGTACATGATGCACATAAATGTCTATTGTTGTCTGTCACAGATGGTGCTGTATCCACCCTACAGGTCAACCACCAGATGCCGCTTTTAGGCAGCATTTGAATAAGTTTGGTGAAAGTGCATAGGTTTAGGAATAGGGTTTGGTCACTCAACAAATATTTTCTGTACCAGGCACTGAACTAGGTTTTGGGATAGAGACATTGGTAAGTGAAAACAGACATAAACTCAACTTTCTAGAGCTTATGTCTGGCGAGGGGGAGACAGATATTTAACCAAATGAATCAGACAAATCACATTAAAACTGTGGTGACTGTATGATAAGGTGATTTACCCCAGTCATGGAGATCAGAGCAGGAAGCACTCAGGCGAGGCTGAACTGACATATGAGGAGTTAACTAGTGAAGAAGACAGAGAAGAGGGTTCCAAGAAAATGCGCAAAGGGCTGGTGGCAAGAGGGAATGTGGCATCTTCATGGGATGGAAACAAGACTTATTGTGCCCAGTGTATCTTTCACACAGGGTCACAGGGAACTGGACATAAGTGGGTCCAAGGTATGTGGGGCTCTTAGGCTTGGTTGTTTCTTTCCTGAGAATGACACAAAATTGCTTCTGGGAAAGATTTTTTTGACTGCTAAACACCAAATTATTTCAAGTATCTACTAAACAATGAAATTCTGTTGAGGCTGCTCCAGCACTTTGATTGGTTGAGCACATAAACTTTCTGCCTTTGGATTAGGGATGGTTGGGTGACCAAGTACCATGATTAGCCTCCTCTGACTTTTTCCTCAGGTTGCTATTCTATCTAAAAACCAGAGGAATTCACAAATACTTTCTCAGGTTGTTCATGTTTACAAAGATCAAACTTCAGATTGTCAATTGAAAGAGCCACCAGGTATGCATAGACTTCCTCACCAATTGTTGACATACACATTCACTTACATAAAAAGTATGATCCCTGTGTTGGCCATGGCATAGGACAAGCCCAGGATCCCACTGCCCATGATGGCATTACTCAGGTTGAATGAAGACATTCCAAAGGAAGTGGTTCCGGGATGCTTGAAAAAGAAGGGATGTATTATAAGCAAGCATTTGCCAAAGGGCAAACCTTTGGGGGTTATCCTTATTCTCACATTATCTTTTCTGTAGATTACAGTCCAAGCTTGACGACTAAGATAAAATTACAGTGAGTAAAGCCGTTACTCAACATCAATAAAAGCATGTAATCTTCAATGGAATGCAGTGCTTGGTTTCAGCAGAGGCCTCAGTAAAAATAAAAATTACAAGGGGAGTCACATAAAGAAGGAAAAACATGTATGATTGCAGATTACCTTTGGGTTAGAATGATTTCCCCACAAACACATAAATTTCATAAATGATTTATGCAGCCATATGGCGAACAGGAAAAAACAAGCCCTTATTCCAGTAAGGGCCTGAATAAACAGAGAATGTGCTGATCAAGGCTTGGAAAATTTCAGTCACATTGTTTTCCCACAGACACCTAGGTAGATCAGACACCCTCAGTCCCATTTATTGCCTGAAAACATAGATTCACTTACATGTTCATCACCATAATCTGCCAGCTTCTTTTTTGCCAAAAATCCGTTTGTCAGGAATTTCTGACTTTCAGCGTCTTCATTAGCAAATTGACTGAACACACACACACACACACACACAAATAAGAAAGTAAAAACATCTAATTATATGCTCTGAATCATATGTATGTTTCAGGTGATCTAAGTAACTGAACCAGAGGAGGGCAAATAAGATACCCCATTTTTTTTCTTTTCTTCCTTCACATTAGTGGTCATTCCAGATCAACAATTGAGCTCCATTTACAAATATACTTTGGGATGGAAGAAGGATGTTATGAGGGAAGGGAATGTTATTTTTAGTTAAAAATTGTTTATGGGACATTTCTTCTTTCTCACATTAGCTATGCAACAAAGAAGCTAACTAGAACTAATTGTGTTAACATTTAGAGCCCTTTCAAAGAAAGAGTACAGGGTGATGATAGAGTTTTCTGATCTACTACCATACCATACTCAGATGATTGTATTAATTCAACAAATACTGATTAAATGCCTAGGTACTGTGTTTCTAATCTCATGTGATACTCAAAATATCCTATGATGAGGCAACTGTGACTCAGAAAGGTGAAGCAGCAGGCCTATATCCACCAGACCCCATTCTCCCCCTGGCATCAAGCAGTCTCAGGCAGGACCCTGTAGCTGGTGTTTTCCTCTTTCTCTCTCTTTTTTTTTTTGGCACAATCGTTTATACATATATCTCCTATTGGAAAGTAATTCAATGGTAGTTCTGTGTTGAGTTGGTTGTTTTTGTATGTGTGTGTGTATGTTTTAATTACTGTTAAAATGTACATGGATTACTAACAGGTAACGAATGAAACTAAGAAAAATATTAAAGCACTTCAATGAACTGGAAGAAGAGTTGGAAGAAAATTTCAAGATGTCACTATCCACAGAGCATTGTGATTGTGGTTTTCTTGGGCACAGGCTGGAACCTGCACAACTTAATCATAGAGCTGTGCTGGTCAGCTCATGCAGTTACATGTCAGGGGCTTTGAGGCTACAGACCTAGGACCAGCCACATTTCAAGAAGCTCAATTAATAAGGCCTGCTGCTGCCATTGCATTTTTATGTTGCAAAATGTCACAGACTTTTTAGTTGTTTTTATATAAAATGATCAACTATGTATATTTCTTAAAGGTGCTTTCAAATTGATGGTTTGAAAATTTTAGGATATTTCCTACATAAAAAGTAAGATAAAATAATTGAAGTGTGTTCTATTAATATAATCTTAGGGGGTGGGCACAGTGGCTCATGCCTGTAATCCCAGCACTTTGGGAGGCCAACGCAGGTGGTCACCTGAGGTCAGGAGTTCGAGACCAGCCATCATCATGAAACCTGTCTCTACTAGAAACACAAAAAATTATCTGGACATGGTGGCAGGCACCTGTAATCCCAGCTATTCATGAGGCTGAGGCAGGGGAATCACTTGAACCTGAGAGGCAGAGGTTGCAGTGAGCCAAGATTGCACCATTGCACTTCAGCATGGGCCACAAGAGTGAAATTCTGCCTCACTAATAAATAAATAAAGTGATCCTTAGAAATAAAATAGAAAAGAATTATTCTAGGAGATCTGTACAAATTGCTTTTAATAACAGAGGTGAATCCTGAAAATAATCTGGAAAGAAAAGATGATGGCAGGGTTAATTTTTGAGAATAGAACAGTACACAAGAACAGAAAAGGAAATACCGCATATTCTCACTCATAGGCAGGTGAGAAAAATGAGAACACATGGACACAGGGAGGGGGTCTACTACACACAGGGGTCTACTGGGGAGAATGGGGGAGGGACAGTGGGGGGGAGAGCTGGGGAGGGATAGCGTGGGGATAAATGCCAAGTGTGGGTGAAGGGAAGGAAGGCAGCAAAACACACTGCCATGTGTGTACCTATGCAACTATCTTGCACGTTCTGCACATGTACCCCAAAACCTAAAATGCAATAAAAATTTAAAATAAAATAAAATAAAACAGTGCAAGATATAGATAGGAACAGCAGACAAAACCACAAAGTTTTATGTGCTTTTCTAGAATTCAAGGCATAAATAGTTCTGTGTACACAAGTTAAGAACATATCCTGGCCTTCTGCCACATTTCGCATGGAAAGCATAATGCCCACAGTTGTTGCCTCCTTCCATTTCCATATACCTCTTAATGGTCTGTAGTTAATGTACCTGCTACATGAAGACCGGTACATAATGTTTACAGTTGGAGACTGAGATGACAGGATAAAATGAAGCCTAAAATGAGCCTGAGAACTATAAACACAAAAGTGCCACCTAGAATTTAAAAGCTGGAATGTCTAACACTCTATTCTTTATTTTAATCAATAAACTTAAAATATGTATTCCATGAGTAGTTTTTAAAATTTAGAATTTGAAAGTAAACAGATTTTCTTTCTTTGAGGCATTTGCATGTTCTTATTTTGGCATGAGATGAGTTGTAGTCATTAAACATGCCAAGACTGTATAAATATATGAGAAATGTCCCCGGTCTGCTAAATGTTTTGATACCAAACCCAGCATGTATTAAAAACACAAGTGTAATGACCACAAATAAATACATTATGTTGAATTTCTCAAAAATTTATATTTAAGGGTTCCATCCAAGCCGCACATAGATAAAACCCATCTCTTTAAACTGATTTTAAAAACTGCAAAATGATGACCTATGTTCAAGCCAGGAGATAAAGGGTAAGTCACTGTGAGTGGTTCAGAACACATTGCATGAAGTTTAATGAAAGCATTGATGCTCTTTCCTTTCTGGCTTTTGAGGACTAAGTGGAATGACACTATGACAGTTCTTGGGTGGGTGTCCCCTTTAGTTTGGTTAACCTCTGCGGAACTCATATTTGTGTGCATTCCTCTCAGAAACAAGCATCTTCAGGTTTGGATCAATTTTCTAAGGGTAATGCAGTGAAGGAGAAGTAATAAAAATTATTGAATGTCATCTATATACTGGGCACTCATCTCATCCTTGAAAAGCAGCTGTTGGTTTGCCATTTTACATTTTCCACTGAAGCTCGAAGAGGACAAGCAGCTTTTCTAAAGTCAGGCAACTACTCTGCAGACTCCAAAGTCCTGTCTTCTACTATCCTAGTGTTTCCTCAAGGGTTACCTGATTTAGAAAATGCCATAATTTACATCTCAGTGGCCTCTCTAGTCCAATAACCCTAACATTCATTGCACTGAGCTACTTGAAAGAAGAACAGTGCTTCCTCCTGATGGCCTTTCCTGGGTGTTGTGAATAAAATGAGAAGTCTTTGTTCGAGCATAATATTCTCTATTTCAAGCCTAGATTTGGTCAAAAATTCCTTTCTCGGCATCTTAAATCATGTACAGTTTCATATAACATTTTGTGGAAAATCAATTGACTTATCAAATAACTACTGTGCACTTACTATGCACCAGGCAATGTGGCAGGTGGTAAGACCACAGAGACCATTAACCTGTAGTAGTGGTGTAATTAACATCTGCATAGGGAAAGGGTGCATGAAGGAGGGATGGTCACTTCTACCTGGGGGAGTAGAGGAATTTGGAAAAAATTGCATAGGAGACCTGAAGTTGAGCTAATTCTTGAAAGATGAAAGGTGTCAACATGGGAAAAGTGGGAGCAGGTGACTGATTCCATGCAGTTGGAGCAGAACGAGTGAAGGCAACAAGTAACAAATAGGGAGGGGGCAAATACAGTACACGAGAGGCAGCTCAAGAACAGATCACAAATGACCTTATGTGCCCAGCAATGTGTAATCTACTTTCTCTTATGGCTAATGGAGAGGTGCAGAAGGGCTTTATCTGAGGACAGAAATTGATTCCATTTTCAGTTGTAAGATTACTCTTGCGGGAGTGTAGAAGACTAGACAGAGTAGAGCAAACTGTAAGACAGCAAGACAAATCAGAGCTGTCTCCCTGTCTCACATTTAATGCAGGCCTAAGGTAAGACTGCAGTAGAATGGATATAAAAAAGTAGTGGATTTGAAGCATTAATAAAGTCAAACCAACTGGATATTAACTGGCCATTGGCTATGTGGGTCAAAGTTTACACCTAGGGGCTTTTGAGTGAGTTGCTGGATGATAGCAGTGATTTTCACTAGGAAGGGGATTACTAGAGGAGAAGCAGGTTCTGAAGGGGAAGACAGGAGTTCAATATTAGACACCACAGGTTTAACTTTATAAATGAGGCAATTCAGAAACAGTAGTGGTCCAGTAGAGATGAGTAGTAGACAGTTGGATATAATAATCTGAAATTCAACAGAGAAACTTAATAGGCTGGGGATATGGTATACATTCACTGAGTGAAGCCATAATAGTTGTGAGTGAGTGGCACAGAGGATACTTTTAGAGAGAAAAGAATCCCTACAGAAACCAGGAGATGTAGCAATATTGAAAGAGGAATTTGAGAAAGGTGAAAGGAGCAACAGGCTAATATAATTAAAATTATTACACATTATTAATGGGGACAAGGACATTGTAGCCTCAATTCTAAAACAGTTACAAAATGGATTGACATTATCGCTGTATTTCAGGACCAAGGAATTAATATGCTAGCATCAATGTCATTGTTATCTCAAATATACCTGTAATATATCCAATTCTCCCCATCAAGATCCTTGTTTTCCATATCCACATTATGTCTTATTTTTCCATGGAACCTGGTAACTTTAACCCCATACCTGCTCATTGCTGCCTTTTCTGAATTTCCTATCCCGATGTAGCTATCTGGAACACTCTCTCCGCTGCTGCTCTCATCATCTGGTTCGATGTTGACATTTCTCAGTTCCATGGGATCCATTTGAGCTGTCAGCACTTTCTTGTCCACACACAAGCCCCTTCAGTGTAAATAATATACTGTACCTTCAGCTTAAGGCTCTTCCACTTTGTGTTGATGTTCAGAACACTCTGTTCTGCAAACAGAACACAACATACATCATTATAATTTTATTTAAATAAAATAAGTGAACATGAATCATCTACATTTTTTATGTTCACTGTAAAAGGAAAGAAGGGAGGAATCTCTTGAAAACTTTACATAAACAAATCCCAAAAATTTCCTTTACAAGAAAGAAAAAAAATGGAAGAGAAGAAAGAAATTACTAAGAATTGCTAAACCAGCAGATAGTTATAGAATGCCTATGTATAATGAAAATGGCAGGTTTTACTAGTCACTATAAAAAAAAAAAAAAAGAAATCTTAAGACATGGCAACAGTCTTCAAGAAAATTTTGGTATTTGTGAGTGGAATGCATGTTTTAAAAGAAAGGAAGACAAAAGTAAATTGTTGACAAAGGAAGGTCTGCCAAGGCAGAATCTACCAGTGTCTTTACTAGCAATAACTGGAAAGAAAATTGATGCTTTCTTTGGGAGGCTGAGGTGGGTGGATCACGAGGTCAAGAGATCGAGACCATCCTGGTCAACATGGTGAAACCCCGTCTCTACTAAAAATACAAAAAATTAGCTGGGCATGGTGGCACGTGCCTGTAATCCCAGCTACTCAGGAGGCTGAGGCAGGAGAATTGCCTGAACCCAGGAGGTGGAGGTTGCAGTGAGCTGAGATTGTGCCATTGCACTCCAGTCTGGGTAACAAGAGCGAAACTCCATCTCAAAAAAAAGAAAAAGAAAAAGAAAATTGCTGCTTTAATTTAATTGGACATGAAAGAATTAACAGCACCAAAATGCTTGATAATATGCAGCATAGGTGAGGATCAAGTTTAGGAAGTCACTTTCTAGGCACTTTGATCCTGAAGCCAAAGTTAAGAATAGTAACAAAAGAAAGTTCAGATTTACATCTGGGTCAGCATCAGTCAACATCTATGTCAAATTAAAATGTATTTTAATAACAAAGAAATCTAGATTTTAGACTCTGCTCTTCCTTTAACTCATTGGATCTTAGCATAAGTCATTTAACATTTGGGGACCTCATTTTCCTCAACTATAAAATGAAAAGGGGTGGACTGGCATTGTGTTTTTGAAAAATGTCCTGAATCTACTATATGTTGTTGATATAATTTCCTCAGAAATTTTTACCATTAGATTCATTCAGTTATTGTTCAACCATTATATTAGGAGAAACACTATCACTCTTGAAAAGTGTGGTCCTGAAATGTGAAATACCCATTTGATAAGGAAATCCTGGGTAGAGAAACTAACATAAAAATTGCTCCAGAAATCACAAAATCTGCAATTTCTCTGACAAACAGAAACTACTACATGGGAATACCTCTACAACCCATTGCCATGGAAGTACTGCTCTGGAAGGCAACTCACACTTGAGAAACATTCACATCCTCAAATTACAAAACATAAAACACACATGGAAACTCACTAGTAAGAGTGCCGGTAGGCACAAGAAATGATAAAATCCACACCTAAGGAACTACAAATAGCAAAGCAATTTAAAAGGGACTTTGACATTACTATAATAAAAGTTAAAAGAAAACATTCAAAATAATATACCTTTCACAGAATAAAAAAATATAAAAGAATATAACAGGCTAGTTGCAAAAAGAGCCAAAAACAGGAATTCCTAAAAAAATATATATAGAATCATTGAAATTAAAAACAAAAAACTCAGCTGAAGGAAGGGTTATAAAATTGAAAGACAGATCTGTGGAAATCACTCCAATTACAGCACAAAGAGATTAAAAGAAAGGAAAATACAAAGAAGAAGTTAAGAGGAATGGGAAAAAATAAGAATTACAAGTTCAAATACACATACACACGAATTGTCATTCCAATATAGAGAGATGTGAGACTAGGGTGAGACAAAACATAAAGAGATAATGGCAGATAATTTTCCAGAAAGAAAGAAAGCAATTCTCGGAATTAAAAAAAAAATAGCACACAGTGTTTCAAGCAGGAGGAATAAAAATGAATTTCATATTGCTGTAAGGCAGTCTAAGTGTATAACATAAAAGATCAAGAGAAGTTAAAAACTAAGAGAGAACAGAGGTAAGACATGCATATGGTTAAGAGAATAGAAACTCACTAAATGAGTACAAAGGTTTCCTCACACTTCACACAGTACCAGTTTTACTTCCCAGCAGCAACCACTATTGACAGTTTCTGTTTTTAGCTCATCATTTAAAGTTAGCCATTCTAGTTCTAAATAATTCACTAACACTTGTTTGACTTGGTTTACTGATTTTAGACTGGTTACCCATAAAAAGTAAGGATGTTATCATACTTTTTCTATCCTTCCTTCCTCTACACTCCTAATTATTTTAGTTAATAAAATACTTGCACAATTTGAGAATCATAGTATTTTCATATTGTTCTGTGAAACAAATGTGCCATAATTTGCTTCTTTCTAAACAGGGAAAACTAATAAGCAGCAATTACAGTATTATCATTGTATAAACAGTATTCCCTAAAGACAAAGTGGTATATTTGACTACATAATAAATGAAATATAACTCTATATTACCAAAACTTTGAAAGCAAATTTTCTATGCTCTTTTTATTCTGAATGGCTTCCTCTTTCAACCTCTGGGTCTTGCTCAGCTGCTAGTTTCTTGAACACCATTATACTTTTCTTCAGTTTATTTTTCATTATGCTAAAATAATGCCTTGAATAACTTTTTCACACAATGAGCGTATGTCTGTAAACAGAATTTCTGAGTTGTTTCATGTTGAAAAATGTCTTTATTTTGCCTTCAAACTTTGTTGATTGTTTGAATTCTAGATTCAGAAGCATTTTCCTTCAGAATATTGAAGAAACTTCTCTCTTCTAGCTTCTATTGATGAGTCTGGTTCTTATTTCTTTGTGCGATTAACTTACTGATGTTTTTCTGAGGATTTTAGAATTGTTATCCTTATCTGAAATTTCATCATGATGTACCTAGGTGTTAGTCGCTTTTAAAATCCATCGTACTCAGCATGCAGAGGGCCCATTTAATCAAAAGGCTTGTGTCTTTCTTCAATAGAAGACACACTTTCTTCTAAAAATAGTAGAGAAATGTTCTACTATTTTAAAACGGTATTTCTTCCCCTTTGTTTACTCCTAAAACTCTTGATCCATATTTATTAGCTTTTCTGTTTATGTTTGATCTGTTCATCTTATTGCTCAATGTTTAGGAATATTTCCTCAATGTCACATCCAAAATAACAGATTTCATTTTCAGCTATATCTGTTTTATTTTTCAACTTGTCAGCTATTTTTCTCAATCCTGCTCTTAATTTCTAATAATTTGCTCTTATCCTCTCTTTTTTCAGATCACTTTTTTTTTTTGTTTTATGGGAACAATATTTTCTCAGATCTCTCTAAGGATATTGATGTGACATTTTCAGAAGTTCCTTTTGTTCCCTAAATTATATGTTTCTTCTGAAGTTAGTTATTCTGTTTGGTCCTTCTCTTCCATGCTTCTCGTTTTCCTTAGTTTCAAGTGATCCTAGGTTTTCTGTTCATATTTATGAATGATGGGGTGCATTGATTAGCCTGGACAGCTGGTACTTGGAGCTTCTCTGAAATTGTGTGGGCCCATTTCACTGATGGGCTGCTCCCTTGTAGGTTCTGTGCAAGTGATTATTCTGTGGCTTGTCTGTGGCACCAGCATCCAACTTCCAGACACAGCTGCCACTCCAGGAGTGGTTACTTTGGGGGTGAAGCATTTAAATGTATCTTCTTTTTGGTAGAGCTTTCATTCCTGCTTGTTATACCACTTTGTCTGCAGTAGAGGCCCTAATACTTATCCTAGCCTCCTTCCTCAAACTTTTCTTAAAGATTAGATCACAACTTTATCCTATAGTCCAAAATGGTATCCCAAACAGACCACCAGGTCTAAACTGAGGTTCCTTGGTGTATATCTGATCACTGGTT
This sequence comes from Saguinus oedipus, assembly GCA_031835075.1. Taxonomy (NCBI): domain Eukaryota; kingdom Metazoa; phylum Chordata; class Mammalia; order Primates; family Cebidae; genus Saguinus; species Saguinus oedipus. The sequence continues at coordinate 32,227,827 of CM063177.1, read as the reverse complement.
GCCCATGATCTATGCCTCCTCTTTGTCTACGTTGACTTAAGTTGAAACTGCTGCAGGGCTCCCCATGGAAAAAGCACACTTACCCTGGCACCTTTTCTCGTTCTCAGATTTTTCAACCCTATCATCTTTCTGCTTCCTAGGAATTTTCAAAAATTTCTGTTTGTTGATGACACCACTATTGCTTTTCACAGTTTTGTGGTTTGGCCTTTTAAAAATATGATTTTGGGGGACTCGCGAGATGGCGTCGTAGAAGCGACTCAGGATTGCAGCTCTCAGTGAAGGCGCAGAGGCTGCTACAGGTATACCCCAGACAAGCAGGGCCTGGAGTGGACATCAGCACTCATACAGCAGAGGGGCTAGACCATTAGAAGGAAAACTAAGTAACAGAAATACTTCATCATCAACAATCTCAGCGTCCACACAGAGACCCAATTGAAAAATCAGCAACTATTAAGATGACAGGCGGATAAATCCATAAAGATGGGAAGAAACCAGCGCAAAAAGGAGGAAAACACCCGAAACCAAAACACCTCACCTCCTACAAAGGACCAAAACTCCTCACCAGCAAGGGAACCAAGCTGGACAGAGAATGAGTGTGATGAAATGACAGAATCAGACTTCAGAAAGTGGATAATGAGAAACTTCATTGAGCTAAAAGAACATGTTCTAAATCAGTGCAAAGAAACTAAGAACCCTGAAAAAACATTTGAAAAAAGATTCGAGGAATTGATAAAAAGAATGGACAACTTAGAGAGGAATATGAATGAATTGAAGGAGCTGAAAAACACAACACGAGAACTTCATGAAGCATGCACAAGTTTCAACAGCTGAATTGAACAAGCAGAAGAAAGAATATCAGAAGTTGAAGATCAACTCAATGAAATAAAACGAGAAACCAAGATTAAAGAAAAAAGCACAAAAGGAATGAACAAAATCTTCAACAAATGTGGGACTATGTGAAGAGACCCAACCTACGTTTGATAGGTGTACCAGAATGTGATGAAGAGAATGAATCCAAGCTGGAAAACACTCTTCAGGATATTATCAAAAAAACTTTCCCCAACCCACCAAGGCAGGCCAATACTCAACTCCAGGAAATACAGAGAACACCACAAAGATACTCCGCAAGAAGAGCAACCCCAAGGCACATAATCGTCAGATTCACCAGGGTTGAAATGAAGGAGAAAATACTAAGGGCAGCCAGAGAGAAAGGTCGGGTCACCCACAAAGGGAAGCCCATCAGATTCACAGCAGATCTCTCGGCAGAGACTCTACAAGCCAGAAGAGAATGGGGGCCAATATCCAACATCCTTAAAGAAAAGAACTTTCAACCCAGAATTTCATATCCAGCCAAACTGAGCTTCATAAGTGAAGGAAAAATAAAATCCTTCATGAACAAGCAAGTACTCAGAGATTTTGTCACCACTAGGCCTGCTTTACAAGAGCTCCTGAAAGAGGCAATACACTGAAAGAAACAACCAGTACCAGCCATCCTAAAAGCAGACCAAATGCTAAAGACCATCAACAAAATGAAGAATCTACATGAACCAACGGGCAAAACAGCCAGCTAGCATCAAAATGGCAGTATCAAATTCACTCATAACAATATTAACCCTCAATGTAAATGGGCTAAATGCACCAATCAAAAGACACAGACTGGCAAATTGGATAAAAAACAAAAACCCATCGGTGTGCTGTATCCAGGAAACCCACCTGACATGCAAAGATACACAAAGGCTCAAAATAAAAGGATGGAGGAAGATTTACCAAGCAAATGGAGAGCAAAAAAAAGCAGGAGTTGCAATTCTCATCTCTGATAAAATAGACTTTAAAGCAACAAAGATCAAAAGGGACAAAGAAGGTCATTACATAATGGTAAAAGGATCAATACAACAAGAAGAGATAACGATTCTAAATATATATGGACCCAATGTAGGAGCACCTAGATATATAAGGCAAGTTCTTAATGACTTACAAAGAGACTTAGACTCCTACACCATAACAGTGGGAGACCTTAACACTCCACTGTCAATAGCAGACAGATCAACCAGACAGAAAATTAAAAAGGATATCCAGGACTTGAACTCAGACGTGGAACAAGCAAACCTGATAGACATTTACAGAACTCTCCACCCCAAATCCACAGAATATACATTCTTCTCAGCACCACATCACACCTACTCCAAAATTGACCACATAATTGGAAGTAAAGCACTGCTCAGCAAATGCAAAACAACTGAAATCATAACAAACAGTCTCTCAGACCATAGTGCAATCAAGTTGGAACTCAGAATTCAGAAAATAACTCAGAACTGCACAGCTTCATGAAAACTGAACTGGTTCTTGAATGTTGATTGGATAAACAATGAAATGAAGGCAGAAACAAAAAAGTTCTTTGAAACCAATGAAAATGAAGACACAACATACCAGAATCTCTGGGACACATTTAAAGCACTCTGTAGAGGAAAATATATAGCAATAAGTGCCCACATGAGAAGAGTGGAGAGATTCAAAATTGACACCCTATCGTCAAAATTGAAAGAGCTAGAGGAACAAGATCAAAAAAGCTCAAAACCTAGCCGAAGACAAGAAATAACTAAGATCAGAGCAGAACTGAAGGAGATAGAGACAAGAAAAACCCTTCAAAAAATCCATAAATCTAAGAGCTGGTTTTTCGAAAAGATCAACAAAATAGACAGACCACTAGCCAGACTGATAAAAAAGAAAAGAGAGAACAACCAAATAGATGCAATAAAAAACGATAAAGGGGAAATCACCACAGATTCCACAGAAATTCAAACCATCATCAGAGAATACTACAAAAAACATTATGCACATAAACTAGTAATCAGGAAGAAATGGATAAATTCATGGATGCCTGTGTCCTCCCAAGCCTAAACCAGGAGGAAGCCGAAACTATGAATAGACCAATAACAAGGTCTGAAGTTGAGGCAGCAATCAAGAGCCTACCACACAAAAAAAGCCCAGGTCCAGATGGGTTCACAGCTGAATTATACCAGACACACAAAGAGGATCTGGTACTATTCCTTCTGAAACTATTCCAAATAATCCAAAAAGAGGGAACCCTTCCCAAATCATTTTATGAGACCAACATCATCCTGATACCAAAACCTGACAGAGACTCAACAAGAAAAGAAAACTTCAGGCCAATATACATGATGAACATAGATGCAAAAATCTTCAATAAAATTCTGGCACACCGATTGCAACAGCACATTAAAAAACTTATCCATCATGATCAAGTAGGATTCATCCCGGGGATGCAAGGCTGGTTCAACATATGCAAGTCTATAAATGTAATTCACCACATAAACAGAAGCAAAAAGAAAAACCACCTGATTATCTCAATTGACGCAGAGAAGGCATTCGACAAAATTCAACAACCCTTTATGCTAAAAACCCTCAATAAACTTGGTATTAATGGAACATATCTCAAAGTAATAAAAGCTATTTACGACAAACCAACAGCCAATATCATACTTAATGGGCAAAAACTGGAAGCATTCCCTTTGAAATCCGGCACTAGACAAGGATGCCCTCTCTCACCACTCCTATTCAACATAGTACTGGAAGTTCTAGCCAGAGCAATCAGGCAAGAAAAAGAAATAAAGGGTATTCAAATAGGAAAGGTGGAAGCCAAATTGTCTCTATTTGCAGACGACATGATAGTGTACCTAGAAGACCCCATCACCTCAGCCCAAAATCTCCTGAAACTGATAAGCAACTTCAGCAAAGTCTCAGGTAATAAAATCAATGTGCAAAAATCACAAGCATATCTATACACCAATAACAGACTTAAAGAGAACCAAATCAAGAACGAACTGCCATTCACAATTGCTACAAAGAAAATAAAATACCTAGGAATACAACTCACAAGGAATGTAAGGGACCTCTTCAAGGAAAACTACAAACCACTGCTCAACGAAATAAGAGAGGACACAAACAGATGGAGAAACATTCCATGTTCGTGGTTAGGAAGAATCAATATCGTGAAAATGGCTATACTGCCCAAAGTAATTTATAAGATCAATGCTATCCCCATCAAACTACCATTGAATTTCTTCACAGAACTGGAAAAAACCACCATGAATTTCATATGGAACCAAAAAAGAGCCCACATAGCCAAGTCAATTCTAAGCAAAAAGAACACAGCGGGAGGCATTACACTACCAGACTTCAAACTATACTACAAGGCTACAGTAATCAAAACAGCATGGTACTGGTACCAAAACAGGGATATAGACCAATGGAATAGAACAGAAACATCGGAGGCAACACTACATATCCACAACCATATAATCTTTGATAAACGAGACAAAAACAAGCAATGGGGAAAGGATTCCCTGTTTAATAAATGGTGTTGGGAAAACTGGCTAGCTGTGTGCAGAAAGCAGAAACTGGACCCCTTCCTGACACCTTACACTAAAATTAACTTCAGATGGATTAAAGACTTAAACGTAAGACCTGACACCATAAAAACCCTAGAAGAAAATCTGGGCAAAACCATTCAGGACATAGGAGTAGGCAAGGACTTCATGAATAAAACAGCATTGGCAACAAAAGCCAAAATAGACAAATGGGACCTAATCAAACTCCACAGCTTCTGCACGGCAAAAGAAACAGTCACTAGAGTGAATTGGCAACCATCAGAATGGGAAAAAATCTTTGCAGTTTACACATCTGACAAAGGGCTGATATCCAGAATTTACAAAGAACTCAAACAGATTTACAGGAAAAGAACAAACAAGCCCATTCAAAAATGGGCAAAGGATATGAACAGACACTTTACAAAAGAAGACATACATGAGGCCAACAAACATATGAAAACATGCTCATCATCACTGATCATTAGAGAGATGCAAATCAAAACTACTTTGAGATACCATCTCACGCCAGTTAGAATGGCGATCATTAAAAAATCTGAAGACAGCGGATGCTGGAGAGGATGTGGAGAAATAGGAACACTCTTACACTGTTGGTGGAAGTGTAAATTAGTTCAACCATTGTGGAAGACAGTGGGGCAAATCCTCAGGGACCTAGAAATAGTAATTTCATTTGACCCAACAATCCCATTACTGGGTATATATCCAAAGGACTATAAATCGTTCTACTATAAGGACACATGCACACGAATGTTCATTGCAGCACTGTTTACAATAGCAAAGACCTGGAACCAACCCAAATGCCCAACGATGATAGACTGGACTGGGAAAATGTGGCACATATACACCATGGAATATTATGCAGCAATCAAAAATGATGAGTTTGTGTCCTTTGTAAGGACACGGATGAATCTGGAGAACATCATTCTCAGCAAACTGACACAAGAACAGAAAAAGAAATACCACATATACTCACTCATAGGTGGGTGAGAAAAATGAGAACACACAGACACAGAGAGGCGGTCTACTATACACTGGGGTCTATTGGGGGGAATGGGGGAGGGACAGCGTGGGGGGGCTGGGGAGGGATAGCCTGGGGATGAATGCCAAGTGTGGGTGAAGGGGAGGAAGGCAGCAAAACACACTGCCATGTGTGTACCTATGCAACTATCTTGCACGTTCTGCACATGTACCCCAAAACCTATAATGCAATAAAAATTTAAAAAAATAAAAAATAAAATAAATAAAAATAAAAATATGATTTTGTGTGAAGTTTCATTGTTTGATATCCCTAAAGCTAGATCCTAAGCCCCCTTCTTCCAATCCACTTCCAAGACTTCATATAATGTGATGGTTAATTTTTTTTTTTGAGATAGAGTCTCTATCTATCACCAGGCTGGAGTGCAGTGGCAGGATCTCAGCTCACTACAACCTCTGCCTCCCAGGTTCAAGCAATTCTCCTGCCTTCACCTCCTGAGTAGCCGAGACTATAGGTGCCCACCACTACACCTGGCTAATTTTTGTATTTTTAGTAGAGATGGGGTTCACCATGTTGGCCAGAATGGTCTCGATCTCCTGATCTTGTGATCCACCTGCCTTGGCCTCCCAAAGTGCTGGGATTACAGGTGTGAGCTACAGCACCTGACCATGATAGGTAATTTTATGTGTCATTGTGGCTAGGGTAAAGAATGGGAAGATAGCAAGTAAAACCTTATTTTGGGGTGTGTCTGTGAGGGCGTTTCTGGAAAAGATTACCACTTGAATCAATAGACTGAGTAAAAAGATCCACTCTCACCACTGAAGGTGAGCATCCTCCAGTCACTCCAGGTTCCAAATAGAACAAAAAGGCAGAGAATGGGCAAATTTACTCTCTCTACTTGAGCTATGACATCCATTTTCTCCCACCTTCTCCTGCCTTTGAACCCTGGAACTCCTGGTTCTCAGACCTTTCAGTTCTGACACTTATACCAGCAGCATCCTGTTTCTTAGCCTTCGGCCTCAGATGAAATTACACCACCAGCTTTCCTGGTTCTCCAGCTTGCAGATGCTGTATTTTGAGACCTCTTTGCTCCATAATCATGAAAGCCAATTCCCATAATAAATGTCATCTTATATCTACATACATCTATATCTGCCTATCCGTTTATCTCCAGTTGGTTGTGTTTCTCCAGAGAACTCTGATGAATGCATGGACCAAAGACTCCTCAAGTTACATAGTCTAGGCTTCTCCTGGGAACTCGTGTTCCATGTGTCCAGGGGCCTAACTGTCATCTACATATCTCAAAGGCAGTTTAAATTCAATGTGTCCAAAATCTAACTCATGATAGGCCCCTCTTCTTCCAATGTTTCCTTTCCAAAGAATGTTGTCACCATTTGTCCAGTTATTTAAGTCGAAAGCATAAGACACTTCTATTACAAATTTTTCTTTCTTACCCTCCACATCCAGTTCTTTACTAAGGCTGGTTGACTTTTACAATGAACGGAAGTATTTCTCAAGTTAGTCTTTTTCTTTTCACCTTCACTCTTGTCCAAGCTACCATTATGTCTATTGTAAAAATCTCCTAATTGATCTTGAATTCTCTCTTGCCTTCCCTAACCACCCCCACCGTTCATTGTTTATACAATAGTTAGAGTGATCTTTGAAACATAACAGCAATGACACAGATCATTTCATTTATTTGCTTCAAACCCTTTAATGTCTTCCCTTTATTCTGAGGATAAAGTCCAAAATTCTCAACATGCCTGATAAGATTCTGCCTTGGCCATTCTCCTCTCTGGTCTCATCTCCTTCCACACTCTCCTCACCTTAGTGTTCTAGCTACACTAGTCTTTCCATTCCAGAAATTCACTATGTTCTCTATACCTCAGGTCATTTGCACATGTGAGTACCAGTGACTGGCATGCTCCCCTCTCTCCTCCACTCCATCCTTCATCTATCCAGTCCCTCTAGGGGGCCATAGCAGTGTCTTTCATAGCATCCAACTTAGTCCGGGGAATGAGGGAAGGTTTCTCTGAGGAAGCAAAAGTGGGACTGAGATCTTTGCTGCTGTATGTATACACACCTACAATCCAGAAGTTTCAGTTAAAGTCTGTTTTACTTTGTATATTAATAGAAACCTCATTGACTTCATTTGCATTAAGCCATGCTACTCCTGGAATGTTTTATAAAAGATACATCAAACACTCATATGGCACTTACCACATGCCAGCTACTGTTTTAAAACCTTACATCTATCAATTCTTCAGAGCGGCCCTCTGAGGTGAGTACAATATTTTTTCTTATTCCCCATTGTACAGATGAGGTAATGGAGGCACCAAGTTGAGTGGCCTCCATGCTATGCCACCTTTGTATTGCTGTCTCTACTACAGAGAAACAAAGCTGAAGGAGGGAACAAGAACTATGGCTTTGGTGGTAAGCAAAACTGGGTATAAATTCCGGCCACATTAACTATCTTCTGACTTTTCCATCTTCTGTGAAATGAAGGTAATATTATTTGCCACAAAGCAGTGTTGTAAGAGTTTAAATAAGATAATGGTTGCCAAAGTTTGGCATATAGTTTGCCTTCAATAAATTTTAAATCCTTTTTCCCTCTTCCAGTAATCAGAATCTAATTGATATCTTTATCTACATGCAAATGTACATAGTATTTCATATGCATAGACACTTACAAAAGAGGGCTTTACAAGTTCTCAAAACTCTCATAAACATTATGAGCAAGGTAGGTGCCCCTTCATAAATGAACAAATTAAGACCTAATTTTATGCTATTTTTGGCATATATAAAATATTTATTGGGTTGAGCACAGTGGCTCACACCTGTAATCCCAGCACTTTGGGAGGCCAAGGAAGGTCAATCTCTTGAGGTCAGGAGTTTGAGAAAAGCCTGGCCAACATGGCAAAACTTTGTCTCTACTGAAAATAGAAAAATTAGATAGGCATAGTGGCTTATGCCTATAGTCCCAGCTACTTGGAAGGCTGAGGCAGGAGAATGACTTGAACCAGGGGTGCAGAGGTTGCAGTGAGCCGAGATTGCACCACTGCATTCCAGCCTGGGCAACAAAGGAAGACGCCATCTCAAAAATAAAAAAGAAGAAGATTTATTCAATTTTTGCCTTGGCCAAGGGAGCTTTCACAAAAGTTGGGATATGCTTTCACAGCTTATATCTTAACTCTGAAGATTATATTATTTATCTATTTTAAGGGAAAATAATAATAATATCTATTATTTTGAATTGTGTTAAATGCACAATTCAAAAAGAATTAGCACATTATGAGAAACTAAATATTCTGAATCATCTGTCTACAGCACAAAGTATATACCTTGAAGCCTTTAGACTATATCATAATTGCTAAAATTTAATCAGAAACTGTGCAAGACACAGAAGATAAATACAACAGATTCCTTGCACCTGAGGAACTCAGCCTACTAAAACAAACAGATTTTGAGCAAACTCTTATAGCATGATATAATTAACATTTTTACCCTTTACTTGGAATAAATACACAGTGAATTAATCAAAGAATTATTGCATGGGGAGGATAGAAAAGAATATTGCTGGCAAACACTATAGTTGAAATGAAAAATTATCATAGGCATAGATTATTCTGCTGTTCGCCATCTCAGAATGTGGTACCTTCATTCACCCAACCACTCACTGGGTGAACTTGGCTGCCCTGTTCTCTATTCTTCACCCCCTACTCATGTCCAACGTATCACCAAGTCCTATCAGTCCTTCTTTCAACATTTATTTAAAATTCATCCATTTCTATCTCCATCACCACTATGTTATTCCAAATGACTGCCCTACTAAACACCCTACTGTGATTTTGTCATCACTTTTAGACTAAAATCAAATTTCGTAATACACTGGAAGCTCTATATACTTTGACCCAGATAAAGCTCTTTATTCTCACACTGAATCCCACCATGTCACACTCACTGAATACACTGGGCTTCTTTCATTTCCCTGCTGTCACTGCAGGACCTCTTAACGTGCTGCTCTCTCTGTTTGGACTGCTCCTCTCCACATTCTTAGCCCAGGTGTCTCCCAATGTTAACTAAAACAACCTGAAAATCTTTAAAGGCCAATTGGTCAGACTGGCCTTCTCTGACCTCACATTACACTATATGCTCTCTTCTCTCTTGTAATATTTATCACACTTTTAACTTACTCTTTTAGTTGCCTATTTAATAGGCAACTAAACTGTCTCAGGCAGGAAGCTTCATGAGAATAGAAATAGTGCTGGGTTTGTGGATTATACATATTCCCAGCATCTAGCACAGTGCCTAGCTATATAGTCCACTAAGGTAAATGCACTTTGATATGATCTGTGTTATATTAATAGATAAAGGTATGATTTTGATTACAGTTTTATAGCATAATGCTTCAAAATGAAATGAAAATGTTCTCTTCTGATTGCCAGGAGAAAGAATAGCTTTGTTGCACAAAGAATGTTCAAAATGCTTCTTAAAAAATCAAATTTAGTTCAATAGAATTTTCTATAGTCTAGCCTTTCTCCCCATTAAAGTTAAGTTTCTCTGTGATACAAAGAGGTCTTGCAGAAACAGACTGGATTTTCTAGTGCAGTGGTCAACTGCATTCTTAATTCAATTCACTCTTCATGAAAATACGAAGTCAAAACTTGAAACTAAGTATTTAGAATACTATGATATTAGCATAATTTCATTTTCATCATATTTATTAAAAGATATCTAAGTGTTCTGAGTAGTTAATTCTTTATATCCAAATTCTAATTATTAAACATTGTAATGTCCTGTTCTTTGGATGGGTGCCTAAGAAGCTCAGGGCGTAAGGGTGTCAAAACAGTAAATTTCTTATATTTTACCTAAACGGTTCAACTTCAAATAAAGACTTTGAACCTAGAAAGCAAAACAGTCCTTAAGTCGAGAAGCAAAAGTTCTGACCTTCCCTAGTTACTGTAAAGATTTATTTTACCTGATAAGTGAAAGTGAAAAGGGAGTTAATATTGCCAGAACAGATTTCCCAGCATTGCTGTGTGTCTCATCTTTCGTGCCTACCCAGTACTGACAAATCCACTTGAAATTTAGATTTAGGTAGCAGATAGCTTTATCTGTATTCACCCTTTGGTTGAGCAAGGGTCATGCAACTTCTAAAAGCCAAATCATCTTGTCTCCAAAGAACTTATTTAAATCTACATCCATCCTGTACCACAGATAAATGAATATAACTTTCACACTAAAATCAATCTAATATTACCTTCATATTAAATTATCTTAATTTCCCCAACAAGGCCATTCCAGTCACATTACATCAGTGCGTATGCTTATTGTTCTATAGCATGAGTTCTTACAGAAATTAGCTTTCATAAAAGCATCCAGTATGAGGTACCTTTTAAACAAGAAACTGACAATAACAGCAGAACTGTACTTAATTGACTACTTCCTATTGCCAGTGCTAATATTTTAGCATTTCCTTTTTTTCCCCTCTACTCAGATGCAGCTTACAGGTAATATCTAGGAAGAACTAGAAAAGTTAAAATAAATAACCAAATACTGAGGTCTTTTCCCATTGCTAAAAATATTACATTCTTGCTAATACAAGCATTAAAGCAGCCATTTGAAGAGGTATAAGGGACTAGTCATAAAATTTGAATATGCGATTTTGTTTATAGACTTTCTAGCTCTGCTCCTAGAAAAAACATAGTCATCTTAAACATAAATTGCCACATAAATTATAGTTCCTATTTTCTCAAACAGTAGTTTCCAGAATGTACAGGGATATGTAGCCTACATGATATTAACATAGTGAACTCTTTATGATTCACATTTTAATGCATGATGCTTAATCTGTCATGAATTCTGGATGCAGTAGGTTCCATTCATTTAATAGATACTAGACCACTCCCAGAAGTACTTTTTTCTTCTTAAAATAATTATTTTCACTTTATTTAAAGTAACTCACATAATTAAAAAATAGCTTCAATAACCTTAAAGTACACTGTATAACATGTTTAAAGAAAACTCAAAAGTTGAGTCATTAAAGCCACATTTTTCAGATCTTAATGTTGCTTATATGCTTCTTAGGAGTATAAATGTAAATACTTTCAAGAAAATCCCAGAACACTATCTAAATATAAATCAATACTGGAAGACCTTGAAGATCTTGAGAATAAATGGCAATCTTTGATTAAAAACACATCCAAATTTCTTCAGTTTGTCAAAACTAAATCATTTTTAGCCCAGTGTTCATGAATGTGATATATATTCAATTCAAATATTCTTCCAATGAGTCACAGAACACTCTTAGTTTTACTATACCCTGGTCATTTAACTAAAACCATCTACATATACTCTGTAAGATACTCAAGGTACAGGGATACTTAAATATATTGGGAATTCTCCCCTATCTGATAAATAAATTTGAGAACAGCTCTACTTTTAGATAATTGACTCTACTCTTTCAAAATATAAAGCTATGCTTATATTCTATTCACTTCCCTAGTTTCTTTTAGTAACTTTGTTCTTAAAATACTTCTTTTTTTTTTTTTTTTTTTAATTTTTATTGCATTATAGGTTTGGGGGTACATGTGCAGAACAAGCAAGATAGTTGCATAGGTACACACATGGCAGTGTGCTTTGCTGCTTCTTAACTAAAATGGTCAAATTAAGAAGAAAAAGTAAGATACAACATTTTTTCTTTTTCATTTGATAATGGTGCAGCCCAAACTCTTAGTCATTCACATCTGCTGCACTAAAGTGATGTTCCTTCTTTCATTAGTGAAAATTTTTGTGGGTTTTTTGTTTGTTTTCAAGATTAAAAAAAAATCTTTAATAGTGTACAATTGAGAATGTACTTCTAAACTTTTATATTTTTTCCTAAGACAAATTATGTCCATTCTTCATTACAGTCCATGATCAACCAAGAGTTATATATAACTAAACATGTTTTACCTGCTGTTTCTGCAACATTCCCTTTCTTATTACCCACTGTCCCAATTTTATGCTTAAACCTAAAATTATCTGCAAAAGAAAACTGCTATCAGGACCTGGGTAAATAATTTCAATGTTTGACATTATATTGAATTGATCATTTCTAAAACGAGAAAAAAGTTATCCAAGTAGTATTTTCAAACATTTTAATTTGTAATGAATAAACGATCAACACAATAAAAATAAGAAAGCATTATTTTAACACTGCAAATATTCATGTAAAAACAGCTGTACCTTAATTATTTATCTGGTCCTTTGCAGGCTTTTCTGACTTGCTTGGAATGGCAGACCCCTGTAACAGCTTTGACTTATATGAACCTTTAGAGTTCTAGACATTGATTTAAAAACCAGTGGGAGTGAACGAGATAAGCCAATCAACACCACCACCTCACCCCAACACCTCCTTCTGTCCAACTTGCGTCAGCTCTTGAAAAAAAAGAGAAGCTAAGTCAGTTTACTGTTGTACATTTGGATTAAACCTCAGTTACAACAATTTATATTTGCTTTTAGAATTTTGGCTTTTATACAATAAAATAATAGCTGAAAGTTTTACCTTGGTTGGTGTCATACTCTATTAAGATTCTCCTAGGTTGGTTAACTGATGAATCCAAAAATATTAATTTTTCAAAAGGCTTATGAATTGAAGTCAAAGTAAAACAATACAATAACAATAGTTATGGGGTCAGATTGTTAAATGAAATATTACAATCAAAATGTCCAGAAAATACTGATTACACAGTGAAAGACTTATTTTCTTTGGAATTGACCTTTTTAGAGAAAATTTTACAGAATGGCAAACACTTCCAAATGGTATTGTTACTCAAGATGCCGTGAAGTTGGAAATCACAGACCAATATCAGCCTCTGCTCCTACACCAAAGGCATTGTGCTGAGTAAGCAAAAGGCTGTTTGGCATTTTAAAATAATTTTTTTTGTTATTTAATAGTATTTTATTAGATTAAGAATGGACATTTTGGGAACTATGTAAAGGAAGGGATATGTCTGTGTATTCAAACACGTGTACATGCCGTAAAGCCCAGCAGTGGACTCTAATGGAGATTACTATTTTCAGTTTGTCAGCATTCCTCTTTCAGGGAACGTTCTTTATGTACCCCAAAACCTAAAATAATTTTTAATTAGATATTTTCTCCATTAAAAAAATCTACTTGGCTCTCCACATGTCAGAGGCAGAGTTAAAATATGTTAGCAAATCATTTATTTATTCTGCTATTAAAATGCATCAACTAGACACTATTATAAAAGTGAGGTGAGAAAAACAAATCACAAACCAATCCAGAATTGAGAGTTCTTTGCCTTTTAAATATTTATGACATGAATGAGCAATTGAATAACCAATCAGAAACAATGGTAGATTACAACAGATGTGTCAATACCTATTTCTATAAAAGAAAACTAAACATTGCTCCTCCAGTAAGAAATTTTAAGTTGATGCAAGACATTAAACATTAAACAAAATTTCTGGTTAACTATTTCTTTTTTCCTTTCCAATGTGCCTTTTGGGTCTATTAACTGTAGTATGGTAAACTTACTTGTACTTGTTTCTTAGCTCATTGTCTACTTTTTAGAGTTACCCACAGTTCTGTCTTTTATCAGATGAGAAGTATTATGGTCTAGGGGAACAATGATATTAACAAATGTGCTAATTTTAATTGCAGGAAAATCTAAAAGAAGTTCATTTTAAAATTACTATTTCCATCATTTAATAGTGATCTTTCCAATTTATGATTTCTTTCTGTTTGCAAAGTTACCAGATAAATATAAGATTAACCATGTAAAAAAATTGCAATAATTGTTAGAAAATCAAATACTTCTATTCTGGTAAAACTTCATTTAACAGTGGGTCAATTAAACAAGAATGAATGTACTCCAATATGTTAATTTGATATTAAATTATAATATGTAAAATAGGGTGGAGATAAATGTATAGATTCTTAAAGTTTTACTCTCCTTAAAATGGTAAGCTTTGTTGTAATTCTGGTCTTTAAGTGTAGTAAATAATTATAGTAAATTAGCATTGGATAAAAATTAAAAGTACACATAAGAGACTTCTATTTAAGAGTTTAATCTTGTTTATTTGAACCTACTCTACATAGCAAAATTCTTATCACAAAACTTTTCTAACACTGACTTAAAAATCAAATGTCAAATATACATACATAAAAACTTATTTGGCAAATGTTAATAAATTAAAATAATGAAATATCTGGTTCACTGTTTGATAATTTTTTTCCCTAGATCATTTGACATTTTCAGATGTGGTCAAAATTAATGAAGAAATATATGATCTGCTCTTGACAAAACTCACAATAACTTTTCTTTCATAAGCAAAACACAGACTTAAGCATTATAATTTAATGTTCTGAATACTTATTAAAATCATGTCATAATGTAATCACATGCACATTTGGCAATAGACTTGTGCTGTTTTGAATTTTAATTCATGGCGAATGTAACAGATTCAGTTAGGCTCAGGCTTGGTTCATGTATCATTGTAGAAAAACCTAATCATCAGTGTATAAGTAGACCTTAAAAATGAATAAAATGAAAAATATGTAAGTAGCAAATAATGAAGCAAGTCTGGGAATGAGATTACAAACACTTCAACTTGGCCTTCACATAAGAAATTCAAATGAATGCTACCATGAACAGATATATGAGTTTTGGTCTGTGTGTCTGCAGATGTAGGGGCTGTGGGCAAGATACATTCACATAAAGGGAGACCTAACTCCCAGACTATAACCTAATAAATGTCAGCAGAACTGTGCAGCATGCTCCAGGACTTCAGAAAATAAGGAGTCCCCAGGGGCTGAGGACATTCAAGATTTCAGGGAGCCCACTGACCTTGATCTAGCTCTTAAAAGTCCATATGAGCTTCTAGTAGGTGGAGAGGAAAAGGAAAGACATCCTATATGAAAAATACCCTTGTAATTCTGATCTTCAAGTATACTAAATAGTTACAGTAAATTAGTGTATTGGATTAAAATTAAATGCTAAAAATTACAATGCCAAAAGTATATTTTGGCAACAGTGAGAATCATTCTGGCTGCAGTAGAGATCTTCTGGAGCAAAATAGGAGAGCAGAACAGAATAGCACAGACTGCAAAAGGTGTTAAGTTGAGGGAACTCTGAGTTTTAGTGATGAAGATCTTTTGAAAGCTTCTGAAGAAAGTGAGAAAATCAGCACAGTTAAAATGTAGGAGAGATGGTGGGGAGGAGGTGGACATGGAGGTAGATACAGGAAGGCCAGTAGGGAGGTTGACTGATAGTTTGGGTTTGGTGAAATCTGCCTACCTGAGAAAGATGGCAGAAAGAAAGGTAGATAGACAGATTTAAATTGGAGCCAATGGTAATTTGACTATTTTTCTTGTATTACTATTTCTTTTTATTACTTTAATAGCTCACAATGCTATAAATTTTAAGTGATCATTTATGAAAAACAAGACCTAGAAATAAAATCTTCATTTTCCTTACATAGAGAATGTATGCTGATTAACTCATCCATTTCAAAACCCCTTTCATCAATCTATGACTATCATCTTCAAATAGTAGAGGTTTTAGAATGCACATCCCAATGTAATGTTATCTATTGAAAATACAAAACTCTTGGCTCAAAATGCAGTTTTTCAGTTTATATCTGTGCACTGAATAAGAAATTTTCTTACTTAAAATCATGGATCATACTGTTTAAAATTTCTACCTCCAACGATGTCCTTAAAGAGAAAGTTCCAGCGGGATCAAGTTAAAATTAGTCAATAATTTTAAAAAAATCCTTTAGTCAGATCATCATGGTATTTTGCAATGACACTGGGAGAGATAGCCTGTTGTTCTCACCATGACTGTACCCAAATTTCTAATTTTAGTCATAGTACAAAATAGTATTTGGAAATAGAATTTGGTTGTAGCCAAATTGGAAGAAGACATGTAACAGTAGTAATGAGTAAGAACCAAATTATCTATTTTTTAATACTTTTGTAATGCATTTGTTTCTGTAGTCATTGCTTTTCTTTGCTCTCACTTCAATTTCCCTTTAGGTCATCTCCCTTTTTTTCTTGCTTCTGTTTCTTGTTAACTTTTCTATATGACATTTTATCTCTGATGCCTTATTCTCCAAGAAGTTACTTTTATCATAGATTCATAAAGTCGGAATCTAATTGTTTTTTTAATCACATCATAGGTAAATGTCTATCTGACCTTGCAGGCCATTCCTAAAAAGTTGAAGATACCAGCAGGACTGCAGAAAGAAACCATATTTTGATTACTTCTTTTTAATACAGATTTACCCTCTGCATTTTGGTTTTCAGACTTACAGTGTTAAAGAGAATTTGTAATCTTTTTTGATGTCATTGCTTCAAATTCTTCATTTTATTTCACTTTTAATATGGATATTTGCAAAAAAAATAGAGAAAATCCATAGAAAAATGTTAGAGAAACCTTCCTAAATTATTCAAATAACAGAATTCTATGCCATGATGAAGGGGAGTCAAGCACTTCTATACCTGAGCTGCCCTATTCTTTGTATCACTTGTAGAGTAATGAAAGCTTAGGTATACTATAGGTATCTCTTTAAATCGTTCTGTAATTATTTTAACCTCACCTTACAAATTAAAAAATTAGAAATAAGAATTAATTGAATATTATCTCCCAAAAGTCACATCAAATTAATTGCAAACAGAGAAGTAAAGATTAATAATTTTCTAATTCACCTTGGTAAAGCCTTCCAGATTTCCATGGAAGCTTAAGCCACTTCTATTTTTTAAGACATCACATATACACATATATCTTTAAATTGTTTTAATCCAAAATGGGATTACTAAACTATAGTGCATTTTCAATACCTCTATTTAAAAAAATAACATCTTAACACATAGGTAATACAAATGACTATATGATTAGCCTCGTTTGATGACATCTTCAAAAAATTTGTATTTGAGACTCTTCCAAATAAGAAGCCCCAAAGGGCTTTTCAGCCCAGACCCCTGGGAGAGGCTCTGATTTTCCATCCTAAGAAACCCCACCAAGTGAAATGCAATGACCCACGAGCTTTGAGGAAATTGCTCAGTTGATTGCATGCCCCCTCTTCAACCCAACCTAAACCACCTTTACAGTTATATAATGGAGCATTTTTGAAATGTTTGATTAGTCAACTACTATGTTGCAAAATTAGCAAACAAATTTGGTTCAGGTTGACAAATTTATTGACATTGCCACAGCCCCAAATAGAAAATTGCTTTTAGCGTCAGCTGACAAAACAAGAAAATTAAATTTAAACAAAAGCCAGGTTAGACACCCATGATGTCTATATTTTGTCTCTGCCTTTCACCTTTGAAAAAGATTGCTCTGGTTCATTTTATTTATTGATCCCACATTGAAATGATACAGTAAACAAAAAAGGAGATTATTTATAATTACTTGAAAAGTATCACAAGTTCATTCCAGGCTTCTGTCTAAGCAGATACATAATGTAACAAAGTCTATAAGACTTATGGGTGATTACAACTTAAATAATGTGATGAAATTCTAAATGTTAAATTAGAGCTTTCAGAAGTTTGCTTTAAAGAATAATTTCTAGCCTTCAAAATGCCTACTTGAGGAAACAGCACTGCTAAGAGATGTATAATTATAACAATACTTCCTGAAAACTGACTCACCTTGTTAATGTAAGTTCTTCATTCACAGTACATATTATGGCAATGCTGGACTGAATTGATTCTCTTTCTAGTTAATAGCAATTGATAGTTTAAAATATTACATTCTTCTTGGATCACAGCACATGAATTTCCATGGCTCTCTTTCGTATTCCTGCCCACCCCTACCAGAACAATTTTGATGCATTTTGATTTTGTAGTTTCATTAGTGATTCCACTTTGTAAACCTGTTACTATCTTGCTTAAATTTGGACTTTTGGTAGTTTATGCTGTGGCACAATATACTGTGTGGCTAGACTTTAAAAACAAAGGGGCCCTCCTAAAAGGTGATAATGGTAACGTATGCTTTAAAGAATCAGTATCCCTACTAACCAAAGATATGTTCAGAATGGCCTTTTTACTATCCTACCCAGAATGTTGAAATAAGAAATGCATGTCCACTATAAAGTGTCTTTCAAAGGAATCTGAGCAGAGAGAGATAAATAATAGTGTTGTTGACATTTCCTAATTCTCTTTTCAACGAACGCGGAGGATTTCCGAGTCAGGTCTCCTCGATAGAGAAGAGGGCAGGCTTCTGCATGCAGAGGTAGATCGACTGCTGGAGTCCAAGCAACTCCAGGATAGGGCCATGGTGTAGTCAGAGCCCTTCACAGGCCCACTTGTTGCCTCGTGCACCCATTCCTCACCACAAGAGTTTGCAGTGCCCAGCATGTGAACATTAACTGAGCTTTTTGTACTTTATGGGTTGCTTAGTTAGGAATTATAATTCCTGGAAGGCTCTTATATAATTGGTAGCACCAGTCTTTCTTTAAATATAGGAAAAAGTAAATTCAGAATAGAATGCAATTGCTATTCAGAAAAGTAAAAGTAAATTGACTTCATTCAGTGGGACAGCAGCAGAGGGCAGACTTTGGGCAGATGGCATATTTAGGTTTGGGGAGGGATTCAAGTATGTTTAGATTGCCGATTTGCAGTAATTATAAATAATCTCCTTTTTTTGTTTACCTTGATTAATATTAGACTGTGCCTCGCTATAATAGGTAGTATATAAACACTGAATAAGTCAAAATCTTTATTTTTAAAATATTTATTTATTTTTATTATACTTTAATTTCTGGGGTACATGCACAGGTCGTGCAGGATTGTTGCATAGATATACACATGCCATGGTGGTTTGCTGCCTCCATCCCCTGTCACCTACATTAGGTATTTCTCCTGATGTTCTCCCTCCCCAATACCCCACCCCCTGCTATCCCTCCCCTAGCCCCCTACCCTCCAACTGACCCCAGTGTGTGATGTTCCCCTTCCTGTGTCCATGAGTTCAAAGGCACTGATTCAATTTGTGCATTCAAAATCTTTCTTTAAAATTTATTTATGTATGAGTTTGCAGCAAGAGACATTCTAATAATTATTCAGCTGATGGGTCCTGCCATATATTAAAATGCAGTAGTTCCTTCTTATGCTCAGAGCCAATTGTGAAACAGTAAAGTAAATGTTCATGCTATATGCAAAGACCCATTAGTTGCTATAGAGAGAGCTGCCTTACTCGAACATTAGGCAGTAATTACGAATGTTGTGTTCAAAGAATAATAAGGACATAGGAAAATTATTAAAATAAATTATAACTGGTGAGATAGAAAATATAATAATAATAATATGGCTCCTATATTGTTTTTAAAACTATGTACACAATACATAAAAATATATGCAAAGGGAAATCATGTATATCTAAATGTTAATTGTGGTTATTTCTAGAATATGGAAATGTAGGTAATGTTTATTATATTTAATCTATATTTGCCAACTAACCTTTAAAAATATGGATTACTTTTATTATCAAAAAAGAATAAACATAATTAAAAACAAAAGGAATAAAACAAACAGTTCCTCTCTTAGGTTTTTAGGTTTTTCAACAATTGTTAATCAAATCCTGGCATTAGCCACTAACCGATCTCTATTTTTGGGTACTTAACCAGCAAACAATCAATTCCCTTAAAAAATCTTTGATTCTGAATAGGTATTTACAAGCTATTTAGAATCTAGATAAAATTATACATCTCCAGTCTGTTCTGGAAGAATGGAAAAGAAATGGATTTTTTCCCATCTGCAAGAGATATTCCAATAGATCTCAAAATATTGTTGAGAAAAATGGACATATAATATTTTTTTACCATTGTGTGAGATAATCAGTTTATATTATGGCAGAATAAAGAATCATCTCAATCATTCAACAAATATTACTGAACACCTACATGTGCCAGATTTTATGCTAGGGACTGAGGCAAAGAGACAATTAAGAAAAACAAAACAAAACACAGTTTCTTCTCTCAAGACCTGGTCTTTTAAGAGAATCCATTGCTTATCTAAGTCGTGATGATATAGCAGGATGCACAAAATGCCCATGGCATCTGAAGGGTAGGAAAAGTGTGGCACCCAACTCAGCTTGAAAGGGGCAAAGAAGACTTTCTGGAGGAAGCAACAGCTAGGCTAAAGCCAAAAGAACAAATAGGAGATGGCAGGAGAAATGGGATGGGGAGCAGATTGCAGGCAGAGCAGATAGCACAGCAAAGGCAAGGAGGCAAGAAACATTTCTTGGCAGCTGGGTGTTTCTGGAAGAACAGAAAACACCACTGGAAAGGTCACTGCAGGGTTCACAGAGGGCTTTGGATACCATGTCTTTTCTTTGTTATGCTTAATTCACATGAGTTCATTTAAAAAGTCCAGCTCTCCAGATAGGGGAGGGACAGCGGGGTGGGGCGGGGGGAGGGAGATGGGGAGGGATAGCCTGGGGAGAAATGCCAAATGTGGGTGAAGGGGAGGAAGGCAGCAAAACACACTGCCATGTGTGTACCTATGCAACTATCTTGCACGTTCTGCACATGTACCCCAAAACCTAAAATGCAATAAACAAACAAACAAAAAAAGTCCAGCTCAGCAATTCAACACGGAGTGCAAGATTTTATACATGTGAAGGAAATGCGCTTTGTTAGAAATTGTGATAATAAATGTTACTGTAAACAGTAAAAACCACCTAGGTAGCATGAGGCAATTCTTCCTACATTGCATCCCTAGAGAGAGTGTTTGTGTGGACCTGGGCCTCTGCTTTGTGTTTGGACCATCAGGATTGTTGTATTAGGCTAAGAACAGAAAAGGTTCATGAAGTATTTTGCTTCAAATGATGTAAACTACATTTAAAAAAAAAAAAAAAAGAGTTAATTGCAATTCTTATAGGAGTTGATTTTTTTTTTTTTTTTTTTTTTTTAAGACGGAGTTTCACTCTTGTTACCCAGGCTGGAGTGCAATGGCGCGATCTCGGCTCACCGCAACCTCCCGCAACCTCCGCCTCCTGGGTTCAGGCAATTCTCCTGCCTCAGCCTCCTGAGTAGCTGGGATTACAGGCACATGCCACCGTGCCCAGCTAATTTTTTGTATTTTTAGTAGAGACGGGGGTTTCACCATGTTGACCAGGATGGTCTCGATCTCTTGACCTCGTGATCCACCCGCCTCGGCCTCCCAAAGTGCTGGGATTACAAGGAGTTGAATATTTAACTATAGAAATCCTGAGTCTTCCTTCCTATATATTTGAAGATAATTTTTTAAGGTAGACTCTAAATTTGAACATATTTAAACTTTTAATTATTTAAAAATCCACATAAGTGAAGATTGATGCTTAAGTTAATACGTTAGCAATTTTCCAGTAATATTAATTATTATCTTAATTTGCAAGCATCTGTATTTCTTAATTATTTCTTAATAGGGTCTAGTATAGTGTTATAAGTAATAGTTGAAAGACTGATACATGTTTATTTGGTGGGTGATCTGATTTTTACATGTGAATAAGACAATCATAATGACTCAAGCAGTTTTGCTTTCATCTTTCTTTTTAACTTAAGGGCTGATGCCATTTCCCTTGATGTTTGCTTAAGATTTTTAGCATTAGCTTTTTCTGAGGAATCCTGAGAGGAGCTTCACTATTTTTGTCTTGAAACTGTGTCTATTTATTCCTTTTTATCTATATGAGAAGTCTTCTAACACCCTATTGATCTGAATGTCTGAACACGTTCTCTTCTGTTTTGCTAACACTCAGTGCTGGACTTTGATTCAGAAGACCTGAGTTCAAATTCTGAATCTGTTAATTACTAGCTGTGCTATCAACAACTGGGTGAACTCGATGAGTTTTTTCTCATTTATAAAATAGTGTTTAGCTCCTAGGGTGAAACCAGAACCATTGGTGGCAGCAGATAAAATGTACATATTCTTTTATTTTAGTAAATTAAAACAAGATATTTTACAAACCTAAAATAAATTATAAGAATGACCAGAGTTCAAACTAGCCAAATTTCTTTCTCCCTGTGGAACTCTGTTTGCCATTGTTTGGATTAAACACCTTAGCAATGTCAATAAGTAGAAACTACACTTAAAAAGGGGTGAAAGAAATATCAAAGTGGTCATCCAATAGAGATGTTGGATATAAAATTCTGATATGTTGACATCAAATCCTAGTTCTAAATGTTTCAAATTCACTAATTCTCCTCATCAAAATGTTCACCAAATGTGAATTGGAATGAACTGTCTTCGGTAATTTTTAAAATACCCTTTCCTATTTTTAATCAATAACTGTTACACACCCAGAATGGTTGACATCAATGTCTCCATGTCTTTTGACTTTCCTTCTGCTTCCTCACATTGGCCCTGTTTGATTCTGACTGACCATAAGCCTTAAGATAATCCAGGAGCTTTACAGTTGAGCTGATATTAACAAGAGTTCTGTTGATATATACATATGTATACTCATTTATTAATTATATGTTATGTAAATGAAGAAAGAGATCTTCATACCTATATCTATGTCTTTATTTATATCCATAAAATAAAGCACAGTCCTTTATTTTCTGTTCAAATGAGCTCAGCTTTCATCCTTTTTCACATGCTATATTCCTCTAAGTTCATTATTGTTTTCTCACTGTAATTCCAAACTCTTTTTATCAAATACAGATCTGCCCAGTGAAATGGAGAACACATTGACTTTGGAGTCCAAACTCAAGGATTCCTATCCAATCCCACTCTGCCACCTAGGAGCTGAGAGACTTTAAATAAGTCAAGTTAACCCCTTCCTCCTTCGTGCTGCCTGTGGCTCTTGCAAGCCTCCCTGTTGAGCTTAAGGGCTGCATTGTAACATGTTTGTTTACATATCTCCCCTTCTAAACTCTGAAATCCTCAAACACAGACACTGTCTTACTCAGCCCAGCACAGAGTCAAATAGTACAGATTCTGGAGCTCCACTGCGCAGACTTAAATCCAACTTATGTCGTTTATCCTGTCTGACTCTGGGCAAGTTATTTGACAATCCTATGCCTCAGTTTCCTCATCTACAAAAAGGAGATAATAGTGCCTACCTCACACTGCTGTTATGAGGATTAAGTAAGTTAGTATTTGTAGAGAATTGAGAAGAGCATCTGGCACATAATGAACATTTGTGAGTATTTGTTATACATACATATTTAAAGAATTGTCTCCAACTTCAATACCTAATATGTTATCTACTTACCAAGCCTTTTTTTAATAAGTAAAGTTATGCAAATATTTGGGAACTCAGCTTTATCTTTAATACTGGGTCTAATGAAAACTTAGACAAGGTTATTCTGAGGGTTAAAGGAGGTACTGGATGTACAGCATTGTAAACATACAATGTATTTCTATTGTTCTTTGTTTATAAAAGTGAAGTGACATTAACAAAATTGATTATGGAATTAAATTAGCTTCAACATGTTTTGCTGTGAAACTGTACTGCCGCTGTGTATTAGACCATTATTTGACTTATTATACTATTGATTAGCGCTGTGGAAAAGGTGGAAAATGTGAGGTTTTGACCCTGACCCCTGGAATCTCAGAAAACAACGTCGTAACAAGGCAGAGTTTGCAATATGTGTTTGTTTAATATTAACCAACCTGTGAAGCTGAACAGCTCCATGGTACATATTGATCTCTGAACCTATCATCAGAGCCACTGTTTAAACAAGCACATGTACTGAAAGATTTTGGGGGGTTGGTTGGCTTTGCTTTGGGTTATTCTTTTTTTGTGACATTGATAAAACATGAAGACCCAAAGATGTACCAAGACACATTTTCCAAATGCCAAAGTAAGTGACCTATATTTTGCTTGCACGGTACAATTTGATGTTGCTGAGCATTTTAGTATTAATTGCCAAAACAGCTAGCCACTCAGTTTTGGTCTAATCACATTCAGTAGAATCAAATATAACACCCTTTTAATCATTATGAATCAGTGAATGGATTAGCTGGCAGCAAGAATGGATGACTGGCTCTTTTTGAGGCAGTTTCTTGATCAAACAAGACCACATCCTTGTCTTGGGACAATATACATGGGAATTTCTCATCTTTACGTCTCTTAAATTCAAGGCAGTCTTGCAAGCATGCATACATGCTACTTCTCATTAATTTGAGGTTAACTTAGCTAAGGTTGCTTAGAATTTGAGTTAAAGACTAAAAGGTTGTGGTGGTGTCAAATACTTTATTAGGTCCAATTTCACTTATTCTTTGAGATTTAGAAATGAGGAGTTTTATTCATTTCAGTGTACAGAAATAGATCACATACCATGGCTTTGTGGCACATGAGTTTTCACCTAAAGTACTTAAGAAAAAATTTTCTTTCAAACCTTTGGTTTGTCTCATGTAATCACAGTTATTCTATGTTATATCTGCTAAAATTATTTGAGAATAATTGAGTACAAAATATATATGTAATAGTATACTGTATTAACCAGATTTTGGGGCAAAATGACTTTTCAAGGATTGCAAACGGCCAAAGGATACACACACACACACACAGAATATGAGTCATATTGAGATGGCCTTCCTTTTAGTTCTTGAGTATACTGGTAAATTAAGACCACTTTTTGCTTATTATTCAACTCCTCCCTTTTTTTTCCCTTCTATTCCTCTCTTTCTTCCTTTTTCATTTTTGCACAGAGCAGTAACTTAATAAAGAAGGCATGTGTCTTGTTTATTTACTTTTCTTCAATGAGATAATTCACAACCTTAGAACATGGCCTGGGATAGAGTAAGAGCTAAACAAATATTAGTTGCTGCTGTTGTTGACTGTATATTTTTAAATCAGTGGACTACATAAAATAGCCTAGGCACACAATTTTTTCATCAGAATCTATTCATAAGTAGTAGATTATTTTGGATTTGGAATAAGGATAAAATAGGGCAGCAAAACACACTGCCATGTGTGTACCTATGCAACTATCTTTCACATTCTGCACATGTACCCCAAAACCTATAATGCAATAAAAATTTTTTTTAAAAAAAGAAATATTGTGAACTAGTTGTTAAATAAAATCATTACTTAAAACTAAATTTTATTTTTAAATATGTATTATATTAAATATATTAAAATTACCTAAATAAACTACTTTAAAAATAAAAAAAATTAAATAACTAAACTCCAATTCAAAAATTTAATTTGGTATTTCTCGGCAAAAAATCAGACGACAAACTTAATTCCTAGGCCTCCTGGCAAACATTTCAGGAATGATTCCCAACTTTTGTTATTAATATTAACATAACCCCAGGAGAGATGGCTTTCTTTAGTGGATCCCTTAAAATATCCAGCCACTTGGGCATTAGCATTACTTGTCTTGTGTTAGTTAACTTGTTAAGGAATTAATCTTTCACACATAGAAAA
The DNA here is from genome assembly GCA_031835075.1 of Saguinus oedipus. Lineage (NCBI taxonomy): Eukaryota > Metazoa > Chordata > Mammalia > Primates > Cebidae > Saguinus > Saguinus oedipus. The sequence goes on along the minus strand of CM063177.1, from coordinate 32,202,076 downwards.
CCCTGAAAAAGTATATATTTGAAGAGAAATGCTGACATGATCTTAATGCCTCCAGCACTGCTGCAACATCTGTTAACTCTGATCTGACATTTAATAAAATATATGGACTTGCCATAGCAACATCTGCACAAAGTGTATATGTGTTTCTAAGATAAGGAGAACTTTTTCTTTTAACAAAACATACAAAAATATGTTAGTGATAGGTAACAACGAGATAATCTGCAAAACAGAAGTATGTATAGCAACAATATTTTAGTATGAGACCATAGAATAATTCTAAGCCCTTTACTTATAAAATTTCTAAGTTACTTATTATTATTACTTCACAAAAGGAATCTTAAAGGGCAATATTTGAACGCATAATAGTGACTCTGGCAAAAAAAGCCAACAAAACCATATGTGTAAGAATTTGGGGTCATAACTGTCATTTTAGAAAAAGTAGAATACATAAATATAATGTCTTCATTTTCTTTTGCCTGACACTTTCTGTATGTTTGAAGTATAATTTGTGAAAAGTGAACCTCAAAGTCTTTAAAAAACAGACAACCAAAAAACATTATGTACCTATTTCTAAAGTATATGCATAAAATATTGCTTCAATTTTTATAGAAATAAAAATATGTGAAGCTGATTAGGCTTTCTTTTGGCCTCAGTCAGCATATTTGGTGGCCTAAACACTATAGGGAATGTGAAGCTTACCACACTTGACTATTTCCTCACTTTCCCTATTTAGAAGGTGCTGCACTCATTTATTTTTCTCAATTAATCCTTGTGGAGAATAAAGAGTAATAAAAATGTATTCATGTGGGCTATTGAAGTGTTTTTCTAATTTTTTTTGCAAAACTTAAAATATTTATAATGGTAGAAACTCAGAAATATATGCATATATATTAGTCTTACTGAGAGAATTAGAAAGAAGCACCAAATAGACTTTTAATTTCAATTCTGATAAAAAGTTTAAAAAGTAACTATGTAGGAAGTAACAGCTCAAAGACATTGGGAAACCTTGACATAGAATAACCTCTTACCTAGTTGAGAGTATCAAATTCCTGAAAAGTTCATGACAGGAAAATTTCAGGTTTAGTAGTTTAATAGCTTAAGGGGAAGTTACGGTTTATGCAGTTGGGGCCAGACCTGCTAGGTCTAGATGAGTAGATATTTCTCAAGCTTGTTCCTCTGCCTCTCAAAGCAGAGGTTTTTAATCTGGTGCATGCAAACGATATCACAAGCCACAAATTGGAAACCCTTCTTGCACTTGTTGTTGCTCCCTCCCCTCAAATCAAAACCCAGTTCTAAGGCCTTACCTGAAACCACAGGAACCTCTTATGTCTTATAAGCCTTTAGGCGAAAAGATCTCTTCTCATTGTGCTTTCATTTTTATTCCCTTTCTATCAGTGAGCCCGTGTGTCTTATTCTTTTTCTCTTAATTATTCTCAATCATACTGACTGGGATTTGCATATGTGATATTAAATTCATGCAATTTCATAAAAGATACATTGAAGCAAACTCATATTATGATTTTTGCATAGCTGATTACAGTTAAAATTAATTCCTATTGGTAAAATTACTTAAATATACTACTAAAGTAATAGAAAATTATTATTAATAAAGGTTATATGTCCTTTAAAATTATTTTCTAGTATAGATAAATAGTGTAAGCATAGTGTTAAATCCTCTTTTTTCAAGAGTTGACTAAAGAGGAAATAATAGTAAAGTTAGAAGATGATAGGTTTTTGTAAAGGTTTGTTTTGACTTTCACCTTGGGAGAATAAGACCTGCATGTTCATCTGTCATTGTAGTAGGGAGAGCATGTAAGTGTGACCTTCATAATTCATGCTAGCAATTGTTTCTTTTGAGATAATCCAATGTTGGGTCTTGCTGTCACTCATCTTCTGGGATTATTCTGTAAACCACTGGTAGGTTACAGGGACATGTCAATGAGTTCTGCCACACTAGAGTCTTAAGAGAAGCAGCTTAGACAAAACCTATGAACTACCTCTATGTGAACCATATTTTCATTTATTCCAAACCAGTTCCCCATTTTGTTTAAATATTATTTATATGCTGATTTTTTAAGGCAAATCACATTTGCAGAATGAGAAAAGCAAGTAAATTGTTCTTTAAACATGATTTTTTCTTGATCCTTGGCAAAAGTTTTATAATCTAGGCCCCCAAAATGAAATGTCTAATTACTTAGCTTTGGTAATATAGTATGACTCATTTTTACTTCTTTATCATGAAAATTTTTAAATTTAAACATAAGTAGATGGAATAATATAAGGAACACTCATCTGGCATTAACCAACATCAACCATGGCCAATCATTGCATCTAAACCACTGTGCCCCCTCTCCCATTATTTTAAAGTAAATCTCAGATATATAATCACATAATAAATATTTCTACATGTATCAGTAATAGAAAAATACTTTTAAAATGTAGCCATGTGAGACAGTTTTAACAATCAAAACAACAACTAGTGCTTACTGGTTATATCTTGCAATGTGACAGAAAGTTGAGCAAGTGGCTGTGGGTGAGTAGACCAGTACACATTTTGAAACCTGATTGAAAGGACGCTCCATTTCAGGAAATGTTAGATAAATCATGGGTGTTAAAGTGGAATTGATCAAAATTAGGCAAGATATAGCCTGGAGGATCCCCAAGGCAAGAGAAGAAGAAGTGACAAGTTGCAATTAAAAAAGAAAGAGAATCAATTTTATGAGGGTTAGATTGAAGAAGGCAGAATTTTGGGGTTGGAGAATGACATTTCAAAAGTCATGTAAATCAACACAATTCAGAATATGGGTAATCCTGTAGGAGAAATAACTAAATTTTATCATCAAATAAATTGCAAGAGGTAGAAAAAAGACACAAGAGATGATTGACCCTAAGGATTGAAAGAGACTTAAAAGACATTCCAACCAATGAGAGTGAGAGAACCCTGTTTGGATTCTGATCCAAACAAACTAAGGGGGAGGGAGGGAGAGAAAGAAAGAGACAGAGAGGAGAGGGGGAGAGAGAGAGAGAGAGAGAGAGAGAATGTGAGAAATAAATGAACACTGCATGAAAATTGATAATATTTTAAAAAGTTGGTTTGATGAATATGCTAATTTCCCAGATATGGTCATTGCGCATTGTATATATGTATCAATATGTCACTCAGTGACAATTACTAAATACCAATTAAAAATTAAAATAAGAAAATAAATGTTGGTGGGATCAGATTATATGATGACTTAGATTGGCTTGGAAATAATTTAGTAATGATTGTGGTGAGGTAGCAGAGGAGAAAAGATATGAGTATAGACAAACTACAACAGGCGAGTGATGATTATTGTTGAAACCAGGTGAAGCCGGAGATTCATTACACTATTCTCTGTACTTGGGAATGTTGAAAAATTTCCCAATTAATAAGATTTGTTTAAATTTCCTAGTTTAGAACTACTACATGGAGTTTTCTTTTTCCCCCCCAAAAGTTTAAAAGCAGAAAGAAAATACTATAAATTCCTTCAGTCAACCAGAAGTATTAATTAACTGGCACTTCTGAGTTTTGTCATTATAGAGGAAATTTATAATGATAAATTGGAAGCACTCTGAAACATTGAAATGTTAAATTATATGCAATAAAATTTTGATTTTAAAGTGGACCTCACTGTGTTTATTTAACAGATTTATTGAGGTATGATTGATATATAACAAATCATACATACTCAATGTATACAACTAATGAGTTTGGACATGTATATACATCTGGGAAACTATCACTACAATGATAAATGCAATGAATATATCCATCAACTTCAAAAGTTTCCTTGTGTCCTTTAGTTTTGTTTGTGGTAAGAACAGTTAACATGAAATCTACCCTATTGAAGATCCAAGATGGCTGAATTGGAACAGCTCTGGATTGCAGTTCCCAGCGAAAATGCAGAGGATGGGTGATCACCCCATTTCCAAATGAATTTTTTTGCCCACAGACCAGGAGATTCCCAGGTGGAAAAGCTCCACAAGTCTCCAGCATGGCTGGAAAGAGCCAGGACAGTGAGTCTCTGCACAAAAACTCATGCAAATCTGCATGCTGTTTCAACTGGCAACTGGAATGCCTGAGAGACACAGCCACCCATTCAACTGAAAAAAGGGGGCTGAAACAGGGAGCCAGGTGATCTGGCTCAGCTAGTCCCACCCCACAAAGACCAGCAATCTGAAATTCTCTCGATTGAGAGTTTCACAATAAGCACAACTGGAACCCAGATGATCCAGCTCTGTGGGGGAAAAGGCGTCCATCATTACTGAGGCAGTTCACCACTACTGAGGCAGTCCGCCATTACTGAGGCAGTCTGCCATTACAGAGACAGTCTGCCATTACTGAGGCAGACCACCATTGGTGAGGCAGTTCTAATTATGCCCCTATAAATGAAACAGCAAGGAAGTTCATATGGCAGCTGGGCAGAGCCCGTGGTAGCTCAGCAAGGCCTCTGCTGGCAGACTGTGACTAGGCTACCTCCTCGCTGGGGAGGGCATCTCTGAAAAAAGGCAGCAGAATGACAGGAACTTATAAATAAGCCCCAACTTCCTGGGACAGAGCACCTGGGGAAAAAAAAGCAGTTAGTAGTACTGCTGCAGCAGACTTAAACATACCTGTCCAGCAGCTCTGACCAGAACAATGGAGCTCACAGGTCAGCACTTGAGCTCCTATAAGGAACAGATTGTCTCTTTAAGCAGCTCCCTGACCCCCGTATAACCACAGAAACATCACATAAAGGAGAGCTCAGGATAACATCTGGCGGGTATCCTTTTGGGACAAAGATAACATTAGAAGAAACTAGCAGCAACCCTTACTGTTCTGCAGCCACTGAATGTGATCTCCAGGCAAGAAGGGTCTACAGTGGACCTCCAGCAGCACTACAACAGGGGGTCCTGACTGTTAGAAGGAAAACTAAGAAACAGAAAGAAATAACTTCATCAGCAACAAAAAAGATGTCCACTCAGAGACCCCATCTGAAAGTCACCAACCACAAAGACCACAGGTAGAAAAATCCACAAAGATGGGAAGAAACCAGTGCAAAAAGGATTAAAATACCCAAAACCAGAATGCTTCTGCTCCTTCAAGGGATCACAACTCCTCACCAGCAAGGGAACAAGGCAGATGGAGAATGAGTCTGATGAACTGACAGAAAACAGGCTTCAGAAGGTGGGTAATAATAAACGTTTCTGAGCTAAAAGATCATGTTCTAATCCAATGCAAAGAAACTAAGAACCTTGGAAAAAGTTTTGATGAAATGCTAAAGAGAATAAACAGCTTAGAGAAGAATATAAATGAATTGATGGAGCTGAAAAACACAACACAAGAACTTCATGAAGCATACACATTTCAATAGCCAAATCGAGCAAGCAGAAGAAAGGATATCAGAGATTGAAGATCAGCTCAATGAACTAAAATGAGAAGGCAACATTAGAGAAAAAAAGAGTAAAAAGAAATGAACAAAGCCTCTAAGAACTATGCTATTATGTGAAAAGACCTAATCTATGCTTGATTGGTCTACCTGAATATGACATGGAGAATGAATCCAAGCTGGAAAACACTCTTCAGTTATTATCCAGAAGAACTTCCCCAACCTAGCAAGGCAGGCCAATATTCAAATCCAAGAAACACAGAGAATACCACAAGATATTCCTCAAGAAGAGCAACCACAAGGCACATAATTGTCAGATTCATCAGGGTTGAAATGAAGGAAAATATGCTAAGGGCAGCCAGAGAGAAAGGTCAGGTTATCCACAGAGGGAAGCCCATGAGACTTATAGTGGATCTTTCGGCAGAAACCTTACAAGCCAGGAGACAGTGGAGGTCAATATTCAACATCTTTAAGAAAGGAACTTTCAACCTAGAATTTCCTATCCAGCCAAACTAAGCATCATAAGTGAAGGAGAAATAGAATCCTTTATGAATAAGCAATTGCTCAGAGATTTCATCACCATCAGGCCTGCTTTACAAGAGCTCCAGAAAGAAGCACTAAATAGAAAGGAACAACTAGTACCAGCCACTCCAAAAACGTACAAAATGGTAAAGAGCATCGACACAATGAAGAAACTGCCCAAACTCAACTAATGGGCAAAGCAAGCAGGTAGCATCAAAATGGCCGGAACAAATTCACACATAACAATATTAACCTTAAATGTAAATGGGCTAAATGCCCCAATCAAAAGACACAGACTGGCAAATTCGATAAAAATTCAAAACCCATTGGTGTGCTGTATCCAGGAAACCCATGTCACATGCAAGGATACACACAGGCTCAAAACAAAGGGATGAAGGAAGATCTATCAAGCAAATGGAGAGAAAAAAAAGTTGCAATCCTAGTCTCTGATAAAATAGGTTTTACACCAACAAAGATAAAAAGAGACAAAGAAGGGTATTATATCATGGTAAAAGGACAATGCAACAAGAAGAGCTAACGATCTGAAATACAGGAGCACTCAGATACATAAAACAAGTTCTTAATGACTTACAAAGAGACTTAGACTCCCGCACAGTAATAGTGGGAGACTTTAACACTCCACTGTCAATATTAGACAGATCAATGAGACGGAAAATTAAAAAGGATATCAAGGACTTGAACTCAGACTTGGATCAAGCAAACCTAATAGACATTTACAGACTCTCCACCCCAAATCCACAGAATATACATTCTTCTCAGCACCACATCACATCTACTCTAAAATTGACCACATAATTAGAAGTAAATCACTCCTCAGCAAATGCAAAAGAATGCAAATCATGAAAAACAGTCTCTCAGACCACAATGCAATCAAATTAGAACTCAGAATTCAGAAACTAACTCAGAACCACAAACTTCATAGAAACTGAACAATGGGCTCTTGAATGTTGACTGGATAAAGAATGAAATGAAGGCAGAAGTAAAGATGTTCTTTGAAACCAAAGAGAACAAAGACACACCGTATCGGAATCTCTGAGACACATTTAAAGCAGAGTCTAGAGGAAAATTCATAGCAACAAATGCCCATATGAGAAGCAAGGAAAGATCTAAAATCGACACCAAATCATCAAAATTGAAAGAGCTAGAGGAGTAAGATAAAAAAAAAAAAAAACTCAAAACCTAGCAGAAGACAAGAAATAACTAAGATTAGAGCAGAACTAAAGGAGACAGAGACATTAAAAAAACTTCAAAAAATTAATAAATTCAGGAGCTGGTTTTTGGAAAAGATCAACAAAAGAGAAGACCACTAGCCAGATGAATAAAAAAGAAAAGAGAGAAGAATCAAATAGATGCAATAAAAAAGGATACAGGGGATACCACCACAGATTCCACAGAAATACAAACCATCATCAGAGATTACCGCAAACAACTCAATGCACATAAACGAGTAAACCTGGAAGAAATGGATAAATTCCTGGACACTTGCACCCTCCCAAGCCTAAACCAGAAAGAAGTCAAAACCCTTAATAGATCAATAACAAGGGCTGAAGTTGAGGCAGCAATTAATAGCTTACCAACCAAAAAAAGCCCAGGTCCAGATGGGTTCACAGCTGAATTCTACCAGAAACACAAAGAGGAGCTAGTACCACTCCTTCTCAAACTATTCCAAACAATGCAAAAGAGGGAATCCTCCCCAAATCTTTTTATGAGACCAACATCATGCTGATATGAAAACCCAGCAGAGACTCAACAAGAAAATAAAACTACAGGCCAATATTCATGATGAACATAGATGCAAAAATCTTCAATAAAATACTGGCAAACCGATTGCAACAGCACATCAAAAAGCTTATCCTTCATGATCAAGTAGGTTTCATCTTGGGGATACAAGGCTGGTTCAACATACTCAGGCCTATAAAAGTAATTCACCACATAAACAGAACCAAGGACAAAAACCACATGATTACCTCAATAGATACAGAGAAGGCCTTCAACAAAATTCAACATTCCTTTATGCTAAAAACCCTCAATAAACTAGGTATCAATGGAACATATCTCAAAATAATAAAAGACATTTACAACAAACCCACAGCCAATATCATGCTGAATGGGCAAAAACTGGAAGCATTCCCTTTGAAATCCAGCACTAGACAAGGATGTCCTCTCTCACCACTCCTATTCAATATAGTATTGGAAATTCTAGCCAGAGCAATCAGGCAAAAAAAAGAAATAAAGGGTATTCAATTAGGAAAGGAGAAAGTCAAATTGTCTCTATTTGCAGAAAACATAATTTCCCTATATTTAGACGACCCTATAGTCTCAGCCCAAAATCTCCTTAAACTGATAAGCAACTTCGGCAAAGTCTCAGGATACAAAATCAATGTGCAGAAATCACAAGCATTCCCATACACCAATAACAGACTTAAAGAGAGCTAAATCAAGAATGAACTGCCATTCACAATTGCTACAAAGCAAATAAAATACCTAGGAATAAAACTAACAAAGAATGTAAAGGTCCTCTTCAAGGAGAACTACATACCATTGCTCAACAAAGTAAGAGAGTATACAAACAAATGAAGAAACATTCCATGCTCATGGTTAGGAAGAATCAATATTGTGAAAATGACCATACTGCCCAAAGTAATTCATAGATTCAACACTATCCCCATCAAGCCACAAATGACATTCTTCACAGAACTGGAAAAAACTACTTTAAACTTCATATGGAACCAAAAGAGAGCCCACATAGCCAAGTCAATTCTAAGCAAAAAGAACAAAGCTGGAGGCATCAGGCTGCCTGACTTCAAACTATACTATAAGGCTACAGTAATCAAAACAGCATGGTACTGGTACCAAAGCAGAGATATAGAGCAATGGAACAGAACGAAGGCATTGGAAGCCGTGCCACAACTCTTCAACCATCTGATCTTTGACAATCCTGATAAAAACAAGCACTGGAAAAAGGATTCCCTGTTTAATAAATGGTGTTGGGAAAACTGGCTAGCCATGTGTGGAAAGCAGAAACTGGACCACCTCCTGACACCTTACATTAAAATTAACTCCAGATGGATTAAAGACAAACATAGAGCTAACGCCATAAAAACCTTAGAAGAAAACCTAGGCAAAACCATTCAGGACATAGGCATAGGCAAGGACTTCATGACTAAAACACTGAAAGCATTGGCAACAAATGCCAACATAGACAAATGGGATCTAATTAAACTCCAGAGCTGTTGCACAGCAAAAGAAACAATCATTAGAGTCAATCAGCAAGCAAAAAAATGGGAAAAAAATATTGCAATCTACCCATCTGACAAAGGACTTATATCCAAAATCTACAAAGAACTAAAATAGATTTATAAGAAAAAACAAACAAACCCATTCAAAAGTGGGCAAAGGATATGAACAGACTCGTTTCAAAAGAAGACATATATCAGGCCAACAAAAATATGAAAAATGCTCATCATCACTGGTCATTAGAGAAATGTAAATCAAAACTACATTGAGATACCATCTCTTGCCAGTTAGAATGGTGATCATTAAAAAATCTGGAGACAACAGATGCTGGAGAGGATGTGGAGAAATAGGAACACTTTTACATTGTTGGTGGGAGTGTAAATTATTTCAACCATTGTGGAAGACATTGTGGCGATTCCTCAAGGACCTAGAAATAGAAATTCCATTTGACCCAGCAATCCCATTACTGGGTATATATCCAAAGGATTATAAATTGTTCTATTATAAGGACATGTGCACATGTATGTTCATTGCAGCATTGTTTACAATAGCAAAAACTTGGAACCAACCCAAATGCCCATGGATGATAGACTGGACAGGGAAAATGTGGCACATATACACCATGGAATACTATGCAGTCATAAAAAACGTTGAGAGTTCGTGTCCTTTGTAGGGACATGGATGAACCCGGAAACCACCATTCTCAGCAAACTGACACAGGAACACAGAATCAAGCACCACATGTGCTCACTCATAGGCAGGTGTTGAACAATGAGAACACAAGGACACAGGCAGGGGAGCATCACACACTGAGGTCTGTAGGGGAGGGACTTGAGGAGGGACAATGTGGGGTAGGGAGTTGGGGAGGGATAACATGAGGAGAAATGCCAGATATAGGTGATGGGGATGGAGGCAGCAAACCACATTGCCATGTATGTACCTATGCAACAATCCTTCCTGTTCTTTACATGTACCCCAGAACCTAAAATGCAATAAAATACATATATATATTTAAACAAAAAGAAATCTACCCTATTAACAACACTTTAGTGCCTAACAATGGACACTATGCTATGCAATAGATCTCTAGAACTAACTCATCTTGCATGACTAAAACTTTATGCTAATTGAACAGCATCTCTCCATTCTCCATTTCTTCCAGCCCCTGGTAACCACCATTCTGTTCTCTGCTTCTGAGTTTGACTACTTTAGCTACTTCGTAAACGTGGATTCATGCAGGATTCATCCTTCTATGACTGACTTTTTTCACTTAGCATATTTTTCTCCAGATTCATTCATGTTGTCACAGATAGCAGGATTTCCTTATGAAGACTGAGTAATTTTCATTTTATGTATATACCATATTTTCTTTATCTATTTTTTTGTCAATGGACATTTGGGTTGTTTCCATAACTTGGCTATTGTGAATAGTGCAGCAATGAACATGGGAGTGCAGGTATTGCTCTGAGATTTTGATTTCAATTCTTTTGGATATATATCCAGAAAGTGGGATTGTTGGATCATATAGTAGTTTGATTTTTAATATTTTTAGGAATTTCTATACTGTTTTCCATATTGCCTGTACTAATTTATATTCAAACCAACAGTGTACAAGAGTTCCCTTTTCTCCAAATGCTTGCTAACCTTGGTTATCTTTTGATTTTTTGATAATAGCCATCCTAATGTGGGTGTGGTGATATTTCACTGTGATTTTAATTTGCATTTTCTGATGATTACTGATGTTGACCATCTTTTCGTATACCTGTTGGCCATTTGTATGTCTTTTTGAATAAATGTCTATTCATCATTTTTTAAAAAAAAATCATGTTATTTGTTATGTAGGTGTTCCTTATACATTTAGGATATTGAATTCATCAGATACATGGGTTGCAAATACTTTCTCCCATTCCATAGGTTGCCTTTTCAAAGGAAAAGTATATATGTCAACCATCAGTACAGATGCCTCTGTACAGAAATAATAATGAAATATAGCATAATGGCACATGCCAGAAAGGTATCAGACACTTTTTTTTTTTAAAGCATACTGTTTGTTATTAAAGAACTACTCAAGAATTGCTTCAAAAAATAAGAAGTAATAAAACAGTAATGACTGTATTCTCAGGACTGCAATAAAATAGCTACATTTCACAGTGTTCTCAACCTTTTGATTGCTTTTCAGACATTCACAAAGCGAAGCTGGAAACACAAACCCTTTAAGTTAGATCACTTTAACAACAGAGATCAGTTTAGTCTTACGGTTTTATATTCTGCATCCGTGAAACACAGTTTTCCCACTTGGAAAAGTTCCAGAAACAAGACTATAACCTGAATAGCACCAGCTAGCATGCACGAAACGCTTCTTAAAAGCAACGACTGCCACAGCCTCTCTCTCTCTTTTTTTAATTTTAAATTTTTATGGGCATTTTAGGTTTTGGGATACATGTGCAGAACGTGCAAGATAGTTGCATATGTACACACATGGCATTGTGTTTTGCTGCCTTCCTCCCCTTCACCCACACTTGGCATTTCTCCCCAGGCTCCCTTCTACCTTCCTCATTTTTCAGTGCTTTGCAACACGCCTTTTTCTCTTTCCCCTTCCACTTTCGTCTCACTCACTCTCCTGGTCCGTCTATTCAAGTTGCCACGCAAAAGCAAACCTGGGCGAGTGGAGTGTCCCGAGGCAGCAGCCTCCCACGGTCCTCCGTGCACGCCTCCACCCGGCTCATGCTCCCAGCGCTGCGCACACCCCAGTGGCCGTCGAGGACTTGTGGTCATTGGAGAGCCCCCCCAGCCACCCCCCTAGATCCTGGCAGCCTGCAGGAGTACCAACACTACAAACAGAACAGCGACCCATCCTGCTGTTAAGTCAGCGTTGCCTCTTGGTAAATTGCATCTTTTTTCTTTTTTCTTCTTTAACATTTTTTTTACCGTGTTTTTTCTTTTTCTTTTCTTTTTTTTTAAATTTTTTAAATTTTTATTGCATTATAGGTTTTGGGGTACATGAGCAGAGCGTGCAAGATAGTTGCATAGGTACACACATGTCAGTGTGCTTTGCTGCCTTCCTCCCCTTCACCCACACTTGGCATTTATCCCTAGGCTATCCCTCCCCAGCCCCCCCACTGTCCCTCCCCGCTTCCCCCCAATAGACCCCAGTGTGTAGTAGACCCCCTCCCTGTGTCCATGTGTTCTTCTTTTTCTCACCTGCCTATGAGTGAGAATATGCGGTATTTCTTTTTCTGTTCTTGTGTCAGTTTGCTGAGAATGATTTAACATTTTTATAGCACCACGAGTGTACCCAGTGTTATTAAATTATGCCAAAACAAAGAGCAAAGTCCCAACCCTTAGGAGTATGCCATGTAAAATGAGCAAATGACGCAAGGCAAAATGACAGGACAAACAGGATGGGTAGAAACGGTTACGAGTGAAAGGGAAGATAGAATCAATAAGACTTTCACTGGACCAAAAAAAATGGAAAGGCTGTTAGGGCCCCAAATCCTCATAGCAGATTATAAAAATAAAGATTTGCAATAGTATCTATAGTAGCAATCATATTTTATTGAGTATTTATGTGCCATGTGGTATCATCATCACAATAATTCTATACCATAGCTGCTATTTTAAAAAGTGCCAGATATGATTCTAAGTGCTTTGCAAATATTCACTCATCTATCCTCCTAAAATCCCTGTGAGGTAGGAACTATTATTTTCACCATTTCACAGATGAGGGAAGCAGTAAGGTGGACCAACTTGCTCAAGGTAACTCAGGTAAAAAGTGGGAGAGCCAAAATTGGAACCCAGGAAGTTGGAATGATAGAGTCAAGATGTGAGCCCAGGAAGCCCAGCTTTATAAAGGCATTAGGATTCATATCCACATTACCTTGCCTACCAAGCTTATAATCTTAATCATGTGCAGTCATGTAAATTAAGTAAACAATTTAAAGTTATTTATATTGAGTATAAACAATGCAGAAAATCATTTTTGCAAAGGCATTTAATAGGTCAATGAAAAAAGTATTTATTTAAAGAATATTTTCTGTTAAAAAGGCAGCAAAACACACTGCCATGTGTGTACCTATGCAACTATCTTGCACGTTCTGCACATGTACCCCAAAACCTATAATGCAATAAAAAATTAAAAAAAAAAAAATAAGTAAAAGACATAATAAAAAGAGTTTCAAAAAAAAAAAAAAAAAAAAACAGAAAAAGAAACAGGTTTTTCTTTCTTTCTTCATTCATTCAACAAACATGAACCAGTGTCTGTTTATACCAGGAACTGTGTGAGGCACCAGGGTGACAGCAATGAATAAAAGATACCCAATTGAGAGTAAACAAGGGTACTGAGATGATACTAATTTTAATGATGAGTACGCATTAGATTTATCAGGAAAAATAAAGAGAAATAGCCTACAAGAAAATAATTGTATCATACAGGAATAACATTCTCTTGGCTAGGCTGTCTTGCATGAGTGTTATTTAGTCCTTTTTCCCCATTTTCTCTCCTTTTTCCTTTATTTTAGTTATGATACAGGAAATCGTGCTATAAAAACATTTTATTTCACTTGTGAACATTTCAAATAGTGGGTTGGGTGGTAGAAGTGATGGAATTCCCTTTCTAATAACATTATGACCAAGAGTATTTTATAAGCATGGATATGGTAAAGAGGTATGCAGACTTCTGAGCTTGGAATGAAAACCTGGAATAATAGATCCATTACAGAAAAAAAGTTTTCAAAGTCTATTATGAAAAGCCAGGATCTTGACTAGCATAAACATCTACCATAAAGATAAAAGGATGGCATGTGTTACTGTCATTCAATTCCCTACCTCACCTTTTTTTATACATATTTACTTCCTGACTCTGCTCTAATATACTTAACTGAAAAACAAAGCCACTAAAAACTAAAATCAGAAGAGAAATCCCCTCTACTTCTCCCATCATAAAAGCATAGAAGAACATTTGTTTGGATTTTGTTGTATGTTTTTGTAAATCTTATCTGTGCACAAATAGAATGTGCCCATGAGAACCAGAAAAATAATTAAGTTTTCCCTTAAATGGAAAGATAAGGCTTTGTTGTCTTATCTTTTCATTTGAGCACTGGTTTTAAATCCTAACATTAAAAGCAATCAACAAAGCTATATGCTTTCTATTATGGGACCATAATAAAATGATAAAATAATAATAAAATGTATTGCTAATTCCTGTATTCAATTACTTTGTTCTGTTAGCACAGGTAACTCAAAATTCAAGTAAGGAACAGAGCGAAGGGACTTGCAGAGAGAATGTACAAGAACCTCCCTGACCACACATTCCTCCCAGCCTCCTCGCAAGCATTCTCTACTGATTAAGAGTACTGAACTCTTAAATTCCTGAACTGACTCCCTTCTTATCCTTTCTCATTCTGGTCTCTTCATTGATAGTCTTTTTCTCACATCCTCCAATTCTTTGCCTAGCTACCTTTTATTTTTACTTCAAAACCTCGCTCAGGTTCCACCTGGTCTTGAAATGTTCTCTGACCCCTTTCCTAAGCCAGGTTCTCTGGTAGAGTGTTCAAATCTGTTTCCCCCCCCTGGTTTTTTACCATGTTGTATTGCAAATGTTTGCTTATCTATTCTTTCCTCCACTAGACTCATTCATTGTTCCACAAACATTTATTGAGTACCTGGTATTTGCCCAGCACTGTATTAGGTGCTAGGGAGATAGGAATAAAAGAAACTCCCTAATATAATTTTTGGAAGATAGTAACACTTGATAATTATTTACAGAATGAATGAGTGAAATTAGGTCATGACATACATGGTGGAAGGAAGAACTAAGAGAGACATGAAACTGATTCTGTTTTTCCATGTCTCCCATCTCTCACACCATATTGTATCATGCAACACGTTTCTAACATCCTTGCCTCCTTACATTTTTGTTCACTTCCCTCTGGTTGTCTTCATTTTACTTCTGTCTTTATTGCAACAAGCAGGATCTTTTGCATGGGGTAAATCTGATCCTAATACCAGCATTATCACTTATTAGCAATGTGACTCTTGGCTCCTTCCTTAACCTCTTCAATTTCCTGTCTGTAAAACAGAGATAAAAAATACCTACCAAATAGAGTATCATGTGAAGATTAAATGAGATTTCTATTTAAAGGGCTTAGTACAAAGTCCGGCTCTTAAAGCATCTTTCCTTTCTTTTTTCCGTCCCCTATTTCTACCCCTTATCCTTCCTACAGGACATCTTCAGGGCAGTAATGGCTTCCAAGATGATTTCAAGTGATACATGGAAGCACATATTTTTAAACTGTATAATTATTTTGAAACCTTATTGTTTTAATGTATATAAAAATATGTCACTGAACCTTTGATTTTATAGAAATCTTTGTTTTGGATATGTAAAAAGTTAAAGAAAATTAGAAGTTTAAGTTTCCAAAAAAAAAAAAAACTGATACACAGATGCTGAAAACACTGCAGAAATGAGCAAAGGCAATGCCATATAAGAATAAAGACATTAAGCACAAAGTCCACAAGCTGTCACATGTATTGTGATTGTCCTCAGCACATGTTTGTGCTGACAAACTGAAATGAAACATATGTACACTATGCATATCTCAAATGTCACTTATGTAGAAAAAATCCAGTCCTAAGACTGCAAAGATATAGGGACTTTAGCTGCAACATCATGTCTTTAGCTTGCTTGGGATACGATTAGTCTGTAATAGACAAGAAGTCAGTTCCAGGTCCCTAAAAGTCACCTGTCCAGCTCTATTCATGATAAAGAACAAAGTGAAATAGAATTCGTGGGAGACATGTAAGATGGCGTCGTAGAGGTGACTCAGGATTGCAGCTCTCAGTGAAGGTGCAGAGAGTGAGTACTAGCCACATTCTTGGATGGACCTTTTTTGCCCACAGAACGTTGAAAGTCCCAGGTGTGAGAGAGACACAGGACACTAGCGCAGCCAGCTCGTGGGGCCAGTTCAGCCAGTGCCACACTGCAGCGGCACCCGGCACAAAACTCACTGATCTGGGTGCCCTGTTAAACCAGCAATCTGAGATTTGGAAGGGCAAATTGGCATGTCCATCTGATTGAACGGGACTTGGACAATGAGACAGACCAGGAGATTCCTGGGAAACGTGATCTGAGCTGGTGCAGTGGGCAGCGGCATGGGAGATCACATGGATCCCAGTGCCCTATCAGCAAGCTACTGGGGCACCAGTGAGAGAGTCAACTGTTCAGCTTGGGGAGAGGAAGAGAGAGAGAGAGAGGATGGACTCTGAGGCAGGGAGCTGGGTGATCGGGCTCGGCGGGTCCCACCCTGATGGGGACAAGCAGGGCGGCAATTGGTGGCACTCGGGGCTGAGAGTTTTGATGCCGGCATCTAGGACAGTGCAGCCTGGTGGGGGAGGGGCGTCCACCACTACGGACGCAATCCGCCCCTACTGAAGTATCGCCCAGGGCTGACACACACTGCCATTGCTGAGGCAACCTGCCATAACAGAGAGACTCCGCCAGCAGGGCAGAGTGTGCCACAGCAGAACAGAGCCCAGCAGCAACAGGGAGGACCCAAGCTAGCCAGGTGGAACCCCAGCAGGCAAATAGTGAATAGACTGCCTCCTAGCTAAGCAGGACAGTGCAACAGATACTCATAAAGAAAGCCTCAACTCCCTGAGACAGAGCATCTAAGGGGGGAAAGAAAGGGGGGTTTTATGAGTTCTGTTGCAGCAGACATAAACACATCCTCCCAACAACACTGAATGAACAACGGAGCTGACAGCACAGTACTGGAGCTCCTGTAAAGCACAGACCATCTCCTCAAGCAGCTCTCTGACCACTGTATATCCAAAGAGTCACCCCAAAAAAGGACTAATCAGACTGACATTTGGCAGGCATCATTCTGGAACAAAGATAGCAGAAGAAGAAACTGGTACCATCCCTCACTGTTCTGCAGCTGCTACAGGGGTACCCCAGACTAGCAGGGCCTGGAGTGGACCTCAGCACTCGTACAGCAGAGGGGCTAGACCATTCGAAGGAAAACTAAGTAACAGAAATACCTCATCATCAACAAATTGGGCATCCACACAGAGACCCAATTGAAAAATCAGCAACTACTAAGACGACAGGTGGATAAATCCATAAAGATGGAACGAAACCAGCACAAAAAGGAAGAAAATACCCAAAACCAAAACACCTCACCTCCTACAAAGGACCAAAACTCCTCACCAGCAAGGGAACAAAGCTGGATGGAGAATGAGTGTGGCAAAATGATGGAATAAGACTTTAGAAAGGGGATAATGAGAAACTTCATTGAGCTAAAAGAACATGTTCTAAATCAGTGCAAAGAAACTAAGAACATTGAAAAAAGATTTGAAAAAAGATTCAAGGAATTGATAACAAGAATGGACAACTTAGAGAGGAATATGAATGAATTGAAGGAGCTAAAAAACACAACACGAGAACTTCGTGAAGCATGCACAAGTTTCAACAGCTGAAATGACTAAGCAAAAGAAAGAATATCAGAAGTCGAAGATCAATTCAATGAAATAAAACAAGAAACCAAGATTAGAGAAAAAAGCGTGAAAAGGAATGAACAAAATCTCCAAGAAATGAGGGACTATGTGAAGAGACCCAACCTATGTTTGATAGGTGTACCAGAATGTGATGAAGAGAATGAATCCAAGCTGGAGAATACTCTTCAGGATATTATCCAGGAAAATTTCCCCAACCTAGCAAGACAGGCCAATACTCAACTCCAGGAAATACAGAGACCACCACAAAGATACTCCGCAAGTAGAGCAACCCCAAGGCACATAATCGTCAGATTCACCAGGGTTGAAATGAAGGAGAAAATACTAAGGGCAGCCAGAGAGAAAGGTCAGGTCACCCACAAAGGGAAGCCCATCAGACTCACCACAGATCTCTCGGCACAGACTCTACAAGCCAGAAGAGAGGAGGGGCCAATATTCAACATCCTTAAAGAAAAGAACTTTCAACTCAGAATTTCATATCCAGCCAAACTGAGCTTCATAAGTGAAGGAAAACTAAAATCCTTCACAAACAAGCAATTACACAGAGATTTTGTCACCACTAGGCCTGCTTTACAAGAGCTCCTGAAAGAGGCACTACACATAGAAAGGAACAACCAGTACCAGCCATCCTAAAAGCATACCAAATGTTGAAGAGCATCAACAAAATGAAGAAACTACATGAACCAATGGGCAAAACAGCCAGCTAGCATCAAAACGGCAGTATCAAATTAAAACATAACAATATTAACTCTAAATGTAAATGGGTGAAATGAACCAATCAAAAGACACAGACTGGCAAATTGGATAAAAAACCAAAATCCATCGGTGTGCTGTATCCAGGAAACCCACCTCACATGGAAGGATACATAAAGGCTCAAAATAAAGGGAGGGAGGAAGATTTACCAAGCAAATGGAGAGCAAAAAAAAGGAGTTGCAATTCTCATCTCTGATAAAATAGACTTTAAAGCAACAAAGAAAAAAAAGAGACAAAGAAGGTCATTACATAATGGTAAAAGGATCCATAAAACAAGAAGAGCTAATGATTCTAAATATGTATGAACCCAATGCAGGAGCAACCAGATATATAAGGCAAGTTCTTAATGACTTACAAAGAGACTTAGACTCCCACAAAATAATAGTGGGAGATTTTAACACTCCACTGTCAATATCAGACAGATCAACCAGACAGAAATTTAACAAGGATATCCAGGACTTGAACTCAGACCTGGAACAAGCAAACCTGATAGACATTTACAGAACACTCCAACCCAAATCCACGGAATATACATTCTTCTCAGCACCACATCACACCTACTCCAAAAGTGACCACATAATTGGAAGTAAAGCACTCCGCAGCAAATGCAAAACAACTGAAATCATAACAAACAGTCTCTCAGACCATAGTGCAATCAAGTTGGAACTCAGAATTCAGAAACTAACTCAGAACCACACAGCTTCATGGAAACTGAACAACTGGCTCTTGAATGCTGATTGGATAAACAATGAAATGAAGGCAGAAATAAAGAAGTTCTTTGAAACCAACAAGAACGAAGACACAATGTACCAGAATCTCAGGGACACATTTAAAGCAGTCTGTAGAGGAAAATATATAGCAATAAGTGCCCACATGAGAAGAATGGAGAGATCCAAAATTGACAGCCTATCATCAAAATTGAAGGAGCTAGAGGAGCAAGATCAAAAAAGCTCAAAACCAGCTGAAGACAAGAAATAACTAAGATCAGAGCAGAACTGAAGGAGATAGAGACAAGAAAAGCCCTTCAAAAAATCAATAAATCCAAGAGCTGGTTTTTCGTAAAGATCAACAAAATACACAGACCACTAGCCAGACTGATAAAAAAGAAAAGAGAGAAGAACCAAATAGATGCAATAAAAAACAATAAAGTGGAAATCACCACAGATTCCACAGAAATTCAAAACATCATCAGAGAACACTACAAACAACTCTATGCACATAAACTAGTAAACCAGGAAGAAATGGATAAATTCCTGGACGCCTGTGTCCTCCCAAGCCTAAACCAGGAGGAAGCAAAAACCATGAATAGACCAATAACAAGGTCTGAAGTTGAGGCAGCAATTAAGAGCCTGCCACACAAAAAAAGCCCAGGTCCAGATGGATTCACAGCCGAATTCTACCAGACACACAAAGAGGATCTGGTACCATTCCTTCTGAAACTATTCCAAATAATTCAAAAAGAGGGAACCCTTCCCAAATCATTTTATGAGACCAACATCATCCTGATACCAAAACCAGGCAGAGACTCAACAAGAAAAGAAAACTTCAGGCCAATATCCATGATGAACATAGATGCAAAAATCTTCAATAAAATACTGGGAAAACGATTGCAACAGCACATTAAAAAACTTATCCATCATGATCAAGTAGGATTCACCCCGGGGATGCAAGGCTGGTTCAACATACGCAAGTCTATAAATGTAATTCACCACATCAACAGAACCAGAAACAAAAACCACATGATTATCTCAATTGATGCAGAGAAGGCATTTGAAAAAATTCAACAACCCTTTATGCTAAAAACCCTCAATAAACTTGGTATTGATGGAACATATCTCAAAGTAATAAAAGCTATTTATGACAAACCAACAGCCAATATCATACTTAATGGGCAAACACTGGAAGCATTCCCTTTGAAATCCAGCAAAGACAAGGATGCCCTCTCTCACCACTTCTATTCAACATAGTACTGGAAGTTCTAGCCAGAGCAATCAGGCAAGAAAAAGGAATAAAGAGTATTCAAATAGAAAAGGTGGAAGCCAAATTGTCTCTATTTGCAGACGACATGATAGTATACCTAGAACACCCCATCACCTCAGCCCAAAAACTTCTGAAACTGATAAGCAACTTCAGTAAAGTCTCAGGATATAAAATCAATATGCAAAAATCACAAGCATTCCTATATACCAATAACAGACTTAAAGAGAACCAAATCAATAACGAACTGCCATTCACAATTGCTGCAAAGAAAATAAAATACCTAGGAATACAACTCACAAGGAACGTAAGGGACCTCTTTAAGGAAAACTACAAACCACTGCTCAATGAAATAAGAGAGAACATAAACTGATGGAGAAACATTCCATGTTCATGGTTAGGAAGAATCAATATTGTGAAAATGGCTATACTGCCCAAAGTAATTTCCACAATCAATGCTATCCCCATGAAACTACCATTGAATTTCTTCACAGAACTGGAGAAAACCACCATGAACTTCATATGGAAACAAAAAAGAGCCCGCATAGCTAAGTCAATTCTAAGCAAAAAGAACACAGCGGGAGGCATCACGCTACCAGACTTTAAACTATACTACAAGGCTACAGTAATCAAAACAGCATGTTACTGGTACCAAAACAGAGATATAGACCAATGGAACAGAACAGAGGCATCAGAGGCAACACAACATATCTACAACCATATAATCTTTGATAAACCAGACAAAAACAAGCAATGGGGAAAGGATTCCCTGTTTAATAAATGGTGTTGGGAAAACTGGCTAGCCATGTGCAGAAAGCAGAAACTGGACCCCTTCCTGACACCTTACACTAAAATTAACTCCAGATGGATTAAAGACTTACACGTAATACCTGACACCATAAAAACCCTAGAAGAAAATCTAGGCAAAACCATTCAGGACATAGGAGTAGGCAAGGACTTCATGACCAAAACACCAAAAGCATTGGCAACAAAAGCCAAAATAGACAAATGGGACCTAATCAAACTCCACAGCTTCTGCATGGCAAAAGAAACAGTCACTAGAGTGAATCGGCAACCATCAGAATGGGAAAACATCTTTGCAGTTTATGCATCTGACACAGGGCCGATATCCAGAATTTACAAAGAACTCAAACAGATTTACAGGAAAAAAACAAACAAGCCCATTCAAAAATGGGCAAAGGATATGAACAGACACTTTACAAAAGAAGACATACACGAGGCCAACAAACACATGAAAAAAATGCTCATTATCACTGGTCATTAGAGAGATGCAAATCAAAACCACATTGAGATACCATTTCACGCCAGTTAGAATGGCGATCATTAAAAAAGCTGGAGACAACAGATGCTGGAGAGGATGTGGAGAAATAGGAACACTCTTACACTGTTGGTGGGAGTGTAAATTAGTTCAACCATTGTGGAAGACAGTGTGGCGATTCCTCAAGGACCTAGAAATAGAAATTCCATTTGACCCAGCAATCCCATTACTGGGTATATATCCAAAGGAATATAAATTGTTCTACTGTAAGGACAGATGCACACGAATGTTCATTGCAGCACTGTTTACAATAGCAAAGACCTGGAACCAACCCAAATGCCCATCGATGATAGACTGGACTGGGGAAATGTGGCATATATACACCATGGAATATTATGCAGCAATCAAAAATGATGAGTTTGTGTCCTTTGTAGGGACATGGATGAATCTGGAGAACATCATTCTCAGCAAACTGACACAAGAACAGAAAAAGAAATACCGCATATTCTCACTCATAGGCGGGTGAGAAAAATGAGAACACATGGACACAGGGAGGGGGTCTACTACACACTGGGGACTGTTGGGGGGAATGGGGGAGGGACAGCAGGGGGGTCTGGGGAGGGATAGCTTGGGGATAAATGCCAAGTGTGGGTGAAGGGGAGGAAGGCAGCGAAACACACTGCCATGTGTGTACCTATGCAACTATCTTTCACGTTCTGCACATGTACCCCAAAACGTATAATGCAATAAAAATTTAAAAAATAAAATAAAATAAAAATAAAACATTAATTTACTTTTATGAATAATTAATTCCCACGTAGAACTTCCAAAATATTCTGTGTTCTTCACACTGTGTATCTCCATTTTCTGTCCTATAAAATGTGTATAGTAATAGAATCTATCTCATAGGACTGTTAAGAAGGTTAAATGTTAACATAAAGGAAGCACTTAGAAACATATAATGTAAAAGTTCCTACATGTGTGTAAGCCAGAATTATCATTAATCTAGTTGAGAACAGTCTCCAAAGAAAGTTACTTATCTCTTTACATAACCAACCTTCCAGCCTTTTGTTGCTTTGTGAAAAAATCGGCCTGATCAAAAGCTTCCTGTCTTTGGACACTGGTATTCAGAAATTTGGAGAGATCAGATATTCTTTGCAATGTCTGTTTTTACAGACTTCTACCCAAAACTTAGATTTTCTATAGATTCATTTCTCGGAATTTGAGAGGTTTCATCTCTCTCTCTCTCTCTCTCTCTCTCTCTCTCTCTCTCTCTCTCTCTCTCTCTCTCTCACACACACACACACACACACACACACACACACACACATAAACTTATTGTTTTGCCCAAGGAAGAGAGTTCACCAATTGCAGTGACGTTTTAAGAGACTCTTTTGCAGTGGAAACAACAAAAAAAACAACATGGGCTGATTTCCCCAACCCCCTGCTAGGCCCTGGAAATTGAGATCTAAACGTAGGATGCTCTCTTCGCAGACAGTTTAGCCCTAATGATTACGTTACAGCTGCCCAGAAGCAAAAAAAGATGGCTAGAGGATAGCTAGAAATCAGGAACAGGCCATTCACTGCTAAATACCTGACCTCTCCCCGCTTCCCTTAAGGTGAGAAGCTGCCTGGCCATCGCCCCTCCCCCTATTTCTCGCCCTACCGAACCAAGTGGATAACCAAGCAGTGGGTCCCTTAGCCTGGAGTTTGCGGTGCTGGGCTAGGGAGAGTCTGCCGGAAGTACCTGCCTGGATGAGCTTATTGCCCCTGGGCCACTCCTACTCCCTTCACACCATACATTTAAGATCTCCCTGGGACAGGTAGAAATGCAGCTTTTGCTCTGAGAATTAGACAAGCACCGACCTGTCCTTCTCCAGCGTAATCTGGGCCCAGGTATCTAAAGGCTCAACCAAGGACCGCGGCCTGGGAATCTCCGGGCCCTAGCCAATTTTCACAAGTCCCCGCATCACTGCCTCCCGCACTCCTCTGCCAACGCCCTGGCACACCTGCGACTACGTAACCCGGAGTTTCCCAGCTTAGTTCATCCCTTTTCCTCCAAGTCGGCAGCCCGGTGAGCATCTCCAGGTCCAGTCCTGGCGCTCAAAGGAAGGGCAATCTCCCACCTCTCCCTGCTGGATCACAAAGAGGAGCTGGGAGATTCGTCGTTTTCCTCACAACCGGCACCCTGCGCTGGCCCAGAGCGCAGCGCCCACCGGTGCCACCGCTAGACTTAGAGTCCCTCTCGGCGCGCTGCCTGGGCGCACCGCTGGTGAGTGGCGCTCACCACCTCTCCTGGACTCAAGGGTGCTCCCGACTCACGCTTCTTGGGGTTTCCTCGTCGGGAATCTCCCTCCCTCGTCTCGATTTCTTCCTTCATTCGCTCTTCTCTGTTTTTCCTCCCGTCCTCACCCAATCAGGTCTAACATTTAATCAGTTCTTGCCTTCTGCCCCTCCTCCCTGGGCTTCTCTTCTCTCGGTTCCCGCGACCCCACTATGCGTCCCCGCTCGCGTATCTGCCCCGCCCCACCCTGCCCTTCACTCCCGCGCGCAGCAGCCCTGGCAATCCGACCACGCGGGAAGCACCCCTCAGAACCACGGGCGCAGTTTTCAGACCCGCCCACCTCCCAGAAACTAGGTGCCCAGATCCTGCTCCACTCTCGCCTTCTCCCTTGAAAGAGACTCCTTGGGAGGTCCCCAGGACAGAGTCCCCCCCGCCAGGGGAATCATGCTGGTGTCTGGGGCGACCCAGTTGTCAGAGAGGACGGGTCTATTTTAAACGTGGCACCCAGTGACCCCGCCCTGAGGACGCAGGCGCGGCTCCAGGGACTCGGGTAACACCTTACCAGCACGATCCTGGGCGGTCGCCGAGCCAGCTCCCCTGGCCGAGTCGGGCCTCTCAGCCAGGCAGGCGGCGAGGCTACTGAACGCAGTCCCAATACAACCAACTCGAAATCTAAGAGCCCAGGGAATCCCTGGGCGGGGGACGGAGGTATCCCACGCCTCAGTCCCCCTGGCAATAGGCTACCTTGGCACAATCACCTCTCCTTGAAAAAGAAGGCACACGTGAGCCCGCCCAGTCTCTTCCCTCCGTGTGCCCTAGTTTACGTTATTTCTAGTCAACCCAGTCATCCGCGTGCAATAACCCACCCAGAGCGTGAATCTTTGGAAAATAATAAGAATTAGGAACTATAAGAAAGTCATGAAAAGCCCCAGACATAAGCCCCAGACGATTGAGAAGCCGGGCTACACACGTGCGCGTGTCCCCCGTGCGTACACACAAGTACCTATCCAGGCTGGGATCCAGCTGCAAGTTTGGACATTGACAAGTCTCTAAGTCGAACAAGAAATTAAAAAAAAAAAAAAAAATTCACTCACCCGTCTCTTTTACCACCCTTTCCAGACTGGGATTCAGAGAAAGTATCAGAAAGGGATAAACCCTTCTTTCTTTTCTTTCCGCCTTTCTAAAGAGTGGAAATTTCCATCATGTGATAGGGGCAGCATCCCCAGTGTCGCGTTTCCTGCGGACCCTCCCTTCCAGGCCAGCCACCAATCGTCAGGCGGCAACCTGAGAAGTAAACCAAAGCATCCACCCAGGTGGGGCCGAGATGTCCGGCTGTCCTTCCAGAGTGAAGCCTGGAAGCCCAATCCCTGCTTCCTCTTTCCTGGGTCCGGGATAACAGAGAAGATCCTGGTGTAAGTTATTTTTTGATGGTTAGGTTTCTTCCATGAACCAAGGCTGCATTTATTGGATCTGTCCTGTAAGTTGAAGTATATGTGGATATTTATTTTAAAGTCTGTAAGAGTGTTCAGGGCAGGTGACTCACTAAATTTCCTCCTGTTATGGAGGTGACAAACCTGAACTTTACATAAGGAAAAAGAAACATTTGGGAAAGGAGTACAAGTGAAAAACCTGTCATTCACAGTAAACATCACTTTATGCATGAAGGAAACAGGATAACTTGCTAGTACTTAAGAGTGGGTCTTTGGTGATAATTTTTTTCTAGAATTTCAGTTCACGCATAATCCTCAGTATATATGAAAGAAGGAATTAGGCTATAATAATAAAGAGCACAGCAACTTCAATTCTGTTTGTTAAAGTTACAACCATTGTAAGAAAAACTGTTTATGTTAAACGTGTTTTCTAGTATTAAACAAAATTCTTGTTTCAAAGAAGGCCCGTGTAACAAATATGTTCACATTCCTCAATTTATTTAGTAGTGAGTTGTCATTCTTTAGGGGAAAAAAACTATTCTATGGAGACCTTTTCCCCACAGTTTATCTAGTCACCAGGCAACACAATTTGCATTCTGAATTATCACACATGCAATTTAACTTTATTCAGAATGGCAAGTTTCACTGCTCATCCACACCACGAGCACCTAGAAGCTTCTCATTTTACAGCTCTCAATAACTGTTAACACCAGCAACAGCTTAGTGCTTAAAAGAAAAATAGGATAACAGCAGAAACCCACCTGGATAATGCATAATAATCAGGAACACTAAAAACACTGCATTAATGCACACACACATCCACATCAAACTGTACTAGGGCCATCTGACAATACAGATTCAATAGAAGGATGATGTAACACATTTTCACTGGAGCTACCATTTTAAAATCTAAAAATACATATATATATAATAATATTTGTTTTATAAAAATTGATTTTCTCCTTAGCCTCCAAGCAAATATGGTAAACCTCTCTATCACAGCAAGAAGTTTACTTTTTGTGGAATTGGACTAATTCAGAACAGTTTTGAATTTCCTATCTGCTTGTTGAAACCAGGTTCTCTTCACATTATCACACTTCTCCATTGATTCTTATTTTATAAATATAGACATCTTTTATAAAGCTACTAAAATGTCAAAATTGGCAGGATTTGGAGAGAATTGGGGAGATCAAATGAAGATTAAAATCATTTGAGTCTTCTCAAGCAATTCCATGACACAAACTGGTTTACTGTGAAACTGCTCAACTTTTAAATGGACTGCTTATTTAATCAGTTCTCATATGTATACATATGGCCCAGTCTCCATAATGCGAAGTTCTGAAGAGTGAAGCACATCTCAGGGATATTCCAGAATAGAAAAGTAAACTTGAAATTTAGGCTGCACAAAGGAAGGCTCTGACACAAACACCTTTTCAAGGAGGTTGTGCCTCTCAGACACTGACCTCCCTTGAGATGTCTCTCCCTCTGGACTCGGCCTGCCCTTAGGTAGCCCCCTATTCAAGTTTGGTGACCCCATCTCCTCCCATGAAAAACCAAGGGCTGTCCACATTTACTCATCCTCTGATTCAACAGGTATTTATTGGTTACCTCCTAAATGCTAGATGCTAGAAACAGAACAGTGAACACAATCAAGCATAATCCCCATCTTTGTGGAGTTTATTATTTTGGTAGAAGCAAATATTTTAATCAAAAAGTAACAAGAATAAACACAAGATGACAAAACTGCAGTGATGAAAAGATACACTAGGTTTGGGGAGAGACTTCACTGAGGAAATGACTCAAAGATGAGTGTGAGAAGGTGTTTGTTTCTTAAAGATGATTGCAACTTAGCATATTTATATGCTGCAGGATGCCCAAGCCTGCGGTTGAAGCAGGTTATGAGCTGACGCTCCTGAGATGGTGGGAGGAGTGGGATCCATCTAGTGGAGCAGTTGCCTTAGGTAGCAAGACGGACACCTGGCCTGCTCAGATGTTCTCTACTCACACTCCCCAGAGCCAAGCAAGCTCTAGTCTCCAAAACGGGATAAATGTGGAACTAAGATTTCCTTTCTATCTCCCCACCATAGAATAGTCTGTGTGACTAGGTTTCCTGTGAATCCATATATCTCTCAAGGCACACATTACTTTCTTAGAGATAGCCAGGGTTACTTTTATTATCCTGGTCCTTTCTTAATAATGGAAAATCTAATCCACCCCCAATATGGTGCTTTTGTTTTTCCCTGCCCTAGGTCAGCCACATGGCTCTAAACATCAGAGTGCACTGCTTGTCAGTGGTTGCTTCCTTTGCTATCTGGGAGAGATGATCCAGCTCAGTGGAATCTTTCTGATATCGGATCCTCCACTGATGAGCAAGATGGGGCATAAAGGAATTTGTTAATTCAACTTGTCACAAAGAGTTCAGAAAAAAAATGTTGGGCCCTTATAATAAGCCAGACTGTGAACCGGAAAAAGCTTCTGAGTGAGTCAGAAAGGAATGAGCCTCCCATGCAAGGCCAGAGTACTTCCACTTTAAGGAGGATTTGTTTCATGATGTCAAGAGATGTTCCTTTAACCCTTAGACACATAAACAAACAAAAAAGTCAATATGAAACTGAGATTTACACACAGTCCTACATATTTTCTTCAGTTTGTGTTGACATATTGCAGCATGTAGTATGTTAGGAAAGATGTGTTGCAAGATCCTGCAATATTTAATGTGTAAAGGACAAAGTCACACCTTAATTCTAGGTTCTAATTTTGTGTTTTTTAATGCAACCAGTTTTAATTCTACCAGTATAATTTGTAGCATAAAAGGGAAATTCCACCGGATAAACTCAATCATCCTTTTTTTTTCAATTGTGCTTTATGTTCTGGGGTACATGTGCAGATCATGCAGGATTGTTGCATAGGTACATACATGGCAATGTGGTTTGCTGCCTCCATTCCCCAGTCATCTATATCCCTCCTCAACCTTTCCACCCTCGTCCCTCCCCCAGACCCCCAAACATACCCCAGTGTGTGATGCTCCCCTCCTGTGTCCATGTGTTCTCATTGTTCGACACCCACCTATGAGTGAGAACATGTGTCAACCATTCCGTTTTAAAGGTATGAGATAGTATGAGTTTGTCAAGATGATCATGGCATTTAATATCCAAATATAAATTCCAAACATCCTTGTCAAATGGAGTCTTCTGCTTATCAACTCATTATTCTGTTACTCTTGCTCTTAGTTTAAAATTATCCCACCATGATGTTGGGAAAACTGACTAGCCATGTGCAAAAAGCAGAAACTGGACCCCTACCTGTCACCTTACACTAAAATTAACTCCAGATGGATCAAAGATTTAAACATAAAACCTAACACCATAAAAACACTAGAAGAAAATGTAGGCAAAATCATCCAGGACATAGGCATAGGCAAGGACTTCATGACTAAAACGCCAAAAGCAATGGCAATAAAAGTCAGGATAGACAAATGGGATCTAATTAAAATTCAGAGCTTCTGTACAGCAAAAGAAAGCATCATTAGAGTGAATCAGCAACCAACAGAATGGGAAAAAAGTTTTGCAATCTACCCATCTGACAAAGGGCTAATATCCAGAATCTACAAGGAACTAAAACAGATATACAAGAAAAAAACAGACAATCCCATTCAAAAGTAAGCAAAGCATATGAACACTTTTCAAAAGAAGACATATATGAGGCCAAAAAACATGAAAAAATGCTCATCATCACTGGTCATTAGAGAAGTGCAAATCAAAACCACACTGAGATATTATCTCACGCCAGCTAGAATGGCGATCATTAAAAAATCTGGAGACAACAGATACTGGAGAGGATGTGGAGAAATAGAAACACTCTTACACAGTTGGTAGGAGTGTAAATTATTTCAACCATTGTGGAAGACAGTGTGGCAATTTCTCAAGGATCTAGAAATAGAAATTCCATTTGACCCAGCAATCCCATCACTGGGTATATACACAAAGAGCTATAAATTGTTCTATTACAGTCACAGGCACATGTATGTTCACTGCAGCCCTGTGTACAATAGCAAATACCTGGAACCAACCCAAATGCCCATCAATGATAGATTGAACAAAGAAAATTTGGTACATATACACCATGGAATACTATGCAGCCATAAAAAACGATGAGTTTGTGTCCTTTGTAGGGACTTGGATGAATCTAGAAACCATCATTCTCGGCAAACTGACACAAGAACAGAAAGCCAAACACCATATGTTCTCAGTCATAGGTGGGTGTTGAACAACGAGAACACATGAACTCAGGGAGAGAAACATCACACACTGGGTGCAGTTGGGGGGATGTTGGGGAGAGACAGTGGGGAGTGGGGAGAGATGGGATGGTGGGGAGGGATAACATGGGGAGAAATGCCAGATATAGTATGTACCTAAAGTAAAATAAATAAGTTAAAAAAAATTATCCCACCATTGAGAGTCCCTACCCTTTATCTAAGCACAGTCCTCTTTAGGTTGGCAATAAACAGAAGAATAAGCTAGATGGAGGGTGACTTTGGCACACTGTCCTAACTTCTCCTTTAAGTGTTTTTCCTTTTCCTCTGGTCTCTGGATGCCTGTCCACCACCCTATTTCCTATTTCTTGCAGGTCAAAAATGTCAATTCTACCAAGTATGAAAGCAAATTCTCTATTCCTCCCCTGGATGTAGTGTCTCAATCTCTAGATACTTCATTAAAATTTAATGTTCTCTCATTTTATCAGGAGCTTGTTCTTACTTAGATATTAGCAGATTAAATATTTAGGGCAAGCAAGTCTTTGGGCACTACCAAAACCAAAGGCCACAGGGAGTTACCTGTTCTGTGTGCCTCCATAGCAAGCCCTGCAAAGACCTATACTATGGACAGCCTGGGAGATGTCCTGATAGGACACCTTTCCAGAGCTCACCCTTTCCAGAGCTGACCTAGAAAAAATATGACGATTTGACATCTGTTTAACATGTCTTCAGCTTTCTCTTGACCCTTGACAGATGGCATCCCAGGGTTCTTATGTTCTCATTCTTCTTCTATATTAAAACCTGTTCAGAGAAAAAGGTCTGATAATACTACTGGATTCAGATGTGAGAATAAAGCTACTATCTTCTGCTTATTAAGCCACAACTTATTGAATACTTGTATGCTAGATTATCTTAAGACACAGAGACAAATTAGATGCTCTCTATCCTTAAGAGTTTGTAGTCTGGTGGGGGGGGGGCATGTTATGTAAAAAAAAAAAAAGGTTTCAACATGAAAGCAATTGTGGGGATGGCAGGGAATGTGCTAAGGATATGTACAAAGGAATATAGAACTAAGTAGCCTCATGGTTCCAACTTAGACATTGTTGGAACATACCTAAATAACCTCCGAAAGCAACATGGTTGTATTTAATGTCAATTATTACTATTATCTGGTATTTGAAGGGTTCCTCTTTCCCAGGAATTTTTTCATACTAACAGAATAATAAAATAGCCTTCAGACCAAAGGGATGAATCTCTAACTATGGAATTTCAGGTACCAGGAAGGAATATGAATATCCTTTTAGTCTCTAATTGCTGACAGCACAATCACAGGTTTGCATCACATTTATCTGCAGCATGGGGTAAAATAGAAACTCCCAGATTCCATTCTGGAGAATATGGTTCAGTAATGATGTTGGGCTGTGGCCCTTGAATCTATAGTTTCATCACATACCACAGGCCATTATAATGGGTAACCAGATGTGCAAACCACTATTCTATCTCCTGAAATGCCTGAAATTACACTAGGTCAGAGGAATGCCTAATTGGAAGGCAAGTTCTCACCACTTCCTAGGACCCCATCTTAATGTCAGGGAATGACCTGGGCCCACAGAGCTTTGTGTTCTTTGTGCTTTAGCATCCATACCTGCTGTATGAATCCTGCTTACTCCTAAGAACAGGTCCATGAATTTCAGCAGCCAGTGCCAATAGACATAAAGCCTGCACGAGGTCAATGCTTTGTAAAGTAGCCTCCCTGGATAGCACCTTGTATGAGAATGTAAAATATTCCCTAGTCCCACTGCAAACTTACTGAAATATAATTTCTGGGATGAGCCCAGGGATCTACATTTTTAACAGGTTTTCAAGTGGTTCCTGCTCCCACTAAGCTGGGACTATCTAGACCAAGATCACCCACTGAGGAGATTGATTTGAGGGGTGCATTGAGAGGGTGGCTGATCCAATAGGTCAAACACAGAACCCACAGGTCTGTTAACAACTAACCATAGTGTGGAGGAGAAGGAGAGCAGAGCAAGGGAAGTGAATCAAGGTCTTGATCTCTAGGCAGAATTAAGGAATTCTAGGTGGTGATGTGGAGGGAGTGGAGAAGAGACTTGAGATAGGAAACTCAAGGGGCACTTTGGTCATGGACTTCTCTTATCATGACCCTGGGAACTGGGGACAGCATACCAGTCCCTCCAAGGAAACTGGAGTCCAAGGCGGGTTCCAGAGGAAGAATTTACATTAGAAGAAACAATGCAGAAACCTACTGTGGCTACCCAAGTGACTCAAGGCAGAGCCCTTGAATATAAGATTCCCCTGGCCTAAGGTGAAACTGATTCTGCATTTGGAAAATAACTTGGCAACTCTGAGTAAAGGGAAGCTAAAGGTAAGGTAGGGCAGCACTTGACCACACTGCATTGCCCTGGGAAAAAGGAGGATGGCCACAGCATCCTCCCTGCTGGAGGAAGAAATTTATGTACCTGAACTCAGGCGTAATCATTCTATAGTGAGATGTTCTCGTTAGTACCCCAGTCTTAACGAGGACATAATTATAAAGAAAACAGAATGCTGATTAGCTGCAGAAAAGCATTCAATTCTATTTTTATTTATGAAAACCAGCGGCTTTATGTAGCCAGCAAAATTAATTTGTATAACCGTTGCTCATTTTAGTAACAAAAGAAAGTGAAATAAAATAATGTAAAGGATACTACATTACCAAGAGAAGTACACAAACTTTAGTTAAAACAATTCCGGGCCGGGCGTGACAGCTCCCACCTGCAATCCCAGCACTTTGGGAGGCCAAGGCAGGCGGATCACAAGCTCAAGAGATCAAGACCATCCTGGCCAACATGGTGAAACCCCATCTCTACTAAAAAAAAAAAATACAAAAATTAGCTGAGAATGGTGGTGTGTGCCTGTAGTCCCAGCTACTTAGGAGGCTGAGGCAGGAGAATCACTTGAACCCAAGAGGTGGAGGTTACAGTGAGCCATAATCGTGCTACTGCACTCCAGCCTGGCAACAGAGAGAGACTCTGTCTCAAAACAAAACAAAAACAAAACCATTCCATGTTGGAGATGTTTTATAAAAACAGATATTTTATCATCAACTTGTTATGTGAACTGTAATAAACAGTAATTTTTAAAACTGTGAAATGATGCAAAAGGATAATCTCATCCATAGTCTCTTTCTGTGTGCAAGGCACTATACCGAGTGTCCTAAAACATTAACTGTTCATTCATCAAAATTTAGTGCCTATCCATTCTAAGATACAAAGTTCCATTCCTATATGTAGTAAATGTAATAGAGGATAATATGCATGATGTGATATGGTATGATATTGTCTAATATAACCTAACATAATATAATTTTGTTATTTATATGCAATATATACAATCTCCTAAGCAACACCAGGACCTGGTTCCTCTCTTTGAAAACACCCCTAAGTATTTCTGCGTGTATCCAGTGAGAGAAAACCTCTCACATGTCCATAGACCAGCTTGTCAGTAGCAGTTGTCCCCTGTTTCTCCTCCTATGTTCTGGCACCTATTTCACTCTAGCTGTGGATGGAGCCACTTGGAAAGTCCAAAGAGGGACATCCTTGCCCACCCCCAAAGTGTGGCTTCCAAGAATTCCCAAGTTTCTGTCTCAAAGAGACCCCCATCTTGATGGGCTGGGTAGTGGTGGGGAGAAAGGAATCCTCAGTTCCTTAGGCCCCAGGGCAGGAACCAGAGGCCATGCCAACCCCTGAATCCCCCTTTTCCTCCTTTTAACTCTGCCCTTTTTCTTCTCCTGCCATAAAAGCCTCTCCTACATGTTAATGGCCAGAAATAAGTTGAGCACAGAATGGAGAAAGGAGCTGGGGCCTGGTAGTTCCTGCATCAGCAGTATCCAAATCCAAAGCCTCCAACGTGTTTCTCAACTGCTGGACTCATGCCTAGGCTATGATTTAGCAGGGGGGAGAGCAATTATTTTTCTGTGTACTTCTTTAGAATTTACCCCCACTCCAATGATTTTGGAGGCAAATATTGCTTTTAGGCAAACATTGTTTTAACTCTATATGGAATAGGAAGAGAGGCAGGTAATTTGTAAGTGTTTAGAATGCCAGTATTTAATGAAAGAATATGACACCAGAAGATAGTAACTGAATTTTTCTCTTCTGGTAAATTATCTGTTTGCATTGCTTTGGGAAACACATGCAAAAGTTGGTTATTAAGTTTTCTTTAAAATACCCAGGGAATGTGGCTTCCCATTACTACATATTTCCATGTCACCAATAAGTACAGTAGCTAATGACTTAACTATGACAAAACAATTAGTGCATTTGTGGGGTCTGTGATCTGTTTAGCATCAGAAGAGTCTGGAGGGAAAGACACTGGCAGACCTCAGGCTTCCACTTTAGGAAGCTGAGGCCCCCAGGCCTGGCCTCTCAGAGAGAAATTTTTTCTCTCCTTTCTTTTTCTGGGCCAGAAGTCTAAAGGCTCTATTTAGAATTCAGAGCAGTGGAGGTGATACTGGGAGGGATAGAAAAGAGGAGGGAAGATGGAAGGAGTTTGCTCCACTTCTTTGACCTCACACTGGGTGGCTTTGGGGTCTCAGTGTCTTCAAGTCATCTGAGACTCCAGCTCTTGATTCTCTGCCATGATCAGGGACAGATCTTCATGGTCTAAGAACATTTACTTTCTCCACTCACCAAGAACCTGCCCTCCTGCACCAAAGATTAGGCACAACCATGCCAAAAGTTAACAAGAAAGACAAAGATCCACGGTCACTAAAAATGGGAGATGTATATAAAACATTTCTCTTATATTCAAAAAACAGGGAGCTCTTTAGGGGCTCCCAATAAAGAAAGTGCATAAGAATCACACAATTCGCAACATGTTCCCTCTTACCCACCTTTCCACCCATCTCATGTAGCACTAAAAAAGAAATTTGAAAATTTGCTCCACTGATGACATATGTGCCCAAGTGCCTGGTCCTTGTAGTGAAAGATGCCTCCAAGATGCAGAGATGGAATTTCCAAGCTACAATCACAAATCCCTACATAACTTCTTTCATGGAGACGTTAACAACATACAATATATACTGGGGAAAGAGGAAGAATCTGAAAAACTCACTTCATTCCCTGTTTGCCAAGTGATGAGTTAATTCTATTCAATGAACATTTCTTGAATATCTGAATTCTGTATGCTAGATGACATGATATGCACATGAGAAATGAGGTAATAATCTTTGAGGATGTGCATGGTCAGCCACTTGCATGGTAAGAGTTTGTATCTGTTTTTCTACAATTTCAGCTCTTCCTCTATAGGAGATAACACTCTTGGAGAGAGATCCAAGATGGCTGATTACTAGCAGCTCAGGATTGTAGCTCCCAGTGAAAGCACAGAGAACAAGAGGACACCCTACTTTCAGATGAATCTTTGTTTCTCACGGAACAGGAGATTCCCAGCAGAGAAGCCCCACCGGTCACCAGTGCAACTCTTGTAGCTGGCGTGACTCTTGTGGCCAGCATGGCGGTTTTGCCAGTGCCTCAGCATGGCGGTTCTTGGTGCAGAGTAAACAGGACTGAGTCCTCTTTTGGTTGACGTTTGGAGCTCCAGGAAGGCAGAGTCACCTATTCAGCTGATTGAAAAAGGGACTCAAGAAGGAAGCCAGACTGGAAATTCCCAGGCAGAAAAGAATCACGAATCTTAACACCACTGTTTTAGCTGGCACAGTGGGTTGCTCAGATTCTGGCACTGGGAATCAACAAGTTGGACGTCCACTCAGAGACTTAATTTAAAAGTCGGTAATTACAAAGATGACAAGTGGATAAATTTACAATGATGGGAAGAAACCAGCATAAAAAGGCTGAGAATACCCAAAATCAGAATGCCTCTCCCTCTACAGGGGATCACAGTTCCTCATCAACAAGGGAACAAGGCCTGATAGAGAATGAGTGTGTTCCAATAACAGAATTAGGCTTCAGAAGATGGATAATAAGAAACTTCTGTGAGTTAAAAAAAAACATGTTCTAGCCTAACGTAAAGAAACTAAAGAACCTTGAAAAAGATTTGATGAGATCCTAATGAGAACAGACAATCTAGAGAGGAATATAAGTGAATTAATGGAACTGAAGAATACAATACGAGAACTCCATGAAGTATGTACAGGTTTTAAAACTCGAATTGATCAGGCAGAAGAAAGGATATCAGAGGTAGAAGATCAACTTAATGAAATGAAATGAGAAGACAAGATTAGAGAAAAAAGAGTAAAAAGGAATGAGCAAAGTCTCCAAGAAATATGGGACTATGTGAAAAGACCTAATTTATGTTTGACAGGTGTACCTGAATGTCATGAAGAGAATGAATCCAAGCTGAAAAATATTCTACAGGATATTATTCAGAAAACTTTCCTAACCTAGTAAG
This sequence comes from Saguinus oedipus, assembly GCA_031835075.1. NCBI lineage: Eukaryota > Metazoa > Chordata > Mammalia > Primates > Cebidae > Saguinus > Saguinus oedipus. The sequence goes on along the minus strand of CM063177.1, from coordinate 32,166,011 downwards.
GCAGGACAATCCTCAACTCCAGTTAATACAGAGAACACCACAAAGATATTCCTCAAGTAGAGCAACCCTAAGACATATAATTGTTAGATTCACCAGGGTTGAAATAAAAAGAGAAAATTTTAAGGGCAGCTAGAGAGAAAGGCCAGGTTACCCATAAAGGGAAGCCTAGCAGACTCACAGCAGATCTCTCAGCTGAAACCCTACAAACTAGAAGGGGGGGTCAATATTCAATATCCTCAAAGAAAAGAATTTTCAACCCAGAATCGCATATCCAGCCAAATTAAGCTTCATAAATGAAAGAAAAATAAAATTTTTCACGAACAAGCAAGCACTCAGAGATTTCACCACCACTAGGCCTGCATTACCAGAGCTTCTGAAAGAAGCACTATACACAGAAAGGAACAACCAGTATCAGTCATCCCAAAAACTTACCAAAAGGTAAAGAGTATCTCCATAATGAAGAATCTATATAAACTAATGGGCAAAATAGCCAGCTAGCATTAAACCACAATATTAAACTCAAAAATACCAATATTAATCCTACATTTAAATGGATTAAATGCCCCAATCAAAGACACAGACAGGCAAATTGAATAAACAGAGTCAAAACCCATCAGTACGCTATATTCAGATCCATCTCATAAGCAAGGACACACAAAGACTCAAAACAAAGGGTTGGTGAAAGACTTATCAATCAAATGGAGAGCAAAAAAACAAACAAAAAAGAAAAACAGGATAGTAACAAAGACTAAAAGAAAAGAGGGACATTACATAATGGTAAAAGGATCAATGCAACAACAGGAGTCAATGATCATAAATATATATGCACCCAATATAGGAACACCCAAACACATAAGACAAGTTCTTAATCACTTATAAAGAGACTTGGACTCCCGCACAATAATAGCGGGGGACTTTGACACAACATTGTTAATATTCGATGGGTCAACGAGATAGAAAATTAACAGGGACATCTATGATTTGAACTCAGACCTGGAACAAGTAAACTCAGTGAATATTTATAGAATTCTTCACCCCAGGTCCAAGAACATATACTTTTCTCAGTATCACATTACACCTATTTTGAGAGTGACCACATAATTGGAAGTAAATCACTCTTCAGCATTTGCATAGAATTTCACAGATTTAAATGAAATATTGGTTGGCTGTTTGTTTCTTATTTTCTCCCCTTATTCCTTCCTGTCTCTGATGTTAAGCACAATTATCGGCATAAAAGAGGTTTTTAATACCTATTTTTAGATTGCATTCCAGCCTGGGCAATAAAGCAAGACTCCTGTTCTCTCTCCCCCTTTCTCTTTCTTTTCCTTTCTTTCAAAAAAAAAAAAAAAAAAAAAAAAAAAAAAAAAAAAAAGACTCTCACTCAGCATCATGATTTTCTTTCATCACTTTGTCCAGTGAACTTAGGAGCAACCAACCACCTTTATTATGTTCCTTCGTTCTCTACATATGGAGAGAACCATATGTAGAGAATCAGAACCTCTGATTAGATTGTGCCCATTCAGATTAAGGGTGGGTCTGCCTTTCCCAGCCCACTGACTCAAATGTTAACCTCTTTTGGCAACACCCTCACAGAAACACCCAGAATCAATACTTTGTATCCTTCAGTCCAATCAAGTTGACACTCAGTATTAACCATCACAGGGAGACATGAGACATCAATCAACATATGTACGATGAACATTGGTTTGGTCTAAAATGGTAGGAAAATTTGAAGTGGGGAGGAGGCTTCCAGATTATAGGTAGAGAAGAGACAAGTGATTGCACTCTTTTGAGTTTCTGATTAGCCTTTCCAAAGGAGGCAGTTTGATACACATTCATCTCAGTGAGCAGAGGGGTGACTGAATAGAATGGGGAGGCAAGTATTCCCTAAGCAGCTCCCAGCTTGACTTTTCCCTTTAGATTAGTGACTTTGGGGGGGTCCAGGATATTTTCCTTCACAAATCAAATGACTGTAAATGCATGAAATGTTTTTCTGGACTTTCTATTCTCTTCCATTAGTCTATATGTCTGTTTCCATACCGATAATAGAATGTTTTGATTATTATGGTTTTATAGTATATTTTGAAATCAATAAGTATGATACCTCAATTTTGTTCTTTTTGCCTATGATTGATTGCTTTGGCTATTTGAGGTCTTTTGTGATTCCATATAAGTTTTAGGGTTTTTTTCCTATTTCTGTGAAAAATGTTATCTGAATTTTGATCGTGATTGCATTGAATCCATAGATCACTTTGGGTAGTATGAAAAATGGAATAGTGACAGTCTGTAAATGAACTTATACACATTGACATATAGGTAAGTTATCTTCAACAAGGATGACAAGACAATTTAATTGGGAAAGAATAAGCTTTTCAACAAATGATGTTGAAACTAATAAATATCCACATGTACAAGCATGTAGTTGATCCACTATTCACACTATAAGCAAAACCTAATTCAAAATGAATAAAATACCTAAGTGTAGGACAAAATTATAAAACCCTTATTCAAAATCTTAGAGGTAAAACTTTATGGCTTTATATTAGGTGATGGTTTTTTTTATGACAACTGAAGTACAAGTGACAAAAGAAAAAAATTGGATAAATTATATTTCAACAGAATTTAAACCTTTTTTGAATTAAAGAATACCACCAAGAAAATGAAACCATAACCCATAAAATAAAAAAATACTTGCAAATCATATATCTGATAAGGGACTAGAATAATTAAAACCTGCAATTCAATTATAAAAAGGCAAATAAACATATAAAACATTGAATGTTCATTAAATGGTAAGTGATGGCCGGGCGCGGTGGCTCACGCCTATAATCCCAGCACTTTGGGAGGCCGAGGTGGGTGGATCACGAGGTTAAGAGCTCGAGACCATCCTGGTCAACATGGTGAAACCCCGTCTCTACTAAAAATACAAAAAAAAAATAGCTGGGCATGGTGGCGCGTGCCTGTAATCCCACCTATTCGGGAGGCTGAGGGCAGGAGAATTGCCTGAACCCAGGAGGTGGAGGTTGCTGTGAGCCGAGATCGCGCCATTACACTCCAGCGTGGGTAACAACAGCGAAACTCCGTCTCAAATAAATAAATAAATAAATAAATAAATAATAAATGGTAAGTGAAAGAAGCCAGCCAGAAAAAAACATATATTGCATGATTCTGTTTATAGCAAATGTCCAAAGTAGGCAAATTTATAAATAGAAAGTAGATTGGTGGGTGCCTAGACCCGCAGATGAAGAACAAAGTAAATGGCGAGGGGAGAAATAGCGAATGACTGTTAATGGGTACAGTATTTCCTTTTGGAGTGATAAAAATGTCCTAAAATTGATTACGTTAATTGTGGCACAACTCTGGGATAGCTAAAAACAACTGAATTGTACACTTTAAATTATGTAAATTATATGGTATGTGAATTATATCTCAGTAAAGTCATTTTTTTACAGTAAAAAAAAAATTTTTTACTTGAAACTTTATTCCTTGAAAATGCCCAAGAAATTCTACATGACCTTAACCAGAATTTAAGCTTGTTTTATTCAAAATTGTTTATAATCTTCAGAACAAGATGAATGTGAGCATGGGTGAGACATAAGTCTCTGCCAAGCACAGAAGTCTGAAGGTCATGAGAAGAAAAAAGGAAGGGAAGGAGAAGATGAGGCACACTTTCCTGAAATCTGAAAGAAGATTCCGACAGAACCCAAGCACCAGTTTTTCTGTCCCTTTGGATCCTCCCTCCTTCTAGCATTCTTAAGTAAGGGGAAGAGCTGACTTACATCTGCTTCTAGTGGTCCACTTGACTGCTGATCCTTCAAGTTACACGTCATACTCTGCTACATTGCTCTTGGCCAGAGTCCATGATCTACTTTGCTTCTCTTTACAGCTTAAAACAAGTATTCCAGTCACTCTCAAAGAAACACTGCGACCCTTGCAAGAGTCTTTATGGAGGTATATCATTTTGCTAGGTTGCCATTAAAAAATATCAAAAACTAGGTGACTTAAACAACAGAAATTTGTTCCCTCACAGTTCAAAAGACCAGATGTCTGCAATCAAGGTGCTAGCACTGTTGGTTCTTCTTTCTCTCCCACCTTCTGGTGGCCACTGGTAATCCTTGGGGTTCCTGGACTTGTGGGTCTGTCCAATTTCTGCCTCTGTCTTCAGGTGGCCTCTTCCTCTTTGTTTCCTACCCTCTGTCTCTTATAAGAGTAGTATATTTTGAAATCAATAAGAGTGATATCTCAACTTTGTTCTTTTTGCCTGTGATTGATTGCATTGGCTATTTGAGGTCTTTTGTGTTTCCATATAAGTTTTAAGGTTTTTTTCCCTATTTCTGTGAAAAATGTTATCTGAATTTAGTAGTCATTGGATCTAGGGCTCCCCCTAGTCCATGATTATCTCATTGAGAGATTTTTCACATCTGCAAAGACATTTCATCCAAGTAAGATTGCATCATGAAGTGGATTATTGGAGGACACTATTCAACCCACTTCAGCAAGTGGATGAATACTTCCATTTTTGTCCTATCCTTGTTTTTCTCTATATATCACTAATAAAATTATATGGTTTAATCACATTTTGCTGAAAGTTTGGCAGAAAAAGATAAACTAGAGCACATAAGGAAGAAACAACTATATGCTAAACATACTTTTCCTGTGCCAAATAAGAGTAAGAAATTAAATCTTTCATAGACATCATCTCATGAATGATTTAGACTCTCCACTTTAAATCCATGAGCATTGTGGGAGACCTTCTTCTTCAAGCCTTGACAGTGTAGCTGTCCCTTCAATACCCAGGGGTTGGCTTCACCCCAAGGACCTTTCCCTTTACCCACCAGCTGATCCATGGGATCCAATCATTATTAACTATTTTCCTAGGTCTGAGTTATTTACTACTACAGTAACACCATGGGAGTAACTCCAACAAAATGGTCCAAGGTGGGCTTGGAAAACCTCAGCCTGGCAGAACAATCTAGGCTATGTATAGCCCTCCCTGCTCAGTTTCTTTTGAAATAACCCCACCATTGGGAGTTATAGTTATGCCCCCTTTTTTTCTAATTGTCTCACATTTCTCAAGGATAGTTTCTCAAAACAATAGAGTTTGCTTTTGTTGGGTATAGAAACCTTCAATACTAAGTAATATATCCTTTAATACAAGAGCCTGAGTAAGCTCTTAGAGAAAATATCCCTTCTAAAATCATCTCTTGTGGGTAGTGGAGATGAAGGGATGACAGTGATGGTAGTAGTAGACAGTATTGGGGGTTAGAAGCATAGTGTCATTATTTGGTTATACTACCAAAGCCACTTCTCATTAGAGGTCACTTGCAGATCACCACTCTTGTTTCAGACATAGTTTTCTTCCACATTTGAAATAATATTTCTGTGCATATAGACTCAGAAGAGTAACATTCATTCACTAAACCAAACCCAACTTTCTGCATAGCTAAAGAAAATATTGGCCAATTTCTTGCTTCTAATTGCCCAGAAATACAATTAGAGTCAAACTTTAACTTACTATGGTCTCCATAATGTTAGAAATTTCTGTCTTAAAGGGTTATCTGCAGAATCTTTCAGGGTACATCTTTCTAGGTTGTATCTAAACTCATTTCTACTGGGGTCAAGAGGCTCCTTGGCAATGTCTCTAATCTTTTATTTTTCCCTAAATTTATTTTAACATTTAATTTTCTGGGCTGAGTTTTTATTGGCTGAGGTTTTATTCCCTGGAATTTTTGTTATTGCTGTTGTTTAATTACAAAATATTTCCATTCATGCAAAAGTACAGAGACCTAGAACAAACACCCATGTATTCACTCTTAAACTTAAATAAATGCATGTTTTGGAACTTTTTTATAAGTAAAATCTTACCTTTGATTCATTTGAAGCCATACAGGTGTAGACATTTTTAACCATCTTGTTGATATTAAAATTTTAACACTTGGTTAAAAGAAATTTTAAGAAGCACATAAATTTCTTCAGAAAGTGTTTTCCTTTTAAAATGCTAGGAAATGAATCCTTTACATGAGACATTCTGGATGGATGCATCCTAGGCCCTCTTCTCTTTTCTTCTCACTCGCTATTACTTCCTGACTTGATCTCATCCATGGCCATGGCTTAATTACTACTCCACTGATGACAGCTCCTGAGTTCATATCTTCAATCCAGATCTCTCCTTGGAGTTACAGACTTATATATCCAGTGTTTATCTTGTTATGGCACAAACTCTTCAATTTAACCTACATGACCCACCAAAACCACGATTTTCCCAATTGTTGCTTTCTCTCAGCAAATGGCACCATCATTTGCCAAAGTAAGCATCTCAGACTTCTGGGATTTAACCTTAATACCTTCTTCTCCATAAACTTCTTATTTAATCTGTCATCAAGTTCTCCTGATTATACCTCCTCAATATGTATCAGACTCATTCATTTATCTCTTCCTCTGTGACCACACCACTAGTCCAAACCATCATCATCTCTTATTCCAACTTCAGCAATAGCTTCCTAACTATTCTGCATGCATCTTTCCTGGGACCCTCCAACAGATTCTCTGCATTATAGGCAGAGTGAACTTTTCAAAACACCAATCTGATGATATGACCCCTATCCTGCTGGATAATAAATAAATAATTGAATAAATTCTTAAGATATACAGAATGATGCATAGTGTGCATGATCTGGCCCAGCCTTCCTCTCTTGGCTTCTTTTATTATGTCTCACTAGTGCCCTAGCTTTGTAGGTTTTAAAAGCATCATGCCTTCTCCCTCCAGATCCATTGCACATGCTGTTCCTTCATCTTGAAGTGTCCTTCTTCCACCATTTATGAGGTAACTTCTATTCATCCCTCCTATCTCAACTCACATATCACTTCTTTAGGGAAACTTCCTTAATCTTGCTCACCCCCCACCAATCTTGGTCACAGTTCTTTGTTATTAACTCTTAATTAATTGTACTCTTTTCTTCCCCAGGACTTTCTTCAGATGCAAAAATATGCCCCCAGCCCCTACCACTATACTGTAAGCCCCATGAAAACATAAATAAATAAGTGATTCTCAAGCTACATAATTCATAAGCAACCTTGTCTGGATCTTATGGAAATGTGATGATACGGATAACAGGGTTATGAAATTTTGAGTTTTCATTGCTATAAATCCTCCCCTCCAGTGTTTCAAAAGTGACATCAGGCTATAGGCTAATGTTCTCACTAGTATGATGAGATAAAGGGTAGGGAACTGCCTGGCATATGGTGCTTAATGAAATATAGAATACTTTTTGAGGTATATTAATGAAAGGAAAAGAGCTATGAATTCAAATTCTGAGTCTGTCTCTTGAGTGCAGCCTCTTAGAGCTGGAGGCAAGTTGGACAACTCCCCGCCTCAGTTTCATCACCTGTAAAATAACAACACAGCACTTCTAAGTTACTTCTAACAACTAGAGATTATATATACACAGTGCCTGTGCCATAGATGTCAGTAAATATTTACAAACTAAAGAAATAATTGAATAAACAAATAGATAAATGAAAGTGAAGCACCCAGTGGAGTCCTTGGCAAATAGCAAGTGCTCAATAAATTGTAATCATAGTAATAATGTTATGAAATGGCTAACAAAGATGCTTTCTTGTAAGAAAAAGGAAGCAGTGAAATAATTGAAAGTGTGTGTGTTGGGGTGGGCTCAGCAAAAATCCTAGACAGTCATCCACAGAAGGTGTTTCAGTGCCAGGTGCCTTGGCAGGTTGACTACTGCAAATACTAGCAAATGGGAAGACACATACAACCAGTTCTCTACCATACCATGTTACCTGGATGTTCATAGAAAATACATATAAATGAATGGAGAAATACAGTCTCACAAAGAAAATGAAAGAATAAGCTAGAGATTATTTAAAGAACCAGCAGAGGGTCATGTCAGAAAGGAAAAATGAGGAGGAAGCAGGCAACAGCATCAGACATTCACAGAGTAAGTTCAGATAGAAATGAAGTGTGTCATCCAAATCTAATGACAGAAATAAGAAGGTCATTGGCAACTTTAATAAAAACAGTTTTCAATAAACTAAGATACAAGGTAGAATCAATTAAGATGGATAGTGAAGAAATGAGAAATGCAGACAGTGAGCTTATCTACATTTCTTTCCCTCCCTCTCTCCCTTCCTCCCTTCCTCTCTTTTTCTTTCTTTTCTCTCTCTTTCTTTCTTTCTTTTTTCTTTTTCTTTCTTTCTTTCTTTCTTTCTTTCTTTCTTTCTTTCTTTCTTTCTTTCTTTCTCTCTCTCTTTCTTTCTTTCTTTCTTTCTTTCTTTCTTTCTTTCTTTCTTTCTTTCTTTCTTTCTTTCTTTCTTTCTTTCTTTCTTTCTTCTTTCCTTCCTTCCTTCTTTGATTGTCTTACTCTGTTGCCCAGGCTGGAGTACAGTGGCATCATCACAGCTCACACCAACCTTAAACTCCTAAGCTCAAATGATCCTCTCACCTTAGCCTCCCAAGTATCAGGGACTTGTAGTCCCAGGCACTCACCATGCCCAACTATTTTTAATTTTTTGTAGAGATGAGGTCTTGTTTTGTTGCCCAGGCTGGTATCGAGCTCCTGGCCTCAAGCTATCCTCCTGCCTCAGCCTCCCAAAGTGCTGTGATTACAGCCATAAGTCACTGTGCCCAGCCATGAGTTTACATGATTTTTTGAAATGTGTCTAGAATTGGCATAAGAGATACTAGGTGAGGTAGTTGGAAGGAAAGACTGGGTTCACAGAGAAGATTTTGTTTCTTTTTTCTTTTATCTTTTTTTTTTTAGGTTAAAAGACAACATATCTGTGGTCTGAGAAAGACAATTAGAGAAAAGGGTGATTTTCAATATATTGGAGACAGAGGGAATAATTAATAGGGTGGAAACTGAGAATGAGTCGGTGTCTACCCAACCTTCATTAACCCACTGGTGCACCCCACAGTGATATCCTCCAAAACAAATTATTATTATTATTTTTTTTTTTTGCCAATCATTGAGAGCTTGTAAGGTTGCTGAGGTTGGTTGGCCTTGAACTCTTGGCCTCGCCTTCGCAAGCGCCACGACATATGGCCAGAGCCACTTTGGGCCCCCAAAACAAAAATTTTAAATGCCTTTTCAGTATCCTTTTCCTATGGGCCCATGTGGTCCTGGACCTTTTCACTTAGTCTTGCCTTGAATTTACATTCTTGACCTACTGCATTCCTCTGACCTTTGCTTTGCCTATTATTTTCTTTAGCCTGAACTCACCCTTAGGACCTAATGACTGAGTTAGCTTCTTTGGCACCCAGCCACCGTTCTGCTTGGCCATACTGCTGCCTTTACCCTCAGCTGTTGCAACTTTTGGCCACTCTGTGTAAGTGCCCTGCCAAGCCCTGCTCCCTGGCTTTCTACACAAAGAAAGTGTTTCCTACAGCTCCCTGACCCCTGTATATCCAAAGAGTCACCCCCCCCAAAAGAAAAGAAAAGAAAAGAAAGTGTTTCCTAGAGAAGATCACAACAAAAGGGTGAAATCTGAGGTGGAAGGAAAGGTTAGCTTCTGAAGGTGGTAAATAAAGAGGTGAGGAAGGGAGCCAGTGAAATTTACCAGGGAGGGGAAATTTAACATTTCCTTTCATGTAAGTTGGTACTATTTTGGCTTTTTACCATGACAATATATTATATTCAAAATAAAGCTCTTGTTTTAACAAATCAAGGAAGGAAGGATGTTCGTTCATTTAGATAATAGATACCTAATGAACCCCTAGTACACCTTGTACTGGGTCCTGGGGACACTGGTGACCAGGTTCCATTTCTGATCTCCTGGAGCAGGAGAGATGAAAAGACATTAAGCAAATAATTACACACCTGTTTGCATCAGTACAAACGTTGGGACATTGAAAAGTTCTACCCTGAAAGCTTCTGTTTTCACTGAAAGATAGGAGGCAAGGTCATTTGTTCAGAAAAGCAATGAAATTGAGTAGGGGGCTTGAAAGAAATGATAAGGCTAGTAAAAGCAGCTGTAGGAAAGGGGGGCACCAGTCAGACCAAGAATATATAAAAGCAGAGCACAGCTGGGCATAGTTTGCATGAATGTCTCCAAGTTCAAATCCCAGAACTTAATATTTTAGGTTGATTCTATGGTCACCTATTTGTTTTTAAAGAGCAGAGTCTTTTTCTTCCAGCATGTGTTAGTTAGCCCTGTCTTTATCACAACACCACCACCAGCAATTGTCATTTGCAGAAATATCTTTGACTCATCATAAATTTACTAGTAATAGTTAATTCATGTTCATAGAACTGTTAAGTGACAAGACAATACTTAGATTAAAACCTACAATTGTATTCTTATTAGAGTCTTAATGAGATTTTAACATGCTCTTCATAGGGGCCATTCAGCCCTATTCTGCCGGGCTTTGGCAATCACTGAATGATTGCCCTCCTAGGGCAGAGGCACTAGTGTCCTGGTTAAGCATTGAAAGAATAATATTACCACTGAGTTGACTCTAATTATAAACAACATATTTAAACAATTACATCTTAATTAAATTCCTGTGAATTATAAGTTCCTCAGAACTTTATCAATTGCAAATCCATGTTTCTTAAAATCACTCAGTATTTTATGATATTTGTTGAATATTAGAAAAAAGAATTAAAAATAAGTGGCATTTCTAACATTTTTTCTTATATGAATTATGCTTTCTTTTATTTATACATTATTGGTTTCATCTTCTTTATAGTGAATGTCTAGAGGCATTTAAAGTTTGATATTAATTGTATGTTAAAATAAGGTTGTTTTAGATATAAAAGAGTAACAGCAACAATAACGAAGAAGTTGTGACAAAGAAGATTGTGGAACTGACATTTGATGGATAACTTTGATCCATTTGTTTTGTGTGTATCTTGCCTAAATCACTCCATTCATCTCACCATTTCTATCAACTATCTACTGGTGCAGTTTGATATGTTATAAGCTGTGAGAAGTGAGACAAATAGAGAACTTTTTGTTGAAATTTTAAGAACACTGGTGATGTGTTGTACATATTAGGCAAATAATAAATACTTACTGAATTAAATTAAGTTTAACCAGGATCAAGATCAGATGGCTGATGGTGGAGATACATGTTGCTACAGTAGCAGGAAAAAAAAGATGAAAAAAAAGGAGGCAAAAGACAAGACAAAGTGAGAAATCAAAAGGCAACATTTACAAGTATGAAGACTGCTACATCTATTCATTATAAATTATAGAGATAGATAATAAAAATAGTAATAATATAGCATGGCCAAATTTTAATAAATAAAACACTGAGTTAAGCTTAATCATATCTGGTGCTTTTATTGAAAACTACCACCTCAACAATCACATATTTTCGTGTCACACAGTCATCCATGTGAATGGTACAAATATCAGTAGTCTGAAGGATAATACAATTATTGCAAAAATATAAGGTCCTCACTTATCCATGGGTTGGTCCTTTTTTAGCTTTGTGCTGGTTTCCTGTATTCTTCCATTGCATTTAGGCACCAGCTCATTTGTCTACATTTCAGAATGCCAGCATAAAGGCAAAATAAAGGTAAAACAACAACAATAACAAAAAAGGATAGGAAAGAACAACAACAAATAAATGTCGTGGCATTTCTTAGCTGTCCAGCATCTGACTCCCCTTTTGGTGTTTGGGGAATCCCTCACCTCATGAGTCTCAGTGAAAGACTCAGGCTCTGCTCATTATTAAAGTTGAAAATGTCAGGAACTTGCTTTCTTCACCTTCTTTGCAGTTAAGCACAACACACTCCACCCCAGAGCCACAGAGACATGGACAATGCACTCTCTGGCAACACAAGAGGATGCACTCTCTAGCAGTAGTGGTGGGAATGCCAGTAGTGTGAGCACTGCACGGCTTCCCCATACAAGCAGTTTGGGGAAGTTTCTACATTTTGTAACTCTATACTGGATTCTCCACCCAATACCATAGCTCATCTGTCAAGAGCCTTCATGTGAAAAATAGGAAAAGGTGCCCCTGGCAGATGCAGGGCTCTGTCAGTGCATGGTGGCTCTGCCTTTGTCCTTCCTGTGGGCCCCTCAGCTGCTCATGCTTCTTTTCTTAAACATGTTTTCTTCCAAAATCAGCTAACATTTGCCCTATTGCTTACAACTAAGAACCTTGCTGATACACATAATAAGGCTACTACACCTTTCCAGCCATATCCATAAACCTTTCCATTGTTATGTGCCTTTTAACATACAGTATAATTCTTGTATATGGATACTGCCTTAGTATCTGGAATCATCACAGCACCCAGTGAATGCCCCAAAACAACACAACTAACAAAGTTCAATATTCAGAGTAAGTAATTTATTTACTTATACTTTTAAACATTTATATGCAAGTTAAATGACTCAACTTCAAGTATTTAAATGAGATAGTTTAAAAGTTAAGTTTCTTCATTTTTCAAGTGATGGCTACACTAAAAGTCCAGACTTCACCACGGCACAATATATGCATGTAAGGAATCTGCACTTGTCCCATCTAAATCTATAAAAACTTTAAAAAATATATAAGCAGAAGAGGGTTCCAAGATGGCATCATAGAAGCAACTCAGGATTGCAGCTCTCAGTGAAGGTGCAGAGGGTGAGTCCTAGCTGCATTTTCAGATGGACTTTTGAGGCCACAGAACTGGCAAATTCCCAGGTGTAGGAAAGACACAGGAGAGCAGCATAGCCCGCTTGTGTGGCCACTTTGGCCGGCACCACACCGTGGCGCAGAGGCAGCCCGAACAAAGCTCACTGGTCTGGGTGCCCTGTTAAACCGGCAATCTGAGTTTTGGGAGGGCAGGTTGATATGTCCATTTGATTGAATGGGATTTCGATGGTGAGCCAGACCAGGAGATTCCTGGGAATAGTGATTTGTGCCAGAGCAGTGGGCCGCTGCAGGGGAGATCGCACGGATCCTGGTGCCCAATCAGCAGGCAACAGGGGCGCCTGTGAGAGAGTCAACCATTCAATTTGGAAAGAAAAAGAGAGAGAGAGAGAGGAGGGACTCTGAGGCAGAGAGCAAGGTGATCAGGCTCGGTGGGTCCCACCCTTACGGGGACAAGCAGCACGGCAATTCGAGGTGCTCGGGGTTGAGGGTTTTGCAGCAGGGTAAGCTGAATTCAAACGGTGCAGCTCGGTGGGGGAGGGGCGTCTGCCACTACAGATGCAATCCACCCCTACTGTGGTACTGCCCACTGCTGAAGCAGCCTGCTGTTGCTGAGGCAACCAGCAATAACAGAGAGACGCCGACAACAGGGCGGAGTGCAACAGAGGAGAACAGAGCCCTGCCACAGCAAGGTGGACCTGCACTAGCAGGGCGGAGCCCCGGAAGGCAAATAGTGAATAGACTGCCTCCTAGCTGGGCAGGACAGTGCAACAGATACTCATAAAGAAAGCCCCAACTCCCTGAGACAGAGCATCTGAGGGGAAAAATGGGGGGCTTTTATAAGTTCTGCTGCAGCAGACACATTTGCCCAGCAAACCTGAATGAACAAAGGAGCTCACAGCTCAGCATTGGAGCTCCTATAAAGTACAGACCATCTCCTCAAGCAGCTCCCTGATGCCTGTATATCCAAAGAGCCATCTCAAAAAAGGACTAATCAGACTGACATTTGGTGGGCATCATTCTGGGACAAAGATAGCAGAAGAAAAAACTGGTAGCATCCCTCACTGTTCCGCAGCTCCTACAGGTGTACCCGAGACAAGCAGGGCCTGGAGTGGACCTCAGCACTTACACAGCAGAAGGGCTAAACCATTAGAAGGAAAACTAAATAACAGAAATACTTTATCATCAACAATCTGGGCATCAACTCAGAGACCCAATTGAAAAATCAGCAACTACTAAGACGACAGGTGGATAAATCCACAAAGATGGGAAGAAACCAGCACAAAAAAGAGAAAAACACCTGAAATCAAAACACCTAATCTCCTACAAATAACCAAAACTCCTCACCAGCAAGGGAACAAAGCTGGACGGAGTATGAGAGTGATGAAATGATGGAATCAGACTTCAGAAGCTGGATAATGAGAAACTTCAGTGAGCTAAAAGAACATGTTCTAAATCAATGCAGAGAAACTAAGAAACTTGAAAAAAGATTTCAAAAAAGATTCGAGAAAATGATAACAAAAATGGACAACTTAGAGAGGAATATGAATGAACTGAAGGAGCTGAAAAACACAACACGAGAACTTAGTGAAACATGCACAACTTTCAACAGTTCAATTGACCAGGAAGAAGAAAGAATATCAGAAGCGGAAGATCAACTCAATGAAATAAAAAGAGAAACCAAGATTAGAGAAAAAAGCACAAAGAGGAATGAACAAAATCTCCAAGAAATGTGGGACTATGTGAAGAGACCTAACCTACGTTTGATAGGTGTACCAGAATGTGATGAAGAGAATGAATCCAAGCTGGAAAACACTCTTCAGGTTATTATCCATGAAAATTTCCCCAACCTAGCAAGGCAGGCCAATACTCAACTCCAGGAAATACACAGAACACCACAAAGATATTCTGCAAGAAGAGCAATGCCAAGGCACATAATCGTCAGATTCACCAGGGTTGAAATGAAGGAGAAAATACTAAGGGCAGCCAGAGAGAAGGGTCGGGTCATCCACAAAGGGAAGCCCATCAAACTCACAGCAGGTCTCTCAGCAGAAACACTACAAGCCAGAAGAGAGTGGGGGCCAATATTCAACATCCTTAAAGAAAAGAACTTTCAACCCAGAATTTCATATCCAGCCAAATTCAGCTTCATAAGTGAAGGAAGAATAAAATCTCTTGCCAACAAGCAAGAACTCAGAGATTTTGTCCCCACCAGGCCTGCTTTACAAGAGCTCCTGAAAGAGGCACTACACATAGAAAGAAACAACCAGTACCAGCCATTCTAAAAACATACCAAATGCTAAAGAGCATCAACAAAATGAAGAATATGCATCAACCAAGGGACAAAACAACCAGATAGTATCAAAATGGTGGTATCAAACTCAAACATAACAATATTAACCCTAAATGTAAATGGGCTAAATGCACCAATCAA
Source organism: Saguinus oedipus (assembly GCA_031835075.1). Taxonomy (NCBI): domain Eukaryota; kingdom Metazoa; phylum Chordata; class Mammalia; order Primates; family Cebidae; genus Saguinus; species Saguinus oedipus. The sequence goes on along the minus strand of CM063177.1, from coordinate 32,150,973 downwards.
AAGACACTGACTGGCAAATTGGATAAAAAACCAAAACCCATCAGTGTGCTGTATCCAGGAAACCCATCTCACATGCAAAGATTCACAAAGGCTCAAAATAAAGGGATGGAGGAATATTTACCAAGCAAATAGAGAGCAAGAAAAAGCAGGAGTTGCAATTCTCATCTCTAATAAAATAGACTTTAAAGCAACAAAGATCAAAAGAGACAAAGCAGCCATTAAATAATGGTAAAAGGATCGATACAACAAGAAGAACTAATGATCATAAATATATATGGACCAATACAGGAGCACCCAGATATATAAGGCAAGTTCTTAATGACCTAAAAAGAGACTTAGACTCCCACACAATAATAGTGGGAGACTTTAACACTCCACTGTCAGTATCAGACAGATCAACCAGACAGAAAATTAACAAGGATATCCAGAGCTTGAACTCAGACCTGGAACAAGCAAACCTGATAGACATTTACAGAACTCTCCATCCCAAATCCACAGAATATACCTTCTTCTCAGCATCACATCACACCTACTCCAAAATTGACCACATAATTGGAAGTAAAGCAGTTCTCAGCAAATGCAAAACAACTGAAATCATAACAAACAGTCTCTCAGACCATAGTGCAATCAAGTTAGAACTCAGAATTCAGAAACCAACTCAGAACTGCACAGTTTTATGGACACTGAACAACTGGCTCTTGAATGTTGATTGGATAAACAATGAAATGAAAGCAGAAATAAAGAAGTTCTTTAAAACCAACGAGAATGAAGACACAACATACCAGAATCTCTGGGACACATTTAAAGCAGTCTCCAGAGGAAAATATATAGCAATAAGTGCCCACATGAGAAGAGTGGAGAGATCCAAAATTGACACCCTATCATCAAAATTGAAAGAGCTAGAGGAGCAAGATCAAAAAAACTCAAAACCTAGCTGAAGACAAGAAATAACTAAGATCAGAGCAGAACTGAAGGAGATAGAGACGTGAATAACCCTTCAAAAAACCAATAAATCCAAGAGCTGGTTTTTTGAAAAGATCAACAAAATAGACAGACCACTAGCCAGACTGATAAAAAAGAAGAGAGAGAACAACCAAATAGATGCAATAAAAAACAAAAAAAGGGGAAATCACCACAGATTCCACAAAAATTCAAACCATCAACAGAGAATACTACAAACAACTCTATGCACATAAACTAGTAAACCAGAAAGAAATGGATAAATTCCTGGACACCTGTGTCCTCCCAAGCCTAAACCAGGAGGAAGCCAAAACTATGAATAGACCAATAACAAGGTCTGAAGTCGAGGGAGCAATTAAGAGCCTACCACACAAAAAAAGCCCTGGTCCAGATGGGTTCACAGCCAAATTCTACCAGACACACAAGGAGGATCTGGTACCATTTCTTCTGAAACTATTCCAAATAATCCAAAGAGAGGGACCCCTTCCCAAATCACTTTATGAGATCAACATCATCCTGATACCAAAACCAGGCAGAGACTCAACAAGAAAAGAAAACTTCAGGCCAATATCCATGATGAACATAGAAGCAAAAATCTTCAATAAAATACTGGCAAACCGATTGCAACAGCACATTAAAAAACTTATCCATCATGATCAAGTAGGATTCATCCCGGGGATGCAAGGCTGGTTCAACATATGCAAGTCTATAAACATCATTCACCACATTAACAGAACCAAAAACAAAAACCACATGATTATCTCAATTGAGGCAGAGAAGGCATTTGACAAAATTCAACAGCGCTTTATGCTAAAAACTCTCAATAAACTCGATATTGATGAAACATATCTCAAAGTAATAAAAGCTATTTATGACAAACCAACAGCCAATATCATACTTAATGGGCAAAAACTGGAAGCATTCCCTTTGAAATCCAGCAAAGACAAGGATGCCCTCTCTCACCACTCCTATTCAACATAGTACTGGAAGTTCTATCCAGAGCAATCAGGCAAGAAAAAGAAATAAAGGGTATTCGAATAGGAAAGGTGGAAGCCAAATTGTCTCTATTTGCAGATGACATGATAGTATACCTAGAACACCCCATCACCTCAGCCCAAAAACTTCTGAAACTGATAAGCAACTTCAGCAAAGTCTCAGGATATAAAATCAATGTGCAAAAATCACAAGCATTCCTATACACCAATAACAGACTTAAAGAGAACCAAATCAAGAATGAACTGCCATTCACAATTGCTACAAAAAAGAATAAAATATCTAGGAATACAACTTACAAGGAATGTAAGGGAACTCTTCATGGAAAACTAAAAACCACTGCTCAACAAAATAAGAGAGGACACAAACCGATGGAGAAACATTCCATGTTCATGGTTAGGAAGAATCAATATTGTGAAAATGGCTATACTGCCCAAAGTAATTTACACAATCAATGCTATCCCCATCAAGCTACCATTGAATTTCCTCACAGAACTGAAAAAAAACCACCACGAACTTCATATGGAACCAAAAGAGAGCCCACATAGTCAAGTCAATTCTAAGCAAAAAGAACACAGTGGGAGGCATCACACTACCAGACTTCAAACTATACTACAAGTCTACAGTAATCAAAACATCATGGTACTTGTACCAAAACAGAGATATAGACCAAGGGAACAGAACATAAGCAATGGAGGCAAATCAACATATCTACAACCATATAATCTTTGATAAACCAGACAAAAACAAGCAATGGGGAAAGGATTCCCTGTTTAACAAATGGTGTTGGGAAAACTGGTTAGCCATGTGCAGAAAGCAGAAACTGGACCCCTTCCTGACACCTTACACTAAAATTAACTCCAGATGGATTAAAGACTTAAACATAAGACCTGGCACCATAAAAACCCTAGAAGAAAATCTAGGCAAAACCATTCAGGACATAGGAGTAGGCAAGGACTTCATGACCCAAACACCAAAAGCATTGGCAACAAAAGCCAAAATAGACAAATGGGACCTAATCAAACTCCACAGCTTTTGCATGGCAAAAGAACAGTCACTAGAGTGAATCGGCAACAAACAGAATGAGAAAAAAATCCTTTCAGTTTACCCAACTGACAATGGGCTGATATCCAGAATTTACAAAGAACTCAAACAGGCTTACAGAAAAAAAACAAACAAGCCCATTCAAAAATGGGCAAAGGATATGAACAGACACTTTACAAAAGAAGACATACGTGAGGCCAACAAACACATGAAAAAATGCTCATCATCACTGGTCATTAGAGAGATGCAAATCAAAACCACATTGAGATACCATCTCACAGTAGTTAGAATGGCGATCATTAAAAAATCTGGAGACAGCAGATGCTGGAGAGGATGTGGAGAAAGAGGAACACTCTTACACTGTTGGTGGAAGTGTAAATTAGTTCCACCATTGTGAAAGACAGTGTGGCAATTCCTCAAGGACCTAGAAATAGGAATTCCATTTGACCCAGCAATCCCATTACTGGGTATATATCCAAAGGACTAGAAATTGTTCTACTATAAGGACACATGCACACAAATGTTCATTGCAGCACTGTTTACAATAGCAAAGACCTGGAACCAACCCAAATGCCCATCGATGATAGACTGGACTGAAAAAATGTGGCACATATACACCATGGAATATTATGCAGCTATCAAAAATGATGAGTTTGTGTCCTTTGTAAGGACATGGATGAATCTGGAGAACATCATTCTCAGCAAACTGACACAAGAACAGAAAAAGAAATACCACATATTCTCACTCATAGGCGGGTGAGAAAAATGAGAACACATGGACACAGGGAGGGTATCTACTACCCACTGGGGTCTATTCGGGGGAATGGGGGAGGGACAGCGTGGGAGGCTGGGGAGGGATAGCCTGGGGATAAATGCCAAGTGTGGGTGAAGAGGAGGAAGGCAGCAAAACACACTTCCATGTGTGTACCTATGCAACTATCTTGCACGTTCTGCACATGTATCCCAAAACCTATAATGCAATAAAAATTTTAAAAATTAAAGAAAAATTATTTATTTCCCCATTGAATGACCTCACTCCATCTTGTTTCAATGGCCCATATATTATGGGTCTGTTTTGAGAATCTAATTTGTTCTATTAGTGTAATTTTCTATGCCTGCTTAACACGTTATAATCTTAATAACTTTTGCTTGATAATCCTTTATACAAAGCATGTGCAATTGGTTTGTCACTTTCACGTGTTTTTTCTTCAAAAGTGTCTTCGTTACTTTTGGCTCTTTGAATATACAAAATAAACAAGAGTGTCGGTTTTCAGGGAAAATAAGTTGTTGGGATACAATAACTATTTTGTTAAATGAACATAGGGGAAATTGACCTTTTTAAAATATTGCATTTTCTAATCAATAAACATGGTCTAGCTTTCCATGTAATTAGACTGCCTTTTTGTTCAGAAAAGCTTTATGCTTCTCCAGAAATGCATTGCATATTGCCTGTTGTATTTATTATTAGGTACCTGTTTTTATGCTACTTTATTTTATTTTTATTTTTTATTTTTTATTGCATTTTAGGTTTTGGGGTACATGTGCAAAACATTCAAGATAGTTGCATAGCAACACACATAGCAGTGTGTTTTGCTGCCTTCCACCCCTTCACCCACATTTGGCATTTCTCCCAAGGGTATCCCTCCCCAGCTTTCCTCCCCCGCACTGTCCCTCCCCTATTCCCCCCAATAGACCCCAGTGTGTAGTACTCCCTTCCCTGTGTCCATGTGTTCTCATTGTTCATCACCCGCCTATGAGTGAGAATATGTGGTGTTTCATTTTCTGTTCTTGTGTCAGTTTGCTGAAAATGATGTTCTCCAGATTCATACATGTCCTTAAAAAGGACACAAACCCATCATTTTTGATTGCTGCATAATATTCCATGGTGTATATGTGCCACATTTTCTTAAACCAGTCTATAATCAGTGGGCATTTGGGTTGGTTCCAGGTCTTTGCTATTGTAAACAGTGCTGCAATGAACATTCGTGTGCATGTGTCCTTATAGTAGAATGATTTATAGTCCTTTGGATATATACCCAGTAACGGGATTGCTGGGTCAAATGGAATTTCTATTTCTAGGTCCTTGAGGAATCGCCACACTGTCTTCCACAATGGTTGAACTAATTTACACTCCCACCAGCAGTGTAGAAGTGTTCCTATTTCTCCACATCCTCTCCAGCATCTGTTGTCTCCAGATTTTTTAATGATCGCCATTCTAACTACTGTGAGATGGTATCTCAATGTGGTTTTGATTTGCATCTCTCTAATGACCAGTGATGATGAGCATTTTTTCATGTGTTTGTTGGCCTCATGTATGTCTTCTTTTGTAAAGTGTCTGTTCATATCCTTTGCCCATTTTTGAATGGGCTTGTTTGTTTTTTCTTGTAAATTTGTTTGAGTTCTTTGTAAATTCTGGATATCAGCCCTTTGTCAGATGGGTAAACTGCAAAAATTTTTTCTCATTCTGTTTGTTGCCGATTCACTCTAGTGACTGTTTCTTTTGCCACGGAGAAGCTGTGGAGTTTGATTAGGTTCCATTTGTCTGTTTTGGCTTTTACTTTAAACAATTTCTTTAATTTTGTTTTTCAACTACTGCTGGCATGTGAAATGCTACTGATATTTATTTAATTTTGTTGCCAAACTCTCTTGTTAACTCTTCTAATTTATCTAAAGAAACGTTTTGAGTTTTTGTGTAAAAATAATATTTGCAAGTAATTTCAATTTTGTTTCTTCCTGTAATCCTTTTCATTTTATTTTATTATCTTTACCTTCTTTGCATACAGGCATGCTAATTATCAAATAAAGTGGGCTCTGTTGTAAGTAGATGTATTAAACAAATTCCACCTTTATATGTTTCAATTTGCAAAAGTTCATTGGTAATAAGTGGAGAAGTAAATATATGATGAAGACTGTCCAAAAGAACTATTAAATGCCATGTTAATGAAGACATCTATAATGTTGCAATGCTATATCATCTTGATACCAGTGAGTAAACTTTATAGAATTATCAAATTGTGCCTCATTAAAAATACCCTTTAAAGATTTCTCGTTGGCAACATTTTGACTAACATGTTTAATTACCTTGAGATATCAGGCAAAGCTTTGATGTTAGTAACATTATTTTGTACAATACATTTATGAACAGGCATTTGTGTGGACTGCATCTTTTAACTACTAAATCAAGCTTTGACAATTTTGTTTACATAAAACATCTTCCATAATAGTTTATTAATGTTCTAAATTTAATGTATAGTATTCCTAATGCTTACTTTGTAAACTATTTGGTTTTATAGCGGTATAAGGAAAATAATTATACTTTGTTCATGCCTAGTATTGTTACATATTTAAGTAACTATAATTAAAACAGTTTAAGTAAATCCTGGAAACCTATGGAGATGTTTTTCCTTTGAAATTGTCTGTTATTTTATTACTAATGTTTGAGAAATTTTGTTCTTATGAGCTAGGAAACTCTACTTGGTTCCACTTTGGAAAATCTTCGCTTTGCTGCTATTTCTAGATGTGGAAAAAGATTTTCCAGTTACCTTCTTACGTTGGTAAGAAAGAAGGTAACATCACAACATCAGTTTCACAGTACATCAGTTTCACAATGTAAGGGTTCCTGAGTAATCTTTTATTTTCTCTCTCTCTCTCTTTTATTTTTTTAATTATAATTTAAGTTCTGGGATACATGTGCAGAACATGCAGGTTTGTTAAATAGGTATATATGTGCCATGGTAGTTAGCTACACCCATCAACCTGTCATTTACATTAGGTATTTCTCCTAATGCTATCCCTCCCCTAGCCCCCCTCCATGTGACAGGCCCCCAGTGTGTGATGTTCCCCTCCCTGTGTCCATGTGTTCTCATTGTTCAACTCACACTCATGAGTGAGAACATGTGGTGATCTTTTTAAAATGCCAATGTGATTCTAACCCCTAAGTACTTAAAAGTATTCAGTAATGTTCTTTTACTTTTAATATAAAGTTCAAAATTTTTAACATGACTTGGAATACTCTATAATTTCTAACTCTCTAAATTCATATTTGCAAACTATTTCTCTCCCAGTTGATTTTATCTCAATAAATAGAAAACTATTTTTTCAATTTCTCAGAACAAAAGTCTTGGAGTCACCCTTTGCACCTCTGAATCATGTACCACATTAGTAAATTTTTCAGGGTCTACCTTCAAAATATATATGAAATCTGATCACTTATTTCCATACCATAATCTTGTCCATGCCACCATCTTTTGTAAGAATTTTGCAACAATTTCTTAATTAATGTCCTTAATCCTGTATTTGTTTTCTGTTGCCACTGTAACAAATTATCACAAACACAGCAACTTAAAATAGCACTAATTATTATCTCACAATTCCATAGCAGTCCAAACAGGCCTGGCTGGCTTTCTGCTCTGGATCTAACAAAGTTAAAAGAGTCAAGACAGGGCTGTGTTTCTTTCTGGAGGGTTGGGGATGAATCTATTTCCAAGCTCATTCAAGTTGTTGGCAGAATTCAGCTCCACCTAATATAAGATTGAGGTCCCAAATTTCTTGTTGGCTATTTGCTGGGGGTTGTTCTGAGCTTCTAAAGATCATCTGCACTCCTCAGCACATCGGACCTTTTTTTCTCTCAAATCTCTCTGACCTTCCCTTTGCCTCATCTCTCCCCTGCCTTTCTCTTGTTCTGCCTGTCTTTTTCTCCTTCCAGACATAGAAATTTCTCCATCTTCAAGGACCCAAGTGATTAGATTGGTCCCATCCAGATAATCCAGGATAGTTCCCCTATTTTAAAGTCAGCTAATTAATAACTTTAATTCTAGGAGGACCTACATTCATGTTTGACTGAATAACCAAAGGATGGAAATCCTAGGGGACATCCTTGTAATTCTGCCTACCACAGCACCCCTCTAATCTATTTTTACCACAGCAACGGCAATGGCCTTTAAAGAATATTGACACCTGTTTCTGTCACTTTTTTGCTCAAAACTGTCGAGAGACTTCTCATTCAGAGTAAGAGACAAAGCCCTCAGGAAGGTCAATAAAGTCTTATATAGGATGTCATGCATGCACTCTCTCTCTCTCTTTCTCTCTCTCTCTACCTGTCTGCATTTATTTCCCCTCACTCCTTACTCATCTCCAGCCACAATGGTCTCTGCTTCTTCTCAAACTTGCAAGCCATTCAGTGCCTCAGGTCTTTTCACTTACACATATCCTCATGGCTCTTCTCTTTCTTCTATGCCTCTGCTCAGAAGTTACTTTATCAGTGAGGCCAAGTGCCTTGCTTTCTGTATTTCCTCACCCCATACTTCCCTTTTCCTCTGCAGACCTTTAAAAATCATCTGAATACTCTACATTTTTAGGTGATGCTTGTTTGAGTAAAACCAAACCACAAAAATGTTTTAAGTCCCAATATTAATTAATTAAATGTTACCTTTATAAGCAAGATAAAATGATTGAGCCTATAATCTTTTCCAGGTGGGCTTAGGAGAACATAATCCTATGGGAAATAAACTTCTGCTCCTAATGCAATAACCCTGGGGCAGATACACCACTAAAGAGGAGTTCCTACTCTGATAGATGCATGTGCAGTGAAACCTGAGCCCTGGACAGGTTGGGGTTGCTGTCGGATCTAGCTCACTGCCTCAGATGATGCTTTGAGGCTGCCTTATTCCCTGTTCATCTCTCTCCAGATAAGAGGGCAGGAGTGGATATTCAGCAGCAGTCAAGGCTTGTTCCAAGAAGATGCTCTATTCCTATAGTTGTCCCAACCACAGCTGTGCCAAAGGTAGACTGTGGACTCTCAGAATACACAACTTTGGAGTTAAAAATGAGGCTATATGGGGGAGGGGGTAGCTATTTAGTCTTCTTCCTAAGTTTTCTTTATTGTTCACTGTTCCCTTTGAGTAGGCCCTTCTTCCTTTTGCAAAGGCCTGGTACAGAGGGCTCAAGTTGATCTGACAATGTAAATAGATTACAATGAGCATGTTTAATACCTCTTAGCTAATGAAGAAGAGATCCAGATCAAATTATGCAAAAATTAAAGTAAATAACTAGTGACATTTGTGAAGATGTTTTTGTGCTTATGATATTATAGAAGCTGTAGAAATTATTCTACTAATTTTTTAGCATCTATTCCATAAACCAGAAACTCCAGTAAGCTGGAGACAAGCAGGTCTCATAAACAGCCTACCTCTTTAAACAGGAATTATTAGTTTCACAGAAAGAGACATAAAAATGTATTTGTTCAATTCATACATTCAACAGACATTTAAAATGATCGACATTTGACTTTTGTTAATGGTCCAAAAGAGAATGTTGAATTGAACAATCCCCTCTGTGTGTTCCCCAGGCTTTGTGGATTTCCACAAGGCTGTGAGCAGTTACACGTCACAGTCAAAGCCAAGGAGACAAAGCCACTGTGTGATGAGGGCTAATGATTTGCCATAGGACTTTAGATGCAGTTTTCTCATCTATCTGGGCTCGATTCCTTTATCTCTAAGAGAGGGTAAACATTTCTCATTAAGGGTTTTGAGAAACAATCAACAAGCTAATTATAAAACACTTTGCCAAAATAGGATGCCACACAAGGCCTCAATAATAAAGGATGCTTTGTAGTTACAGAATGTTTTCAAGGCTGATCAGAGAGGGTGTGGATGATGTCAATTTGGAAGCTAACAGTCTGTTTAGATTTTGTTTTCTTTTCTTGGGGGTGGTGCTGTGAGGAGGGCTGTACATCTCCAGAGTTAGTAACTTAGGTCTGGGCTTCCTGTGTGGTGGGTATTTTGACAGCAATGGAATGACAGAAATAATTAAACAGTTGTTGACTTCAAGGTGCTTAGTGAATGGCAGAGGCAAAAAAATCGGCACTTGAAATTCCATGTAGCAAATGCTTCCAGAGTGTCGATGTTAGTGTTATGGAATATGCAGAAAAACCAAAGCAGAGCAGCTAAACTGGAAATAATATATATAGGGAGAAATTGATAGAAGAAAACAGTCCCAGGAGAGAAGAGAGATGTTCCCATCTGGCTGAAGTTCAGAGAGCACAGGAGGAGCAGTGGCTGTTGTGGAAGTCTTATCCATGTTAGGGGTTTTTACCTAAGCTTTATCCTAAGGGCAGTGGGAAACCATTAAGAGGTTTGAGATAGGAAAGCAACATAGAATTGTGTTTAAAAGACCGATCTAGGAAGGTTTTCTTAAAGATCACAGTGTTATTTATATATTACCACACTATCTTTTAAAAAGTCACTATAAATAATTTTTTCATAAAAGAAAAAACCTGATAATAGGATCTCATCAAAATGGAAAACTTTTGTTCTGTAAAAGTTCATGTGCAGGGGATGAAAAGACAAGCTACAGAGTGGGAGAAAATATTTGCAAACCTCATACCCAACAAAAAATTTGTATGTAGAATATATAATAAACTCTCAAAACTTAACAAGAACAAAAAAATTCAATTAGAAAATGTACAAAAGATGTGAACAGCTATTTCACCGAGGAGGATTACAAATGGCAAATATGCACATGAAAAAATGTTCAATATCATTATCCATCAAAGAAATGTAAATTAAGCCCACAAGAAGATATCACTACATACCTATCAGAATTGCTAAGAGTGACAACACCAAATGCTGGTAAGGACGTGGAGAAACTGGATCATCCATACTTTACTGTGGAATGTAAATGGTAGAGCTACTCTGAAAAACAGCTTGGTAGTTTCTTATAAAGCTAAATATGCAAGTACATAACACTTAGTAATTACATTATTGGATATTTACCCCAAGAGAAATGAAAACATACATTCACACCCACCCCCCAAAAAAGCAACTGTTCGGGAATGTTCACAGCAGCATTATTTGTAAGCCAAAACTCGAAATAAATCTAGATGCCCTTCAGTAGGAATGCTTAAACAAACTGTGGTACACAGAATACTTCTCCACTATAAAAAGGAACAAACTGTTGATACACACAACTTACACAGGTCTCCAGGGAATAATGCTGACCAAAAAACGCCAGTCCCAAAAGGTTGCATACTGTATGATTCCATTTATGTAACATTTTTGAAATGACAACATTCTTGAAATGAAAAACTGATTAGTTGTTGCCAGGAGTTAGGGATGAGGAAGGTGGGGGCTGAGCAGGAGGGAGGTGGGTGTACTTTTAAGAGGACAAACCAAAGGATCTTTGCAGTGTTGAAAGTTGATTGGTTGTGGGTATGTGGAAACACAGGTGGTAAGCCTGTATAGCACTTAATACACACACTAACACATACATTCCCAAATATACATACTCACACATACACACATGCAAACGACTGTAAGTAAAGCTGGGAAAATCTGATGAAAATAGGTGTACCATGTCAATGTTAATAATCTTTTTGTGACGTTAGACCATAGCTTTGCAAAAATCTTACCATTGGGGGAACTGGGAAAAGTGTACAGGGAATCTTCTTTTGTTACTTTTACACCACATGTGAGGCTACAATTATCGCAATAAAAGTTTCAATGAAAAAAAGGGTCACTGACTGCCACGTAGAGAAAGGATTGAAGGCAGTGATTCTCACACTTTAATGCCTGGAGGGCTTGTTAACCACAGGCTGCTGCACTCTACCTCCAAAATCACTTATTCAACAGGTCCGGGTGGGAACTGAGAATCTGCCTTTCTTGCAAGTTCCTGGGTGATGCAGATACTTCTGGCTGGGGAACCATTCTTTGAGATCCACTAAATTAGAGTCATTGTAGCTTTCCCTTTACTTCTATTTATTTAAAAGGGAAAAACAAAGCATCTACTTGTTCCTTACTGTTTCTTTCACAAAGTCTTTAAAGACTGTCCATGCCTTTGTCTTTTAGGACGGCCTTGAAGTATCTAGTTAGAGCAGTAGTTCTCAGAGTGTGGCCCTCAGGCAGGTAGCATCAGAAACACTAGGGAACTTGCTAAAAATACACATTTTGGAGCTACGCCTTAGACATGGTGAATAAGAAGCCATCAGGGTGGGACACCAGCGATCTGTGTTTTAACAAGCACACCAGGTGATTCTGGTACATGCTAAAGTTTAAGGACCATTAGATTAGAGGAAGACAGGAGGATGTTGGGAAGCCAGTTAGGACCTTATTTTATTTACAGTATTAACAAGTAGGTGGGTCCTCCCAGGGGCACCTAATTTTGAAACAGGATGTAGCAAAGGAAAAACTGAGGTGAGGTCTCCATCCAGTAGTGGTTCTTGACTTCTAGTCTCTCACCTGCAGATGCAGATGGCAACGCTAACTTACCTCCTTCACAGCCAGTGCTGCTCTAATTACCCAATAAAGATATTATAAAGCACATAAGAAGAAAAAAAAAAGCCCAAAGTTAACACTAAGTAGCAATTAGTGGTATTAAGCAATGCCTATTATCTGCTCATAAACATATCAACACCTTGATCTTAAAAAGGAATAAAATTAGATGGTGTTTGTGAACTGCCAGGCTTTCTTATTTATACAAGTCACAGGATCAATTGCCCCTTGAACAATTATACTTCAAATTGGCTAATTCTGCCATCCCAGAATTTAATCTTTCAGCTGCCTATTGAAGCCCTACTCTGTTTTTTGTTTTTTTTTTTTAACATGCCACTGTGAGGTTTGTGGAAGTTGAGAGCCGTGTCTAATTTCTTGGCCCCCTTCTATTTTTAGCTGTGATTTTAGATGCTGCTGTCAACATTCAGAGAAGCAATAAGTCATTGGGGACCACAGCTCAGGGTGCAGGTATGAATACCAACTCCATGCACATGAGTCATCCCAGCTCTATTTTTGGAAAGGGGCAGAAGATTACCAGATGATCTTCAGCACTTGCTTTGGCTTCATAGTTATCTAAGAGGATGTTAAATTGGAATAATTCTACTCGTTTATTGCTCTGCTTGCAAATTAACCAGTAAAATGTCAAAAAATACAATACTTTAAACACACACACACACCACACATGTTGGGGGAAGATTGGCAGCTCCTGCAGTGGCTCACACCTGTAATCCCAGCACTTTGGGAGACCGAGGCAGGCAGATCACTTGAGGTGAGAAGTTTGAGACCAGCCTGGCCAACATGGTGAAACCCCCGTCTCTACTAAAATAAAAAAATTACCTGTGTGTGGTGATGCGTGCCTGTAATCCCAGCTACTCAGGAGACTGAGGCAGGAGAGTCACTTGAACTTGGGAGGCGCAGGTTGCAGTGAGCCGAGTTAATACCACTGCACTCCAGCCTGGGCAACAGAGCGGGACTCTGTCTCAAAAAAAAAAAAAAAAAAAAAAAAAAAAACTCTCCTAAGGTCTTCTGAAATTCTCCCCAACTTCTGACTTCATGAAGAGATAGTGTGGCAGAGAGGAAAGAATCAGATTATTGAACTCAAACACATTTAGTGTAAGGTATATGGATGTGCTTTGGTCAAGGAATATGCCAAAGTGGATATTCAGGCCTGCTTGACCCAGTGAATCTGGTGCGCAGGCGCACACCTCCACTTGTTACCGGTTTGTGTCTAAGTTCGTACTTGGCTCTGTGCCACTGTTGTCCGCAAAAGGTATAATTGCCCTGCTAACGCTGTATAGGGGCTCCTGGGATTCAGCTCAGCTCAACATGGCTTGACATGGCGGGCGCACCGGCATCCAGAGAAAGCGAGCCAAAACTGTCCATCCGCAAGAGGGAGCCAGGACACAGTTTGGCTTGGTAGTCCCCAGAGAAAGAGTTAAGCTGCTGACCTTGAAGGCAAGAGAGAGCTGGTCAAACAGTACTGTGTGGGAGCCACCGGCCGAAGCAGTCAAGACAGGGCAGAAGATAAAGAGCTAGTGTAAGTAAGCTGTTAATGAGAGCTGCTGCTGAATAAAATAATCTTTCACCTGCCTACCGCCCCTCGAGTTTTCTTTCTGCTCATCCACCCACTCCCCTCAGACTTCAGCATGTGCTAGACCTGGACCCTGGGATCTGAGGTTTAGCTTTTAATATCAGAACTGCCATATAATAGCTCTTCAGTAAAATGCTTAAAATTCTCTAAACCTCAGTTTTTCTATCTGTACCGTGGACTAAAATGTTTGCCCTGTGTGGTTGATTTGAGAAAAACAAAATGACACATATACAGGTTCTAGTATTTTGTGTTTGGCCCACAAAACTCAGTTCCCTTCTCCTCAGATTAAAGATAATTTCTTGGTTTTGGTATAGTTTTTTTTTTTTTAATCCCCCATAAATTTAATAGTGTATGAAAAAAATTAAGTGATTACATGACAGGTCGTTTGCTTTCCTTGTTTACTTTTCTCCATTGCTTCAGTCAGCATAAAGTAAGTGCTTCTGAGGTTCAGTCAGTTCTAGTCCATTTGCCAATGATCCCGAGGCTCCTTTTATGGTCTGAAAAGTGATATTCATATCTGGAAAGCATCCAAATCATAATGATACTCTAGTTCATGTTTGTCAGACATAGGTACAAAAACAGACTATAAAATATTAAAAGTAAGAGAAATTTTTTATGCCCTCAAAAGAACTGAACAAAAAAAACCAACTGAATGCTTAGACTTGTATACCAAACATATTATAATACATGATTATAATAAAAAGATGAAATAGGATACAAGTTGCTAATATTCAACTCTATGAATAATAGTAAAATTCTCTATGAAGTACATTAGCCCTTTGGTAAATATGAAAATAAGTTTTTCTTTAAAATAAATATGTATATTTTTTCAGAGGTAAAAACAGGCAGGCATAGGTGTTAGCTGAAAATCAGTTTTGTTAGACAGAATAATAATTTGGAAAAAATAAATGCAAATGCCTTGGACAAAGCACACATTCTCCAGCTAGTCACCATTTCTACCTCCCTTCTTTTATGCTCACTGGCCCACATGCTTCACACATCACAGATGTACTAAGCCCCTAAAGGCGTTTAAGTTTGTAGATATCAGTTCCAACCATTTAGATAAAATTACTGGGTTTCTACTCAGGTGGCTGGGTTCCAAGAGCAGGAACCTGAGATTTATATCCTACCTAATCTTTGGGCAAAGTTATGCCTGTTTGCACAAAGATAGTGGCAGTTTCTTAGAGTTATTAACCTTTGAGTAACTTAATCTTATTGCTGTTGCTCTTCCAGATTGTCCAACAATCTTTTTAATAATCTCTGCTTTAAATATGATCTGTATCAATGTTTGGAATACAAAGAGTGGCTTCTGTTTTTCTACTTGGACCCTGAGTGACAACAGAGCCAGACTGAAGGGGTAGGAATATAGTTGAACACAACTGCAAAGGAAAGTCAACCTCAGAATGTATATTTACCAATATTCATAAACAGAAAAAGGAAATCAAGAGTTGCTGTCATTTTAAAAAAAACAGCACCATGAAAGAGAAAGACCAAGATGAATAAAGTAAAAACCATGCAGAAAAGGTAACACCTTAGTGAGCAAACAAGTATTTACATTTTAAAAATTTATATCAGAATAAATATTTTGCAATTGAAAATGTAAATAAGGTATTATGAAAATAGAACAATAGGGAGTGGTTCCAAGATGGTGCCATAGAAACAACTCAGGATTGCAGCTCTCAGTGAAGGCACAGAGGCTGCTACAGGTGTACCCCAGACAAGCAGGGCCTGGAGTGGACCTCAGCACTCATACAGCAGACAAGCTAAACCGTTAGAAAAAAAAACTAAATAACAGAAATACTTCATCATCAACAATCTGGGCGTCCACTCAGAGACCCAATTGAAAAGTCAGCAGCTACTAAGATGACAGGTGTATAAATCCACAAAGATGGGAAGAAGCCAGTGCAAAAAGGAGGAAAACACCCAAAACCAAAACACCTCACCTCCTACAAAGGACCAAAACTCCTCACCAGCAAGGGAACAAAGCTGGATGGAGAATGAGAGTGATGGAATCAGACTTCAGAAGGTGGATAATGAGAAACTTCAGTGAGCTAAAAGAACATGTTCTAAATCAATGCAAAGAAACTAAGAAACTTGAAAAAAGATTTGAGGAAATGATAACAAGAATGGACAACTTAGAGAGGAATATGAATGAATTGAAGGAGCTGAAAAACACAACACAAGAACTTTGCGAAGCATGCACAAGTTTCAACAGCCGAATTGACCAGGCAGAAGAAAGAATATCAGAAGTCGAAGATCAACTCAATGAAATAAAAAGAGAAACCAAGATTAGAGAAAAAAGCACAAAGAGGAATGAACAAAATCTCCAAGAAATGTGGGACTATGTGAAGAGACCTAACCTACGTTTGATAGGTGTACCAGAATGTGATGAAGAGAATGAATCCAAGCTGGAAAATACTTTTCAGAATATTATCCAGAAAAATTTTCCCAACCTAGCAAGGCAGGCCAATACTCAACTCCAGGAAATACACAGAACACCACAAAGATATTCTGCAAGAAAAGCAATGCCAAGGCACATAATCGTCAGATTCACCAGGGTTGAAATGAAGGACAAAATAATAAGGGCAGCCAGAGAGAAGTGTCAGATCACACAAAGGGAAATGCATCTGCACGGCAAAAGAAACAGTCACTAGAGTGAATCGGCAACCATCAGAATGGGAAAAAATCTTTGCATATTCTCACTCATAGGTGGGTGAGAAAAATGAGAACACGTGGACACAGAGAGGCGGTCTACTATACACTGGGGTCTCTTGGGGGGAATGGGTGAGGGACAGTGGGGGGGGGCTGGGGAGAGATAGCCTGGGAATAAATGCCAAGTGCGGGTGAAGGGGAGGAAGGCAGCAAAACACACTGCCATGTGTGTACCTATGCAACTATCTTGCACCTTCTGCACAAAACCTGTAATGCAATAAAAATTTTTTTAAAAATAAAATAAAACAAAAAAAAGAAAGCCCCAACTCCTTGAGACAGAGCATCTGAGGGACAAAAACGGGGGTTTTATAAGATCTGCTGCAGCAGACCTAAACACACCCACCCAACAACCTTGAATAAAAAACGGAGCTCACAGCTGAGCACTGGAGCTCCTATAAAGTACAGACCATCTTCTCAGGCATCTTCCTGAACCCTGTATATCCAAAGAGTCACCTCAAAAAAGGACTAATCAGACGGACATTTGGCGGGCATTATTCTGGGACAAAGATATCAGAAAAAGAAACTGGTAGCACCCCTCACTGTTCCACAGCTGCTACAGGTGTACCACAGACAAGCAGGGCTTGGAGTGGACCTCAGCAGTTGTACAGCAGAGGGGCTAGACTGTTAGAAGGAAAACTAAGTAACAGAAATACTTCATCATCAACAATCTGGGCATCCACTCAGAGACCTATTCGAAAAGTCAGAAACTACTAAGACTACAGGTGGATAAATCCACAAAGATGGGAAGAAACCAGCACAAGAAAGAGGAAAACACCCACAACCAAAACACCTCACCTCCTACAAAGTACCAAAACTCCTCACCAGCAAGGGAACAAAGCTGGATGAAGAATGAGTGTGACAAAAATGAAAGAATCAGACCTCAGAAGGGGGATAATGAGAAACTTCAGTGAGCTAAAAGAACATGTTCTAAATCAATGCAGAGAAGCAAAGAACCTTGAAAAAGATTTGAAATAAGATTTGAGGAAATGATAACAAAAATGGACAACTTAGAGAGAAATATGAATGAATTGAAGGAACTGAAATACACAACACGAGAACGTTACAAAGCATGCACAAGATTCAACAGCCGAATTTACCAATCAGAAGAAAGAATATCAGAAGTAAAAGATCAACTCAATGAACTAAAATGAGAAACCAAGATTAGAGAAAAAAGGGCAAAAAGGAATGAACAAAATCTCCAAGAAATGTGGGACTATGTGAAAAGACCTAACCTACGTTTGATAGGTGTACCAGAATGTGACAAAGAGAATGAATCCAAGCTGGAAAATACTCTTCAGGATATTATCCAGTAAAATTTCCCCAACCTAGCAAGACAGGCCAATACTCAACTCCAGGAAATACAGAGAACACCACAAAGATATTCCACGAAAAGAGCAACCCCAGGCACATAAACATCAGATACACCAGGGTTGAAATGAAGGAGAAAACACTAAGAGCAGCTAGAGAGGTGTCGGGTCACCCACAAAGGGAAACGCATCACACTCACAGCAGATCTCTCGGCAGAAATTCTACAAACCAGAAGAGAGTGGGGGCCAATATTCAACATCCTTAAAGAAAAGAACTTTCAACCCAGAATTTCATATCCAGCCAAATTCAGCTTCATAAGTAAAGAAAGAATAAAATCTCTTGCCAACAAGCAAGTACTCAAAGATATTGTCACCACCAGGCCTGCTTTACAAGAGCTCCTGAAAGAGGCACTACACATAAAAAGAAACAACCAGTAGCAGCCATTCTACAAACATACCAAATGCTAAAGAGCATCAACAAAATGAAGAATCTGCATCAACCAATAGAAAAAACAGCCAGCTAACATCAAAATGGCAGTATCAAATTCACACATAAGAATATTAACCCTAAATGTAAATGGACTAAATGCACCAATCAAAATACACAGACTGGCAAATTGGATAAAAAGCCAAAACCCATTGGTGTGTTGTATCCAGAAAACCCAATCACATGCAAGGATACACTAAGGATCAAAATAAAGGGATAGAGGAAGATTTACCAAGCAAACGAAGAGCAAAATAAAGCAAGAGTTGCAACTCTCATCTCTAATAAAATAGATTTTAAAGCAACAAAGATCAAAAGAGACAAAGAAGGTCATTACATAATGGTAAAAGGATCAATACAAGAAAAGCTAATGATCCTAAATATATATGACCCAATACAGGAGCACACAGATATATAAGGCAAGTTCTTAATGACTTACAAAGAGACTTAGACTCCCACACAATAATAGTGGGAGACTTTAACACTGCACTGTGAATATTAGACAGATCAACCAGACAGAAAATTAACAAGGATATCCAGGGCTTGAACTCAGACCTGGAACAAGCAAACCTGATAGATATTTACAGAATTCTCCACCCCAAATTTACAGAATATACATTCTTCTCAGCACCACATCACACCTACTCCAACATTGACCACATAATTAGAAGTGAAGCACTCTTCAGCAAATGCAAAACAACTGAAATCATAACAGTCTCTCAAACCATAGTGCAATCAAGTTAGAACTCAGAATTCAGAAAATAACTGAGAACTGCACAGCTTCATGGAAACTGAACAACTGGCTCTTGAATGTTGATTGGATAAACAATGAAATGAAGGCAGAAATAAAGAAGTTCTTTGAAACCAATGAGAATGAAGACACAACATACCAGAATCCCTGGGACACATTTAAAGCAGTTTGTAGAGAAAATTATATAGCAATAAGTGCCCACATGAGAAAAGTGAAGAGATCCAAAATTGACACCCTATCATCCAAATTGAAAGAGCTAGAGGAGCAAGATTAAAAAAACTCAAAACCTAGCAGAAGACAAGAAATAACTAAGATCAGAACAGAACAAAAGGATATAGAGACACGAATAACCCTTCAAAAAATTAATAAATTCAAGATCTGGTTTTTTGAAAAAATCAACAAAATAGACAGACCACTAGTCAGACTGATAAAAACAAAAAGAGAGAACAAACAAATAGATGCAATAAAAAACGATAAAGGAGAAATCACCACAGATTCCACAGAAATTGAAACCATCATCAGAGAATAGTACAAACAACTCTATGCACATAAACTAGTAAACCAGGAAGAAATTAATAAATTCCTGGACACCTGTGTCCTTTCAAGCCTAAACTAGGAGGAAGTCAAAACTATGAATAGACCAATAATAAGGTCTGAAGTTGAGGCAGCAATTAAGAGCCTACCACACAAAAGAAGCCCAGGTCCAGATGGTTCACAGCCAAATTCTACCAGACAAACGAAGAGGAGCTGGTACCATTACTTCTGAAACGATTCCAAATAATTCAAAAAAAGTGAACCCTTCCCAAATCATTTTAGAAGAACAATGTCATCCAGATACCAAAACCCGGCAGAGATTCAACAAGAAAAGAAAACTTCAAGCCAGTATCCGTGATGAACATACATGCAAAAATCTGCAATAAAATACTGCCAAACCGATTGCAACAGCACATTAAAAAACTTATCCATCATGATCAAGTAGGATTCATCCGGGGGATGCAAGGCTGATTCAACATATGCAAGTCTATAAATGTAATTCACCACATCAACAGAACCAAAAACAAAAACCACGTGATTATCTCAATTGATGCACAGAAGGCATTTGATAAAATTCAACAGCCTTTTCTGCTAAAAACTCTCAATAAACTCGGTATTGATGGAACATATCTCAAAGAAATAAAAGCTATTTATGACAAACAAACAGCCAATATCATACTTAATGGGCAAAAACTGGAAGCATTTTCTTTGAAATCCAGCACTAGACAAGGATGCCCTCTCTCACCACCCCTATTCAACATAGTACTGGAAGTTCTAGCCAGAGCAATCAGGCAAGAAAAATAAATAAAGGGTATTCGAATAGGAAAGGTGGAAGTCAAATGGTCTCTATTTGCAGACGACATGATAGTATACCTAGAAGACCCCATCACATCAGCCCAAAAACTCCTGATACTGATTAGCAATTTCAGCAGAGTCTCAGGATATGAAATCAATGTGCAAAAACCACAAGCATTTATATGCACCAATAACAGACTTAAAGAGAGCCAAATCAAGAACGAACTGCCATTCACAATTGCTACAAAGAGAATAAAATACCTAAAAATACAACTTAAAAGAAACGTAAGGGACCTCTTCAAGGAAAATTAAAAACCACTGCTCAACGAAAAAAGAGAGGACACAAACAGATGGAGAAACATTCCATGTTAATGGTTAGAAAGAATCAATATCGTGAAAATGGCTATACTGCCCAAAGTAATTTACAGAATCAATGCTATCCCCATCAAGCTCCCATTGAATTTCTTCACAGAATTTTAAAAAAAAAAAACACTATGAATTTCATATAAAACCAAATGAGAGCCCACGTAGCCAAGTGAATTCTAAGCAAAAAGAACACAGTGGGAGGCATCACACTACCAGACTTCAAACTATACTACAAGGCTACAGTAATCAAAACAGCATGTTACTGTTACCATAACAGGGATATAGACCAATGAAACAGAACAGAGGCATCAGAGGCAACACAACATATCTACAACCATATAATCTTTGTTAAACCAGACAAAAACAAGCAATGGGGAAATGATTCCCTGTTTAATAAATGGTGTTGGAAAAACTGGTTAGCAATGTGCAGAAAGCAGAAACTTGACCCCTTCCTAACACCTTACACTTAAATTAACTACAGATGGACTTAAGACTTAATCATAAGACCTGGCACCATAAAAACCCTAGAAGAAAATCTAGGCAAAACCATTCAGGGCATAGGAGTAGGCAAGGACTTCATGACCAAAACACCAAAAGCATTGGCAACAAAAGCCAAAATAGATAAATGGGACCTAATCAAACTCTACAGCTTTTGCACGGCAAAAGAAACAGTCACTAGAGTGAATCAGCAACCAACAGAATGGGAAAAAATGTTTGCAGTTTACCCATCTGACAAAGGGTTGATATCCAGAATTTACAAAGAACTCAAACAGATTTACAGGAAAAAAAAACAAACAAGTCCATTCAAAAATGGGCAAAGGATATGAACAGACACTTTACAAAAGAATTCATACATGAAGCCAACAAACACATGAAAAAATGCTCATCATCACTTGTCATTAGAGAGATGCAAATCAAAACCACATTGAGATACCATCTCATGCCAGTTAGAATGGCGATCTTTAAAAAAATCTAGAGACAACAGATGCTGGAAAGGATGCAGAGAAATAGGAACACTCTTACACTGTTGGTGGGAGTGTAAATTAGTTCAACCATTGTGGAAGATAGTGTGGCGATTCCTCAAGGACCTAGAAATAGAAATTCCATTCGTCCCAGCAATCCCATTACTAGGTATATATCCAAAGGACTATAAATCGTTCTACTATAAGGACACATGCACACGAATGTTCATTGCAGCACTGTTTACAATAGCAAAGACCTGGAACCAACCCAAATGCCCATCGATGATAGACTGGACTGGGAAAATGTGGCACATATACACCATGGAATATTATGCAGGAATCAAATATGATGAGTTTGTGTCTTTTGTAAGGACATGGATCAATCTGGAGAACATCATTCTCAGCAAACTGACACAAGAAAAGAAAACGAAATACCACATATTCTCAGTCATAGGCGGGTGAGAAAAATGAGATCACATGGACATAGGGAGGGGGTACTACACACTGGGGTTTATTGGGGGGAATAAGGAAGGGACAGCAGGGGGGGAGCTGGTGAGGGATAGCCTGGGGAGAAATGCCAAATGTGGGTGAAGGGGAGGAAGGCAGCAACACACACTGCGATGTATGTACCTATGCAACTATCTTGCACGTTCTGCACATGTACCCCAAAACCTAACATGCAATAAAATTTTTTTAAAAAAACAGTGAATTTATTGGGCTGGGGCTTGTAAAAGCTTCTCTTTAGAAGTACAATAATAACTATAATATATTTCTCTGTAGCTCCAAGCTCAGTATTTGTTTCTACTGGATAAATATTTAGATAATCATAATATTACAAGAAATATACTGTAAATGACTTTTTAAATATTATCATTTGAGATTTCAAAAAATCATGTTCAAATAATTTAGAAAATACCTAATAGATGATAACAGAGAAAATTAAAAAGTGCCACTAGTTATAGAGTTTTAAGCAAAAACAAAACAAAACAGATTGTAATTATCAAGCTCTGCTTGATCAAACAATTTTTCTGCCCCTTCGGGAGACAACTGCTTTGCTTCTACATTTTTTTCATAATAATGGGAAGATGTTCTTTTCTTGATTATGTCTCAACTATTCTTGAAAAGACAAGCAGCAACATCTTCCAACAATTTTGAAGAGATTACTTGGCAGTAATTCAAGACATAGGCAATGAGTTGGAGCCAACTTAACGACTAGGATATGCTGAATCTAAAAGTAACCTGAAACTTTCCCAGCAAAGCAAGCATTTTGAGAAGTTAAATAACCAACACCTCCTTTTTTACGTTTTCCAATTCTGAAATTTACTCATAGATTAAATGAAGGTCTAGTAAATATGCATAGTAAAGACATATAAAATTATAACCATAGAATATTATAATGTTTTCTGTTTGCCTACTTTTCTCCTGATTCCTCAACTTTGAGTAATTTATTTTACTTACAGTTACCATGGTGTCTTGGTGACATGTATTTTTCAAAAAAGATAAATATTAAACTGAAGACAAATGTCTCTAGATGACATAAATTTAAATATCTTTTTAGAATTTTTACAATAAAATGAAACCAAAGCACACTCAAAAGAAAATATTCATTTTATTTCATATATAAGTCTAAAAAGACAAATTTAAAAATAAATCGGTAATGAATGCTCATTATTTTTTCTATCCATTTCCAAAACCTCTATTGAGAGCTTCCTGTTTATTTGACACTCTGCTAAGCCCTGAGAAATCAGTGGTGAAACAAACTTGGTGCCTGCCTTCACAAAGGTTAAACTTGCCAAGAGGATGGTATCTCACATAGAATGTAAACTTTAATGTAGAAAAATTATCCTCTTCTGCTTTCTTTCTTAACTGTAAATTGATATTTGTGACTTAATCTCTTACCAAAATTAGCTATAATCTGGTTTGAAATAACGTTCTCTTGAAAGTTGTGCAGTCAGAACTGAAGAGAAACTTCTTGTTAAACGTGGCAAACTTTTCCTGTGGCTATCTTCTCTTGCTCCTGAATACAATTTAAATAAATAATTAAAATGAGGAAAATGGAGATGAGTAATCAGCAGACAAGGACTTTCAATAAATTTTCAATTGCTAAAACGAAAGAGAGGTATGGTAAGTGACTTAGCAGAGTAGAGGAAGCTAAAACAGAAATACCTGCTGAAAGTATATAGTTCACTGATGAGGAATGAGCCAGTGGGCTCCACTGAAACTCACAAAAAGTCTCAGACTTAGAGACAGCAAAGTGTGGATATAGCAAAAGTTGAAATTATGGAGATAAGTTGAAAGCCTGCATCTAAAGTGGCTGAGCACTCCCAGATCTCCTTCCCCAACCCAGATAGACAGCAACCTTCTACACCCCTCCCCATCATTTTCTCCCTAAATGACCACGGATTAATTCTTTGGTGAAATTGAGCTAGAGATGTTCCAAACCTGAAAGCAGTAGGATCAATGGGGTAAGGTACAGGGTTGAAGACAGAGTGATACATCTTTGAATATTACCTTTTGATATGATTTGGCTTTGTGTACCCACCCAAATCTCATCTCGAATTGTAATCCCCAAATATCAGGGGAGGGACCTTGTAGGAGGTGACTGAATCATGGAGGCAGACTTCCCCCTTGCTGTTCTCATAATAGTGAGTGAGTTCTCACAAGATCTCATTGTATGAAAATGTGTGGCACTTTTTTCCTTCACTTTCTCTCCTCTGCCACCTTGTGAAGATGTTTGCCTCCTTTTGCCTTTTGCCATAATTGTAAGTTCCCTGAGGCCTCCCAGTCGTGCTTCCTGTTAAGCCTATGGAACTGTGAGTCAACTAAATCTTTTCTTAATAAATTACCCAGTTTCTGATAGTTCTTAATGGAAGTATGAGAACAAACTAATACACTTTTTTCAGGGACTCAAGGTAAAGGGCAGCTTGCTGCCTATAACCCTAAAATAAAGCTTTTTCATATATTAGTCCTCTCATGCACACAATGCTTCTAATTGGTGTTTCAGTATTTCATTCCAAACGGTGCTGAGACAATTGGATATCTACATGCAAAAGAATTAAGTTATATTTCTTCTTAAAACCAGAAACAAACATAACTCAAAATGGATCATAGACATAAATGTAGAACTATAAAACTCACTGAAAAAAGTACAGAAGTAAATCTTTGTGACTATGGGTTAGGTAAAGACTTCTTAGGTATGACACCTAAAGTGCAAGCTGCAAAAGAAAAGAAAGATAAATTGGACTTCATCAAAATTTCAAACTTTCATACTTCAAAGCATACTATCAAGAAATTGAAAAGACAACTAACAGAGTAAGAGAAAATACTCACAAATCATATATCTAATAAAGGACTTGTATCTGGAATATATTTTTAAAACTTTTATAACACAATAGTAGAATGACAAGTAATCCAATTAAAAATGGACAAAAGACCTGTATAAAAAGACATTTCTCAAAAGAAGAGAGCAACAAGGCCAATAAGCACATGAAAAGATGCTCAACATCATTAGTCATTAGAAAAGTGCAGTCAGAAATTCAATGAGATATTCCTTTATACTCACTAGAATGGCTATATATATTTTTTAAAAAGAGTGGATAATAGCTATTGGCAAAGATGTGGACAGATGGAAACATTCAGATATTGCTGGTGGGAATATAAAATAGTGCAACACTTTGAAAAACTTTGGCAATTCTCTTAAAATTTCATATACAACTATTACGTGATTCAACATTTCTACTCCTAACATATACTCAAGAAAAATGAAAACATGTCCACATAAAAAAATTATACATTAATATTTCTAGAAGTCTTATTTGCAATAGTCAAATAGAAACAATCCAAATGTTTATAAACTAATAAATGGATAAACAAAATGTGATATGTCCATACAATGGAGCATTATTTAGTAATAAAAAGAAATAAATCATTCATACACGCAGCTGTATGAATAAACCTTGAAAAATATTCTAAGGTTTATTGTGTTGTTTGCACAACTCTATGCATATGCTACAAATCTTGAAGTGCATGCCTGAAATAGGTGAATTTTTATGGTATGTGAAATGTATCTCAAGCTATCAGAAAAATGTAAATGGACTCAGCAGGCAGACTCTGACTAGACTCCCTCCCTGCTGGGAGTCAGCTGGGTTCCTTCTATGTTGAATAGGAATGGTGAGAGAGGGCACCCTTGTCTATTGCCAGTTTTCAAAGGGAATGCTTCCACCTTTACTAAGAGTAAACTAGGTACTGATGGAATGTATCTCAAAATAAGCAATTTATGACAAACCCACATTCCCTTTGAGAAAAAGCATTCCCCTTAAAAACTGGCACTAGATAAGGGTGACCTCTTTTACCCTTTTTATTCAAGCAATGGGGAAAGAAGTCCCTTATTAATAAATGGGTTTGGGAAAACTGGATAGCCATATGCAGAAAGCTGAAACTGTTCCCCTTCCTTATATCTTATACAAAAATAAACTTCAGGTGAATTAAATATTTAAACATAAGACCTAACACCATAAAAACCCTAAAAGAAAACCTAGGCAAAACCATTCAGGACATGCATAGGCAAGGCCTTCATGACTAAAACACCGAAAGCAATGGCACCAAAAGCCAAAATAGACAAATGGGATCTAATTAAACTTAATAGCTTCCACACAGCAAAAGAAACTATCATTACAGTGAACCAGCAACAAACAGAAAAAGAAAAAAAAATTCAAGTTACTCATCTAACAAAGGGCTAATATCCAGAACCTACTACGAATTAAAACAAACATACAATAAAAAAACAAGCAACCCCATCAAAAAGTAGGCAAAGGGTATGTACAGACACTTTTCTTTTTTTTACATTTAATATATAATTGTATTAATTATATATAACTATGTTAAATTTATTAAGTGAGCTAGGTGCAAACAGTCGTCTTACAATTTATGGTGAATCAATTTTGAATTAATTGATTGAATTAATGTACAGGCATATATTCTCACAGTAATAAAACAGAGTGCAAAAAGCCTAGTTCAATTCTTTTTTTAAGTTTTAATTTCATATTAATTATTGTTAATTAATTTATTTATTGTATATATATATATTTATTGCATTCTAGGTTCTGGGGTACATGTAAAGAACATGCAGGATTGTTGCATAGGTACATACATAGCAATGCGGATTGCTGCCTCCATTCTCATCACCTATATCTGGCATTTCTCCCCATGTTATGCCTTCCCAACTCCCTGCTTGCCACTGTCCCTCCCCTAGCACCCCCAACAGACCTCAGTGTTTGATGCTCCCCTCTGTATGTCCATGTGTTCTCATTTTTCAACAGCCACCTATGAGTAAGAGCTTGTGGTGCTTGGTTCTCTGTTCCTGCGTCAGTTCGATGAGAATGATGGTTTCCAGATCCATCCATGTCCCTACAAAGGACATGAACTCATCATTTTTTGTGGCTGCATAGTATTCCATGGTGTATATGTGCCACATTTTTCCAGTCCAGTCTATCATTGATGGGCATTTGGCTTGGTTCCAAGTCTTTGCTATTGTAAACAGTGCTGCAATGAACATATGTGTGCACATGTCCTTATAATAGAATGATTTATAATCCTTTGGATATGTACCCAGTAATGGGATTGCTGGGTCAAATGGAGTTTCTATCTCTAGGTCCTTGAGGAATTGCCACACTATCTTCCACAATGGTTGAACTAATTTGCACTCCCACTAACAGTATAAAAGTGAACAGATACTTTTCAAAAGAAGGCATATATGAGGCCAACAAACATATAAAAAAATACTCATTATCACTGGTCATTAGAGAAATACAAATCCAAACCACATTGAGATACCATCTCATGCCAGTTAGAATGGCAATCATTAAAAAATCTGGAGACTACAGATGCTGGAGAGAATGTGGAGAAATAGTAACACTTTTACACTGTTGGAGGGAGTGTAAATTAGTTCAACCATTGTGGAAGACAGCATGGTGATTCCTCAAGGACCTAGAAATAGAAATTCCATTTGACCCAGCAATCCCATTACTGGGTATATATACAAAGGATTACGACTTGTTCTATTATAAGGACACATGCACACGAATGTTCATTGAAGCACTGTTTACAATAGCAAAGAATTAGAAGCAACCCAAATGCCCATCGATGATAGACTGGATGGGGAAACTGTGGTGCATATACACCACAGAATACTATGCAGCCATAAAAAATGACAAGTTCGTGTCCTTGTGGGGACATGGATGAACCTGGACACCATCTGTCTCAGCAAACTGACAGAAACAGAGAATCAAGCACAGCATGTTCTCACTCATAGGTGGGTGTTGAATGATGAGAACACATGGACACAGGGAGGGGAGCATCACACACTGAGGTCTGTTGTAGGGAGGATTAGAGAGAGACAATGTGAGGTAGGAAGTTGGGAAGGGATAATATGGGGAGAAATGCCAGATATAGGTGATGGGAATGGAGGCAGCAAACCACATTGCCATGTATGTACCTATGCAACTATCATGCATGTTCTTTACGTGTACTCCAGAACTTAAGATACAATTTTTTAAAAAAGAAAAATATTAATATGTGGGAAACCATGTATCCCTGCACCAAAGAGTCCATTATAGGACCCTGGTTTGGGTCTTGTTAAAAAAGAAAGAAAGAAAGAAAGAAAGAAAGAAAGAAAGAAAGAAAGAAAGAAAGAAAGAAAGAAAGAAAGAAAGAAAGAAAGAAAGAAAGAAAGAAAGAAAGAGAGAGAGAGAATGTAAATGGATACCCACAGATTATAGAAAGGTATAAAAATATAAATGGACAGCCGCAGATCACAAAACATATCGGAAAGCCTCCAGATTCCTCTCGCAAGATGGCAGCATAGAAGCAACTCAGGATTGCAGCTCTCAGTGAAGGCACAGAGGGTGAGTCCTAGCCACATTCTCAGATGGACCTTTTTTGCCCAGAGAGCGTTGAAAGTCCCAGGTGTGGGAGAGACACGGGACACTAGTACAGCTGGCTAGCACAGTTGGCTCATGCAGCTGCTTTGGCCGGCACTGCAGCGGGACCCAGCACAAAACTCACTGGTCTGGGTGCCCTGTTAAACCGGCAATCTGAGATTTGGAAGGGCAGATTGGCATGTCCATCTGATTGAATGGGATGTGGACAATGAGCCAGACCAGGAGATTCCTGGGAAGCATAATCTGAGCCAGTGCAGCGGGCAGTGGCATAGGATATCACACGAAACCCAGTGCCCTATCGGCAGGCTACTGGGGCACCAGTGAGAGAGTCAACCGTTCAGCTTGGGGAGAGGAAGAGAGAGAGAGAGAGAGAGGATGGAGTCTGAGGCAGGGAGCTGGGTGATCGGGATCGGTGGGTCCCACCCTCACAGGGAAAAGCAGGGCAGTGATTGGAGGCACTTGGGGCTGAGAGTTTTGCTGCCAGCATCTAGGATGGTGCAGCCCGGTGTGGGTGGGGCGTCTGCAACTACTGAGGCAATTCGCCCCTACTGAAGTACCGCCCAGGTCTGATGCAGCCTGCCATTGCTGAGGCAACCTGCCATAACAGAGAGACTCCACCAGGAGGGTGGAGCACTCCATGGAAGAAGGGAGCCCAGCAGCAACAGGGCAGACCCACGCTAGCAGGGCAGAGCCCCGGCAGGCAAATAGTGAATAGACTGCCTCCTAGTGGGGCAGGACAGTGCAACAGATACTCATAAAGAAAGCCCCAACTCCCTGAGGCAGAGCATCTAAGGGGGGGAAAAAAGGGTGCTTTTTTATGAGTTCTGTTGCAGAGATATAAACAACCTCCCAACAACCCTGAATGAACAACGGAGCTCAGAGCTCAGCACTGGAGCTAATATAAAGCACAGACCGTCTCCTCAAGCAGCTCGCTGACCCCTGTATATCCAAAGAGTCACTCCAAAATAGGACTAATTTGACTGACATTTGGCGGGCATCATTCTGGAACAGAGACAGCAGAAGAAGAAACTGGTATCATCCCTCACTGTTCTGCAGTTGCTACAGGTATACCCCAATCAGGGCCTGGAGTGGACCTCAGCACTCATACAGCAGAGGGGCTAGAACATTAGAAGGAAAACTAAGTAACAGAAATACCTCATCATCAACAATATCAGCATCCACACAGAGACCCAATTGAAAAAATCAGCAAGTACTAAGACGACAGGTGGATAAATCCATAAAGATGGAAAGAAACCACGCAAAAAGGAGAAAAACACCTGAAACCAAAACACCTCACCTCCTAAAAAGAACCAAAACTCCTCACCAGCAAGGGAACAAAGCTGGATGGAGAATGAGTGTGACGAAATGATGGAATCAGACTTCAGAAAGTGGATCATGAGAAACTTCATTGAGCTAAAAGAACATGTTTTAAATCAATGTGAAGAAACTAAGAACCTTAAAAAAAGATCTGAAAAAAGATTCGAGGAATTGATAACAAGAATGGACAACTTAGAGAGGAATATGAATGAATTGAAGGAGCTGAAAAACACAACACGAGAACTTCGCGAACCATGCACAAGTTTCAACAGCCGAATTGACCAAGCAGAAGAAAGAGTATCAGAAGCTAAAGATCAACTCAATGAAATAAAATGAGAAACCAAGATTAAAGAAAAAAGCGCAAAAAGGAATGAACAAAATCTCCAAGAAATGTGGGACTATGTGAAGAGACCCAACCTACGTTTGATAGGTGTACCAGAATGTGATGAAGAGAATGAATCCAAGCTGGAAAACACTCTTCAGAATATTATCCATGAAAATTTCTCCAACCTAGCAAGGCAGGCCAATATTCAAGTCCAGGGAATACAGAGAACACCACAAAGATATTCCATAAGAAGAGCAACCCCAAGGCACATAATCGTCAGATTCACCAGGGTTGAAATGAAGGAGAAAATGCTAAGGACAGCCAGAGAAAAAGGTCAGATCACCCACAAAGAGAAGCCCATCATACTCACAGCAGATCTCTCAGAAGAAACCCTACAAGCCAGAAGAGAGTGGGGATCAATATTCAACATCCTTAAAGAAAAGAACTTTCAACCTGGAATTTTCTATCCAGCCAAACTGAGCTTCATAAGTGAAGGAAGAATAAAATCCTTCGTGAACAAGCAAGTACTCAGAGATTTCACCAGGGCTGCTTTACAAAAGCTCCTGAAAGAGGCACTACAAATAGAAAGGAACAACCAGTACCAGCCACTGCAAAAATATACCAAATGCTAAAGAGCATCAACAAAATGAAGAATCTGCATCAATTAACAACAACAAAAAAAAAAAAAACAGTCAGCTAGCATCAAAATGTCAGTATCAAATTCACACATAACAATATTACCGTAAATGTAAATAGGCTAAATGCACCAATCAAAAGACGCAGACTGGCAAATTGGATAAAAAGCCAAAACCAATCAATATCCTGTATCCAGGAAACCCATCTCACATGCTAGGACACACAAAGGTTCAAAATAAGGGGATGGAGAAAAATATACCAAGCAAATGGAGAGCAAAAAAAAAAAAAGCAGGAATTGCAATTCTCCTCTCTGATAAAATAGACTTTAAAGCAACAAAGATTAAAAGAGACAAAGAAGGACATGACATAATGGTAAAGGAATCGATACAACAAGAAGAGCTCACAATCCTAAATATATAAGGACCCAATACAGGAGCACCCAGATATATAAGGCAAGTTCTTAATGACTTACAAAGAGACTTAGACTCCCACACAATAATAGTGGGAGACTTTAACACTCCACTCTCAATATTAGACAGATCAGCCAGACAGAAAATTAACAAAGATATCCAGGGCTTGAACTCAGACCTGGAACAAGCAAAGCTGATAGACATTTACAGAACTCTACACCCCAAATCCACAGAATGTACATTCTTCTCAGCACCACATCAAACCTACTCTAAAATTGACCACATAACTGGAAGTAAAGCACTCCTCAGCAAATGCAAAACAACTGAAATGATAACAAACAGTCTCTCAGACCATAGTGCAATCAAGTTAGAACTCAGAATTCAGAAACTAACACAGAACTGCACAGCTTGGTAGAAACTGAACAACTGGCTCTTTTTTTTTTTTTTTTTTTTTTTTTTTTTTTTTTTTGCACCGTTCCTGGAAGTACTGCAATACCAGGTCGATGCGTGGAGTAGATAGAGCAAGCTCCTAATCCATCTCCTGACTCCAAAAAGTCATTTGATACATTGTCCTCAGATAGAGGACGTATCAGATATTAAACTGATAAGAACAGATACTACACTTGATCTTAGCCAAAAGGCCGAGAAGCGATACAACTGGCTCTTGAATGTTGACTGGATAAACAATGAAATGAAGGCAGAAATAAAGAAGTTCTTCAAAACCAATGAAAATGAAGACACAACGTACCAGAATCTCTGGGACACATTTAAAGCAGTCTCTAGAGGAAAATATATTGTAATAAGTGCCCACATGAGAAGAGTAGAGAGATCCAAAATTGACACCCGCATTTTCAGAAGGACCTTTGTTGCCCACAGAAAGGGGAAATTCCCAGGTGTAGGAGAGACACGGGACACCAGTGCAGCCTTTTTGGCTTGCACAGCCCTTTCACCTAGCGACATGGAGCAGCGGCACAAAACTCACTGATCTGGGTGCCTGTTAAACTGGCAATCTGAGATTTGGGAGTGCAGATTAACATATCCATTTGATTAAACAAGACTTGGACAGTGAGCCAGAACAGGAGATTCCTGGGAAGCGTGATTTGAGCCAGTGCAGTGGTAGTGGCACGGGAAATCACACAGATCTCGGCACCCTTTCAGCAGGCGACTGAAACACCTGTGAGAGAGTCAACCATTCAACTTAAAAAGAGAGAGAGAGAGAGAGAGAGAGAGAACTCAGAGGCAGGGAGCCAGGTGATCAGGCTCGGTAGGACGGTGCAGCTTGGTGGGTGAGGGGCGTCTGCCGCTATGAACGTATTCCACCTGTACTGAGGAACACACCCATTATGGAAGCAGCCTGCCATTGCATAGGCAACCTGCCATAACAGAGAAACTCAGCCAATAGGGTGGAGCCCACCACAGTAGGGTGAAGCCCTGTGGAAGCAAAGTGGAGCCCCACAGCTGCAGGGCATACCGCGTGGTAGGGGGGTTAAGCCTCATCAGGCAAATAGTGACTAGATGGAATCCTACCTGGGCAAAACAGTGCAATGGATACTCGTAAAGGAAGCCCCAAATCCCTGACACAGAGCATCTGAAAAAAAAAGGGGGGGGTTATAAGTTCTGCTGCAGCAGACCCAAACACACCCACCCAACAACCTGAATGAACAACGGAGCTCACAGCTCAGCACTTGAGCTCCTATAAAGTACAGAAAATCTCCTCAAGCAGCTCCCTGACCCTTGTATATCCAAAGAGTCACCTCAAAAAATGACTAATCAGACTGACATTTGGCGGGCATCATTCTGGGACAAAGATAGCAGAAGAAGAAACTGGTAGCATCCCTCACTGTTCTACAGCTGCTACAGATGTACCCCAGACAAGCAGGGCCTGGAGTGGACATCAGCAGTTGTACAGCAGAGGGGCTAGACTGTGAGAAAAAAAAAACTAAGTAACAGAAATACTTCATCAACAATCTGGGCTTCCACTCAGAGACCCAATTGAAAAGTCAGCAACTACTAAGAAGACAGGTGGATAAATCCACAAAGATGGGAAGAAACCAGCACAAGAAAGAGGAAAACACCCAAAACCAAAACTTCTCACCATCAAGGGAACAAAGCTAAATGGAGAATGAGTGCAACAAAATGATGGAATTAAAATTCAGAACGTGGATATTGAGAAACTTAAGAGAGCTAAAAAAAAACCTTCTAAATCAATGCAAAGAAACTAAGAACCTTGAAAAAATATTTGAGGAAATGATAACAAGAATGGACAACTTAGAGAGGAATATGAATGAATTGAAGGAGCTAAAAAACACAACAAGAGAACTTTGCAAAACACGCAAAAGTTTCAACAGCCAAATTGACCAAGCAGAAGAAAGAATATCAGAAGTCGAAGATCAACTCAATGAAATAAAAAGAGAAACCAAGATTAGAGAAAAAAGCGCAAAGAAAAATGAACAAAATCTCCAAGAAATGTAAGACTGAGAGATGGACTTCCAAGATGGCGTCGTAGAGGTGACTCCAGACTGCAGCTCTCAGTGAAGGCACAGAGGGTGAGTCCTAGCCGCATTCTTCGACAGATCTTTTTTGCCCACATAACGTTGAAAGTCCCAGGTGTAAAAGAGACACGGGATGCTAGCACAGCCAGCTCACGTGGCCGCTTTGGCAGGTTCGGCAGCGCAGCGGCACCAGGCACAAAACTCACTGGTCCGGGTGCCCTGTTAAACCAGCAATATGAGATTTGGAAGGGTAGATTGGCATGTCCATCTGATTGAATGGGACTTGGACAATGAGCCAGACCAGGAGATTCCTGGGAATCGTGATCTGAGCCAGTGCAGGGGGCAGCGGCATGGGAGATCACACAGATCGCAGTGCCCTATCAGCAGGCTACTGGGGCGCCAGTGAGAGAGTCAACCATTCAGCTTGGGGAGAGAAAGAGAGAGAGAGAGAGAGAGAGAGAGAGAGGACGGACTCTGAGGCAGGGAGCTGGATGATTGGGCTCAGCGGGTCCCACCCTGACGGGGACAAGCAGGGTGGCGACTGAAGGTGCTCGGGGCTGAGAGTTTTGCTGCCGGCATCTAGGACAGTGCAGCTCGATGCAGGAGGAGTGTCTACCACTACTGACACAATTTTCCCCTACTGAAGTACCGCCCAGAGCTAATGCAGCCTGCTGTTGCCGAGGCAACTTGCATCAACAGAGAGACTCCGCCAGCAGGGCGGAGCAAGCCAAAGCATGGTGAAGCAAGCCACAGCAGAACCGAGCCCCTCAGCAACAGGGCGGAACCACGCTACCAGGGCGGAGCCCAGGCAGGAAAATAGTGAATAGAATGCCGCCTAGCTGGGAAGGACAGGGCAACAGATACTGATAAAAAAAAGCCCCAACTCCCTGAGACAGAGCATCTAAGAAGGAAAAAAGGGGGGTGTTTTATGAGTTCTGTTGCAGCAGACATAAAAACATCCTCCCAATTGAAAAATCAGCAACTGCTAAGACGACAGGTGGATAAATCCATAAAGATGGGAAGAAACCAGCGCAAAAAGAAGGAAAACACCTGAAACCAAAACACTTCACCTCCTACAAAAAAGCAAAACTCCTCACCAGCAAGAGAACAAAGTTGGATGAAGAATGAGTGTGACGAAATGACGAAATCAGACTTCAGAAAGTGGATAATGAGAAATTGCAGTGAGCTAAAAGAACATGTTCTAAATCAGTGCAAAGAAACTAAGAACCTTGAAAAAAGATTTGAAAAAATATTCAAGGAAATGATAACAAGAATGGACAACTTAGAGACGAATATGAATGAATTGAAGGAGCTGAAAAAAACAACACGAGCACTTCACGAAGCATGCACAAGTTTCAACAGCCAAATTGACCAAGCAGAAGAAAGAATATCAGAAGTCGAAGATCAACTCAACGAAATAAAATGAGAAACCAAGATCTAAGAAAAAAGCACAAAACGGAATGAACAAAATCTCCAAGAAATGTGGGACTATGTGAAGAGACCCACCTACGTTTGATAGGTGTACCAGAATGTGATGAAGAGAATGAATCCAAGCTGGAAAACATTCTTCAGAATATTATCCAGGAAAATTTTCCCAACATAGCAAGACAGGTCAATACTCAACTCCAGGAAATACAGAGGACACCACAAAGATATTCTGCAAGAAGAGCAACCCCAAGGCACATAATCGTCAGATTCACCAGGGTTGAAATGAAGGAGAAAATACTAAGGGCAGCCAGAGAGAAAGGTCGGGTCACCCACAAAGGAAAGCCCATCAGACTCACAGCAGATCTCTTGGCAGAGACTCTACAAGCTAGAAGAGAGTGGGGGCCAATATTCAACATCCTTAAAGAAAAGAACTTTCAACCCAGAATTTCATATCTAGCAAAACTGAGCTTCATAAGTGAAGGAAAAATAAAATCCTTCATGAACAAGCAAGTACTCAGAGATTTTGTCACCAGTAGGCCTGCTTTACAAGAGCTCCTGAAAGAGGCACTACACGTAGAAAGAAACAACCAGTACCAGCCATCCTAAAACCATACCAAATGCTAAAGAGCATCAACATAATGAAGAATCTACATAAACCAATGGGCAAAAGAGCCAGCTATCATCAAAATGGCAGTACCAAATTCACACATAACAATATTAACCCTCAATGTAAATGAGCTAAATGCACCAATCAAAAGACACAGACAGGCAAATTGGAAAAAAGCCAAAACCCGTCAGTGTGCTATATCCAGAACACCCACCTCACACGCAAGGATACAAAAAGGCTCAAAATAAAGGGATGAAGGAAGATTTACCAGGCAAATGGAGAGGGAAAAGAAAGCAGGAGTTGCAATTCTCGTCTCTGATAAAATAGACTTTGAAGCAACAATGATCAAAAGGGACGAAGAAGGGCATTCCATAATGGTAAAAGGATCGATACAACAAGAAGAGCTGACAATTCTAAATATATATGGATGAAATGCAGAAGCACCCAGATATATAAGGCAAGTTCTTAGTGACTTGCAAAGAGACTTAGTCTCCCACACAATAATAGTGGGAGACTTTAACACTCCACTGTCAATATCAGACAGATCAACCAGACAGAAAATTAACGAGGATATCCAGGATCTGATCTCAGACCTGGAACAAGCAAACCTGATAGATATTTACAAAACTCACCACCCCAAATCCACAGAATATACATTTTTCTCAGCACCACATCACACCTATTCCAAAATTGACCACATAATTGGAAGTAAAGCACTCCTCAGCAAATGAAAAACAACTGAAATCATAACAAACAGTCTCTCAGAACATAGTGCAATCAAGTTGGAACTCAGAATTCAGAAACTAACTCAGAACCGCACAGCTTCATGGAAACTGAACAACTGCCACTTGAATGTTGATTGGATAAACAATGAAATGAAGGCAGAAATAAAGAAGTTCTTCAAAACCAATGAGAACAAAGACACAACGTACCAGAATCTCTGGGACACATTCAAAGCAGTCTGTAGAGGAAAATATGTAGCAATAAGTGCCCACATGAGAAGAGTAGAGAGATCCAAAATTGACACCTTATTGTCAAAATTGAAAGAGCTAGAGGAGCAAGATCAAAAAAGCTCAAAACCTAGCCAAAGACAAGAAATAACTAAGATCAGAGCAGAACTGAAGGAGATAGAGAAAAGAAAAACCCTTCAAAAAATCAATAAATCCAAAAGCTGGTTTTTTGAAAAAATCAACAAATAGACAGACCACTAGCCAGACTGATAAAAAAGAAAAGAGAGAACAACCAAATAGATGCAATAAAAAACGATAAAGGGGAAATCACCACAAATTCCACAGAAATTCAAACCATCAACAGAGAATACTACAAACACCTCTTTGCACATAAACTAGTAAAACCAGAAAGAAATGGATAAATTCCTGGACGCCTGTGTCCTCCCAAGTCTAAACCAAGAGGAAGCCAAAACTATGAATAGACCAATAACAAGGTCTGAAGTTGAGGCAGCAATTAAGAGCCTACCACACAAAAAAAGCCCGGGTCCAGATGGGTTCAGAGCCAAATTCTATCAGACACACAAAGAGGATCTAGTACCATTCCTTCTGAAACTATTCCAAATAATTCAAAAAGAGGGAACACTTCCCAAATCATTTTATGAGACCAACATCATCCTGATACCAAAACCCGGAAGAGACTCAACAAGAAGAGAAAACTTCAGGCCACTATCTATGATGAACATAGATGCAAAAATCTTCGATAAAATACGGAAAACCGATTGCAACAGCACATTAAAAAACTTATCCATCATGATCAAATAGGATTCATCCTGGGGATGCAAGGCTGGTTCAACATATGCAAGTCTATAAATGTAATTCACCACATAAACAGAAGCAAAAACAAAAACCACATGATTATCTCAATCAATGCAGAAAAGGCATTTGACAAAATTCAACAGCCCTTTATGCTAAAAACCCTCAATAAACTTGGTATTGAAGAAACATATCTCAAAGTAATAAAAGCTATTTATGACAAACCAACAGCCAATATCATACTGAATGGGCAAAAACTTGAAGCATTCCCTTTGAAATCCGTCACTAGACAAGGATGCCCTCTCTCACCACTCCTATTCAACATAGTACTGGAAGTTTTAGCTAGAGCAATCAGGCAAGAAAAAGAAATAGTGTATTCAAATAGAAAAGGTAGAAGCCAAATTGTCTCTATTTGCAGATGAAATGATAGTGTACCTAGAAGACCCCATCACCTCAGCCCAAAAGCTCCTGAAAGTGATAAGCAACTTCAGTAAAGTCTCAGGATATAAAATCAATGTGCAAAAATCACAAGCATTCCTATACATCAATAAAAGACTAAAAGAGAACCAAATCAAGAATGAACTGCCATTTACAATTGCTACAAAGAAAATCAAGTACCTAGGAAAACAAC
Source organism: Saguinus oedipus (assembly GCA_031835075.1). NCBI lineage: Eukaryota > Metazoa > Chordata > Mammalia > Primates > Cebidae > Saguinus > Saguinus oedipus. The sequence continues at coordinate 32,112,661 of CM063177.1, read as the reverse complement.
TCACAAGGAATGTAAGGGACCTCTTTAAGGAAAACTACAAACCACTGCTCAACGAAATAAGAGAGGACACAAAAAGATGGAGAAACATTCCATGTTCGTAGTTAGGAAGAATCAATATTGTGAAAATGGCTATACTGCCCAAAGTAATTTACACAATCAATGCTATCCCCATCAAATTACCATTGAATTTTTTCACAGAACTGGAAAAAAACCACTATGAACTTCATATGGAACCAAAAGTGAGCCCACATAGCCAAGTCAAATCTAAGCAAAAACGCAGAGGGAGGCATCACACTACCAGACTTCAAACTATACTACAAGGCTACAGTAATCAAAACAGCATGGCACTGGTACCAAAACAGAGATATAGACAAATGGAACAGAACAGAGGCATCGGAGGCAACACAACATATCTACAACCATATAACCTTTGATAAACCAGACAAAAACAAGCAATGGGGAAAGGATTCCCTGATTAATAAATGGTGTTGGGAAAACTGGCTAGCCATGTGCAGAAAGCAGAAACTGGACCCCTTCCTCACACCGTACACTAAAATTAACTCCAGAAGGATTAAAGACTTAAACGTAAGACCTGACACCATAAAAACCCTAGAAGAAAATCTAGGCAAACCATTCAGGACATAGGAGTAGGCAAGGACTTCATGACCAAAACAACAAAAGCATTGGCAACAAAAGCCAAATTATACAAATGGGACTTAATCAAACTCCACGGCTTCTGCATGGCAAAAAAAAAACAGTCACTAGAGTGAATCAGCAACCATCAGAATGGGAAGAAATCTTTGCAGTTGACGCATCTGACAAAGGGCTGATATCCAGAATTTACAAAGAACTCAAACAGATTTACAGGAAAAAAACCAACAAGCCCATTCAAAAATGGGCAAAGGATATGAACACACACTTTACAAAAGAAGACATACATGAGGCCAACAAACACATGAAAAAATGCTCATCATCATTGGTCATTAGAGAGATGCAAATTAAAACCACATTGAGATACCATCTCACGCCAGTTAGAATGGCAATCATTAAAATATCTGGGAACAGCAGATGCTGGAGAGGATGTGGAGAAATAGGAACACTCTTACACTGTTGGTAGGAGTGTAAATAAGTTCAGCTATTGTGGAAGACAGTGTGGCGATTCTTCTAGGACCTAGAAATAGAAATTTCATTTGACCTAGCAATCCCATTACTGGGTATATATCCAAAGGACGATAAATCGTTCTACTATAAGGACACATGCACACGAATGTTCATTGCAGCACTGTTTACAATAGCAAAGACCTGGAACTAACCCAAATGCCCATCGATGATAGACTGGACTGGAAAAATGTGGCACATATACACCATGGAATATTATGCAGCAATCAAAAATGATGAGTCTGTGTCCTTTGTAAGGACATGGATTAATCTGGAGAACATCATTCTCAGCAAAATGACACAAGAACAGAAAAAGAAATACCGCATATTCTCACTCATAGGCGGGTGAGAAAAATGAGGACACATGAACACAGGGAGGAGGTCTACTATGCACTGGGGTCTATTGGGGGGAAGGGGGAGGGACAGTGGGGGGGGCTGGGGAATGATAGCCTGGGGATAAATGCCAAGTGTGGGTGAATGGGAGGAAGGCAGCAAAGCACACTGACATATGTGTACCTATGCAACTATCTTGCACACTCTGCACATGTACCCCAAAACCTATAATGCAATAAATTTTTTAAAAGTTCCAAAAGCAAAGAAATGTGGGACTATGTGAAGAGACCTAACCTAGGTTTGATAGGTGTACCAAAATATGAAGAAGAGAATGAATCCAAGCTGGAAAATACTTTTCTGGATATTATCCAGGAAAATTTACCCAACCTAGCAACACAGGCCAATACTAAACTCCAGGAAATGCAGAGAACCTTACAAAAATATTCCACAAGAAGAGCAACCCCAAGGCACATAGTCCTCAGATTCACCAGGGTTGAAATGAAGGAGAAAATACTAAGGGCAGCCAGACAGAAAGGTTGGATAACCCAGAAAGAGACGCCCATCAGACTCACAGCAGATCTCTCAGCAGAAACTCTACAACCCAGAAGAGAGTGGGGGACAATATTCAACATCCTTAAAGAAAAGAACTTTCAACCCAGAATTTTATATCCAGACCAACTGAGCTTCATAAGTGAAGGAAGAATAAAATCTTTTGCCAACAAGCAAGTACTCAGAGATTTTGTCACCACCAGGCCTGCTTTACAAGAGCTCCTGAAAGAGGCACTACACATAGGAAGGAACAACCAGTACCAGCCATTCTAAAAACATACCAAATGCTAAAGAGCATCCACAAAATGAAGAATCTGCATCAACTAATGGACAAAACAGCCAGCTAGCATCAAAATGGCAGTATCAAATTCACACATAACAATATTAACCCTAAATGTAAATGGGCTAAATGCACCAATCAAAAGACACAGACCGGCAAATTGGATAAAAAACAAAAACCCATCGGTGTGCTGTATCCAGGAAACCCATGTCACATGCAAGGATACACAAAGGCACAAAATAAAGGGATGAGGAAGATTTACCAAGCAAATGAATAGCAACAAAAATCAGGAGTTGCAATTCTCAAATCTGATAAAATAGACTTTAAAGCAACAAAGATCAAAATAGACAAAGAAGGTTATTACATAATGGAAAGAGATCGATACAACAAGAAGAGTTAACGATTCTAAATATATATGGAACCAATGCAGGAGCACCCAGATATATAAGGCAAGTTCTTAATGACTTACAAAGAGACTTAGACTCCCACACAATAATAGTGGGAGATTTTAACACTCCACTGTCAATATCAGACAGATCAACCAGACAGAAAATTAACAAGGATATCCAGGGCTTGAACTCAGATATGGAACAAGCAAACCTGATAGACATTTACAAAACTCTCCACCCCAAATCCACAGAATATACATTTTTCTCAGCACCACATCACACCTACTTCAAAACTGACCACATAATTGGAAGTAAAGCACTCCTCAGCAAATGAAAAACAACTGAAATCATAACAAACAGTCTCTCAGACCATAGTGCAATCAAGTTAGAACTCAGAATTCAGAAACTAACTCAGAACCACTCAGCTTAATGAAAACTGAACATCTTGCTCTTGAATATTGATTGGATAAACAATGGAATGAAGGCAGAAATAAAGAAGTTCTTCAAAACCACCGAGAATGAAGACAAAACATAGCAAAATCTCTGAGAGACTTTTAGAGCAGTCTGTAGAGAAAAATATATAGCAATAAGTGCCCACATGAGAAGAGTGAAGAGATCCAAAATTGACACCCTATCATCCAAATTGAAAGAGCTAGAGGAGCAAGATAAAAAAAAAAACTCAAAACCTAGCAGAAGACAAGAAATAACTAAGATCAGAACAGAACGAAAGGATATAGAGACACGAATAACCCCTCAAAAAATTTATAAATCCAAGATCCTTTTTTTGAAAAAATCAACAAAATAGACAGACCACTAGTCAGACTGATAAAAACGAAAAGAGAGAACAAACAAATAGATGCAATAAAAAACGATAAAGGAGAAATCACCACAGATTCCACAGAAATTAAAACCATCAGCAGAATAGTACAAACAACTCTATGCACATAAACTAGTAAACCAGGAAGAAATTAATAAACTCCTGGACACCTGTGTCCTTTCAAGCCTAAACTAGGAGGAAGTCAAAACTATGAATAGACCAATAAAAAGGTCTGAAGTTGAGGCAGCAATTAAGAGCCTACCACACAAAAGAAGCCCAGGTCCAGATGGGTTCACAGCCGAATTCTACCAGACACACAAAGAGGATCTGGTACCCATCCTTCTGAAACTATACCAAATAATCCAAAAAGAGTTAACTCTTCCCAAATCATTTTATGAGACCAACATCATCCTGATACCAAAAGCCAGCAAAGACTCAACAAGAAAAGAAAACTTCAGGCCAATATCCATGATGAACATAGATGCAAAAATCTTCAACAAAATACTGGCAAACCGATTGCAACAGCACATTAAAAAACTTATCCATCATAGTCAAGTAGGATTCATCCCGGGAATTCAAGGTTGGTTCAACATACACAAATCTATAAATGTAATTCACCTCATAAACAGAACCAAAAACAAAAACCACATGATTATCTCAATTGATGCAGAGAGGGCATTTGACAAAATTCAACAGCGCTTTATGCTAAAAACCCTAAATAAACTCAGTATTGATGGAACATATCTCAAAATAATAAAAGCTATTTATGACAAACCAACAGCCAATATCATACTGAATGGGCAAAAACTGGAAGCATTCCCTTTGAAATCCGGCACCAGACAAGGATGCCCTCTCTCATCTCTTCTATTCAACATAGTTCTGGAAGTTCTAGACAGAGCAATCAGGCAAGAAAAAGAAATAAACGGTATTCAAATAGGAAAGGTGGAAGCCAAATTGTCTCTATTTGCAGATGACATGATAGTATATCTAGAAGATCCCATCACCTCAGCCCAAAAACTCCTGAAACTGATAAGCAACTTCAGGAAAGTCTCAGGATATAAAATCAATGTGCAAAAATCACAAGCATTCCTATACACCAATAACAGACTTAAAGAGAACCAAATCAAGAATGAACTGCCATTCACAATTGCTACAAAGAGAATAAAATACCTTGAAATACAACTTATTAGGAACGTAAAAGACATCTTCAAGAAAAACTACAAGCCACTTCTCAACGAATAAAGGGAGGACACAAACAGATGGAGAAACAGTCCATGTTCATGGTTAGGAAGAATCAATATTGTGAAAATGGCTATACTGCCCAAAGTAATTTACACAATAAACGCTATCCCCGTCAAGCTACCATTAAATTTCCTCACAGAACTAAAAAAAACCACCATGAACTTCATATGGAACCAAAAGAGAGCCCGCATAGCCAAGTCAATTATAAGCAAAAAGAACACAGCAGGAAGCATCACACTACCAGACTTCAAACTATACTACAAAGATACAGTAATCAAAACAGCATGGTACTGGTACCAAAATAGAGATATAGACCAATGGAACAGAACAGAGGCATCAGAGGCAACACAACATATCTACACCATATAATCTTTGATAAACTACACAAAAACAAGCAATGGGGAAAGAATTCCCTGTTTAATAAATGGTGTTGGAAAAACTGGTTAGCCATGTGCAGAAAGCAGAAACAGGACCCCTTCCTGACACCTTACACTAAAATTAACTCCAGATGTATTAAAGACTTAAACATAAGACCTGGCAGCATAAAAACCCTAAAAAGAAATCTAGGCAAAACCATTCAGGACATATGAATAGGCAAGGACTTTATGACCAAAACACCAAAAGCATTGACAACAAAAGCCAAAATAGACAAATGGGACCTAATTAAACTCCACAGCTTTTGCACAGCAAAAGAAACAGTCATTAGAGTGAATTGGCAACCATCAGAATAGGAAAAAATCTTTGCAGTTTACCCATCTGACAAAGGGCTGATATCCAGAATTTACAAAGAACTCAAACAGATTTACAGGAAAAAAGACAAGCAAGCCCATTCAAAAATGGGCAAAGGATATGAACAGACACTTTACAAAAGAAGACATACATGAGGCCAACAAACACATGAAAAAATGCTCATCATCACTGCTCGTTAGAGAGATGCAAATCAAAACCACATTGAGATACCATCTCACACCAGTTAGAATGGTGATCATTAAAAAATCTGGAGACAACAGATGCTGGAGAGAATGTGGAGAAATAGGAACACTTTTACACACTGCTGGTGGGAGTGCAAATTAGTTCAACCATTGTGGAAGACAGTGTGGCAATTCCTCAAGGACCTAGAAATAGAAATTCCATTTGACCCAGCAATCCCATTACCGGGTATATATCCAAAGGACTATAAATCGTTCTTCTATAAGGACACATGCACACGAATGTTCATTGCAGCACTGTTTACAATAGCAAAGACCTGGAGCCAACCCAAATGCCCATTGATGATAGACTGGAAAGGGAAAATGTGGCACATGTACACCATGGAATATTATGCAGCAATCAAAAATGGTGAGTTTGTGTCCTTTATAAGGACATGGATGAATCTGGAGAACATCATTTTTAGCAAACTGACACAAGAACAGAAAAGGAAATACCACATATTCTCACTCATAGGCAGGTGAGAAAAATGAGAACACATGGACACAGGGAGGGGGTCTACTACACACTGGGGTCTATTGGGGAAATGGGGGAGAGACAGAGGGGGTGAGCTGGGCAGGTATAGCCTGGGGAGAAATGCCAAGTGTGGGTGAAGGGGAGGAAGGCAGCAAAACACACTGCCATGTGTACCTATGCAACTATCTTGCACGTTCTGCACATGTACCCCAAAACCTTAAATGCAATAATAATCTAAAGAAAAAATAAAAGAATAGCGATCATTAAAAAATCTAAAGACAGCAGATGCTGGAGAGGATGTGTAGAAATAGGAACACTCTTACACTGTTGGTGGGAGTGTAAATTAGTCCAACCATTGTGGAAGACAGTGTGGCGATTCCTCAAGGACCTAGAAATAGAAATTCCATTTGACCCAGCAATCCCATTACTGAGTATATATCCAAAGGACTATAAATCATTCTACTATAAGGACACATGCACACGAATGTTCATTGCAGCGCTGTTTACAGTAGCAAAGACCTGGAACCAACCCAAATGTTCATTGATGGTAGACTGGACTGGGAAAATGTGGCACATATACACCATGGAGCATTATTTTTTTGTTTCGAGGGTGAAGTAATGAAAGTCTGAACTAGGTACTTCCATTAGGAATGGAAAGATGGCATAGGAATTGAAGAAGCAACATCTGCTTACAGTCGCTGAAGCTGGGTTGATTTGGAGAAGTGGAAAAAGTCTCAATCAGGGTGGTCCTAGAGCCTTAGCAAATCATGCCAGATATTTCTCTTACAGGTGCACGGACTTAGGCAATACTTGGGCTTGAAAGACACGTTCTATTTTATGATGCTAGATGCAGAACTAAATGTTACATGTGCTTGCAAACACATGCACATGCCACACACAAACCATCATAAATTATACTCTTGGAACATAGTTGTTTTGGTATAAGGCACACATAACCTGTTGTCTTTCATCCAAATACTGGCAAAAATCTCTCTAAGGGGTCACTGGGTGTCAGAGCAGCCTTTGCTGCCTCCTGAGAGACTGAAGAACTTGGTTATAAACACCGTCTGTAGAGATACAAAGCAGTTTATAGCTAAGGGCAGTCATTTACAAGTAACAGCATATCTTTAACCTCTCTTCTTGTGATTTCTACATTATTTATATGGGGATAGTAAAAATACCAAACACACTGGCTTTTATGAGAATTAAATGAGCTATTATATGTGAACTGCTTAGAATAGAATACCCAGCACATAGCAGGTGCTCAGTAAATGCTGGGGATTATTGCTGTTGTCATGGGTGTTCTGTGGTAGAACAGTCAATGCTGAATACTTAGCAACTGGCATATATTTTTAGGGAGAGGAGCAGTACAAGCTTCAGTAGAGCAAAATAATGTCACTTTCTTTTTAAAATGTCAGTTGGAGATTGGGACTTTTCTGTGTGACTAACAACTCATTTCCTATGATTCTGGTTAATGCAGTAATTCACATTCAAAATTATAGACAAGTACAGAAAGACTTTGTGGAAACATCCATTGATTAAGGTGGCCTTAAGATCTGAAGGATACTTTGGCCTTGGAAGTGGCAATATACAGATGTCTAGTCAGCTAGTATCTGCTTTGCATAGTTATCAAACACATCATTAAGCACATTAATTAATTTATTTTAACATGTTGGACAAAATGTAGCAACAACAAGAAATGTGCTTACTGCAAACTGGGAAGACTGACAGATTTTCATTCTCATTCATTTTACATTGACTCATTATGACAAGGCCTTACTGGTTTGGTAGTTTTGTGATTCCAGAACACCATATTCTGAACCACATTCCCAGTTTGTATGGCTCTGTTAGAGGTTTTGCCAGCAAGGTATTTTCTGGCTCTCTTTCTGACTGTGTCTGCCTCTTTATTTCTGTCTTTGTCTCTCTGTGTCTCTTTCTTACTCCCTCTTCTCACCTCACCACCTCAATTTCCTCATTATTTCCAAATAGTTTGAAAGTTCTAATTCTATAAACACTGCATTTTCTAGCTGCCTGCTAAAGACTTTTCTAATCCGTATTCAAGATGGGTGATGAAGGGGTGCTGGTGTGCCACAGAGAATTAAACAAAAAGTTGCAGTGAGGAGGAATCCTGCATCTGCTTTGTTTGTTTGTTTGTTTTCCTTTGGAACCCAGCAAATTCTCTCAGTTCGAAGATTTTACTAATTTCTCTGTTTTACCTCCACTCTCACCTGCTCTTCCTGTAAGAAAATAATTATCTTTTCTTTCAAAATAGAAGATATATTTTCTCGAGTGTTCTAGCAATATATGCTGTTGTTGTTGTCATGCTGATGTTGGTAATAGTAATATTGTTATTAATATAATATACCTTCTATTGCACACATTTTGATTAAAGATAGGTAACAACTACATACCACATTGAGAACAATATAAAGACTCCCAGGAAAATATATATTTCCTACAGAAGTTTCACTGAGCAATCTTAACTATTAAGTCTTTCCTGATCACCATTACAAGTATTATGTATACTCTTCAAACATAGTTGTTTTGGTATAGGGTACACATAACACTGTTGTCTTTTATCCAAATACTGAATGTATTAAGCATACTTATAATGGTTCAGGAGTAAATATATTGAGGATTTCCCTAATTTTGAAGTGTAGCTTTCTTTTTATTTATTTATTTATTTATTTATTTATTTATTTATTTATTCTTATTGCATTTTAGGTTTTGGGGTACATGTGCAGAACGTGCAAGATAGTTGCATAGGTACACACATGGCAGTGTGTTTTGCTGCCTTCCTCCCCTTCACCCACATTAGGCATTTCTCCCCAGACTATCCCTCCCCAGCTCCCCTCCTGCTGTCCCTCCCCTATTTCCCCAATAGACCCATGTGTAGTAACCCCCTCCCTGTGTCCATGTGTACTCATTTTTCCTCACCTGCCTATGAGTGAGAATATGTGGTATTTTATTTTCTGTTCTTGTGTCAGTTTGCTGAGAATGATGTTCTCCAGATTCATCCATGTCATTACAAAGGACACAAACCCATCATTTTTTATTGCTGCATAATATTCCATGGTGTATATGTGCCACATTTTCCCAGTCCAGTCTATCATCGATGGGCATTTGGGTTGGTTCCAGGTCTTTGCTATTGTAAACAGTGCTGTGATGAACATTCGTGTGCAACTGTCCTTACAGTAGAACAATTTATAGTCCTTTGGATATATACCCAGTAATGGGATTGCTGGGTCAAATGGAATTTCTATTTCTAGGTCCTTGAGGAATCGCCACACTGTCTTCCACAGTGATTGAACTAATTTACACTCCCACCAACAGTGTAAGAGTGTTCCCATTTCTCTGCATTGTCTCCAGCATCTGTTGTCTCCAGATTTTTTAATGATCACCATTCTAACTGGTGTGAGATGGTATCTCAATGTGGTTTCGATTTGCATCACTCTAATGACCAGTGATAATGAGCATTTTTTTATGCATTTGTTGGCCACATGTATGTCTTCTTTTGTAAAGTGTCTGTTCATATTCTTTGCCCATTTTTGAATGGGCTTGTTTGGTTTTTTTCTGTATATCTGTATTAGTTCTTTGTAAATTCTGGATATCAGCCCTTTGTCAGATAGGTAAGCTGCAAAGATTCTTTCCCATTCTGTTGGTTGCCTATTCACTGTAGTGACTGTTTTTTTTTGCTGTGAAGAAGCTGTAGAGTTTGATTAGGTCCCATTTGTCTATTTTGGATTTTGTTGCCAATGCTTTCTTTGTTTTAGTCATGAAGTCTTTGCCTACTCCTATGTCCTGAATGGTTTTGCCTATATTTTTTTCTAGGCTTTTTATGGTGCTCATTCTTATGTTTAAGTATTTAATTCATCTGGAGTTAATTTTAGTGTAAGGTATCAGGAAGGGGTCCAGTTTCTGCTTTCTGCACATGGCTAGCCAGTTTTCTCAACACCATTTATTAAACAGAAAGTCCTTTCCCCATTGCTTGTTTTTGTCTAGTTTATCAAAGATTATATGGTTGTGGATATGTTCATTTGCCTCCGGTGCCTCTGTTCTGATCCATTGGTCTATATCTCTGTTTTGTTACCAGTACCATACTGTTTTGATTATGTAGCCTTGTAGTATAGTTTGAAGTCTGGTAGTGTAATGCCTCCCACTGTGTTCTTTTTGCTTGGAATTGACTTGGCTATGCGGGCTCTCTTTTGGTTCCATATGAAGTTTATGGTGGTTTTTTCAGTTCTGTGAAGAAATTTAATGGTAGCTTGATGGGGATAGTATTGATTGTGTAAATTACTTTGGGCAGTATAGCCATTTTCACGATATTGATTCTTCCTAACCATGAACATGGAATGTTTCTCCACTGTTTGTGTCCTCTCTTATTTCGTTGAGCAGTGGTTTGTAGTTTCCCTTGAAGAGATCACTTACATTCCTTGTAAGTTGTATTCCTAGGTATTTTATTCTCTTTGTAGCAATTGTGAATGGCAGTTTGTTCTTGATTTGGTTCTCTTTAAGTCTGTTATTGGTGTATAGGAATGCTTGTAATTTTTGCACATTGATTTTATATCCTGAGACTTTGCTGAAGCTGCTTATCAGTTTCAGGAGTTTTTGGACTGAGGTGATGGGATCTTCTAGATATACTATCATGTCGTCTGCAAATAGAGACAATTTGGCTTCCACCATTTCTATTGAATACCCTTTATTTCTTTTTCTTGCCCAATTGCTCTGGCTAGAACTTTCAGTACTATTTTGAATAGGAGTGGTGAGAGAGGACATCCTTGTTTAGTGCCGGATTTTAAAGGGAAAGCTTCCAGTTTTTGCCCATTAAGTATGATATTGGCTGTTGGTTTGTCATAAATAGCTTTTGTCACTTTGAGATATGATCCATCAATACCGATTTTATTGAGGGTTTTTAGCATAAAGGGCTGTTGAATTTTGTCAAATGCCTTCTTGGCATTAATTGAGATAATCATGTGGTTTTTGTTTCTCGTTCTGGGCTTTTTTTGTGTGGTAGGCTCTTAATTACTCCCTCGAATTCAGACCTTGTTATTGGTCTATTCATAGTTTCGGCTTCCTCCTGGTTTAGGCTTGGGAGGACACAGGTGTCCAGTAATTTATCTATTTCTTCCTGTTTTACTAGTTTATGTGCATAAAGTTGTTTATAGTATTCTCTGATGATGGTTTAAATTTCTGTGGAATCTTCAGTGATTTCTGCTTTATCGTTTTTTTATTGCATGTATTTTGTTGTTCTCTCTTATCTTTTTTTTTATTTTTATTGAATTTTAGGTTTTGGGGTACATGTGCAGAATGTGCAAGATAGTTGCATAGGTACACACATGGCAGTGTGCTTTGCTGCCCTTCTCCCCTTCACCCACATTTGGCATTTTTTTCCCAGGCTATCCCTCCCCAGCTCCCCCCCACACCATGGTCTGTCTATTTTGTTGATCTTTCTGATAAACCAGCTCTTAGATTTATTGATTTTTTTGAAGGGTTTTTCGTGTCTCTATCTCCTTCAATTCTGCTCTAATCTTAGTTATTTCTTGTCTTCTGCTAGGTTTTGAGTTTTTTTTGATCTTGCTCTTCTAGCTATTTCAATTTTGACGATAGGGTGTCAATTTTGGATCTCTCCACTCTTCTCATGTGGGCACTTTTTGCTATATATTTTTCTCTACAGACTGCTTTAAATGTTTCCCAGAGATTCTGGTATGTTATGTCTTCATTCTCATTGGTTTCAAAGAACTTCTTTGTTTCTGCCTTCATTTCATTGACTTCAACCTCAGGCAGCACAGCTTGCACCTCTTAAAGAAAATTTTTCTTTATGTTTGAGGAGAGGAGAGGAAACAATAAAGAAGACTTTGTTTTGCAACTTTGATACCAGCTTATCCACAGTAAGAAATGACACCAGTAAGAGTCATGAGAGCCCCACTAGGGGACCAAGCTCCTAGATGATATTTTTTAGACATCCTGGGCCAGAAGGGAACTCAGAAGAATATTTTTGAACCTTAACATTTGGGATTTGCTCAAGACTTACAATTCCTTTCTTTCTCATTTCTCACTTTTGCAGTGGGAATATCCTGTGCCTGTCTTACTATTGTATTTTGGAAGCATATAACATGTTTGATTTTATTTCACAGGTTCATAGCTGAAGAGAAATCTGCCTCAGGATCAATCATACCCTGAGTCTGTCTCACCCATACCTGATTTAGATGATATATAAATGAGACTTTTGACTTTTGAGTTGATGCTGGAATGAGTTAAGACTTTTGAGGGTCTTTGGATGGAATGAATGTATTTTGCGTAAAGGTCATATATTTGGTGCGGGGAGACAAGGGGAGAAATGAGAATGCTATGGTCTGAATATGTCTCCCCAAAATTCATATGTTGATAACTGAGCCCCCAAGGTGATGGAATGAGATGAGCCTTTAGAAAGGATTTAGCTCAAGAAAGTGGCACCCTCGAGGGGAGGAGGCAAGATGGCATCATAGAGGTGACTCAGGATTGCAGCTCTCAGTGAAGGCGCAGAGGGTGAGTCCTAGCCGCATTCTCGGATGTTCCTTTTATGCCCACAGAGCGTTGAAAGTCCCAGGTGTGGGAGAGACACGGGACGCTAGCAGCTGGCTAATGCAACTGGCTCCCGCCGCCTCTTCGGCCGGCGCTGCAGCGGGACCCGGCGCAGAACTCACTGTTCTGGGTGCCCTGTTAAACCGGCAATCTGAGATTTGGAAGGGCAGATTGGCATGTCCATCTGATTGAACGGGACTTGGACAATGAGCCAGACCAGGAGTTTCCTGGGAAGCGTGATCTGAGCTGGGGTAGTGGGCAGCGGCATGGGAGATCGCACGGATCCCAGTGCCCTATCGGCAGGCTCCTGGGGCGCCAGTGAGAGAGTCGACCTTTCAGCTTGGGGAGAGGAAGAGAGAGAGAGAGAGGATGGACTCTGAGGCAGGGAGCAGGGTGATCGGGCTCGGCGGGTCCCACGCTCACCGGGACAAGCAGGGCGGCGACTGGAGGCGCTTGGGGCTGAGAGTTTTGTTGCCGACATTTAGGACGGTGCAGCCCGGTCACGGAGGGGTGTCCACCATTCCTGACGAAGTGCACCACCACTTAAGTACCGCCCAGGACTGACGCAGCCTGCCGTTGCCAAGGCAACCTGCCATAACAGAGAGAGTCCGCCGGGCAGCAACAGGGTGGACCCACGTTAGCAGGTCAGAGCCCTGGCAGGCAAATAGTGAATAGACTGCCACCTAGTGGGACAGGACAGTGCAACAGATACTCATAAAGAAAGCCCCAACTCCCTGAGACAGAGCATCTAAGGGTGAAAAAAGAAAAAGAGTGGTGTTTTATGAGTTCTATTGCAGCAGACATAACCTCCCAACAACCCTGAATGAACAACAAAGCTCACAGCTCAGCACTGGAGCTCCTATAAAGCACAGACTGTCTCCTCAAGCAGCTCTCTGACCCCTGTATATCCAAGGAGTCACCCCAGAAAAGGACTAATCAGACTGACATTTGGCTGGCATCATTCTGGAACAAGGGCAGCAGAAAAAAAAACTGATATCATCCCTCACTGTTCTGCAGCTGCTGCAGGTATACCCCAGACAAGCAGGGCCTGGAGTGGACCACAGCACTCATACAGCAGAGAGGATAGATCATTAGAGGGAAAACTAAGTAACAGAAATACTTCATCATCAACAATCTCAGTGTCCACACAGAGACCCAATTGAAAAATCAGCCACTACTAAGATGACAGGCGGATAAATCCATAAAGATGGGAAGAAACCAGCGCACAAAGGAGGAAAGCGCCCAAAACCAAAACACCTCACCTCCAAACAAAAACCAAAACTCCTCACCAGCAAGGGAAAAACGCTGGATGGAGAATTAATGTGACAAAATGACGGAATCAGACTTCAGAAAGTGGATAATGAGAAACTTCAGTGAGCTAAAGGAACATGTTCTAAACCAGTGCAAAGAAACAAAGAACCTTGAAAAAAGATTTGAAAAAAGATTCGAGGAATTGATAACGAGAATGGACAACTTAGAGAGGAATATGAATGAATTGAAGGAGCTGAAAAACACAACACGAGAACTTCGCGAAGCATACACAAGTTTCAACAGCCGAAATGACCAAGCAGAAGAAAGAATATCAGAAGTTGAAGATCAACTCAATGAAATAAAATGAGAAACCAAGATTAAAGAAAAAAGCACAGAAAGGAATGAACAAAATCTCCAATAAATGTGGGACTATGTGAAGAGACCCAACCTACGTTTGATAGGTGTACCAGAATGTGACGAAGAGAATGAATCCAAGCTGGAAAACACTCTTCAGGATATTATCCAGGAAAATTTCCCCAACCTAGCAAGACAGGTCAATACTCAACTCCAGGAAATACAGAGAACACCACAAAGATACTCTGCAAGAAGAGCAACCCCAAGGCACACAATCGTCAGATTCACCAGGGTTGAAATGAAGGAGAAAATACTAAGGGCAGCCAGAGAGAAAGGTCAGGTCACACACAAAGGGAAGCCCATCAGACTCACAGCAGATCTCTCGGCAGAGACTCTACAAGCCAGAAGAGAGTGGGGGCCACTATTCAACATCCTTAAAGAAAAGAACTTTCAACCCAGAATTTCATATCGAGCGAAACTGAGCTTCATATGTGAAGGAAAAATAAAATCCTTCACGAACAAGCAAGTACTCAGAGATTTTGTCACCACTAGGCCTGCTTTACAAGAGCTCCTGAAAGAGGCACTACACATAGAAAGAAACAACCAGTTCCAGCCATCCTAAAAGCACACCAAATGCTAAAGACCATCAACAAAATGAAGAATGTACATGAACCAATGGGCAAAACAGCCAGCTAGCATCAAAATAGCAGTATCTAATTCACACATAACAATATTAACCCTGAATATAAATGGGCTAAATGCACCAATCAAAAGACACAGACTGGCAAATTGGATAAAAAACCAAAACCCATCGGTGTGCTGTATCCAGGAAACCCACCTCACATGCAAAGATACACAAAGGCTCAAAATAAAGGGATGGAGGAAGATTTACCAAGCAAATGGAGAGCAAAAAAAAGCAGGAGTTGCAATTCTCATCTCTGATAAAATAGACTTTAAAGTAACAAAGATCAAAAGGGACAAAGAAGGTCATTACATAATGGTAAAAGGATCGATACAACAAGAAGAGATAACGATTCTAAATATATATGGACCCAATGTAGGAGCACCCAGATATATAAGGCAAGTTCTTAATGACTTACAAAGGGACTTAGACTCCCACACAATAATAGTGGGAGACTTTAACACTCCACTGTCAATAGCAGACAGATCAACCAGACAGAAAATTAACAAGGATATCCAGGACTTGAACTCAGACCTGGAACAAGCAAACCTGATAGACATTTACAGAACTCTCCACCCCAAATCCACAGAATATACATTCTTCTCAGCACTACATCACACCTACTCCAAAATTGACCACATAATTGGAAGTAAAGCACACCTCAGCAAATGCAAAACAACTGAAATCATAACAAACAGTCTCTCAGACCATAGTGCAATCAAGTTGGAACTCAGAATTCAGAAAATAACTCAGAACCGAACAGCTTCATGGAAACTGAACAATTGGCTCTTGAATGTTGATTGGATAAACAATGAAATGAAGACAGAAAAAAGAAGTTCTTTGAAACCACCGAGAATGAAGACACAACGTACCAGAATCTCTGGGACACATTTAAAGCAGTCTGTAGAGGAAAATATATAGCAATAAGTGCCCACATGAGAAGAGTGGAGAGATCCAAAATTGACACCCTATCGTCAAAATTGAAAGAGCTAGAGGAGCAAGATCAAAAAAGCTCAAAACCTAGCCGAAGACAAGAAATAACTAAGATCAGAGCAGAACTGAAGGAGATAGAGACAAGAAAAAGCCTTCAAAAAATCAATAAATCTAAGAGCTGGTTTTTCGAAAAGATCAACAAAATAGACAGACCACTAGCCAGACTGATAAAAAAGAAGAGAGAGAACAACCAAATAGATGCAATAAAAAACGATAAAGGGGAAATCACCACAGATTCCACAGAAATTCAAACCATCATCAGAGAATAATACAAACAACTCTATGCACATAAACCAGTAAATCAGGAAGAAATGGATAAATTCCTGGACGCCTGTGTCCTCCCAAGCCTAAACCAGGAGGAAGCCGAAACTATGAATAGACTAATAACAAGGTCTGAAGTTGAGGCAGCAATTAAGAGCCTACCACACAAAAAAAGCCCATGTCCAGATGGGTTCACAGCTGAATTCTACCAGACACACAAAGAGGATCTGGTACCATTCCTTCTGAAACTATTCCAAATAATCCCAAAAGAGGGAACCCTTCCCAAATCATTTTATGAAACCAACATCATCCTGATACCAAAACCTGGCAGAGACTCAACAAGAAAAGAAAACTTCAGGCCAATATCCATGATGAACATAGATGCAAAAATCTTCAATAAAATACTGGGAAACCGATTGCAACAGCACATTAAAAAACTTATCCATCATGATCAAGTAGGATTCATCCCGGGGATGCAAGGCTGGTTCAACATACGCAAGTCGATAAATGTAATTCACCACATAAACAGAAGCAAAAACAAAAACCACATGATTATCTCAATTGATGCAGAGAAGGCATTTGACAAAATTCAACAGCCCTTTATGCTAAAAACCCTCAATAAACTTGGTATTGATGGAACATATTTCAAAGTAATAAAAGCTATTTATGACAAACCAACAGCCAATATCATACTTAATGGGCAAAAACTGGAAGCATTCCCTTTGAAATCTGGCACTAGACAAGGATGCCCTCTCTCACCACTTCTATTCAACATAGTACTGGAAGTTCTAGCCAGAGCGATCAGGCAAGAAAAAGAAATAAGGGGTATTCAAATAGGAAAGGTGGAAGCCAAATTGTCTCTATTTGCAGACGACATGATAGTATACCTAGAAGACCCCATCACCTCAGCCCAAAAGCTCCTGCAACTGATAAGCAACTTCAGCAAAGTCTCAGGATATAAAATCAATGTTCAAAAAATCACAAGCATTCCTATACACCAACAACAGACTTAAAGATAACCAAATTAAGAATGAACTGCCATTCACAGTTGCTACAAAGAAAATAAACTACCTAGGAATACAACTCACTAGGAATGTAAGGGACCTCTTTAAGGAAAACTACAAACAACTGCTCAACGAAATAAGAGAGGACACAAACAGATGGAGAAACATTCCATGTTCGTGGTTAGGAAGAATCAATATCGTGAAAATGGCTATACTGCCCAAAGTAATTTACACAATCAATGCTATCCCCATCAAACTACCATTGAATTTCTTCACAGAACTGGAAAAAACCACCATGAATTTCATATGGAACCAAAAAAGAGCCCGCATAGCCAAGTCAATTCTAAGCAAAAAGAGCACAGCAGGAGGCATCACGATACCAGACTTCAAACTATACTACAAGGCTACAGTAATCAAAACAGCATGGTACTGGTACCAAAACAGAGATATAGACCAATGGAACAGAACACAGGCATCGGAGGCAACACAACACATCTACAACCATATTATCTTTGATAAACCAGACAAAAACAGGCAATGGGGAAAGGATTCCCTATTCAATAAATGGTGTTGGGAAAACTGGCTAGCCATGTGCAGAAAGCAGAAACTGGACCCCTTCCTGACACCTTACACTAAAATTAACTCCAGATCGATTAAAGACTTAAACGTAAGACCTGACACCATAAAAACCCTAGAAGAAAATCTAGGCAAAACCATTCAGGACATAGGAGTAGGCAAGGACTTCATGACCAAAACACCAAAAGCATTGGCAACAAAAGCCAAAATAGACAAATGGGACCTAATCAAACTCCACAGCTTCTGCATGGCAAAACAAACAGTCACTAGAGTGAATCAGCAACCATCAGAATGGGAAAAAATCTTTGCAGTTTACGCATCTGACAAAGGGCTGATATCCAGAATTTACAAAAAACTCAAACAGATTTACAGGAAAAAAACAAACAAGCCCATTTAAAAATGGGCAAAGGATATGAACAGAAACTTTACGAAAGCAGACATACATGAGGCCAGCAAACATATGAAAAAGTGCTCATCGTCATTGGTCATTAGAGAGATGCAAATCAAAACCACATTGAGATACCATCTCACACCAGTTAGAATGGCGATCATTAAAAAATCTGGAGACAGCAGATGCTGGAGAGGATGTGGAGAAATAGGAACACTCTTACACTGTTGGTGGGAGTGTAAATTAGTTCAACCATTGTGGAAGACAGTGTGGCAATTCCTCAGGGACCTAGAAATAGAAATTCCATTTGACCCAGCAATCCCATTACTGGGTATCTATCCAAAGGACTATAAATCGTTCTACTATAAGGACACATGCACACGAATGTTCATTGCAGCACTGTTTACAATAGCAAAGACCTGGAACCAACCCAAATGCCCAACGATGATAGACTGGACTGGGAAAATGTGGCACATATACACCATGGAATATTATGCAGCAATCAAAAATGATGAGTTTGTGTCCTTTGTAGGGACATGCATGAATCTGGAGAACATCATTCTCAGCAAACTGACACAAGAACAGAAAAAGAAATACCGCATATACTCACTCATAGGTGGGTGAGAAAAATGAGAACACGTGGACACAGAGAGGCAGTCTACTATACACTGGGGACTGTTGTGGGGAATGGGGGAGGGACAGCAGGGGGGACTGGGGGGGATAGCCTGGGGATGAATACCAAGTGTGGGTGAAGGGGAGGAAAGCAGCAAAGCACACTGCCATGTGTGTACCTATGCAACTATCTTGCTCGTTCTGCACATGTACCCCCAAACCTATAATGCAATAAAAATTAAAAAAAAAAAAAAAGTGGCACCCTCATGAATGGGATTAGTGCTCTTATCAAAGAGGCCCCAGAGAGATCGCTTGCCCTTGTGCCATGTGAGAACACAGTAAAAAGATGCCTAGGAAGTGAAATCTTGCCAAACAATGAATCTGCCAATGTCTTGATCTTGGACTTCCCAGCCTTCATGACTAGAAATAAATTTTTGTTGTTTATAAGCCACCTTAGCCTAGGATATTTTGTTATAGTAGCCCAAACAGATTAAGTGTATCATTAGCTATCTTTTTCAGAAGTTAGGCACACACTAGATAGATAAATCAATAATTTCCACATTTCTAAATGCAAACATACCCAAATTATCCCATTTCCTCCTCATCCTTTTTCACTTTCTTACTTTAATCCTCCCAATGATATGTTGAAATATAGGAGGAGAAGAGAATTGGGAATACTAAGACATTGGAGCATTCCAAATGTAACATGCTTGTCCACAATGGAAGAAGATAACTTGGTGAGTATAATGCAGAACGTTAGGGCAAAGACTCCAATGAGGGAACAGCTTAACATGTGTACAACTTGAAGCTATATTTTATCACTGAATGTAAATCAATTTTAAGGTATCCCATTAGAAATATCTCAGAATCGTTTTTTAATATTTTCTTTTTTATGTCTATCCTCTTATTTGCAGAAACACATTTGAACCCTTCCAAGGCCCCATAGTAAAGAAATATATGTAACAGCAAAGAGGACAGATAGAAGGCCAGCACTGCACAAAGGTTTCAAAAGAAGACTGAAGAGGTTGGAAGCTCAATGGCATTTAAATCAGAGGGAGGAAAGAGTAGGGGTTGGGGGCAGCAGTGAGGGAGAATGCAGAGAGCTCCTGCCAAACAGAACCACAGGGGCCTGCCTTGGACAGATGCTGTGACTGCCCTGTCAGCAACCAGCATTTTCTTTCATTCCCTGCCTCCACAGACAACCACCTGCAGATATAACTGAAAAGGTAGATTGAGGTAAATAACAGGAGATAAACAGGCATAGGTGAGAAGCATTTCAAAATATTCAGTTGTAAAGAAAAGAAGAGAATACAACTGAGCTGGATAAAAATATGTAGTGGCCTGGGTTCGGTGGCTGATGCCTGTAATTCCAGCACTTTGGGAGGCCAAAGCAGGTGGATCATGAGGTCAAGAGATCGAGACCATACTGGCCAACATGGTGAAACCCCATCTCTACTAAAAATACAAAAATTAGCTGGATGTGCTGAGTGGCACACACCTGTAGTCCCAGCTTCTTGGGAGGCTGAGGCAGAAGAATTGCTTGAACACGTGAGATAGAGGCTATAGTGAGTCAAGATCGTGCCACAGCACTCCAGCCTGGCAAGAGAATGAGATTCCATCTCCATATATATATGAAGGTAATGTTTTTAAGGTGTGGTGATAATTGCTTTTAAAACAGGATGAACTTGAAGGAGTTCAAATGGAAAGTTGCCCATGGCAGGGTGCTTCCTAATAAATATTCCTACTTTCAGACTTTTTCTTTCTCTGCTTTGCCTTGGTAAATTTTAGCAACTTTTTATTCTAAAATTCAGCTTAAAGCACACTGGACTATCTTTTACCGCTCCCCAGTTTGTGTCCTAATTTTCTATTCTTACACCTCTACTAGTACCCTTTCCAGTATTTTTAATTTTCTGTTCATATTTCTATTTCAAAAAATGTCAATGAACTTTAGGCTGCATTCAAATACATTTTTCTCTAATATTTTCCTTGAGAGCAAGCACTTGAACATATTTCTTGTTTGTTTTTATTTCACACTCTTGCCATGTAATAGACATTTAGTGAGCATCTGTTGATTCTTTCTTTGAAAATATCTTTTTCTAATGTCATTTGTTGAATAATCATCCACTTCCTCACTTCCCACTCATCACACTCTGGCTGCTGCACCCAACACACCACTGAGAATGCTGTTTGAAAGATCACCCACAAGCTCGTTGTTGCTAACCCAGAGAACACTTCTTAGGCCTGACCCTATGTCAGATTTCAGCAAGACTTGGCTCTCTAGGCCCCCAGCTTCTCTTTGAAAACATTCTTTTTTTTTTATTATTTGATTTCAGTAATGCTCCATTTTTCTACCTTTACTCTGACCTCTCAGCTTCTTTACAGTCCACTTTCCAGTATTTTCTCCTTTTTCCTTTCCCTAAATATCAGACTCAGAGCTACAGTCTAGCTTTCCTCCTTTTCTCACTCTGTCTGCTCTCCCTGGATGTGCTGTGCTCTTCCACATCTGTATTGTCAAGTGCATCTCTCTCTATCCAGCTCAGATCTCCCTCCTTAGCACCAGAACAACAGACATGGCTGCCTCCCAGACACACATTCATGAACATCACAATCACTATTTAAATTTGACACATACTAGATCTCAATTTATTAGACAAAAGTATGTATTTTTTAGATAAATTTCTACCTTCATGTACAACCCCCATTGCAAAATGAGATAAACTTTCACATTTAAACAAATCAAGAGACTAAATACAATAGAAAATATTTTTCAAATTATGAATTTGAAGTACATATAAAAGTAGATTTTCTTGCAGAAGTGGTCTTCCAAGTGCAAATTTTAGTAAAATACTTCCATATGACTGTTTAAATAACTTGTCATTTTGCATCATAATCTTAGAATGTGCCTTTTGAGAATGTTTCCACAGAGTCCATCTAAGTTTTTATAAGGCATTGCTATCCGATATTGGTGAAGAGAAATTAAAAATTGTCTGCATTTAGGAAAGAATCTTTACATTCTCCATGACTAAAAACTATGGACAAATTTGGACAAATTAAATTGATTCTTAGCATGGATAAGATGACTGCCTGTTTCCCTTCTCTAATGTTAATGATAAATGATAATTTTTTACATCAGTTTCACTACCTCAGAGTTGATGACTAGCTGAAAAACCCTTGTGTCAGAGCAGAGTCCATTGAATTTAGCATATAATAACTTCAATAGAATATCATTACAATTAGTATAATCAGAACAAGTTTCCATAGTATAGGATTGACAACAGAGAGGGGCAAGTATACGAGAGGAAAAGGGTGGCAAGACTGTCATATTGGAAAGAATGAACACAGGTCCCACAAGAGCAGGCATTTGTCTGTGGTTTTTTATGTGTTTCCCACAAGCATATGACAGTGCCTTGCTCATAGTAGGTGCTCAATAATTGTTGAATGAGGCCAGGCATGGTGGCTCGTGCCTGTAATCCCAACATTTTGAGAGGCTGAGGCAGGTGGATCACTTGAGGCCAGGAGTTTGAGACCACCTCACCAACATAGTAAAACCCTGTCTGTACTAAAAATACAAGAATTAGCTAGGCATGGTGGCACGTGCCTGTAATCCCAGCTACTAGGAAGGCTAAGACACAAGAATTGCTGGGAGGCAAAAGTTGCAGTGATTTGATATTGCACCATTGCACTCCAGCTGAAGTGACATAGTGAGACTCTGTCTAAACAAACAAACAAAAAATTGTTTAATGCAACTGTTATTTTTCATAGGTTTCAACTGAAAGTTTGCAGGATACTCTCTCTTGTATTTTTTCATTCTCTGTGAGATAGGAAGAAAAAAGTCTTATTAACCCAATTTACAGATAAGAAAATGATTAGAGAATTATGTGGATTTCTCCTGGTGATATAGCAGGTGAAAGAGCCATGACTCACTCTACTTTGCAAAAGGAAAGGAAATGTGGTGCTTTATTTGCCTTTGCCTATTGAGTCTTAGAGATTGTATTTTGGTTTGTTTTCTACTTTGGAGGCTAGGGTTGCAAGAGTAAACCTGTTACTAATTGGCTAGCTTGGGTTGAACAGATCAATAAGTTAATGATAAAAAATACTTTGTTAGGTCATAATAGGCAGCAAAATTTCTGGTATCAAGCTTAACCAAGTATGAGTTCTGTGTACTTTACATTTTTTCCCTGAAATTTCTAGCTGTCCAAAGTCTGATTTCTTTAATCTAGACTTCTAGACAAGGAATTGAGAAACTTTTTCTGTGAAGAGCCAGATAGTAAATATTTGGGGCTTTGTGAACCATATGGTCTCTGTTGCAATCACCCAACTCTGCCGTTGTAGCACAAAAGCAGCCTGGATGATACATCAACAAATGAGTGTGGCTGTGCTCCAGTAAAACTCTATTTATAGATCCTGAAACTTAAATTTCATGTAATTTTCACGTGTCACAAAATTTCATTCTTCCTCTGATTTTTTTCCAACCATTGTAAACCATGTAAACTGTTCTTAAGTCATGGATGGTGGGCTGGATTTGGTTTACAGTACTGTAGTGTACCCACCCCTGCTAACCACTACTTGAAGCAATATCATCAAAGCAATCTGCTCTGAGCACAGTTCTGACAATATCATTTCTCTTTAAAAACTCTCAGCAGAGAGTTTTTAAACATACAGACTATAGAGTGACAAATAAACTGGTTGACATAAACACAACACTGTCCATGACCAAGGTCCAAGCTGCATTCTGAGTGATACCCTCCCTCAACTTGCAAGATCTTGTTAACTTAGGCTCTCCCTGGGAAGGTCTGCTCTCCTCACCTCCACTCCTTGGCCTAGTCCACTGTGTCCACCTGAAATGCCTTCTCTACTCTCATCACTATTTCTTACTGCCAATGTTCTACCCTTCTACCTTCATCTCTAAGTCTTCCCTAACCACCCCCTACCACCTTCCCAGCTAAACTTAACATTTTCTTTAGTATTCTATCTTTTGCAATATATGTTAATTTTTTCTGGTACTTAATAGATTCTGCCCCTATTAATTATTGTGTATATGGTCTTCTGCAATACAAAGTTATTAACTATTGAGGTCAGAACCTGTATATTATATTTTTGGTTTGGTTCCCTGGTAGATTTCCACACTAGGATTCAGTGGTAGGTTTCAATAAATACTTAAGAATTTAAATGAATAACCCAAAAAGAATCAAAATGGAATCACTTAAGTGTTTGAAAATCTATTTGCAATTTCAGAATAAGAAAATAAGTAACTTCACTATTTGATAGTGTCTTCTAAAATGAAGCTGTTGATAATAGAAGAAAAAAATGTTTTTTTGCTAAATCGAGTTATTCTTCATTTTATGAAAAAAAGATTCAGTCAGTTTACCAAAGCTTAATTAACTGTTATAATTGGCCACAAACGAAAGGCTCCAATTAGCTCTAAAATGAGTATGGCAAAGGAATCTTCTTATCAAGACAGACACACAGGAACTCAGTAACAGCTATAAGCAAATTAGCCACACCTGTTCATAAGCCCAGACAGAGAAACAAGCTTTAGCTGAGCAGCCCAAAAGAGTAAACAATTTAAACTTAAAAATGAAGACTGAGAAGACAGAAACATTAGTTAAATCAGAAAGAGAGAAGGAGTGAACCACACAGGAAGCTTTGTGTTGTGGTAAAACTGGCCTGGTCTATCTCAGAATTCATCTTATCTCTACTTATAGGGCTCCATGTAGTGTTTTTCTTATTCTTTCTGGAGCCATCAAATTATCACCAACTGTTTCAGATGGTTTTCAGATAGTTACCTTCTAAAACCCTCTCATTTTTAAAATCCAGGTTGTCTTAGTGCTGAGGACAGCAGATAGTGGCAAGAGATTGGAAAAAGTAGTTTGTTCTATTCTCACAGAGACAATTCACATTCATTATTTCACTGCTAAAACCAGATGTGTGGGGTTCTTTCCCCACACACCAAGCAGTTCTCCAGCTAACCCCAATAGGATGCCCTTGAATTTAATTCAATTCTAACACTATCTACCAGGAGTTAGAATCAAACCCCACAGTTTAAGGGCTCAGTCTCATGAGACTGTCCCTGCCCACTTCAGATGCCAATTCCAAGTAGGGTTTCCAAAATTTCTAACCAACTGGCTATAAATTGGGAGTTTGCACAGCCCCTTTTTGGACCCAATCATTTGCTAGAATGGCTCACAGGATGCAGGTAAGCAGTTTGCTTACATTTACCCATTTATTATAAAAGTATCTAACTTAGGAACATGCAAATAGAAGAGATGCAGAGGGCCAGGTGTGAGAATGGGGTATGGAGCTTCCATGCCTTCTTGGGGTGTGTCACGTTCCATGTGTTCAATTACCCAGAAGTTCTTTGAACCCAGTCCTTTTGGGTCTTTATGGAGGCTCCACTATTAATGAACTATTCATTAAGTTATTGGCCATTGGTGATCAACTCAACCTTCAGCTTCTCTCCTCTTCCCAGAGATCAGAAGATTGGGCTAAAAGTTCCAATGCTCCAACCACATAATTAGTTCCCCTGTCAATAAGCTGTTATCTTGAAGCTTTCCGGGAGCCCCCAAATATCAGTCATTTTGTTAGTATACAAAAAAACACTTATAACTTCCCAAAATTCCAATAATATAATGTAGGAGCTCTGTGCCAGGAAAAGGGAAGGAGTTAGGGGCAAAAACCAAAGTACCTATTTCTGTTATATTACCATAGCTAAGACAAGAAAGTTTTGCTAGAAGTTGGTCTGTCTATCCCAAACTAGCAGAATCTTTTAACAAAGCAAGTCACACATGTGCCTGTGCCCTCTTCTACTTTTAATATGATAAGCATGTTGCAGTGGATGAAGTTTCATCAAATACAAAGAACTCTCAAGTCAAAAGATGAGGAAACTGAGGCCAGAGAGGAAAGTAGCTTCCCCAGGTTCCACTGGGAGTCTTGGTTCTATGGCTCCAGCCCCACTGCTCCCAAACCCACCTAGTAGACAACCATTCCCAAGGGCACAAGGTCTCTAGAAATGCAAAAGAAGGTTTGGGGAGCAGAGAATAAATTAAGGACATGAGAAATAATAATAATTGGGGCTCATTATGTGATGGAGCCACTCTGTCTTGTTAATCCTCAAGTCACTCTCCCAGGGAGCTCTGTTGCCTCACTTAATAGAAGAAGAAACTGAGGCTTAGAAACGTATATAAACTTGCTTCAGGTTCTACAGCCACTACTTAGCAGAGGAGAGGCTCTGCCGTGCACAAACATGCCAGAGACTTATTGACATAGTTTAGACATTCTGTAAATATCTGTGAGATCCAGTAGTATAAGCCACCACCTTGTTTGCCATCACCAAACCTCACCAAAAAATTCAAGACTGTTCTCAAAGACAGCTCCATTAGAAGCTGGAGAAATCTCAAAAATAGAATGGTGGATTAGTTAAAGCGTCCTCCAAACTGGGTGAGCAGCATGTTCAGACAGACTGAGGTCAGGATGGGGAATGGTTAACAATCCTCTAATCAATTAGAAGGAAGTGTTCATTGAAAAGAATACTTAACACAGAATTTATATGTTGGTTAAATGCCCTGGAGTAGGAAATTCCTCAAAAACATGTGCAGCCTAACATGATTTACAGAGGTAGAAATGTGGTTTGAGCAGTTAAGAATGATGTGGAGGATTTCCTTGGAGGGAAAGGCTGTGATTTAGGAAATAGAATGTTGGCTAGCCATTTGGAGAAAGCTGGGATGATGGCTATGTAGGGAAAACCTTGCAAGAGTTTCAGTTCAGTTATCTTACACCAAGGTCACCCTCTAATTATATAGTAAACAAAATTTGAGTTTTACCTGTTGAAGGTTAAAAAAAAATGTGTGGGGGAAAAAAGTATTGAATTTTAAGTGTACTTCCAAGGTATTCTATCTTTTTAAACTACTTGTGCATTTTACTTATTAAGTATCATAATTTGATGATACACAATTTCAGTTGGGAGACAGAAATAGTTGGTTTACTGTTACCTTACAGCACAAGAACCTGGAATGGCTGTCTGCAGAAATATTTGAAATATTAACTTATTTTTTCTCCTGACCTTTACTACTATTTTTTTCTTCCCATTTAAAATAAAAGACAGCTTTAAAACCTACTGTCTCAGAAAATAAATGGAATCAGAAGGGGATAGCAAGCAGCAATAAAGAAGTGGCAGATGGTAGTGACCCAATACAGGATGAGGTGTTAGAATGAGAACAGAGTGTAAAAAGAACCAGAGTGGCTTAGAAGGATGCTTCCCTGTAGAGACTCTGTAGGGTGGAGGGACAGAAGAGGGGTCTGTAGTTTCCAGGAGAAGAGGAGACCAAGCTCTGACTCCTTGAGCTGTACCCCAGCAAATCAGCAAGGCAAGTAAGAGGAGTGGAGCCTAAGAGCTAGGACAACAAAGTCCTAGGTCTCCAGTGGTGTGAAGATCATGCAAACATGCTAAGCACATGGGTGTAAGTGTAAAGAGTAGTGGTGACTGTGACTGACTAGAAAGCATGTGGCCTGCTGAAAGGCATGCACCGTGGTTTTTTTTTTTTTTTTTTTGTAAAAAGGTTTGTTCATCACAAAGCAAGCTTATAAGCCAAAATATATGTGAGCCAAATTTTTCTCTCCTGGGCTCCAGGATAGTTAAGAGACATAATTTGCTTCATGATCAAATACTGGGATATAAAAGCCACAGTAGAGCCAACAAAGCTGTATGGACCACAAGGATGAGGATAGTTGTCATCTCAATAGTAAAGTTTTGTTGACTGCAATTAAGGCTTTTGAGGCAGAAATAATGTTATTAAGGCTTATGAAAAGCCAAATGTGAGGACTGATGCAGGAAGACACACCAACGAAGTTGAGAGTGTTATGGAGTTTGTAATAAGATGAAAGATTTTTATAGGAAAGTTTAAAAGAAGGAATGAGGGATCCTCAAATCATTGAAGGGTAAAATACAGAAGTTACAATCATTAGCTATAAATGACAGCCTACAGGCTAAAAGATGTCTATATTCATGAAAACCAGGAAAATATTTGGCTTCAGTATATCTTAACATGAATAAGCAGTCTATTCAATGTCAGCCAGTTATACATTGTTCATCACATAAACAACTTAAGAAACTTCGGTTAAGATTCTTACTCAGAAAAATGTCGCCATTGGAATGTCACAAGACCTCCCCCAAGGCAGATTAATTTGGAAGCCTGCTTACTTCTAAAGCAAACTGCCCCGTGTAACCAGTAGGTTAACAGGATGGACAAAAAACAAAGTCTAGAAGAGGAATAGCCCTCTTAGGTTTGTAGTAAAGAGCCTTCTGTGGGTTTGTTGTAAATAGCTTTTATTGTTTTAAGATAGAGATACATTCCATTGATACTTTGCTTCTTGAGAGTTTTTAGCATAAAGGGCTCTGGAATTTTGTTGAAGGTCTTTTTTACATCTATTAAGATAATCATGTGGTTTTTGTCTTTGGTTCTGTTTACATGGTGGATTACATTTATAGACTTGCGTACATTGAACCAGCCTTGCATCCCTGGGATAGAGCCTACTTGATCATGATGGATAAGCTTTTTGATGTGCTGTTGCAATCAGTTTGCCATCTATTGAAGACTTTTGCATCTATGTTCATCATGAATACCGGCCTGAAGTTTTCTTTTTTATTGAGACTCTGCCGGGTTTTGGTATCAGGATGTTGTTGGTCTCATAAAATGATTTGAGAAGGATTCCTTCTTTTTGTATTGTCCGGAAGAGTTTCAGAAGGCATGGTGCCAGCTTCTCTTTGTATGTCTGGTAGAATTCGGCTGTGAACCCATCTGGACCTGGTTGTTTTTGGTCGGTAGGCTATTAATTGCTGCCTCAACTTCAGCCCTTGTTATTGGTTTATTCATGGTTTCAACTTCCTCCTGTTTCAGGCTTGGAAAAGTGAAAGTATCCAGGAATTTATCCACACAACAATAGTGGGATACTTTAACATTCCACTGTCAATATTACACAGATCAACAAGACTGAAAATTAACAAGGATATCCAGGACTTGAACTCAAATCTGGACAAAAAAAACCTAATAGACATCTACAGAACTCTCCACCACAAATCCACAGAATACACATTCTTCACAGCACCACATCACACTTACTCTAAAATTGACCACATAATTGGAAGTAAATCACTCCTTGGCATATGGAAAAGACTGGAAATCATAACACACAGTCTTTCAGACTACAGTGCAATCAAATTAGAACTTAGAATTCAGAAACTAACTCAGAATGGCACAACTTCATGGAAATGGAATAACGGGCTCTTGAATGTTGATTGAATAAAAAATGAAATGAAGGCAGAAATCAAGATGTTCTTCTAAATCAATGAGAATGAATACACAATGTATCAGAATCTCTGGGATGGGGAGGACTTCCAAGATGGCGTCGTAGAGGCGACTGCGGATTGCAGCTCTCAGTGAAGGCGCAGAGGGTGAGTCCTAGCCGCATTCTTGGACAGATCTTTTGTTGCCCACAGAACGTTGAAAGTCCCAGGTGTGGGAGAGATATGGGACGCTAGCACAGCCAGCCTGCGTGGCCGCTTTGGCCGGTTCTGCAGCACAGTGGCACCGGGCACAAAACTCACCAGTCTGGGTGCCCTGGAAAACCGGCAATCTGAGATTTGGAAGGGCAGATTGGTATGTCTATCTGATTGAATGGGACTTGGACAATGAGCCAGACCAGGAGATTCCTGGGAAACGTGATCTGAGCCAGTGCAGTGGGCAGTGGCATGAGAGATCACACAGATCCCAGTGCCCTATCAGCAGGCTACTGGGGCACCAGAGAGAGAGTCAACCATTAAGCTTGGGGAGAGGAAGAGAGAGAGAGAGAGAGAGAGAGAGAGGACAGACTCTGAGGCAGGGAGCTGGGTGATCAGGTGCAGTGGGTCCCACCCTGTGGGGGACAAGCAGGGCAGTGATTGGAGGTGCTTGGGGCTGTGAGTTTTGCTGCCAGCATCTAAGATGGTGAAGCCCAGTGTGGGAGGGGCGTCTGCCACTACTGATGCAATCCCCCCCTGCTGAAGTACCGCCCACGGCTGATGCAGCCTGCTGTTGCTGAGGCAACCTGCCATAACAGAGAAACTCCACCAGCAGGGAAGAGCAAGCCACAGCAGGGCAGAGCAAGCCACCGCAGAACAGAGCCCCACAGCAACAGGGCAGACCCGCACTAGCAAGGCGAAGCCCCAGCAGGAAAATAGTGAATAGACTGCCACCTAGCTGGGCAAGACAGTGCAACAGATACTCATAAAGAAAGCCCCAACTCCCTGAGACAGAGCATCTAAGGGGGAAAAAAGGGGGGGGTTTATGAGTTCTGTTGCAGCAGACATAAACACATCCTCCCAACAATGCTGAATGAACAACGGAGCTCACAGCTCAGCATTGGAGCTCCTATAAAGAACAGACCATCTCCTCAAGCAGCTCCCTGACCCCTGTATATCGAAAGAGTCATCACCCCCCAAAAAAATTAATCAGACTGACATTTGGCGGGCATCATTCTGAAACAAAAATAGCAGAAGAAGAAACTGGTAGCATCCCTCATTGTTCCACTGCTGCTACAGGTGTACCACAGACCAGCGGGGCCTGGAATGGACCTCAGCACTCGTACAGAAGAATGGCTAGACCATTAGAAGAAAAACTAAGTAACAGAAATACCTCATCATCAACAATCTGGGCATCCACACAGAGACCCAAATGAAAAATCAGCAACTACTAAGACGACAGGTGGATAAATCCATAAAAATGGGAAGAAACCAGTGCAAAAAGGAGGAAAACACCTGAAACCAAAACACTTCATCGCCTACAAAGGACCAAAACTCCTCACCAGCAAGGGAACAAAGCTGGACAGAGAATGAGTGTAATGAAATCACACTTCAGAAAGTGGATAATGAGAAATTGCAGTGAGCTAAAAGAACATGTTCTAAATAAGTTCAAAGAAACTAAGAACCTTGAAAAAAGATTTGAAAAAGGATTCGAGGAAATGATAACAAGAATGGACAACTTAGAGAGGAATATGAATGAATTGAAGGAGCTGAAAAACACAACACGAGAACTTCGTGAAGCATGCACAAGTTTAAACAGCCAAATTGACCAAGCAGAAGAAAGAATATCAGAAGTCGAAGATCAACTCAATGAAATAAAATGAGAAACCAAGATAAAAAAAAAAAAAGCACAAAAAGAAATGAACAAAATCTCCAATAAATGTGGGACTATGTGAAGAGACCCAACCTACGTTTGATAGGTGTACCAGAATGTGATGAAGAGAATGAATCCAAGCTGGAAAACACTCTTCAGGATTTTATCCAGGAAATTTCCCCAACATAGCAAGACAGGTCAAAACTCAACTCCAGGAAATACAGAGAACACCACAAAGATACTCCACAAGAAGAGCAACCACAAAGCACATAATCGTCAGATTCACCAGGGTTGAAATGAAGGAGAAAATACTAAGGGCAGCCAGAGAGAAAGGTCGGGTCACCCACAAAGGGAAGCCCATAAGACTCACAGCAGATCTCTCGGCAGAGACTCTACAAGCCAGAAGAGAGTGGGGGCCAATATTCAACATCCTGAAAGAAAAGAGCTTTCAACCCAGAATTTCATATCCAACCAAACTGAGCTTCATAAGTGAAGGAAAAATAAAATCCTTCACGAACAAGCAAGTACTCAGAGATTTTGTCACCACTAGGCCTGCTTTACAAGAGCTTCTGAAAAAGGCACTACACATAGAAAGAAAAAACCAGTACCAGCCATTCTAAAAGCATACCAAATCCTAAAGAGTATCAACAAATAAACCAATGGGCAAAACAGCCAGCTAGCATCAAAACGGCAGTATCAAATTCACACATAACAATATTAACCCTAAATGTAAATGGGCTAAATGCACCAATCAAAAGTACAGACTGGCAAATTAGATAAAAAGCCAAAACCCATCAGCGTGCTATATCCAGGAAACCCACCTCACACGCAAGGATACACAAAGGCTGAAAATAAAGGGATGGAGGAAGATTTACCAAGCAAATGGAGAGCAAAGAAAAGCAGGAGTTGCAATTCTCGTCTCTGATAAAATAGACTTTAAAGCAGCAAAGATCAAAAGGGACAAAGAAGGTCATTACATAATTGTAAAAAGATCGATACAACAAGAAGAGCTAACGATTGCAAATATATATGGACCCAATGCAGGAACACCCAGATATATAAGGCAAGTTCTTAATGACTTACAAAGAGACTTAGACTCCCACACAATAATAGTGGGAGACTTTAATACTCCACTGTCAATAGCAGACAGATCAACCAGACAGAACATTAACAAGGATATCCAGGACTTGAACTCAGACCTAGAGCAAGCAAACGTGATAAACATTTACAGAACTCTCCACCCAAAATCCACAGAATATACATTCTTCTCAGCACCACATCACACCTACTCCAAAATTGACTACATAATTGGAAGTAAAGCACTCCTCAGCAAATGCAAAACAACTGAAATCATAACAAAGAGTCTCTCAGACTATAGTGCAATCAAGTTGGAACTCAGAATTCAGAAAATAACTCAGAACTGCACAGCTTCATGGAAACTGAACAACTGGCCCTTGAATGTTGATTGGATAAACAATGAAATGAAGGCAGAAATAAAGAAGTTCTTTGAAACAAACGAGAACAAAGACACAACATACCAGAATCTCAGGGACACATTTAAAGCAGTCTGGAGAGGAAAATATATAGCAATAAGTGCCCACATGAGAAGAGTGGAGAGATTCAAAATGGACACCCTATCATCAAAATTGAAACAGCTAGAGGAGCAAGATCAAAAAAGCTAAAAACCTAGTCAAAGACAAGAAATAACTAAGATCAGAGCAGAACTGAAGGAGATAGAGATAAAAAAAAAAAAACCTTCAAAAAATCAATAAATCCAAGAGCTGGTTTTTCAAAAAGATCAACAAAATAGACATACCACTAGCCAGACTGATAAAAAAGAAAGGAGAGAACAACCAAATAGATGCAATTAAAAATGATAAAGGTGAAATCAACACAGATTCCACAGAAATTCAAACCATCATCAGAGAATACTACAAACAACTCTATGCACATAAACCAGTAAACCAGAAAGAAATGGATAAATTCCTGGACGCCTGTATCCTCTCAACCCTAAAGCAGGAGGAAGCCACAACTATGAATAGACCAATAACAAGGTCTGAAGTTGAGGCAGCAATTAAGAGCCTACCACACAAAAAAAGCCCAGGTCCAGAAGGGTTCACAGCCGAATTCTACCAGACACACAAAGAGAATCTGGTACCATTCCTTCTGAAACTATTGCAAATAATTCAAAAAGAGGGAACCCTTCCCAAATCATTTTATGAGACCAACATCATCCTGATACTGAAACCCGGCAGAGACTCAACAAGAAAAGAAAACTTCAGGCCAATATCCATGATGAACATAGATGTAAAAATCTTAAATAAAATACTGGCAAACTGATTGCAACAGCACATTAAAAAACTTATCCATCATGATCAAGTAGGATTCATCCTGGGGATGCAAGGCTGGTTCAAGATACGCAAGTCTATAAATGTAATTCCCCACATAAACAGAAGCAAAAACAAAAACCACATGATTATCTCAATCGACACAGAGAAGACATTTGACAAAATTCAACAGCCCTTAATGCTAAAAACCCTCAATACACTTGGTATTGATGGAACACATCTCAAAGTAATTAAAGCTATTTACGACAAACCAACAGCCAACATCATACTGAATGGGCAAAAACTGGAAGCATTCCCTTTGAAATCTGGCACTAGGCAAGGATGCCCTCTTTAACCACTCCTATTCAACATAGTACTGGAAGTTCTAGCCAGAGAAATCGGGCAAGAAAAAGAAATAAAGGGTATTCAAATAGGAAAGGTGAAAGCCAAATTGTCTCTATTTGCAGAAGACATGATAGTATACCTAGAAGACCCCATCACCTCAGCCCAAAAGCTCCTGTAACTGATAAGCAACTTCAGTAAAGTCTCAGGATATAAAATCAATGTTCAAAAATCACAAGCATTCCTATACACCAATAACAGACTTAAAGAGAGCCAAATCAAGAACGAACTGCCATTCACAATTGCTACAAAGAAAATAAAGTACCTAGAAATACAACTCACAAGGATCGTAAGGGACCTCTTCATGGAAAACTACAAGCCACTGCTCAATGAAATAAGAGAGGACACAAACAGATGGAGAAACATTCCATGTTCGTGGTTAGGAAGAATCAGTATCGTGAAAATGGCTATACTCCCAAAGTAATTTACACAATCAATGCTATCCCCATCAAACTATCAATGAATTTCTTCACAGAACTCGCAAAAACCACCATGAACCTCATATGGATCCAAAAGAGAGCCCACATAGCCAAGTCAATTCTAAGCAAAAAGAACACAGCAGGAGGCATCACACTACCAGACTTCAAACTATACTACAAGGCTACAGTTATCAAAACAGCATGGTACTGGTACCAAAACAGAGATATAGACTAATGGAACAAAACAGAGGCATCAGAGGTAACACAACATATCTACAACCATATAATCTTTGAAAAACCAGACAAAAACAAGCAATGGGGAAAGGATTCCTTGTTTAATAAATGGTGTTGGGAAAACTGGCTAGCCATGTGCAGAAAGCAGAAACTGGACCCCTTCCTGACACCTTACACTAAAATTAACTTCAGATGGATTAAAGACTTAAACATAAGACCTGACACTGTAAAAACCCTAGAAAAAAATCTTGGCAAAACCATTCAGGACATAAAAGTAGGCAAGGACTTCATGACCAAAACACCAAAAGCATTGACAACAAAAGCCAAAATAGACAAATGGAACCTAATCAAACTCCACAGCTTCTGCACAGAAAAAGAAACAGTCACTAGAGTGAATTGACAACCATCAGAATGGGAAAAAATCTTTGCAGTTTATGCATCTGACATAGGGCTGATATCCAGAATTTACAAAGAAATCAAACAGATTTACAGGAAAAAAAACAAACAAGCCCATTCAAAAATGGGCAAAGGATATGAACAGACACTTTACAAAAGAAGACAAACATGAGGCCAAAAAAACACATGAAAAAATGCTCATCATCACTGGTCATTAGAGAGATGCAAATCAAAACCACATTGAGATACCATCTCACGACAGTTAGAATGGTGATCATTAAAAAATCTGGAGACAGCAGATGCTGGAGAGGATGTGGAGAAATAGGAACACTCTTACACTGTTGGTGGGAGTGTAAATTAGTTCAACCATTGTGGAAGACAGTGTGGTGATTCCTTAAGGTCCTAGAAATAGAAATTCCATTTGACCCAGCAATCCCATTACTGGGTATATATCCAAAGGACTATAAATCATTCTACTATAAGGACACATGCACACGAATGTTCATTGCAGCACTGTTTACAATAGCAAAGTCCTGGAACCAACCCAAGTGCCCATCGATGATAGACTGGACTGGGAAAATGTGGCAAATATACACCATGGAATATTATGCAGCAATCAAAAATGACGAGTTTGTGTCCTTTGTAAGGACATGGATGAATTTTGAGAACATCATTCTCAGCAAACTGACACAAGAACAGAAAAAGAAATACCGCATATTCTCACTCATAGGCGGGTGAGAAAAATGAGAACACATGGACACAGGGAAGGGGTCTACTACACACTGGGGTCTATTGGGGGGAAGGAAGGAGGGACAGTGGGGGGGGCTGGGGATTGATAGCCTGGGGATAAATGCCAAGTGTGGGTGAAGGGGAGGAAGGCAGCAAAACACACTGCCATGTGTGTACCTATGCAAGTATCTTGCACACTCTGCACATGCACCCCAAAAACTATAATGCCATAAGAATTTAAAAAATTAAAAAAAAAAAGAATCTCTGGGACACGTTTAAAGCAGTGTTCAGAGGAAAATTTATAGAAATGAATGCCCACATGAGAAGTAAGGGAAGATCTAAAATCGACCCTCTATCATCAAAATTGAAAGAGCTAGAGGATGAAGATAAAAAAACAACTCAAAAACTCAAAAGCTAGCAGAAGACAAGAAATAACTAATATCAGAGCAGAACTGAAGGAGATAGAGACACAATAGCATCCCATCAAAAAATCAATACATCCAGGAGCTGGTTTTTTGAAAAGATCAACAAAATAGACAGACCACTAGCAGGATTAATAAAAAATATAAGAGAGAAGAATCAAATAGATGCAATAAAAATTCATAAAGAGGATATCACCACCAATTCTATAGAAATACAAACTGCCATCAGAGATTACTACAGACAACTGTATGCACATAAACCAGTAAACCTGGAGGAAATGGATAAATTCCTGGACATTTGCACCCTCCCAACACTAAACCAGGAGGAAGTTGAAACCAACTATAGACCAATAACAAGGGCTGATGTTGAGGCAGCAATTAATAGCCTACCGACCAAAATAAGCTCAGGTCCAGATGGGTTCACAGCTGAATTCTACCAGATATACAAAGAGAAACTGGTACCACTCCTCCTGAAACTCTTCCAAACAATCCAAAAAGAGGGATTCCTTCCCAAATCATTTTATGAGACTAACATCATCTTGATACCAAAACCCGGCAGTGACTCAAAAAAAAAAACTTCAGGCCAATATGCATGACAAACATAGATGCCAAAATCTTCAATAAAATACTGGCAAACCAATTGCAGCAGCACATCAAAAAGCTTATTCATCACGATCAAGTAGGCTTCATCGCAGAAATGCAAGGCTGGTTCAACATATGCAAGTCTATAAACATAATCTAACACATAAACAGAAGCAAAGACAAAAACCACATGATTATCTCAATAGATGCAGAGAAGGCCTTTGACCAAATTCAATTCTTCATGCTAAAATATTTTAATAAACTAAGTATTAATGGAATGTATCTAAAAAAATAAAAGCTATTTATGGAAAACCCACAGCCAGTATCATACTGAATGAGAAAAAATTGAAAGCATTTTCTTTGAAATCTGGCACTAGACAAGGACACCCTCTCTCACCACTCCTATTCAATATGGTATTGGAAGTTCTAGCCAGAGCAATCAGGCAAGAAAAAGAAATAAGTGTATTCAGTTAGGAAAGGAGGAAGTCAAATTATCTCTATTTGCAGATGATATGATTGTATATTAAAAGACCCCATTGTCTCAGCCCAAAATCTCCTGAAACTGACAATCAACTTCAGCAAAGTCTCAGAATACAAAATCAACGTGAAGAAATTACAAGCACTCCTATACACCAATAACAGACAGAAAGAGAGCCAACTCAGAAGTGAACTCATATTCACAGTTGCTACAAAAAGAATTAAAATACCTAGGAATACAACTAAAAAGGGATGTAAAGGACCTCTTCAAGATCTACAAACCACTGATAAAGGAAATAAGGAGACATAAACAGATGGAGAAACATTCCATGCTCATGGTTAGGAAGAATCAATATTGTGAAAATGGCCATACTGCCCAAAGTAATTTATAGATTCGATGCTATCCTCATCAAGCTACCTATGACCCTCTTCACGGAACTGGAAAAGAAAACAGCTTAAACTTCATGCGAAACCAAAAGAGAGCCTGCATAGCCAAGGGAATCCTCAGCAAAAAGAACAAAGCTGGAGACATCACAGTACCTGATTTCAAACTATACTACAAGGCTACAGTAATCAAAACAACATGGTACTGGCACCAATACAGAGATATAGACCAATTGAACAGAACAGAGTCTTCCGTGGCAACTCCACACATCTACAACAATCTGATCTTTGACAAACCTGACAAAAACAAGCAATGGGGAAAGGATTCCCTGTTTAATAAATGGTGTTGGGAAAACTGGCTAGTCATGTGCAGAAAGCAGAAACTGGACCCCTTCCTGACACCTTACACTAAAATTAACTCCAGATGGATTAAAGACTTAACATAAGAGTTAACATCATAAAAAACTTAGAAGAAAACCTAGGCAAAACCATTCAGAACATAGGCATAGGCAAGGACTTCATTACTAAAACATCAAAAGCAATGGCAACAAAAGCCAAAATACACAAATGGGATCTAATTAAACTCCAGAGTTTCTGTACAGCAAAAGAAATAATCATTAAAATGAACCAGCAACCAATAGAATGGGAAAAAAAATTTTGCAGTCTACCCATCTGACAAAGGGCTAATATCAAGAATCTACAAAGAACTAAAGCAGATTTACAAGAATAAAACAACTCCAATTAAAAGTGAATGATGGATATGAACAGACACTTTTTAAAAGAAGACATATATGAGGCCAACAAACTTATGAAAAAATGCTCATTATCACTGTTCATTAGAGAAATGCAAATCAAAACCACATTGAGATATCATCTCATGCCAGTTAGAATGGCTATCATTAAAAAATCTGGAGACCACAGGTGCTGGAGAGGATGTGCAGAAACAGGAACACTTTTACACTGTTGGTGGGAGTGTAAACTAGTTCAACTGTTGTGTAAGACAGTGTGGTGATTCCTCAAGGACCTAGAAATAGAAATTCCATTGAACCCAGCAATCCTGTTACTGGTAATATATGCAAAGGATTATAAAGATACATGCACACGTTTGTTCATTGTGACTCTGTTTACAATAGCAAAGACCTGGAACCAACCCAGATGCCCATCAATGATAGGCTGGACTAGGAAAATGTGGCACATATACACCATGGAATACTATGCAGCCATAAAAAATGATGAGTTCATGTCCTTTGTAGGGACATGGATGAATCTGGAAACCATCATTCTCAGCAAACTGACACAAGAACAGAGAATCAAACACTTCATTTTCTCACTCATAGGTGGGTGTTGAACAATGAGAGCACATGGATACAGGGAGGGGAGCATCACACACTGGGGTCTGTTGGGGGGGATTAGGGGAAGGACAGCAGGCATAAGGAGGTTGGTGAGGGATAACATGGGGAGAAATTCCAGATATAGGTGATGGAGGGATGGAAGCAGCAAACCACATTGCCATATATGTACCTTTGCAACAATCTTGCATGGTCTGCACCTGTATCCCAGAAACTAAAGTGCAATAAAATAAATATATTTTTTTTAATTTTTTTTAAAAAAAGAAAAATAAGGATAGATATATATTTGTCCAAAGTAGTTTTCAAACTTGGGACATGTTGAAATAACAAAGGCAGGTTTTAAAAGACAAATGCCTGTCATTTGCCTCCTTGCAATGATGTACTAACAACGCAGTATCACTTATGGGATATTCCTGTCAGGTTTGTTACATAGGTATACACGTGCCATGGTGGTTTGCTGCACCCGTCAACACCTTATCCATATTAGGTATTTCTCCTATTGTTATTCCTCCCCTAGCCCCCATACTTCTAACAGGCCCTATTGTGTGATGTTCCCCTCCCTGTGTCCATGTGTTCTCATTGTTCAAGTCTCATTTATGAGTGAGAACATGCGGTGTTTGGTTTTCTGTTCTTGTGTTAGTTTGCTAAGAATGATGGTTTCCAGCTTCATCCATGTCTCTGCAAATGACGTGAGCTCATCTTTTTTATGGCTGCATAGTATTCTATGGTATATATGTGCCACATTTTCTTTATCTAGTCTATGATTAATGGGCATTTGGGTTGGTTCCAAGTCTTCACTATTGTGAACAGTGCCACAGTAAACATATATGCGTATGTGTCCTTATAGTAGAATTATTTATAATCCTTTGGGTAACCATCATCTGCAACTTGAAGGAAGCACTATGTAACTACATAACTGAGGTGGAGGCAAGGAATGAGCAATCTGCTTTTAATCAGATATTTTTAGAAATTAAGCCAAATTTCCACTTACAACAGTAGGCTATGTAAACACTTGTTCCTACTACAGAGATTTTTAAATTAAGCAATTTAAAATTGAGAGATGTAAAATGTGGTGAGAAAAAGCACAAGGTTGACCAAATTTGGTTCTCAATACCCTGATCAAGGCACTGAATTTTTCTGAACCTCATTTTCACCCTAAAAATGTGGGTTGGACCTGGATGGTTTCTAAGATTACTTTCAACATTAATACTCTGTTAGCTTTCAATTACTAATACTCTATAAAATAAAGGAGCTGAAGAACTTGGTATTGTGAGAATACCTCTCAAAGTAAATAGTTCTCAACAATATAGACATGAAATGAGGGAAAAGCAAATGCTTTAAAAGCATAATTAGGACTTCTAGTTTTTGGCCCTGCATGTAAAAAGCATGGACGTCATCACTCATCTTACTGAGTGAGAAACAGAGCAAACTGAAAAATGAACAATTTTTACATGTATCTTCTTGGTCCCTCAGAGGATTGATGTCCCATGGCAAATACCTGCACCAACAACTAGAAAACAGACAGATTAATACAGAAAATCACAACTTACCAAGGCAGAAACTGCTCTTAGAACCATTACTGAGTCAGGAAAACCTATGTTGTAACAGACAAATTACTGGAAGTTCCCTGTGCACAACTCCAGGAGCAGCCCTGGGCAACATGGCAAAACACCATCTCTACAAAAAATGCAAAATTTAGTTGGGTGTGTGGCACACCCCTGTGGTCTCAGCTAGTCAGGAGGGAAGCCTGGGTGGTTGAGGCTGCAGGTAGCCGTGATTGTACCACTGCACTCCAGCCTAGACAACAAAGTGAGACTCTGTCTTTAAATAAATAAATATAAAAACATAATACCCTTTACATTAACCCTCAAAAATGAAATACTTAGATATAAATCTAACTGAATATGTCCAAGATTTATATGAGGAGAACTCTGATGAAAGAAATAAAATAAATAAATAAATGGAGAGGTATTACCTGTTCTTTGACAGGAAAATTCAGTATTGTCAAAATGACAGTTCTTTGCAACTTGATCTATAGACACAATACAATTCCAAAGTCTTGGCAAGTTATTTTGTAAATATTCATTTAAAAGATCCTAAATTTTTTGGAGAGACCAAAAGATTTATAATAGTCAACACAATATTGAAGGAGAAAACGTTAGAGGACTAACACTACGCAATGTCAAGAATTGCTATAAAGCTATAGCAATCAAGGTAATGTGGTGCTGGTGAAAGAATATGCAAATAGATCAGAGAAACAGAATAGAGAGCCCAGAAACATGCCAACATAAATATAGCCAGCTAATCTCTGGCAAAGGAGCAA
Source organism: Saguinus oedipus (assembly GCA_031835075.1). NCBI lineage: Eukaryota > Metazoa > Chordata > Mammalia > Primates > Cebidae > Saguinus > Saguinus oedipus. The sequence goes on along the minus strand of CM063177.1, from coordinate 32,071,578 downwards.
AAGCAATAAAATGGAGCAGAGTCTTTTCAACAACTGATGCTGACACAACTGGATGTCCACATGCATAAAAATGAATCTACACCCAGACCTTGCACCCTCACAAAAATGAATTCAAAATGGATCAGAGACTAGATGTAAAATGCAAAATTATAAAACTCCTAGGACATAATACAGGGGAAAATGTAGGTGACTTGCGTATGATGATACCATTTGAGATACAACACCAAGACACAATTAATAAAATAAAGAATGAACAAAGTGGACTTCATTAAACTTAAAAACTTTTGCTCTGTAAAGGACACAGCCAGAAGAATGAAAAGGCAAGTAACAGTCTGGAAGAAAATACTTGTGAAAGACATATCTGTTTAATAACTGCTATCCAAAATACACAAAGATTTCTCAAAACTCAATACAATAAAAACAACAAGAAAACAACTCGATTAAAAAGTGAACAAAAAATCTTAACATCTTACCAAAGAAGATATTCAGATGGGAAAAAAAGGATATAAAAAGATATTCCACATCATGTCATTAGGGAAATTCAAATTATACAATCCTCAAAAAGACAATGAGATATCAATAAATATCTGTTAAAATAGCCAAAGATCACAATACCAACTGTTGGCAAGAATATGAAAAAACAAAAAGTCTCATTCATTGCTGATGGGATGCAAAATGGTACAGCAATTTTGGAAGACAGTTTGTCAGTTTCTTGTAAGACTAAACACTCTCTTAACATATAATCTAACAACCATATTCCTTGATATTTACCCAAATGTGTTGACAACTTATGTCCACACATAATCTGAATCAAATATGTTAATAGAAGCTGTATTCATAATTTCCAGACTTGGAAACAACAAAGATGTCCTTCAGTAAGTGATCAAATAAGTAAACTGGTTCATTTAGACAATAAAATTTTATTTAGAACAACAACAACAAAAAGGAAGTATGCTATCAAGCCATGAAAAGATAGAAAGGAAACTTAAATGCATATTAGTGAATGAAGTAAGTCAATGAAAAAGCTATGTATTGTATAATTCCAATTATACTATAATTCCAATTATACAATCCTCAAAAAGACAAAAATATGAAGACATTCAAAAAAGCTCAGTGGTTGCCAAAAGTTAGGAGGACAGGAGAGATGAATAGGCAGAGCACACAGGATTTTTTTTTTCTTTTTTTTTTTTTTTGAGACGGAGTTTTGCTCTTGTTACCCAGGGTGGACTGCAATGGCGTGATCTCGGCTCATGGCAACCTCTGCCTCCTGAGTTCAGGCAATTCTCCTGCCTCAGCCTCCTGAGTAGCTGGGATTACAGGCACGTGCCACCACGCCCAGCTAATTTTTTGTAATTTTTGTAGAGATGGGGTTTCACCATGTTGACCAGGATGGTCTCGATCTCTCGACTTCGTGATCCAGCCACCTCGGCCCAAAGTGCTGGGATTACAAGTGTGAGCCACCGTGCCTGGCACACACAGAATTTTTAAGGCTGTAAAACTACTCTCTATGATGCTACAATGGAAAATACATGTCACATATTTGTCAAAACTCATAAAACATATAACACCAAGAGTGAAGACTAGTATAAACTGTGAGCTTTGAGAGATAATGATGTGTCAATACAGGACATCAATTGTAACAAATGTATTGCCCTGTGGGGAGGCTGTTGATAGTTGGGGAGACTGTATGTGTGGGAGGGCAAGAGGTATATGCAAAATCTCCGTACCTCTGCCCAACTTTGCTGTCAACCTAAAAAACTGCTTTAAAAAATAAAGTTTTCTTTCTTTCTTTCTTTCTTTCTTTCTTTCTTTCTTTCTTTCTTTCTTTCTTTCTTTCATTCTCTTTCTTTCTTCTTTCTTTCTTTTTTGAGATGGAATGTCTTTCTGTCTCCCAGGCTGGAATGCAGTGGCACAATCTCTGCACCCCAGGTTCAAGTGATTCTCCTGCCTCAGTCTCCCAATAGCTAGGACTATAGGCTTATGCCACCATGCCCAGCTCATTTTTATATTTTTAGTAGAGACGAGGTTTCACCATGTTGGCCAGTCTGGTCTTGAACTCCTGACCTCAAGTGATCCACCTGCCTCGGCCTCCCAATGTGCTGGGATTATAGGCATAAGCCACCATGCTTGGCCTCCATAAAGTCTATTTTTTAAAAAATCATAATTAAAGTTAACTCTGTCAAGCTGTGAGATGTACATTTTATATAATAGAATATGAATTTTCTCTCTTTAACTTCAAACACTGTTACTTTTTTTAGGAATTTATTAAAAAAAATTTGTCTGTGAGTTTGATGAGGAATAAAAGCTATCTAAATGTTGGCTTGGTTTTGAATTTACATTTCAACACATCTACATAAATGTGAGCAGCCTCTCCAACTTCTTCATTCCCAAGAGAAAATTTGAATTTTTAAGGCAAGCATATAATTATCTATTTTCTTTCAAAATAATATTTTAGATATTTTCTGTCCTTAAGATGTTGCCATTGAACAAATAACAATGTGAATTCTGCTTCCATTAAAGCATATGCTGAAGTTAAATGAGCAAGGCTAGTGCTGACATCTACTGTTAGAATTTGGGTCTGAATGACTTTACCACGCACAGCCCTTTTCTAAGGAGTTGGGAGTTTTGCAGCAATAGTTCTCAATGTAGAGGTGACTGTAGGTGAGCATCACCCAAACCTCCATTATCTTGAAAAAGGGTGTAAGAGAACCATATAGCACTTTTTGAGATAAATATAATGAAGATTCTGAAAGAAGAAGATAAATTAATGTCAAGAGGTATTTCCTAATTATTTCCCAGGAGCCTTCCAAAGACTGGCATCTCTAACAAACCTCCCACTCTGTTTCTCATGTATTATTTCTGACCCTGGCACTTTTAAGAAAAGATAGATGTGGCTGTTGGGTTTCAGTGCTATCTTTAGGAGAGGGAAAGAGAAAGGGGAAAAGAACACTTCCCTGCCCCTGGTGTTTCTCCTGCCCTGGTGCATTGCTCTAGATTATAAATTGGCTGTCTACCTTTTGTTTTAGTTATCTTTATTTTTCTCTGGAAATATTTTCCACCCCAACCTAGAAAATTGTTACTGAATTGTGTCACCATGCCTATTTTAAAAGGTGTACATTGTGTGAGGTCTCACATTTCACCTCACAGTTACTTATGTGTCTGGTGAGTAGCTAATACCTAGGCTGGTGAGAAGAGACCCAGAATATACATTCCAGTCAAATAGAAACACATATATCCTAGCTATGTACAAAGGAAAACAACACTGTGTTACAATTGTTAGGGAGATACTTCTATAAAAATTGAGACTGGCAATGATTTTTATGTCTGTTCATCATTGTTGTCAACCTAGCACAAGATCAGACAGTCCTAAGGGGAGGGAGCAGAAGACTTGGAATCTTTGATGTGGATCATCAACCCCCACAGAGCATACAAGCTGATGGCTCTATGGTGCCTTCTGGTCTTGCTCTTGCATTCTTGTCCTTACTTTCATACTTTCTTATCTGATAGATACACTTCCTAAGAACAATATGCTTGTTGCTAAGAACTATGAAGGACTCTGCTTCCACGTGAAGAACACAAACCTTCGGTATTTTTGCCCTGTTGTTCACTTGTTTTCAAGGTAACTTCAATAGGTTCACTTTTTAAAACTTTTTTAGTTCTTATATTTTTAGAGTAAGTTATTTGAATATTAAAAAATAAACTTTGTTTTTAAAAAGATTGTTGGTAGAAGCCAACGTTCTTCATAGAAGAGCTAAACAAGCTTAAAGGATTTGTGTTCTTTGGATTCAATCAAAAAAAATATTTTCTGTATTCAAACAGATATCATCAAAGCATTTGGCACAATTGCTCTTACTAAGTTGCCATTTTAGAACCAGAAATATGCTGTAAATCTTTGTAAAGATCTGTTTCATGGAAGACTAGTTTATATTCATTTGTTAAAAAACACTCATGGAACATGACTGAAGAATGTGCATGGTGAGTTGATCTTTCCACTCCAGTGATGTTGAAGTGGAAAGATCAGACACAGACTGGGAGAAAATATTTGTGAAAGTCATATTTGATAAATAATTGTCATCCAAATGTGCAAAAATACTCTTAAAACTCAATACCATAAGAACAAAAGAAAACAAATAAATAGGGGAAGAAAGATTTTGAAAGCGCACCACAAAGACATTCAGAAGGAAAATAAGCATACATCTTTCCACTCCAGTGATGCTGTTCCACATGGAAGCCAGGGCAGTACAGGGTTAAAAACATGCATGTATACTGGCATCAGATTGCCTTGGTTCAAAGCCCTGCTCTACAAATCATGCACAGGATAAGTCTGTGGATAACTTACTTCACTCTTAGTGACACAGTCTTCTCATTTCTACAATGGGGTAATAATTAACATATAGTAAGTATTTAGTGCTATTCCTGGCACTTTACAAGTTCTCAATTAATATAAGCTATCATTATCATTAAATGTAACAAGTAAGTTATCAATCATATTCTATTTTATTATAAAAGAAGCATCCCAAATCATTGACTTGTCTTTCTCATTTAATTGTAAATTAGGAAGTGTTAGGTTTAGAAAATATTGATTGGCTGATACAACATCCTTATGTAAAGGATATTAATATTACCAAAATTTCTCTAGGGAAGATATTTTTAATACAACTGTGTTGTCATAAAAAAAGGTTTTTCAACTTTTGTTGTCTCAGTTCTGTTTCTGTTTTTATAATGCATTCCTTTAGTATTTCAGTCTGTTTTGTGCCCCCACATTCCTTTAAGTATTCCAGAAATTTCATCTTGTTTTTTGATGATTCAGGCCAGGCCCTGACTCCCAGGTTATTAAGCAGGTCCCCTCTAGGACTTGCAGTGAAGAGAGATCTCAATAGGGCAGTGTGCATCTTTGTTGGGTGTGTGCAGAAAGGATACACAGAATTATTTGACCATTATAGTGGTCTCTTTCCTGGTGGGGAATGGGGGAGGGAAAAGGAGAAAAGTCAATTGACATTAAAAAGAATATATGTAAATGCCTCAACACTACCTCCTTCTCCAGCCCCTCTACTTCTGAGAGTTTTTCCATTTACCGGGAACCTGAACTGAGCACCTACATTTTCTGTGTTCTGTGTTTAAGGCATATATTTAGTTTATTCATTTAACCATTTTCTCTTTGTTAAAGTATAGGTAAGTGCATTTTAACTAACTCCAGAATAAAATTAAAATAAATATGTGCATTCCTCACTTCCACTTCTCAGTAATTCTTTGTACCACTGAAAATGGAACTACAGCTTTTCTCTACTTTTCTGCCCAGGCCACTGCCCCAGTCTTTTTCTTTCTGAGTCCTCCACTTGTTCTACTACATACTGTTCTCTCTTCTCTTTCTCATCTTTTTTTAAAGTACTTATTTTTTAGAGCAGTTTTTAGATGCACAGCAATATTGAGGGGAAAGCAGAGATTTCCCGTACACACTTACCCAAAACATACAAAGCTCCTCCCATCATCACATCCCCTACCAGAGTGATACCTTTACTACAACTGACAAATCTACATTAGCACATTATTATCACAGTTTACATTGATCTTCCTGCTTGGTGGTGTAATTCAACAGGTTTCAAAAAATGTATGCAAATGACATAAATCCACCATCATAGTGTCATGCAGAGTATTTTCATTGTCCTAAAAATTATCAATGTTCTGCCGAATCATCTCTCTCCTCCTTTAAACCTGTCAGCCGCTGATCTTTTTACTATCTCCATAGTTTTGCCTTTTTCAGAATGTCATATAGTTAGAATTACACAGTAGGTGACTTTCAGATTGAGTTCTTTCACTCAGAAATGTGCACTAAAGCTCCTCTACGTCTTTCTGTGGCTTCATAGCACATTTCCTTTTAGCGGTAAATAAAATTACATTGGCAGAATGTATTATAGTTTACTTTTTCACTTGGCTACTGAAGAACATCTTGGTTGCTTCCAAGTCTAGCAATTATGAATAAAGCTGCTATAAACATTCATGGTTCAGGCTTTTTGTAAACCTAAGTTTTCAGCACATTTGGATAAATACCAAAGAGTATGAATGTTGGATTGTATGTTGAGTATGTTTAGTTTTCTAAGAAACCAATAAAACTGTCTTCCTAAGTGGCTGTGCCATTTTGCATTCCCACCAGCAATGAATTAGAGTTCCTCTTGCTCCAAATCCTTGTTAGCACTTGGTGTTGTCAGTGTTCTGGATTTTGACCATTCTAATAGATATATGTTGATATCTCATTATTGCTTTAATTTGCATTTCCTTAATGACATTATGTGAAGCATCTTTTCGTATGCTTGTTTTCCATCTGAATGTCTTTGATGGTGAGCTTTCAAGATCTTTGCCTACAATAGTAGGTAAAAGCAAATATACTTGGGAATTTTTGTTGTTGTTCTTATTGTATTGAGTTTTAGAGTTTTTTGTATATTTGGATGACAATTATTTACCAAATATGACTTTCAAAAATATTTTCTCCCAGTCTGTGTCTGACCTTTTTATTTTCTTAACAATGTGTTTTGCAGAGAAGAAATTCTTTAATATAATGAAATTCAGCTTATCAATTTTTTTATGAATTATGCCTTTGGTGTTGTATCTAAAATATTGTCACCCAACTCAAGAACATCTAGATTTTTTTCCTGTTATGCTCTAGTTTTATAATTCTGCATTTTACACTTAGGTGTCTGGTCTGTTTTAAGCCCATTTTTGTGAGGGATATAAGAACTGGGTATAGATTTGTTTTTATGAATGTGGATGTTCAGTTGTTCCAGGATTATTTGCTGAAAAGATTGTCTTTGCTCAAAGATCAGTTGACTATATTCATGTGAGTCTATCTCTAAGCTCTCTATTCTGTTCCATTTATATATTTATCCATTCTTTCACAAATACCACACTGTCTTGATTACTGTAATGTCAGCTTGTGTCAGTCTTCCAACTCTGTTCTTTCAAATTTGTGTTAGCTATTTTGGATCTTTTGCCCCTCAATAAAAACTTCTGAATTAGTCTGTAGATATCATAAAATAATGTTCTAGGATTTTATTTGATATTACATTAAATCTATACATCAAATTTAAAAAATAACTGACATTTTGATGATATTGAATCTTCCTGTCCAGAATAGGGCATGTCTCTCCATTTATTTAGTTCTTTATTGATTTATTTCACCAGAACTCTGTAGTTTTTCTCAGATAAATCTCACACATAAAGTTTGTTGAGCGGAGGTGATAATGTAAATGACATTGTGTTTCTAATTTCAAATGTCACTATTGATTTTATATATATATGGAAATTGATTGACTTTTGTACATTACTATTTTTTTCCCACAACCTTGCTATAATTTACTTCTTCTAAGAGTTTTGCTTTGTTTAGAGGTTTTTTTTGTGTGCCACTTCTTTTGGATTCTTCACAGACAATCATGTTATATGTGAACGATGGCAGTTTTATTTTTTTCCTTCTCGTTCTGTATACATTTTATTTCCTTTATTTGTCTTATTGCATTAGCTAGAACTTCCAGTTCAATGCTGAGAAGGAGTGGTGAAAAGGTATATCTTTGGTTGTTTTTGAACTTAGCGGGAAAGCTTCTAGTTTTACACCATAATGTCTGATTTATCTGTAGATTCCTGTAGATATTGTTTATCAAGTTTAGGAAGCTCCTCTCTATTTCTAGTTTGCTGAGAGTTTTTATCATTAAAAGGTGTTGGATTTGTCTAATGTTTTTTTCTGTATCTATTGATATAATCAAGTGATTTTCTTCTTCTTTAGCCTATTGATGTAACAGATTAATTGATTTTAGAATGTTGAACTAGCCTTTCATAGATATAATACATCCCACTTAATCATGGTATACAATTGTTGAATTTGATTTGCTTATATTTCTTAAAGATTTTTGCATCTATATTTTTGAAATATATTAGTCTGTAGCTTCCATTCTTGTAATAATTTTGGTTTTAAAATGAATTTCTGGGGGGGCTTCTATGATGGCATCATAGAGGTGACTCTAGATTGCAGCTCTCAGTGAAGGCGCAGAGGGTGAGTCCTAGCCGCATTCTCGGACAGATCTTTTTTGCCCACAGAATGTTGAACATCCCAGGTGTGAAAGAGACATGGGATGCTAGAGAAGCTGGCTCGTGCAGCTGCTTCAGCCGGTTCCACAGCGCAGCAGCACCGGGCACAAAACTCACTGGTCCAGGTGCCCTGTTAAACCAGCAATCTGAGATTTGGAAGGGCATATTGGCATGTCCATCTGAATGAATGGGACTTGGACAATGAGCCAGACCAGGAGATTCCTGGGAAACGTGATCTGAGCTGTTACAGTGGGCAGCGGCACAGGAGATCACATGGATCCCAGTGCCCTATCAGCAGGCTACTGGGGTGCCAGTGAGAGAGTCAACCATTAAGCTTGGGGAGAGGAAGAGAGAGAGAGAGAGGATGGAATCTGAGGCAGGGAGCTGGGTGATCAGGCTCGGTTGGTCCCACCCTGATGGGGACAAGCAGGGTGGCGATTGGAGGCACTCGGGGCTGAGAGTTTTGCTGCCAGCATCTAGGATGGTGCAGCCCAGTGGGGGAGGGGTGTCCACCACTACTGAGGCAATTCCCCCCTACTGAAGTACCACCCAGGGCTGATGCAGCCTGCTGTTTCTGAGGCAACCTGCCAAAACAGAGAGACTCCACCAGCAGGGTGGAGCAAGCCACAGTAGAGTGGAGCAAGCCACAGCAGAACAGAGCCCAGCAGCAACAGGGCAGAACAGCATTAGCCAGGCGGAGCGCCAACAGGCAAATAGTGGATAGACTGTCTTCTAGCTTGGCAGGACAGTGCAACAAATACTCATAAAGAAAGCCCCAACTCGCTGAGACAGAGCATCTAAAAGAGAAAAAAAAGGGGGGGGGTTATGAGTTCCATTGCAGCAGACATAAACACATCCTCCGAACAACCCTGAATGAAGAACGGAGCTCACAGCTCAGCAATGCAGCTCCTACAAAGCACAGACCATCTACTGAAGCAGCTCTGTGACCCCTGTATATCCAAAGAGTCACCTCAAAAAAGGACTAATCAGACTGACATTTGGCATGCATCATTCTGAAACAAAGATAGCAGAAGAAAAAACTGGTAGCATCCCTCACTGTTCTGGTGCTGCTACAGGTGTACCCCAGAGAAGCAGGGCCTGGAATAGACTTCAGCGCTCATACAGCAGAGGGGCTAGACCATAAGAAAGAAAACTAAGTAACAGAAATACCTCATCATCAACAATCTGGGCATCCACACAGAGACCCAACTGAAAAATCAGCAAGTACTAAGATGACAGGTGGATAAATCCATAAAGATGGGAAGAAACCAGCGCAAAAAGGAGGAAAACACCCGAAACAAAAACACTTCACCTCCTACAAAGAACCAAAACTCCTCACCAGCAAGGGAACAAAGCTGGACAGAGAATGAGTGTGACAAAATAATGGAATCAGACTTCAGAAAGTGGATAATGAGAAACTTCAGTGAGCTAAAAGAACATGTTCTAAATCAGTGCAAAGAAACAAAGACCCTTGAAAAAAGATTTGAAAAAAGATTTGAGGAATTGATAACAAGAATGGACAACTTAGAGAGGATTATGAATAAACTGAAGGAGCTGAAAAACACAACATGAGAATTTCGCAAAGCATGCACAAGTTTTCAACAGCCGAACTGACCAAGCAGAAGAAAGAATATTAGAAGTCGAAGATCAACTCAATGAAATAAAATGAGAAACCAAGATCAAAGAAAAAAGCACAAAAGGAAATGAAAAAAACTCCAAGAAATGTGGGAATATGTGAAGAGACCCAACCTATATTTGAGAGATGTACCAGAATGTGAGGAAAAGAATAAATCCAAGCTGGAAAACACTGTTCAGGATATTATCCAGAAAAATTTCCCCAACATAGCAAGACAGGTCAACACTCAACTCCAGAAAATACAGAGAACACCACAAAGATACTCCGCAACAAGAGCAACCCCAAGGCACATAATCGTCAGATTCACCAGAATTGAAATGAAGAAGAAAATATTAAGGGTAGCCAGAGAAAAAGGTCGGGTCACCCACAAAGGGAAGCCCATCAGACTCACAGCAAATCTCTTGGCAGAGACCCTACAAGCCAGAAGAGAGTGGGAACCAATATTCAACATCCATAAAGAAAAGAAATTTCAACCCAGAATTTCATATCCAGCCAAAGTCAGCTTCATAAGTGAAGGAAAAATAAAATCCTTCATGAACAAGCAAGTACTCAAAGATTTTCTCACCACTAGGCCTGCTTTACAAGAGCTCCTGAAAGAGGCACTACACATAGAAAGAAACAACCAGTTCCAGCCATCCTAAAAGCATACCAAATGCTGAAGAGCATCAACAAAATGAAGAATCTACATGAACCAATGGGCAAAACAGCCAGCTAGCATCAAAATGGCAGTATCCAATTCACAGATAACAATATTAACCCTAAATGTAAATGGGCTAAATGCACCAATCAAAAGACACAGACTGGCAAATTTGATAAAAAGCCAAAACCCATTGGTGTGCTGTATCCAGGAAACCCACCTCACAAACAAGGATACACAAAGGCTGAAAATAAAGGGATGGAGGAAGATTTACCAAGCAAATGGAGAGCAAAGAAAAGCAGGAGTTGCAATTCTCGTCTCTGATAAAATAGACTTTAAAGCAACAAAGATTAAAATGAACAAAGAAGGTCATTACATAATTGTAAAAGGATTGATACAACAAGAAGAGCTAACAATTGCAAATATATGTGGACCCAATGCAGGAACACCCAGATATATAAGGCAAGTTCTTAATGACTTACAAAGAGACTTAGACTCCCACACAATAATAGTGGGAGACTTTAACACTCCACTGCCAATAGCAGACAGATCAACCAGACAGAAAATTAACAATGATATCCAGGACTTGAACTCAGACCTAGAGCAAGCAAACGTGATAAACATTTACAGAACTCTCCACCCCAAATCCACAGAATATACATTCTTCTCAGCATCACATCACACCTACTCCAAAATTGACCACATAGTTGGAAGTAAAGCACTCCTCAGCAAATGCAAAACAACTGAAATAATAACAACCAGTCTCTCAGACCATAGTGCAATCAAGTTGGAACTCAGAATTCAGAAAAATAACTCAGAACCGAACAGCTTCATGGAAACTGAACAACTGGCTTTTGAATGTTGATTGGATAAACAATGAAATGAAGGCAGAAATAAAGAAGTTCTTTGAAACCAATGAGAATGAAGACACAACGTACCAGAATCTCTGGAACACATTTAAAGCAGTCTGTAGAGAAAAATATATAGCAATAGGTGCCCACATGAGAAAAGTGGAGAGATCCAAAATTGACACCATAACGTCAAAATTGAAAGAGCTAAAGAAGAAAGATCAAAAAAGCTCAAAACCAAGCCGAAGACAAGAAATAACTAAGATCAAATCAGAACTGAAGGAGATAGAGACAAGAAAAACCCTTCAAAAAATCAATAAATCCAAAAGCTGGTTTTTCTTTTTTTTTTTTTTTTAATTTTTATTGTATTATAGGTTTTGGGGTACATGTGCAGAACGTGCAAGATAGTTGCATAGGTAGACACATGGCAGTGTGTTTTGCTGCCTTCCTTCCCTTCACCCACACTTGGCATTCATCCCCAGGATATCCCTCCCCAGCCCCCCCCCACTGTCCCTCTTCCATTCCCCTCAATAGACCCCAGTGTATAGTAGACGGCCTCTCTGTGTCCATGTGTTCTCATTTTTCTCATCCACCTATGAGTGAGTATATGCGGTATTTCTTTTTCTGTTCTTGTGTCAGTTTGCTGAGAATAACGTTCTCCAGATTCATCCATGTCCTTACAAAGGACACAAACTCATCATTTTTAATTGCTGCATAACATTCCATGGTGTATATGTGCCACATTTTCCCAGTCCAGTCTATCATCAATGGGCATTTGGGTTGGTTCCAGTTCTTTGCTATTGTAAACAGTGCTGCAATGAACATTCGTGTGCATGTGTCCTTATAGAAGAATGATTTATAGTTCTTTGGATATATACCCAGTAATGGGATTGCTGTGTCAAATGGAATTTCTATTTCTAGATCCCTGAGGAATCGCCACACTGTCTTCCACAATGGTTGAACTAATTTACACTCCCACCAACAGTGTAAGAGTGTTCCTATTTCTCCACATCCTCTCCAGCACCTGCTGTCTCCAGATTTTTTAATGATCACCATTCTAACTGGTGTGAGATGGTATCTCAATGTGGTTTTGATTTGCATCTCTCTAATGACCAGTGATGATGTGCATTTTTTCATATGTTTGTTGACCTCATGTATGTCTTCTTTTGTAAAGTGTCTGTTCATATCCTTTGCCCATTTTTGAATGGGCTTGTTTGTTTTTTTCCTGTAAATCTGTTTGAGTTCTTTGTGAATTCTGGATATCAGCCCTGTGTCAGATGCGTAAACAGAAAAGATTTTTTCCCATTCTGATGGTTGCCGATTCACTCTAGTGACTGTTTCTTTTACTGTGCAGAACCAAATCAAGAACAAACTGCCATTCACAAATGCTACAAAGAAAGTAAAATACCTAGGAATACAATTCACAAGGAACGTAAGGGATCTCTTCAAGAAAATCTACAAACCACTGCTCAATGAAATGAGAGAGGACACAAACAGATGGAGAAATATTCCATGTTCGTGGTTAGGAAGAATCAATATCATGAAAACGGCTATACTGCCCAAAGTAATTTACACAATCAATGCTACCCCATCAAACTACCATTGAATTTCTTCACAGAATTGGAAAAAACACCATAAACTTTATATGGAACCAAAAGAGACCCCGCATAGCCAAGTCAATTCAAGCAAAAAGAACACAGCAGGAGGCATCACACTACCAGACTTCAAACTATACTACAAGGCTACACTAATCAAAGCAGCATGGTACTGGTACCAAAACAGAGATATAGACCAATGGAACAGAACAGAGGCATCGGAGGCAACACAACATATCTACAACCATATAATCTTTGATAAACCAGACAAAAACAAGCAATGGGGAAAGGATTCCCTGTTTAATGAATGATGTTGGGAAAACTGGCTAGCCATGTGCAGAAAGCAGAAACTGGACCCCTTCCTGACACCTTACACTAAAATTAACTCCAGATGATTTAAAGACTTAACCATAAGACATGACCCCATAAAAACCCTAGAAGTAAATCTAGGCAAAACCATTCAGGACATAGGAGTAGGCAAGGACTCCATGACCAAAACACCACAAGCATTGGCAACAAAAGCCAAAATACACAAATGGGACCTGATCAAACTCCACAGCTTCTGCACAGCAAAAGAAACTGTCAGTAGAGTGAATCGGCAACCATCAGAATGGGAAGAAATCTTTGCAGTTTACGCATCTGACAAATGGCTGATATCCAGAATTTACAAAGAACTCAAACAGATTTACAGGAGAAAAACAAACAAGCCCATTCAAAAATGGGCAAAGGATATGAACAGACACTTTACAAAAGAAGACATACATGAGGCCAACAAACACATGAAAAAATGTTCATCATCACTGGTCATTAGAGAGATGCAAATCAAAACCACATTGAGATACCACCTCACACCAGTTAGAATGGCGATCACTAAAAAATCTGGAGACAGCAGATGCTGGAGAGGATTCAGAGAAATAGGAACACTCTTACACTGTTGGTGGGAGTATAAATTAGTTCAACCATTGTGGAAGACGGTGTGGCGATTCCTCAAGGACCTAGAAGTAGAAATTCCATTTGACCCAGCAATCCCATTACTGGGTATATATCCAAAGGACTATAAATTGTTCTACTATAAGGACACATGCACACGAATGTTCATTGAAGCACTGTTTACAATAGCAAAGTCCTGGAACCAACCCAAATGCCCATCGATGATAGACTGGACTGGGAAAATGTGGCACATATACACCATGGAATATTATGCAGCAATCAAAAATGATGAGTTTGTGTCCTTTGTAAGGACATGGATGAATCTGGAGAACATCATTCTCAGCAAACTGACACAAAAACAGAAAAACAAATACCGCATATTCTCACTCTCAGGCGGGTGAGAAAAATGAGAACACATGGACACAGTGAGGGGGTCTACTACACACTGGGGTTTATTGGGGGGAAGGGGGGAGGGACAGTCCGGTGGGCTGGGGAGGGATAGCCTGGGGATAAATGCCAAGTGTGGGTGAAGGGAAGGAAGGCAGCAAAGCACACTGACATGTGTGTACCTATGCAACTATCTTGCACGTTCTGCACATGTACCCAAAACCTATAATGCAACAAAAAATTTAAAAAAAATATGAACTTCCTTGGTTTGAATTTTGCTCTAAAATTTGTATAGCTACTCTTACTTTCTTTTTATAATATTAATGTTAGCATGGTATATCTTTGTCTATTCATTTACTTTTAATCTATTAATGTCTTTATATTTAAAGTGGGTTTTTGGAGACAGTATATAATATAAACATAATTTCATAATATCTGTCTTTTAATTGGTGTATTCAGACCATTGATATTCAAAATGATAATTGATATATTTAGAGTAATAGCTACCGTTTTGTAACTGTTTTCTATTTGTTGCCTTAATTCTTTGTTCCTTTTTTAAAAAATTTTCTGCTTATTGTGGCTTTAATTGAGCATTTTATATGAATCTACTTTCTGATATGCTGCTTCCTCAGCATATCAATTGTGTCTCTCTTTTTAAATTTTTGTGGTTGCCCTAATATTCATAACATACATTTACAACTGACCCAAGTTTGTTTTCAAATAATACTATGCTACTTCACAGGTAGTGTGAGTACCTTATAATAACAAAATATTCCTAATTTCTCCCTCCCATCCCTTATATCATTGCTGTCATTTTTTCACTTATACATAAGCATACATATATATGGCACATACATAAGCATACATAATTGAATGAATCATTATTATTATTTTAAACAAACTGTTATCTGCTAGATGAATTAAAAAGGACAAAAATAAAAGTTTTTATTTTACCTTCACTTATTTCTTACCTGGTGCTCTTACTTTCTTTATGTATATTCAAATTTCTGACTTATTTTTCTTCTCTCCCATGCAGTTTAAACATTTTTAAATATTTTTAAATATGTATTTATTATTTATTTATTAAAAATAATATAAATGTTATTTATGTATGTATTACTATATATTGTATATAAATATAAACATTTGTTATGTTTGCATGTATAAATATGTATATTATAAATAAATATATATTTTATGTCTTTATTTAATAGTCATTAAATACTTTAAATATTTCAATTCACTATCTTCTTGTTTGCAAGAAGTTGGCTATATTTCTTGTCTTTTATCCTCTATCAGTAAAGTATTTTTTTTCCTCTTGTTTCTTTCAGGATTTTTTTAACCTTTGATTTTTCTACAGTTTGAATATGACATGCCTCAGTGCTGAATTTTTTGTTTGTTCATTGGTGTTTACCCTGCTTGGTGTCCTCTGAGCTTCCTCAATCTGTGGTTCAGTGTCTGACATTAATTTAGAAAAATCTCAGTCATTATTACTTGAAAATTTCTTCTGTTCCTTTCTCTCTTTCTGGTACTCCCATTATTCATATATTACCCCTTTTGTAGTTGTCCCACTGTTCTTGAATATTCTCCACTGTTCTATTTTTCATCATTTGTTCTCTTGGCTTTTTCATTGTTCTTTCGATGGAATGGTGACTTCTAGGCAGCTCCTTACATGCAAAATCAAACCCAGAAGTCTTGCTTCGTTTTTGTCTCTTCAACATAGCTCCTTTAGATTGAGTACACTCTGAATTTTTTGAAATGCTGAGTTGCATGTGGCTCTTTTGTTTTAAAAGATCACAGTTGAATTTACTCAGCTTGTGGTGGCTTGTCCAGGTTTGATTTGATATTTGGCTCTTAAGCAGCTTTATGCCCTCAGTGAAGCGGAAAGAAAAAGATTAACCAGGAAGAGAGTTACATGTCACATTGCCAGTCACTGTCAGTGATCCTACTCAATAGTGTCAGACTTCTGACATCCTGGGTGACTCGGGAAAACGTCCAAGACAATCCCTTACACTAAAGTGTCCTCCGTATTTCTGGTGTACCTATATTATTCTGGCAATTGATGGGCCCAGATTATTACTTACTTTTAAAACATATATCCTATAGGCATACTCACCTTAACTTGAAACCAAGAATTCACTTGGAAATCAAAAGATTTCACTATTTGTTTTTCCTGTGTAAAATAGAGTGACTTGCAATGCTCCTCCTAATATCACATCCCCTACCAGAGTGGTACATTTACTTCAATTGACAAATCTACACTAGCACAATATTATCATGATTTACATTAATCTTCATGCTTGGTGTTGTAATTCTACAGGTTTCAAAAAATGTAAATGACATAAATCCACCATCATAGTGCCATACAGGTTTTTTATTGTGCTAAAAATTATTTATGTTCCGCCAAATTATCTCCCTTCTTTTTTAAACCCTGTCAACCACTGATGTCATTAATAGCTAAAGGTTTCTTTAGAAAATGCTGCCACTCTAATTACAAAATTCCTTAAAAATATGTATATCTTTTGCACCAGCATTTTTATATCTAGTAATTGACCAAAAGGAAATCCTAATCCTAAGGGAACAGATATTTAGCTGAAGATGTTTATGATAATGCTATTTATTTAGAATAGCCCAACTGTTAAATGTAGAAAATGGTTAAAAATTCTATGGTACCTTTATACACAGAAATTATACGCTATCATTAAAAATGATGTTGTAAAAGAACATTTATTCACCTAAAAAAATCATGAGAAATTGATATGTGCAAGAATATAAACATCTTTATGGAGTACCTACAATATGCTCCCATCTTTAGAAAGTATATATATATATATATATATATATATATATATATATATATATGCCTAGAAAAACATCCAGAAACCTATTAGACAAATGTCAACTGCAATTAATTATTGGGTGGTGAAATAATGAGTTTTAATTTTTTTGCACTTCTTAATTTGTGTTTATTTTGCAATAAATGAGTAGCAATGAAAAATTTTTAGTCTTTTGGAAGCCTTTTTGGAAAATAATTATTGCAGCTTTTGTGAGAACCACCAATGGATACTGTTTCAGTCCTTCTGCTCTGAGAAGTATACAAGGTATGGTCATAGAAACTATTTGGGCTATGAAACAGTGCACATGAAGGTTATCCAAGGGCTGGAGATTATAAGGCACCAGCATAACCTTGCCACAAACAGGTTTACTCTTATGAAACAAATCTATCTAGGTGGGTTCATCTTTTACTAAGTATTTCTCTATTGACACAGCTTTAATCATCAATGTTTAATTACTTTTTATAATTTGCATTAAGCACTATAGCATTATGTTGCACAGTTCTTCAACACATAACAAGACTTGAACCTGCAACTGGGTCATTCCCAGTGAATATGACACAGCATTTTTGTACAAGTACCTACACAGAGCGTGGCAGTTAAGGAGGTTCAGTCATAGGCTGTGAGGTTGTGCAAAAATTAGGAGACAAACCCTAGATAATGATGGAAGTATGCATACAGCAGAATGAAGAAGGGTCATTATGGTCTACAACTGCAGACATTCACAAGTGTTTCCTAACGTGCTTCATTCCTGGCATGTGGAAACATAACCTTAAAGATCTCCCTTTAAGTCAAGCTTCTTGAATGTTAAATATGTAAACATGTAAAAATAGGGAATCCTTTATAGATTATTACATTTTAAAGCTCATCATTTACACACATATAGCATTAAATTAAATAGGCACACTCTTTATATATAAACAAACTCTCCAGTGATTCATTTTCTCACCATGGAATTTCAATTTCTGATGGATTTTGGTGCACATATTGCATCATTTATATAAACACTTCACTCAAAGATGCCCATATAATTTAAGCTGCAGGTGAACTATCAAGAGAATAGGTGAAAGTCATTTACAAAATTGGAATGAGCCCTAGACAGAGGATGAAAAAATCTAAGCTCCTATAGATGTTTTCCAGAATTTTTAGTGCTCAGGATTATCTTCTTTAATTCCCAGAGCCACAATTCCTAGAAGCATAGGATCTCTCAAATATGGAGTAGGAAATTTTTCAGAACTGGAAGAGGATAAGTCATTCAATGAATGGTGAGAATTAAGCCTACTGTCAGTAGGTGGCATGCATGCCTTCAATTATTTGAAATACACTTATTGAGCACCTGCTCAAATAAATCATAGGGCCCAAAGATAATTTCCTGGAGGTATGTGTGACTCAAGGCAATTTAGTCTGTACGTGTCCTTCCTCTGTAGCTCATAAGCACTCTACACATGCAAAGTCAAGTTTAAATAAACACCAAGGGGAGCAGTGAGAAAAAAAAGTGAGAAAGGTGCAGCAACAGATTGAGTGTGTGTGTTTTTGTGTGTATATATGTAATGGAGAGAGAGGTGCCAGCAAAAGTTAGTTTTCCCTTTTTTTCAGGTCTCTTTTCCTCAGGAGCTGGAGGAGTGTTGCAGTCATCTCCTTTTCCCTTTTAAGTTCTCCTTCAGTCTCCACCCCTTCAAATAACCTCTGGAGCTTGAAATGATTTTTCTGATTAACTGTTCTCAGAATAACCATGTGGGCATAGGAGGAAAGCAGATTATAGATGCTACTGTGGTCTCCTAGCAACTGACACAATGAAGGCTCATTGGCTTGGGACGTTAGGCTGCAACCATCTTTAGGGAGTTGTATGTTTTCCATATGTGTTGAGAATTATTGCAAAGTCTAAGAGAATTAAATGAGAGAATTTGTTTACCCTTCTTTCTGGCTTCCTAAGGATTAACTTTCTAAATTCCAAAATTCTTTTTGTGTCTCCTCTCACTAAAATTATAAAATAATTCATTTCAGAGATTTCCAAGATGGTGCAGTAGGAACAGCTAGGGATTGCAGCTCTCAGTGAAGGCACAGAGGGTGAGTCCTAGCTACATTTTCAGAAGGACCTTTGTTGCCCACAGAATGGGGAAATTCCAAGATGTAGGAGAGATACAAGACACCAGCACAGCCCTTTTGGCTTGCGTGGCTGTTTCAGCCAGCACCGCGGTGCAGTGGCACCCCACACAAAACTCACCTGTCTGGGTGCCCTGTTAACCTGGCAATCTGAGATTTGGGAGGGAAGATTAACATATCCATCAGATTAAATGGGACTTAGACAGTGAGCCAGACCAGGAGATTCCTGAAAAGCGTGATTTGAGCCAGTGCAGTGAATCACAGCACAGGAAATCACACAGATTCCAGCACCCTATCAGAAGGTGACTGAAACACCTGTGAGAGAGTCAACTGTTCAACTTAAAAAGAAAAGAGATAGAGAGAGAGAGAAATGACTCTGAGGCAGGGAGCCAGGTGATCAGGCTCGGTGGGTCCCACCCCCACAGAGACAAACAAAATGGCTATTCAAAATGCTCAAGTTTGAGAGTTTTACTGCAGGCTCACCTGAATCTAAGACTGTGCAGCTCGGTGAAGGAGGGGCATGCACCACTACTGATGCATACTGACCCTATTGAGGTACATGCCCATTTCTGAAGCAGACTGCCATTGCTGAGGCAACCCGCCATAATAGAGAAACTCATCCAAAAGGGTGGAGCCCACCATAGTAGGGCAGAGCCCCACAGCAGCAGGGCAGACCCCGTGGTAGGAGAGTGGAGCCTCGGCAGGCAAATAGTGACTAGACTGCCCCCTAGCTGGGCAGGACAGTGCAACAGATACTCATAAAGAAGCCCCAACTCCCTGACAAAGAGCATCTGAGGAAAAAAAAAGGGGGGGTTATAAGTTCTGCTGCAGCAGACCTAAGAACACCCACCCAACAACCTGAATGAACAACGGAGCTCACAGCTCAGCACTTGAGCTCCTATACAGTACAGACTGTCTCCACAAGCAGCTCCCTGACCACTGTATATCCAAAGAGACACCTCAAAAAAAAAAACTAATCAGACTGACACTTGGCTGGCATTATTCTGGGACAAAGATAGCAGAAGAAGAAACTGGTACCATCCCTCACTGTTCCACAGCTGCTACAAGTATATCCCAGACAAGCAGGGCCTGGAGTGGACCTCAGCAGTCATACAGCAGAGAGGCTAGACTGTTAGAAGGAAAACTAAGTAACAGAAATACTTCATCACCACAATCTGGGCATCCACTCAGAGACCCAATCAAAAAGTCAGCAACTACTAAAACGACAGGTGGATAAATCCACAAAGATGGGAAGAAACCAGCACAAAAATGAGGAAAACACCCAAAACCAAAACACCTCACCTCCTACAAAGGACCAAAACTCCTCACCAGCAAGGGAACAAAGCTGGACAGAGAATGAGTGTGACAAAATGACAGAATCAGACTTCAGAAGGTGGATAATGAGAAACTTCGGTGAGCTAAAAGAACATATTCTAAATCAATGCAAAGAAACTAAGAACCTTGAAAAGAGATTCAAGGAAATGATAACAAAAAAAGGACAACTTAGAGAGGAATATGAATGAATTGAAAGAGCTGAAAACACAACACGAGAACTTCGTGAAGCATGCATAAGTTTCAGTAGCTGAATGGACCAAGCAGAAGAAAGGATATCAGAAGTCGAAGATCAACTCAATGAAATAAAATGAGAAACCAAGATTAAAGAAAAAAGCGCATAAAAGCATGAACAAAATCTCCAAGAAATGTGGGACTATGTGAAGAGACCCAACCTACGTTTGATAGGTGTACCAGAATGTGATGAAGAGAATGAATCCAAGCTGGAAAACACTCTTCAGGATAGTATCCAGGAAAATTTCCCCAACATAGCAAGACAGGTCAATACTCAACTCCAACATCCTTAAAGAAAAGAATGTTCAACCAAGAATTTCATGTCCAGCCAAACTGAGCTTCATAAGTGAAGGAAAAACAAAATCCTTCATGAACAAGCAACTACTCAGAGATTCTGTCACCACTAGGCCTGCTCTACAAAAGCTCCTGAAAGAGGCACTACACATAGAAACAACCAGTACCAGCCATCCTAAAAGCATACCAAATGCTAAAGAGCATCAACAAAATGAAGAATCTACATGAACCAATGGGAAAAACAGCCAACTGGCATCAAAATGGCAGTATGAAATTCACACATAACAATATTAACCCTAAATGTAAATGGGCTTAATGCACCAATCAAAAGACACAGACTGGCAAATTGGATAAAAAAAACAAAACCCATCGGTGTGCTGTATCCAGAAAACCCACCTCACATGCAAGGATACAAAAAGGCTCAAAATACAGGGATGAAGAAAGATTTACCAAGCAAATAGAGAGCAAAAAAAAAAAAAAGCAGGAGTTGCAACTCTCATCACTGATAAAATAGACTTAAAGGAAAAAGATTAAAAGAGACAAAGAAGGTCATTACATAATGGTAAAAGGATGAATACAACAAGAAGAGCTAACGATTCTAAATATATATGGACCCAATGCAGGAGCACCCAGATATATAAGGCAAGTTCTTAATGACTTACAAACAGACTTAGACTCCCACACAATAATAGTGGGAGACTTTAACACTCCACTGTCAATAGCAGACAGATCAACCAGACAGAAAATTAACAAGGATATCCAGGACTTGAACTCTAACCTGGAACAAGCAAACCTCATAGACATTGACAGAACTCTCTACCCCAAATCCACAGAATATACATTCTTCTCAGCACCACAACACACCTACTCCAAAATTGACCACATAATTGGAAGTAAAGCATGCCTCAGCAAATGAAAAACAACTGAAATCATAACAAACAGTCATTCAGACCATAGGGCAATCAAGTTGGAACTCAGAATTCAGAAAATAACTCAGAACTGCACAGCTACATGGAAACTGAACAACTGGCTCTTGAATGTTGATTGGATAAACAATGAAATGAAGGCAGAAATAAGAAGTTATTTGAAACCCATGAAAACGAAGACAAAACATACCAGAATCTATGGGACACATTTAAAGCAGTCTGTAGAGAAATATATATAGCAATAAGTGCCCAAATGAGAAGAGTGGAGAGATCCAAAATTGACACCCTATCGTCAAAATTGAAAGAGCTAGAGGAGCAAGATCAAAAAAGCTCAAAACCTAGTCGAAGACAAGAAATAACTAAGATCAGAACAGAAATGAAGGAGATAGAGACAAGAAAAACCCTTCAAAAAATCAATAAATCTAAGAGCTGATTTTTCGAAAAGATCAACA
Organism: Saguinus oedipus; assembly: GCA_031835075.1. Taxonomy (NCBI): domain Eukaryota; kingdom Metazoa; phylum Chordata; class Mammalia; order Primates; family Cebidae; genus Saguinus; species Saguinus oedipus. The sequence continues at coordinate 32,049,297 of CM063177.1, read as the reverse complement.
AAATAGACAGACCACTAGCCAGACTGATAAAAAAGAAAAGAGAGAACAACCAAATAGATGCAATAAAAAACGATAATGGGGAAATCACCACAGATTCCACAGAAATTCAAACCATCATCAGAGAATACTACAAACACCTCTATGCACATAAACTAGTAAACCAGGAAGAAATGGATAAATTCCTGGATGACTCTGTCCTCCCAAGCCTAAATCAGGAGGAAGCTGAAACTATGAATAGACCAATAACAAGGTCTGAAGTTGAGGCAGCAATTAAGAGCATACCACACAACAAACGCCCAGGTCCAGATGGGTTCACAGCCAAATTCTACCAGACACAAAAGAGAATCTGGTACCATTCCTTCTGAAACTATTCCAAATAATCCAAAAAGAGGGAACCCTTCCCAAATCATTTTATGAGACCAACATCATCCTGATACCAAAACCCGGAAGAGACTCAACAAGAAAAGAAAACTTCAGGCCAATATCCATGATGAACATAGATGCAAAAATCTTCAATAAAATACTGGCAAACCGATTGCAACAGCACTTTAAAAAACTTATCCATCATGATCAAGTAGGATTCATCCCTGGGATGCAAGGCTGGTTCAACATACACAAGTCTATAAATGTAATTCACCACATAAACAGAAGAAAAAACAAAAACCACATGATTATATCTATTGACGCAGAGAAGGCATTTGACAAAATTCAACAGCCCTTTATGCTTAAAACCCACAATAAACTTGGTATTGATGGAACATACCTCAAAGTAATAAAAGCAATTTACGACAAACCAACAGCCAATATCATAATTAATGGGCAAAAACTTGAAGCATTCCCTTTGAAATCCAGCACTAGACAAAGATGCCCTCGCTCACCACTTCTATTCAACATAGTACTGGAAGTTCTAGCCAGATCAATCAGGCAAGAAAAAGAAATAAAGGTTATTCAAATAGGAAAGGTGGAAGCCAAATTGTCTCTATTTACAGACGACATGATAGTATACCTAGAAGACCACATCACCTCAGCCCAATAACTCCTGAAACTGATAAGCAACTTCAGTAAAGTCTCAGGATATAAAATCAATGTGCAAAAATCACAAGCATTCCTATACACCAATAACAGACTTAAAGAGAACTAAATCAAGAATGAACTGCCATTCACAATTGCTACAAAGAAAAGAAAATACCTAGGAATACAACTCACAAGGAATATAAGGGACCTCTTTAAGGAAAACTACAAACCACTACTCAATAAAGTAAGAGAGGACACAAACAGATGGAGAAACATTCCATGTTCGTGGTTAGGAAGAATCAATATCGTGAAAATGGCTATACTGACCAAAGTAATTTACACAATCAATTCTATCCCCATCAAACTGCCATTGAATTTCTTCACAGAATTGGAAAAAACCACCATGAACTTCATATGGAACCAAAAGAGACCCCGCATAGCCAAGTCAATTCTAAGCAAAAAGAACAGAGCGGGAGGCATCACACTACCAGACTTCAAACTATACTACAAGGCTACAGTAATCAAAACAGCATGGTACTGGTACCAAAACAGAGATATAGACAAATGGAACAGAACAGAGGCATCGGAGGCAACAAAACATATCTACAACCATATAATGTTTGATAAACCTGATAAAAACAAGCAATGGGGAAAGGATTCCCTGTTTAATAAATGGTGTTGGGAAAACTGGTTAGCCATGTGCAGAAAGCAGAATCTGGACCCCTTCCTGACACCTTACACTAAAATTAACTCCAGATGGATTAAAGACTTAAACATAAGACCTGGCACCATAAAAACCCTAGAAGAAAATCTAGGCAAAACCATTCAGGACATAGGAGTAGGCAAGGACTTCATGACCAAAACACCAAAAGCATTGGCAACAAAAGCCCAAATAGACAAATGGGACCTAATCAAACTCCACAGCTTCTGCATGGCAAAAGAAACAGTCACTAGAGTGAATCGGCAACCATCAGAATGGGAAGAAATCTTTGCAGTTTACGCATCTGACAAATGGCTGATATCCAGAATTTACAAAGAACTCAAACAGATTTACAAGAAAAAAGCAAAGAAGCCCATTCAAAAATGGGCAAAGGATATGAACAGACACTTTACAAAAGAAGACATGCATGAGGCCAACAAACACATGCAAAAATGCTCATCATCACTGGTCATTAGAGAGATGCAAATCAAAACCACATTGAGATACCATCTCATGCCGGTTAGAATGGCGATCATTAAGAAATCTGGAGACAGCAGATGCTGGAGAAGATGTGGAGAAAGAGGAACACTGTTACACTGTTGGTGGAAGTGTAAATTAGTTCAACCATTGTGGAAGACAGTGTGGAGATTCCTCAGGGACCTAGAAATAGAAATTCCATTTGACCCAGCAATCCCATTACTGGGTATATATCCAAAGGACTATAAATCGTTCTACTATAAGGACACATGCACACGAATGTTCATTGCAGCACTGTTTACAATAGCAAAGACCTGGAACCAACCCAAATGCCCATCGATGATAGACTGGACTGGGAAAATGTGGCACATATACACTATGGAATATTATGCAGCAATCAAAAATGATGAGTTTGTGTCCTTTGTAAGGACATGGATGAATCTGGAGAACATCATTCTCAGCAAACTGACACAAGAACAGAAAAAGAAATACCGCATATTCTCACTCATAGGCAGGTGAGAAAAATGAGAACACATGGACACAGGGATGGGGTCTACTACACACTGGGGTCTTTTGGGGGGAATGGGGGAGGGACACTGGGTGGGCTGGGGAGGGATAGCCTGGGAATAAATGCCAAGTGTGGGTGAGAAGAAGAAGGCAGCAAAACACACTGTCATGTGTGAACCTATGCAACTACCTTGCATGTTCTGCATATGTACCCCAAAACCTATAATGCAATAAAAATTTAAAAATTAAATAAATAAATAAGCAAGTGCCTTCATTGCCATACACATAACTTAATGTAGGAGTGCAATTTGTATCTTAAATTGAAATAAAAATCCCAATTAAATTAAAAAAAACACACACACTGCCATGTGTGTACCTATGCAACTATCTTGCACGTTCGGCACATGTACCCCAAAACCTAAAATGCAATAAAAATTAAGATAAATAAACAAATAATAAATAATAAAATAATTCACTTCATTCTTTTGCTTTCACAAATAGCGCATTTTGACAATAACATATAATGTTATAATTTATTAACATGGTTCACACTGTAAAGAACTGATGATTTCAAAGGATGTTAACATTAAACTTGTCTTAGAAGTTACTATGATTTTTCACTTGTAATTATTTCCATAACATTCGAGTATTGACTATGAAAGACAAAAATCTGATTCCTTAAAGGTTAATTTTTTATATTATTGTTATTCTAGACTTACTGCATTGTTCATGAACCTTTAGTAAACTTGACTTTTAAGTGTTTTCTGGAGTTCAAAAAATAAGTGATTCTTGAATAGATGCATTAAAAAAAGATAGAGAGGAGATCACTACCGATTCCTCAGAAATAAATACTACCATCAGAGATTACTACAAACAATGCTATGCATACAAACCAGTAAATCTGGAAGTAATGGATAAATTCCTGGACACTTGCACATTCCCAAGACTAAACCAGGATGAAATTGAAACCCTGAATAGACTAATAACCAGGCCTGAAGTCAAGGCAGCAATTAATAGCCTACCAACCAAAAAAGTCCAGGTCCAGATGGGTTCACAGATGAAGTCTACTAGACATACAAAGAGGAGCTGGTACCATTCCTTTTGAAACTATTCCAAACAATACACAAAGAGGGAATCCTCCCTAACTTTCTGTGAGACCAAAATCCTCCTGATACCAGAATCTGGGATAGACACAACTCAAAAAGAAAACTAGGGGCCAATATCCATGATGAACATTAATGCAAAAATCTTCAATAAAATACTGGCAAACCAAATCCAACAGCACATTAAAAAGCTTATCCATCACAATCAAGTAGGCTTCATCTCAGGGATGCAAGGCTGTTCAACATACATAAATCTATAAACATAATACATCACCTAAACAGAGCCAAAGACAAAAACCACATGATTATCTCAATAGATTCAGAGAAGTCCTTTGACAAAATTCAATAACCCTTTATGCTAAAAACCCTCAATAAACTACAAATTAACAGAACATATCTCAAAATAATAAAAGCTATTTCTGACAAACACACAGCCAATATCATACTGAACAGGCAAAAACTAGAAGCATTCCCTTTAAAAACTGGCACTAGACAAGGATGCCCTCTCTCACCACTCCTATTTAATATAGTATTGGAAGTCCTAGACAGAGAAATTAGGCAAAAAAAAAAAAAAGAAGTAAATGGTATTCAATTAGGAAAAGAAGAAGTCAAATTGTCACTATTTGCAGACAACATGATTGTATATTTAGAAGACCCCATCATCTCAGCCCAAAACCTCCTTAAGCTGATAAGCATCTTCAGCAAAGTCTCAGGATTCAAAAATCAATCAGTCTCAGGATACAAAAATCAATGCAGAAATCACAAGCATTCCTATACACCAACAACAGACAAACAGAGAGCCAAATCATGAGCAAATTCCCATTTACAATTGCTACAAAGAGAATAAAATATTTAGAAATACAACTAAAAAGGGATGTAAAAGACCTCTTCAAGGAGAACTACAAACCACTGATCAAGGAAATTAGAGAGGACACAAAGAGATGAAAAAACATTCCATTATCATGGTTAGGAAGAATCAATATCGTGAAAATGGTCATACTGCCCAAAGTAATTTACAGATTCAACACTATCCCCATCAATAACCAATGACCTTCCTCACAGAACTGGAAAAAAACACTTTAAACTTCATATGGAACCAAAAGAGAGCCCACATAGCCAAGTCAATTCTAAGCAAAAAGAACAAAGCTGGAGGCATCACACTACCTGATTTCAAACTATATACTACAAGGCTACAGGAATCAAAACAGCATGGTAGTGGTAGCAAAACAGAGATATAGACCAATGGAACAGAACAGAGACCTCAGAAGCAATGCCACACATCTACAACCATCTGATCTTTGACAAACCTGACAAAAACAAGCAATGGAGAAAGGACTCCCTGTTTAATAAACGGTGTTGGGAAAACTGGCTAGCCATATGCAGGAAGCTGAAACTGGACCCCTTCCTTACACCTTATACAAAAATTAACTACAGATGGATTAAAGATTTCAACATAAGACCTAACACCATAAAACCCTAGAAGAAAACCTAGGCAAAACCATTCAGGACATAGGCATAGGCAGGGACTTCATGACTAAAACACCAAAAGCAATGGCAACAAAAGCGAAAATAGACAAGAGGGATCTAATTAAACTCCAGAGCTTCTGCACAGCAAAAGAAGCAATCATTAGAGTGAACCAGCAACCAACAGAATGGGAAAAAATTTTTTCAATCTACCCGTCTGGCAAAGGGCTGATATCCAGAATCTACAAAGAACTAAAACAAATTTACAAGAAAAAAAAAAAACATTCAAAAGTGGGCAAAGGATATGAAAAGACACTTTTCAAAAGAAGACATTTATGAAGCCAAAAAACATATGAAAAAATTCTCATCATCATTGGCCATTAGAGAAATGCAAACCAAAACCACATTGAGATACCATCTCTGCCAGTTTGAATGGTTATCATTAAAAAATCTGGAGACAACAGATGCTGGAGAGGATGTGGAGAAATAGGAACACTTTTACACTGTTGGTGGGAATGTAAATTAGTTCAACCATTATGGAAGACAGTGTGGCAATTCCAGAAGGTTCTAGAAATAGAAATTCCATTTGACCCAGCAATCCCATTACTGGGTATATACCCAAAGGGTTATAAATCATTCTTTTATAAAGACACATGCACACATGCATTCATAGGGGCACTGTTTACAAAAGCCTGGAAACCCAAATCTTCATCAATTATGGACTGGACAAAGAAAATGTGGCACATATACACTATGGAATACTATCCTGCCATAAAAAAACAATGAGTTTGTGTTCTTTGTAGGGACTTGGATGAATCTGAAAACCATCATTCTCAGCAAACTCTCACAAGAACAGAAAACCAAACACTGCATGTTTTCACTCATAAAAACAAATAAGTAATAAAAATAACAAATAAGTGTTAGACATGGGAAGGCAAAAGACATTTGGTTGCCCTAAGACGTGGGAAGGTGAGAGCCAGCTGGTCAACCTTAGACATGGGAAGGAGAGAGCCAGGTGGTTGACTTTAGACATGGGATATTATGTATATGTACATGTATATGTGTATATATATATATACAAGTACATATGAGTGTATGTGTACATATATGTGTATATGTGTGCGTGTACATGTGTGTACATGTACATATACATGTATATATATGTATACATACATATATACAAAGAAGCTATGGAACAAGACCATAAAGAAAGAAAATATTTTTGTCAGCTGTACAATGTATTTGTTCTTTAAGCTAAGTGTTATTACAAAAGATTCACAAGGTTAAAAAATGCAGAAGTTTGCAGCAATCAAAAATGACGAGTTTGTGTCCTTTGTAAGGACATGGATGAATTTGGAGAACATCATTCTCAGCAAACTGACACAAGAACAGAAAAACAAATACCGCATATTCTCACTCATAGGCGGGTGAGAAAAATGAGAGCACATGGACACAGGGAGGAAGTCTACTAGACACTGGGGTCTATTGGGGGGAATGGGGGAGGGACAGCGGGGGGGCGCTTGGGAGGGATAGCCTGAGGATGAATGCCAAGTGTGGGTGAAGGGGAGGAAGGCAGCAAAACACACTGCCATGTGTGTACCTATACAACTATCTTGCACATTCTGCACATGTACCCCAAAACCTATAATGCAATAAAAATAAAGATAAAAATAATTTTTTGTCAGCTGTACAATGTATTTGTTCTTTAAGCTAAGTGTTATTACAAAAGATTCACAAGGTTAAAAAATGCAGAAGTTTGCAGCAATCAAAAATGACGAGTTTGTGTCCTTTGTAAGGACATGGATGAATTTGGAGAACATCATTCTCAGCAAACTGACACAAGAACAGAAAAACAAATACCGCATATTCTCACTCATAGGCGGGTGAGAAAAATGAGAGCACATGGACACAGGGAGGGGGTCTACTACACACTGGGGTCTATTGGGGGGAAGGGGGGAGGGACACTGGGGGGGGCTGGGGAGGGATAGCCTGGGGATAAATGCCAAGTGTGGGTGAAGGGGAGGAAGGCAGCAAAGCACACTGACATGTGTGTACCTATGCAACTATCTTGCACACTCTGCACATGTACCCCAAAACCTATAATGCAATAAAAATTTTAAAAATTTTAAAAATAAAATAAAATAAAATAAAAATAAAAGGAAAAAAATGCAGAAGTTTATAAAGTAAAAATGTTACAGTAAACTAAGGTTAATTTATTATTGAAACACGAAAAAGTATTTTTTATGAATTTAGTGTAGCCTCAGTGTTCAGTGTTTAGAAAGACTGCAGTAGTGTACAGTAATGTCCTAGGCCTTCATATTCATTCAACACGCACTCACAGTGGAGCTTGCAGGACTGGAAGATGCTCTGGGTGAGTCAGTGAGTGAGTGCTGAGTAAACATGAAGGACTAGGGCATTACTGTAAATATTTATGCCATTACTTTAAATCTTTTATACAGTGCTTTTGCTGTACCTTTTTTATTTAGATACATGAATACCTAGCATTGTGTTACAATTGCCTCCTGTATCCAGTACAATAGCATGCTGTACAGGTTTGTAGCCTGGAAGTAATAGACTATGGCATATAGTTTAGGTGTATAGTAGGTAGGCTATACCATCTAGGTTTGTGCAAATACACTTTATAATGTTTGCACAATGACAAAATCACCTAGTGATGCATTTTCCAGAACATCATCTTGCTATTAAGTGACATATATTATTGTGTCTATATAAATATATATGCACACACACATACACACATATATAAGAAGTAAGTAGAATAAAACAAGATAGATATTATAAATACTTGGAGGTCATGCCACATAAACTTTCTTCCAAGAAATGAGAAGTGAAATTGCCTCTGGCAGTTAAATTTTAAATTAACACATTACTAAAATATGCTTGGCTCCCACGCTGTGGGGTATATGGGTCATGAAAAGACAGAATGCATAACTGATGAAGGACTCTAGCTTCCATGCTCTGAAATCGATTAGCATGTTGTAGTGAGGCCAAGCTTCCCATGGGCTGCTCCCAACCATGACTGAGTGCAACAGAAACACTAAGGCAGACCCATTTCTGTGAGACAAGGCATTTCTACAGCCCACATTGCCACAAGTGACCCTTCTTGCCTCACATCCTGCCCCCAATGCCTTGATGAAACTTCCTCCAACTATAAATGTCTAAGATACTCCCTCCTGCCCTTCTCCCCCTTTCTCCTTCATTCAGGGTCAGGTTCACATCACAGACCAATGGCTATCCCAGCTTTCCTCAGCTCCCTCCTTTAATTAAATCCAAGCATGTTTAATCTCATCTGGACATGTACTTCCTGGACTAACACATAGACCAAACTATAATTAAGTGATTAATTAATACATTAATGTAGCTTAAAAACAAAACATGTTACTATCAGAAAGATGTTGGTCAGCTCTGGGAGTTGTAAAAAAAAGGTACTAAGCAAAGTTGAACCTGCTCAGCTCATGCCTCTCTGACAGAAAAGGTGATTGCAATGTACCAGCCCAAGCACTATCTTCATTTTTGAAATGGATATATCTGGTGCCATAAAATATTTAGTTCATCTGAGTAACACACCTTGTTCTGAGTTCATGCTTTTCAGATGACGTTGAGTTGACTTTCGGACTTCCTAGTAGGCCTATCTCCAGAGAGCAATGTATTAGTTACATGGATGTAGTCCATGAGGGGATTCTTGAGAATTTGGAGAACTGCATTCTAGAGACTCAAAACTGTGGCTGCTGAGTGGAACATCTATGGACAAGAGCAGAATCACTTGGTACTTGAGGAGGGCTGCAGGTGGCCTGGTCTCTGTGTGAGTGATCTGATAGTTTCTGATGAGGAAACCTAGATGGTGTCTGGCATGTGCTCCGCGAGTCATAATGTTAGCAAGCACTTTCGTTATTGGATTATGGATGGAATTGTCATCTAGAGGGAGAAATGCTACATTTTAAAAATATATTATTATTATTATTATGTTAGTTTCCTAAGGGTGCTATAGCAAAACACCACAAACTAGATAATTTAAATCAACAAAAATTTTACTCTCACCCTTTTGGAGGCTAGAAGTCTGAAAGGATGATGTCAGCAAGGCTGGTGCCTTGCAGAGGCTCTGGAGGAGAATCTGTTCCATGTCTGTGTCCTGGCTTTTGGTGAACATGGGCAATGCTTGATGTTCCTTGGCTTGTAGATGCATCACTCCAGTCTCTGCCTTCAGCTTCATGTGGCCTTCTGCTTGTGTATCTCTGTGTCTTCATGTGGCTGTCTTCTCATAGAAACACCAGTCATATGGAATTAGGGGTCTACCGCATACTACTATTAACTCATCTTAACTTATTACATCTGCAAGGACCCTGTTCCCAAACAAGGTCACATTCTGAGGTATTATCGGTTAGGATTTCAACATATTTTTGGGAGAACACACAATTCAACTCGTATTGTACTTTATGACTCTATGAAATTACTCAAGAAAATAGCTTCATGATGCATAAGAAATAAAAATTGGGGTAATTCAAGACATTACAAACTTTATAGATAATGTTTTTTCAAATTAATTTAAAGGAGGGGGTGGGTTATAAAAAAGGGAAGGAGAACGGGGGCTTCTCTTGTAGAAGAGAACTTGTAGAAATGGAACCCAGAGAAAAAAGGGGGCCAAGAGAGCTCATATCTACTTTCTACAAAATAAAGAACTTTCTAGCTGTCTGTGAGCTCTTGGCAGCTTTAGGTTGAGGACTGTGCCCTGAGTTGTCTTCTTATCTCACACCTGCCTAATTGCACTCTCACATTTTGTCATACAATCCATCTCCACATATTTTCTTCTTCCATTTTTGCCCCTCCAGTTCCTCTAGTCCTGCCCGAAGGCTAAAGCATATGAAATATACCTACTGTTCTGTACATTTAGATAATTTAAAAAAACACTTTGAGTCTCCACATTCAAATTTTCTTGCAATGTTAGATTGCTTGCTCTAGTTTGGCCTATTAACTGTGAGCAAAATACACTGAATATATTTTATTTCTCTATTTTGTGACATTAACATTTGACTTTCAACTAATCATTTAAATATGTGCTACTGGAAAACATAGCTTCAGTATTTACATTCCTCAGGGTTGAACCATAGCAATTTGAATGGATGCAGTTTAAGAATTAATATAGATAGACAAAAAATGACAGAATTATAAAGAGTCCCTTTGGTTTTGGGAGCTATTCCCTGGCAATCCCTTATGCTCAATTGAAAAAAAAAAAAAAAACAAGGCAGATGTTGAGTATTCTAAGCTATTCTGCATTTATGGAATTTTCCACTAGGTAATATGCATTCAGGTCACATACACAGTGAGATTTCCTGCAGTGACAGTACAGATAAAAAGGCTGTGCAACTTGGTGATAATTGTGCTCCATTTAAGCAAACCATCAACTGGTGCATTTTTACAGCAATTGTCTCAGAATCATGAGAGATGCTTTTGTGTGCATGTTTTAAATATGGACTCATTAGTATCCAAAAAACAATAGGATGCATTCCGAAATACATCTTAATAAGAAATAAGCATTGACAGGTCTTCAGGCTTTATGTTTCTATACCACTTTTAAGCCATTAATTAATTAATGGTTATATCTTTGGTCAAACTTAGAAGTAAATAAACCTCTTCCCACTTTTTTTTCAAGGAGGAGTCTCCCTCTGTCACCCAGGCTGGAGTGCAGTGGCGCAGTCTCAGCTCTGCAACCTTTGCCTCCCAAGGTCAAGCAATTATCTTGCCTCAGCCTCCCGAGTAGCTGGGATTACAGCTGTGCGCCACCATGCCCAGCTAATTTTTTTTTGTATTTTCAGTAGAGATGGGGTTTCACCATATTGGCCAGACTGGTCTCAAACTCCTGATCTTGTGATCTGCCCACCTCATATCTGCCAGCCTCAGCCTCCCAAAGTGCTGGGATTACAGGGGTGAGCCACCGCACCTGCCTGGTCCCTCTTCCCATTTTCTAGGAGTGGTTTTCCCAGAGCCAGATAACATATTTTAAATATCCATTATTTCTACCAGCTATTGTTGGGTTAGTAAGGTTTACATCTCCAACCCATTTAAAAAAAGGAGGAAAAGGACAAGGAATATTAAAGTAATCCATTTCTATTTTTTAGTTCAGTGTATAATCTGAAGATAAGATGAATGATTGTGTACTGTCCATGAAATATCTGTGCTTAGCACGCCTAGTTGCTAGGCATCAATGTAATCTAACATTTTGTGGCATATGTGTTGGACTTTAAGTCTTTCTAGAAGATAATCTTGGTATGCAATGTTGTGCTTGTAGGAGTATTGTTTTTCAACCCACTGTATATCAGCAAATCTGCCTTGGGGCTATATGAACATATGGGAACTGGCACCAATATGCCTGGACTTGTGCACCAGGAAGTCAGCCACTGCAGGGAAAGGATGGACATAACACTGTAGCTATCAAGTATATTAAAAGTTTCTTTCAATAGGCAAGATAAAAACTGTCCAACACAATTACATCCAAAGAAATTAGTGACAAGCCAGACTACTTCCTGAAAACATGCCTTTGGGGATAGCCTGGGGATGAATACCAAGTGTGGGTGAAGGGGAGGAAAGCAGCAAAGCACACTGCCATGTGTGTACCTATGCAACTATCTTGCTCGTTCTGCACATGTACCCCCAAACCTATAATGCAATAAAAAAAAAAAATTAAAAAAAAAAAAAAAAAAAAAAAAAAAAAAGAAAATAAAATCAATATTAAAATTTAATGTAAATTCTCAAAGCCGAAACAAATCTCAGAGGAATGTGTGTGTGTGTGTGTGTGTGTGTGTGTGTGTGCATGTGTGCATGTTTGTCTGTGTACACATAGGCTCTTTTTGGAAAGAGAAAGACAGGAGCATGACATTACTGGAGGGAGCTTTAAGGAATGAAAGGACACCTGGCTTCTTTTTTTTTTTTTTTTTTTTTTGACATGTGGCTTCTGATACTTTCTCTAATCTCACTGGCTCTGAGTGAACATTCAGATGAGTTCTGTGACAAGGAACAAGACACACTGAAGTTACTTCAGGAAAAAGGAGGATCATTGAGGGGTAAGCATGGAGTAGAAATACAGCAAAAACTCAGAAACAGACACAGGCTGATGGATTCTCCCTCTCTCTCTCTCTGTCTGTGTCTCTCTGTCTCTGTCTCTCTCTCCCCTTTCAGTATCTCCTGGCATCCTAGGTTCTCTCTGAGCTTCTGAATGTCTCTCTGCTCTCTATATACCTGCAATGTTCAATACAGGAACCACTAAGCACGTGTGGCTATGCAGATGCAAACATAAATTAATTAAAATTGAATAAAATTTATCCAGTTCCCCAGTTGCACTTGCTATGTTTCAAGCGCTCAATAGCCAACCTGTGGCCTGCAGATATTGTATTGGAGGACACCAATTACAGAATTTCCATCATCTGCTGGGCATGGTGGCTCACACCTGTAATCCCAGCACTTTGGGAGGCAGAGGTGGGAGGATCACATAAGGCCAGGAGTTTGAAAACAGCCTGGCCAACATGGTGAAAACCCATCTCTACTAAAAATATAAAAATTAGCTGCGTGTGATGGTGCATGTCTGTGATCCCAACTACTCAAGAGGCTGAGGCATGAGAATCCCTTGAACCCAGAATAGGGAGGTTGCAGTGAACTGAGATCATACCACTATACTCCAGACTGTGTGACAAAGCGGGACTGTCTCAAAAAAAGCAAAATAAACAAACAATAATTTACATCATCCCAGAATGATCTGCACTCCATTCTTTAGCCATGTCTCAACAATCCTGCTCTTTGTTTACCTCCACTTTACTGATTAAAAAAGTGACGCTCAGAAATGAAAAGATTCAGATCCAAAATTCACATAACTAATAAGCAGCAGTACACTCAGTCCTCCAAATTAATTACTCAATTTCCTCCAAATTAATTATTTTCTAAGCTACCATATCACATTTACTCTATCAGTAACAAGTTTTCTTTTTGTACTAAAAATAAAGAATGATTAGTTAAAAATAACACAATTTAAAACAAACAGCCGTTTGGTAGCCCATGACAAGAAGATTGCATGAGCCCCAGGGTTCGAGCCTGCAGTGAGCTCAGATTGTGCCACTGCACTCAGCCTGGGTGACAGAGCAAGACTTTGTCTCAAAAAATAAAATGTAATAAAACAAAAATTAAATAAACACTCCAAAATTAGATTTAATTATTTGATTTCCTAAGGTAAGCAAAGAAAAATTTGCATCATCAATCAAATTATCAGTGTATTCATAGTTTCAATTTAGTGCTCAAAATGGTTACTAATGGTTTTTTTTTTAGCTTTGGACCTTTCCTTTGACCTGGGGGATCAAAAATTGGGACTTTTCTGTTTTCATTTTCTCCCTAGAATACAGAGATGAAAAGAATAGAAGACTAGGAAGCATGAGACCTGGGTTATAGCCCTGGGTATGCAGCTAGCTAACTGGATATTACTTTGGACATGTCAGTTACATTCTGGGTCAGTTTACTTAGCAATCAAAAGACAACTTCAGTGAGTTTCTATATTCAGGATTGGTGTTTACTTGGTATGCTCCAATGTGGCCACACAGTTATTAAATTACTGAAGTAGTCCCATACCAATTGGCAAATAGCATCCCTTCTCTAGCCTTCCAGCTCTTCCTCTGAGATCCTCCTACCACCCTACAATGTAAAACTTGAAGGGTTAATGGCTAGAAAAATATAGGCCTCCCAAGACTCTGCATCCCACAGCTGGCATTCATTCTGATTGTCAATTTTCACACCTTAATGGTTATTAAATATTTTTGACACTGTACATCCTGCATGCATCCAAATATATGTGTACAATGTTCCCATTTATAGTGTGTACAGGTTGCTCATTCTGTTGGTTCAGTTAAAGTTTGAAGTATAGACTCAAAGTTAGTAAACTATTTAAGTTCTCTGTGAGGCTTTCAGCTAATAGGTCAAATAGCTTCTTCCCTTTAAAAAGTGGGCAGATAGAAAAATAAGGATGAGGTTATAGTGTTCACTTCTGGATTGCACTTCCATATGTCAGTAACTATAAGTTCTGTGAGTAATTAGCTAATGGGGCACCTCCCCTAAAAAACTAAAAAAAAAAAATTAAACTATCACCTTTGGCATTGAATAAATGTCAAGATCATTGAATCAGATTTTCTTCCTATGACTCACTTTATACTTATTGAACCAACATTAATTTACCTCTTAAGACACATGACAACTACAGGGACAGAAGGGTAAAATATTTAATAGTTTAGTCATAAAGTTCCAGTCACTACTGGTTTTAAAAGACAGATCTATTAACTTCTCATATCAAGGTCTCCCTCTCCATTCTCCTTTTAAGGATAATAATGCAATTTCTCCGTTGCTAAGAAGGAACAATGTTTAGATTATATTTCAGTCTAAATTCTCAAGTTCCAAACTGATTTTCAGAAACTGTGCTATTAGTCTTTCAAATACTGCCTTTGTTAGGTAACTAAGGGTCTCTTTCATTAAGCTTAGCTTATCTGCTAGTTTTCCTCAGGATGGCTGCAGAACCTCAGGATGGCTGCAGAACTCTTGGTATCACGTCTTCACAAACCAGAGTAAAGAGATAGAAAATATTTCCAAGAAGTCAACTTAGCAGGCTTATCCTACATCCCATTGTCCAGCATTGGGTCTTTCCTATGTCAATCACTGGAAAGGAAAAAGGAATCACCATGACTGGCTAAGACGAATCAAGATCTACCCAGTGGGTCTAAGGCTGGGACCAAATTGGCTTGAGCATTTCGCTTCTTAAAGGATTTTGTTCTGTTACTAAAACAGAAGATGCAAATGGTTTTTGGGTAGGCAATTATTATACTAGCATCTGCTATACATAACAGCCCTCTAGGACAGATGTATTTATTAATCCTGGTTTATAGTTGAGTGTACTGTGATTCAACATAGTAAGCATCATGTCCAAGGACTAGAAGTGGTCCACGGTGGAGCTGTAATTTGAACCAAAGTTTGTCTTCAACTTATGTGGCTGCACCCAGTTACTATTGTCTACTAAATTCTAGGTCATGGATTACATTCACTAAAGATTTTGACCTCTAGCTCACAATCTTTCTTCTCACCAAAATCCCTCTCTTTACCCAGGGGGGATTTCAATATTTGCATGGGTGACCCATCAAATCCTAGCCACATTTCCTGACCCCACCTTCAGTGCTCTTTGCTTCCACCTCACTGTAGCCTCTCACTTCCTTGGCCTTACCCGCAGTAACTATTCTAATGTTGAATTTTGAATTCTAGTAACTCATGCTCTGACAGCCTCTCATCCTTCCAGCCTGTCCCTCCCTGTCTTACTTCTACTACACCTGTTCTTTAAGGTCCCAGAGTCCTCCAACCTCTCCTCCATCAGGAATATCTATTTCAATTTATGAAATTGAAGATGTCTCAAAGTTCCAGGCAGACCCCTTTCTCTGAAAGAGAAGGAAATGAGGCTCAGAATACTGACACAATTGGCCCAATGTCCCACAGCTAGTAATTGCAGTGCCAGAGCTGGACCACTGGGCCCCTCTGAGTTCCAAGTCAGGCCAATGTTTTGTTTTCTCCCTACTCTATCCCTTTAGGTTGAAACTTTTCTCCTGGTAAAGATTTTTAAATATCTTGGATTGGAATAATATTTTAAGATATTAGCAATTTATACTTAAGTATAATATGCTTTATATTTTTAAAAGATTTTACAGCACAATTTGCTAATTTAGACAAGGCTATGGGGATGACAAGTTCCTAAGATAGAAAACCATTTTGCCCATTTCCATGCATGGAATTAAATAGCTGAATCACTGAATGGTTAGAGGCAGACAAATTTTTGCTCTTGGGGAATTTATATGACAGAGAGTTAAAAAAATATCCAAAATTTTCTAAAATTTTCTTCAAAATAGATATATTCATATATTAATTTTTTTGCTTCAAATCATTTTATTCATTTTTTGTTTAATTTTATTGCATTATAGGTTTTGGGGTACATGTGCAGAACGTGCAAGATAGTTGCATAGGTACACACATGGCAGTGTGTTTTGCTGCCTTCCTCCCCTTCACCCACACTTGGTATTCATCCCCAGGCTATCCCCCCCAGGCCCCCCCGCTGTCCCTCCCCCATTTCCCCCAACAGTCCCCAGTGTATAGTACACCCGCTCTCTGTGTCCATGTGTTCTCATTTTTCTCACCCACCTATGAGTGAGTATATGCAGTATTTCTTTTTCTGTTCTTGTGTCAGTTTGCTGAGAATGATGGTCTCCAGATTCATCCATGTCCTTACAAAGGACACAAACTCATCATTTTTGATTGCTGCATAATATTCCATGGTGTATATGTGCCACATTTTCCCAGTCCAGTCTATCATCGATGGGCATTTCGGTTGGTTCCAGGTCTTTGCTATTGTAAACAGTGCTGCAATGAACATTCGTGTGCATGTGTCCTTATAGTAGAACGATTTATAGTCTTTTGGATAGATACCCAGTAATGGGATTGCTGGGTCAAATGGAATTTCTATTTCTAGGTCCCTGAGGAATCGACAAACTGTCTTCCACAATGGTTGAACTAATTTACATTCCCACCAACAGTGTAAGAGTGTTCCTATTTCTCCACATCCTCTCCAGCATACGCTGTCTTCAGATTTTTTAATGATCGCCATTCTAACTGGTGTGAGATGATATCACAATGTGGTTTTGATTTGCATCTCTCTAATGACCAATGATGATGAGCACTTTTTCATATGTTTATTGGCGTCATGTATGTCTTCTTTTGTAAAGTTTCTGTTCATATCCTTTGCCCATTTTTGAATGGGCTTGTTTGTTTTTTTTCTGTATATCTGTTTGAGTTCTTTGTAAATTCTGAATATCAGCCCTTTGTCAGATGTGTAAACTGCAAAGATTTTTTCCCATTCTGATGGTTGCTGATTCACTCTAGTGACTGTTTCTTTTGCCGTGCAGAAGCTGTGGAGTTTGATTAGGTCCCATTTGTCTATTTTGGCTTTTGTTGCCAATGCTTTTGGTGTTTTGTTCATGAAGTCCTTGCCTACTCCTATGTCCTGAATGGTTTTGCCTAGATTTTCTTCTAGGGTTTTTATGGTGTCAGGTCTTACGTTTAAGTCTTTAATCCATCTGGAGTTAATTTTAGTGTAAGGTGTCAGAAAGGGGTCCAGTTTCTGCTTTCTGCACATGGCTAGCCAGTTTTCCCAACACCATTTATTAAATAGGGAATCCTTTCCCCATTGCCTGTTATTGTCTGCTTTATCTAATATAATATGGTTGTAGATATGTTGTGTTGCCTCCGATGCTTCTGTTCTGTTCCATTGGTCTATATCTCTGTTTTGGTACCAGTACCATGCTGTTTTGATTACTGTAGCCTTGTAGTATAGTTTGAAGTCTGGTAGCGTGATGCCTCCCGCTGTGTTCTTTTTGCTTAGAATTGACTTGGCTATGCGGGCTCTTTTTTGGTTCCATATGAAATTCAGGGTGGTTTTTTCCAGTTCTGTGAAGAAATTCAATGGTAGTTTGATGGGGATAGCATTGAATGTGTAAATTACTTTGGGCAGTATAGCCATTTTCACAATATTGATTCTTCCTAAGCACGAACATGGAATGTTTCTCCATCTGTTTGTGTCCTCTCTTATTTCATTGAGCAGTTGTTTGTAGTTTTCCTTAAAGAGGTACCTTACATTCCTAGTGAGTTGTATTCCTAGGTATTTTATTTTCTTTGTAGCAATTGTGAATGGCAGTTCATTCTTAATTTGGTTCTCTTTAAGTCTGTTATTGGTGTATAGGAATGCTTGTCATTTTTGAACATTGATTTTATATCCTGAGATTTTGCTGAAGTTGCTTATCAGTTGCAGGAGCTTTTGGGCTGAGGTGATGCGGTCTTCTAGGTATACTATCATGTCGTCTGCAAATAGAGACAATTTGACTTCCACCTTTCCTATTTGAATACCCTTTATTTCTTTTTCTTGCCTGATTGCTCTGGCTAGAACTTCCAGTACTATGTTGAATAGAAGTGGTGAGAGAGGGCATCCTTGTCTAGTGCTGGATTTCAAAGGGAATGCTTCCAGTTTTTGCCCATTAAGTATGATATTGGCTGTTGGTTTGTCATAAATAGCTTTTATTACTTTGAGATATGTTCCATCAATACCAAGTTTATTGAGGGTTTTTAGCATAAAAGGCTGTTGAATTTTGTCAAATGCCTTCTCTGCGTCAATTGAGATAATCATGTGGTTTTTGTTTTTCCTTCTGTTTATGTGGTGAATTACATTTATAGACTTGCATATGTTGAACCAGCCTTGCATCCCCGGGATGAATCCTACTTGATCATGATGGATAAGTTTTTTAATGTGCTGTTGCAATCAGTTTGCCAGTATTTTATTGAAGATTTTTGCATCTATGTTTATCATGGATATTGGCCTGAAGTTTTCTTTTCTTGTTGAGTCTCTGCCAGGTTTTGGTATCAGGATGATGTTGGTCTCATAAAATGATTTGGGAAGGGTTCCCTCTTTTTGGATTATTTGGAATAGTTTCAGAAGGAATGGTACCAGATCCTCTTTGTGTGTCTGGTAGAATTCAGCTGTGAACCCATCTGGACCTGGGCTTTTTTTGTGTGGTAGGCTCTTAATTGCTGCCTCAACTTCTGACCTTGTTATTGGTCTATTTATAGTTTCGGTTCCTCCTGGTTTAGGCTTGGGAGGACACAGGCGTCCAGGAATTTATCCATTTCTTCCTGATTTACTAGTTTGTGTGCATAGAGTTGTTTGTAGTATTCTCTGATGATGGTTTGAATTTCTGTGGAATCTGTGGTGATTTCCCCTTTATCGTTTTTTATTGCATCTATTTGGTTGTTCTCTCTTGTCTTTTTTATCAGTCTGGCTAGTGGTCTGTCTATTTTGTTGATCTTTTTGAGAAACCAGCTCCTAGATTTATTGATTTTTTGAAGGGTTTTTCTTGTCTCTATCTCCTTCAGTTTTGCTCTGATCTTAGTTATTTCTTGTCTTCGGCTAGGTTTTGAGCTTTTTTGATCTTGCTCCTGTAGCTCTTTCAATTTTGATGATAGGGTGTCAATTTTGAATCTCTCCACTCTTCTCATGTGGGCACTTATTGCTATATATTTTCCGCTACAGACTGCTTTCAATGTGTTCCAGAGATTCTGGTACGTTGTGTCTTCATTCTCGTTGGTTTCAAAGAACTTCTTTATTTCTGCCTTCATTTCATTGTTTATCGAATCAACATTCAAGAGCCAGTTGTTTAGTTTCCATGAAGCTGTGCGGTTCTGAGTTATTTTCTGAATTCTGAGTTCCAACTTGATTGCACTATGGTCTGAGAGACTGTTTGTTATGATTTCTGTTGTTTTGCATTTGCTGAGGAGTGCTTTACTTCCAATTATGTGGTCAATTTTGGAGTAGGTGTGATGTGGTGCTGAGAAGAATGTATATTCTGTGGATTTGGGGTGGAGAGTTCTGTAAATGTCTATCAGGTTTGCTTGTTCCAGGTCTGAGTTCAAGTCCTGGATATCCTTGTTAATTTTCTATCTGGTTGATCTGTCTGCTATTGACAGTGGAGTGTTAAAGTCTCCCACTATTATTGTGTGGGAGTCTAAGTCTCTTTGTAAGTCATTAAAAACTTGCCTTATATATCTGGGTGCTCCTACATTGGGTTCATATATATTTAGAATCGTTAGCTCTTCTTGTTGTATCGATCCTTTTACCATTATGTAATGACCTTCTTTGTCCCTTTTGATCTTTGTTGCTTTAAAGTCTATTTTATCAGAGATGAGAATTGCAACTCCTGCTTTTTTTTGCTCTTCATTTGCTTGGTAAATCTTCCTCCATCCTTTTATTTTGAGCCTTTGTGTATCTTTGCGTGTGAGGTGGGTTTCCTGAATACAGCATACTGATGGGTTTTGGTTTTTTATCCAATTTGCCAGTCTGTGTCTTTTGATTGGTGCATTTAGCCCATTTACATTCAGGGTTAATATTGTTATGTGTGAATTTTATACTGCCACTTTGATGCTAGCTGGCTGTTTTGCCTGTTGGTTCATGTACATTCTTCATTTTGTTGATGGTCTTTAGCATTTGGTATGCTTTTAGGATGGCTGGAACTGGTTGTTTCTTTCTATGTGTAGTGCCTCTTTCAGGAGCTCTTGTAAAGCAGGCCTAGTGGTGACAACATCTCTGAGTACTTGCTTGTTCGTGAAGGATTTTATTTTTCCTTCACTTATGAAGCTCAGTTTGGCTGGATATGAAATTCTGGGTTGAAAGCTCTTTTCTTTAAGGATGTTGAATATTGGCCCCCACTCTCTTCTGGCTTGTAGAGTCTCTGCCGAGAGATCTGCTGTGAGTCTGATAGGCTTCCCTTTGTGGGTGACCTCACCTTTCTCTCTGGCTGCCCTTAGTATTTTCTCCTTCATTTCAACCCTGGTGAATCTGACGATTATGTGCCTTGGGGTTGCTCTTCTTGCGGAGTATCTTTGTGGTGTTCTCCGTATTTCCTGGAGTTGAGTATTGACCTGTCTTGCTAGGTTGGGGAAATTTTCCTGGATACTATCCTGAAGAGTGTTTTCCAGCTTGGATTCATTCTCTTCGTCAAATTCTGGTACACCTATCAAACGTAGGTTGGGTCTCTTCACATAATCCCACATTTCTTGGAGATTTTGTTCATTCCTTTTTGTACTTTTTTCTTTAATCTTGGTTTCTTGTTTTATTTCATTGAGTTGATCTTCAACTTCTGATATTGTTTCTTCTGCTTGGTCAATTCAGCTGTTGAAACTTGTGCATGCTTTGCGAAGTTCTCGTGTTGTGTTTTTCAGCTCCTTCAATTCATTCATATTCCTCTCTAAGTTGTCCATTCTTGTTATCAATTCCTCGAATCTTTTTTCAAATCTTTTTTCAAGGTTCTTAGTTTCTTTGCACTGGTTGGGTACATGTTCCTTTAGCTCACTGAAGTTTCTCATTATC
Organism: Saguinus oedipus; assembly: GCA_031835075.1. Taxonomy (NCBI): domain Eukaryota; kingdom Metazoa; phylum Chordata; class Mammalia; order Primates; family Cebidae; genus Saguinus; species Saguinus oedipus. Next base: position 32,028,044 of record CM063177.1, on the reverse strand, counting down.
CACTTTCTGAAGTTTGATTCCATCATTTCGTCACATTCATTCTCCGTTCAGCTTTGTTCCCTTGCTGGTGAGGAGTTTTGGTCCTTTTTTGGAGGTGAGGTGTTTTGGTTTCGGGTGCTTTCCTCCTTTTTGCGCTGGTTTCTTCCCATCTTTATGGATTTATCCACCTGTCGTCTTAGTAGTTGCTGATTTTTCAATTGGGTCTCTGTGTGGACACTGAGATTGTTGATGATGAAGTATTTCTGTTACTTAGTTTTCCCTCTAATTGTCTATTCCCTCTGCTGTATGAGTTCTGAGGTCCACTCCATGCCCTGCTTGTCTGGGGTATACCTGCAGCAGCTGCGGAACAGTGAGGGATGATACCAGTTTCTTCTGCTGCTGTCCTTGTCCCAGAATAATGCCAGCCAAATGTCAGTCTGATTAGTCCTTTTCTGGGGTGACTCCTTGGATATACAGGGGTCAGGGAGCTGCTTGAGGAGACAGTCTGTGCTTTATAGGAGCTCCAGTGCTGAGCTGTGAGCTCCGTTGTTCATTCAGCATTGTTCGGAGGTTGTTTATGTCTGCTGTTATAGAACTCATAAAACACCACCCTTCCCCCCCTTATATGCTGTGACTCAGGGAGTTGGGGCTTTCTTTATGAGTAGATGTTGCACTGTCCTGTCCCACTAGGCGGCAGCCTATTCACTATTTGCCTGCCAGGGCTCTGACCTGCTAGCGCAGGTCCGCCCTGTTGCTGCTGGGCTCCCTTCTGCTGTGGAGCGCGGAGTCTCTCTGTTATGGCAGGTTGCCTCGGCAATGGCAGGCCGCGTCAGTCCTGGACAGTACTTCAGTGGGTGTGGACTGCGTCAGCAATGGTGGACGCCCCTCCCTCACTGGGTGGCACCGTCCTAGATGCAGCAAAAGTCTCAGCCCCAAGCATCTCCAGTCGCCGCCCTGCTTGTCCCCGTGAGTGTGGGACCTGACGAGCCCGATCACCCAGCTCCCTGCCTCAGAGTCCGTCCTCTCTCTCTCTCTCTTCCTCTCCCCAAGCTGAAAGGTAGACTCTCTCACTGGCACCCCAGTAGCCTGCCGATAGGGCACTGGGATCTGTGCAATCTCCCTTGCCGCTGCCCACTACCCCGGCTCAGATCACGCTTCCAAGGAAACTCCTGGTCTGGCTCATTGTCCAAGTCCCATTCAATCAGATGAACATGCCAATCTGCCCTTCCAAATCTCAGATTGCCAGTTTAACAGGGCACCCAGACCAGTGAGTTCCACGCTGGGTCCCGCTGTGGTGCCAGCCGAAGAGGTGGCGGGAGCCGGCTGCATTAGCTGGCTGCTAGGGTCCCGTGTCTCTCCTTCACCTGGGACTTTCAACGCTCTGTGGGCATAAAAGGAACATCCAAGAATACGGCTAGGACTCACCCTCTGCGCCTTCACTGAGAGCTGCAATCCTGAGTCGCCTCTACAACGCCATCTTGCCTCTAGTCCTCCATTTTATTCATTTTTATGACCGAATAGTATTCCATTGTGTACATAGACCACATTTCTTTTATTTATTCATCTGCTGATGGAGATTTTAGGTTGCTTCCATATCTTTGCTATTGTGAATAATGCTGTGATAAACACGTGTGTTCAAATATCCTTTAGATATACTGATTTCATTTCCTTTGGATAAAAATTCAGTACTGGCGTTGTTGGATCATATGGTACTTCTATTTTTAGTTGTTTAGAATATCTACCTACTGTTTTCCACAGTGGTTGTACTAATTTACATTTCCACCAATAGTGTATAAAAGTTCTCTTTATACACTCACCAGAATCTGTGATTTTTGGTCTTTTTTTAAATTTTTTATTGCATTTTAAGTTTGGGGGTACATGTGCAGAATGTGCAAGATAATTGCATAGGTACACACATGGCAGTGTGTTTTGCTGCCTTCCTCCGCTTCACCCACATTTAGCACTACTCCCCAGGCTATCCCTCCCCAGCTCTCCCCCAGCTGTCCCTCCCCTATTCCTCCCAATAGATCCCAGTGTGTAGTATCCCTTCCCTGTGCCCATGTGTTCTCATTTTTCTTCACCTGCCTATGAGTGAGAATATGTGGTATTTCACTTGCTGTTCTTGTGTCAGTTTGCTGAGAATGATGTTCTCCAGATTCATGCATGTCCTTATAAAGGACACAAACTCATCATTTTTGATTGCTGCATAATATTCCATGGTGTATATGTGCCACATTTTCCCAGTCCACTCTATCATCGATGGGCATTTGGGTTGGTTCCAGGTCTTTTCTATTGTAGACAGTGCTGCCATGAACATTCGTGTGCATGTGTCCTTATAGTAGAACGATTTACTCTCCTTTGGATATATACCCAGTAACAGGATTGCTGGGTCAAATGAAATTTCTATTTCTAAGGCGTTGAAAAATTGCCACACTGTCTTCCACAATGGTTGAACTAGTTAACACTTCCACCAACAGTGTAAGAGTGTTCCTATTTCTCTGAATCCTCTCCAGCATCTGTTGTCTCCAGATTTTTTAATGATTGCCATTCTGACTGGAGTTAGATGGTATCGCAATGTGGTTTTGATTTGCATCTCTCTAATGACCAGTGATGATGAGCACTTTTTCAGATGTTTGTTGGCCTCATGTATGCCTTCTTTTGTAAAGTGTCTGTTCCTATCATTGCCCATTTTTGAATTGGCTTGTTTGTTTTTTTCCTGTAAATCTGTTTGAGTTCTTTGTAAATTCTGGATATCAGCCCTTTGTCAGATGCGTAAACTGCAAAGATTTTTTCCCATTCTGATGGTTGCCGATTCACTCTAGTGACTGTTTCTTTTGCTGTGCAGATGCTGTGGAGTTTGATTAGGTCCCAGTTGTCTATTTTGGCTTTTGTTGCCAATGCTTTGGTGTTTTGTTCATGAAGTCCTTGCCTACTCCTATGTCCTGAATGGTTTTACCTAGATTTTCTTATATGGTGTTTATGGTGCCAGACTTATGTTTAAGTCTTTAATTCATCTGGAGTTAATTTTACTGCAAGGTGTCAGAAAGGGGTCCAGTTTCTGCTTTCTGCACAAGGTTAGCCAATTTTCCCAACACCATTTATTAAACAGGGAATCCTTTCCCCATTGCTTGTTTTTGTCAGGTTTATCAAAGGTTGTATGGTTGAAGATATGTTGTGTTGCCTCTGTTGCCTCTGTTCAGTTCTATTGATCTATATCTCTGTTTTGGTACCAGTACCATGCTATTTTGATTACTGTAGCCTTGTAGTATACTTTGAAGTCTGGTAGCGTGATGCCTCCCGCTGTGTTCTTTTTGCTTAGAATTGACTTGGCTATGCGGGCTCTCTTTTGGTTCCATATGAAGTTCATGGTGGTTTTTTCCAATTCTGTGAAGAAATTCAATGGTAGTTTGATAGGGATAGCATGGATTCTGTAAATTACTTTGGGTAGTATAGCTATTTTCACGATATTGGTTCTTCCTACCCGTGAACATGGAATGTTTCTCCATCTGTTTGTGTCCTCTCTTATTTTATTGAGCAGTGGTTTGTAGTGTTCCTTGAAGAAGTCCCTTACATTCCTTGTAAGTTGTATTCCTAGGTATTTTATTCTCGTTGTAGCAATTGTGAATGGCAGTTCGTTCTTGATTTGGTTCTCTTTAAGTTGGTTATTAGTGTATAGGAATGCTTGTGATTTTTGCACATTGATTTTATATCCTGAGACTTTGCTAAAGTTGCTTATCAGTCTCAGGAGCTTTTGGGATGAGGTGATGGGGCCTTCTACGTATACTATCATGTCATCTGCAAATAGAGACAATTTGGATTCCACCTTTCCTATTCGAATACCCTTTATTTCTTTTCCTTGCCTGATTGCTCTGGCTAGAACTTCCAGTACTGTGTTGAATAGGAGTGGTGAGAGAGGGCATCCTTGTCTTTGCCGGATTTCAAAGGGAATGCTTCCAGTTTTTGCCTCTTCAGTATGATAATGGCTGTTGGTTTGTCATAAATAGCTTTTATTAATTTGAGATATGTTCCATCAATACCGAGTTTATTGAGGGTTTTTAGCATAAAGGGCTGTTGAATTTTGTCAAATGCCTTCTCTGCATCAATTGAGATAATCATGTGGTTTTTGTTTTTGGTTCTGTTTATGTGGTGAATTACGTTTATAGACTTGCATATGTTGAACAAGCCTTCCATCCTCAGGATGAATCCTACTTGATCATGATGGATAAGCTTTTGATGTGCTGTTACAATAGCCATGCCAGTATTTTATTGAACATTTTTGCGTCTATATTCATTATGGATATTGGCCTGAAGTTTTCTTTTCTTGTTGAGTCTCTGCCAGGTTTTGGTATCAGAATGATGGCCTCATGAAATAATTTGGGAAGGATTCCCTCTTTTTGGATTATTTGGAATAGTTTCAGAAGGAATGGTAACAACTCCTCTTCATGTGTCTGGTAGAAGTCGGCTGTGAAACCATCTGGACATGGGCTTTTTTTCTGTGGTAGGCTCTTAATTGAAGCCTCAACTTCAGACCTTGTTATTGGCCTATTCATAGTTGCGGCTTCCTCCTGGTTTAGGATTGGGAGGACAAAGGTGTCCAGGAATTTATCCATTTCTTCCTGGTTTACTAGTTTATGTGCATAGAGTTGTTTGTAGTATTCTCTGATGATGGTTTGAATTTCTGTGAAATTTGTGGTGATTTCCCCCTTTTTGTTTTTCATTGCATCTATTTGGTTGTTCTCACTTTTCCTTATTATCATTCTGGCTAGTTGTCTGTCTATTTTGTTGAGCATTTCAAAAACAAGCTCTTGAATTTATTGATTTTTTGAAGGATTTTTCTTGTCTCTATCTCCTTCAGTTCTGCTCTGATTTTAGTTATTTCTTGTCTTCTGCTAGGTTTTGAATATTTTTTATCTTGCTCCTCTTGCTCTTTCAATTTTGATGATAGGGTGTCAATTTTGGATCTCTCCACTCTTTTCTTTTCTTTTTTAATTTTTATTGCATTGTAAGTTTTGGGGTACATGTGCAGAACGTGCAAGATAGTTGCATAGGTAAACAAATGGCAGTATGTTTTGTTGCCTTCCTCCCCTTCACCCACACTTGGCATTTATCCCCAGGCTATCCATTTCCAGCCTTCATGCTGTCCCTCCGCCATTTAGCCCAATAGACCCCACTGTGTAGTAGAGCCCCTCCCTGTGTCCATGTGTTCTCATTTTGTCAACCGCCTATAAGTGAGAATATGTGGTATTTCTTTTTCTGTTCTTGTGTCAGGTTCCTGAGAATGAGGTTCTCCAGATTAATCCATGTCCTTACAAAAAACACAAACTCATCATTTTTGATTGCTGCACATATTCCGTGGTGTATATGTGCCACATTTTTTCAGTCCAGTCTATCATCGATGGGCATTTGGGTTGGTTCCATGTCTTTGCTATTGTAAACAGTGCTGCAATGAACATTTGTGTGCATGTGTCCTTATAGTAGAAAGATTTATAGTCCTTTGAATATATACCCAGTAATGGGATTGCTGAGTCAAATGGAATTTCTATTTCTAGGTCCTTGAGGAATCGCCACACTGTCTTCCACAATGGTTGAACTAATTTACACTCCCACCAACAGTGTAAGAGTGTTCCTATTTCTCCACATCCTCGTTAGCATCTGCTGTCTCCAGATTTTTTAATGATCACCATTCTTACTGGCGTAAGATGGTATCTCAATGTGGTTTTGATTTGCATCTCTCTAATGGCCACTGATGATGAGCATTTCTTCATGTGTTTGTTGGCCTTATGTATGTCTTCTTTTGTAAAGTGTCTGTTCATATCCTTTGCCCATTTTTGAATGAACTTGTTTGTTTTTCTCCTGTAAATCTGTTTGAGTTCTTTGTATATTATGGATATCAGCCCTTTGTCAGATGCGTAAACTGCAAAGATGTTTTCCCATTGTGATGTTTGCCGATTCACTCTAGTAACTGTTTTTTTTTGTTTGTTTGTTTGTTTGTTTTTGTTTTTGTTTTTTTTTTTGCCACGCAAAAGCTGGGGAGTTTGATTAGGTCCCATTTGTCTATTTTGGCTTTTGTTTCCAATGCTTTTGGTGTTTTGGTCATAAAGTCCTTGACTACTCTTATGTCCTGAGTTGTTTTGCCTAGATTTCCTTCTAGGGTTTTTATGGTGTCAGGTCTTATGTTTAAGTCTTCAATCCATCTGGAGTTAATTTTAGTGTAAGGTGTCAGGAAGGGGTCCAGTTTCTGCTTTCTGCACATGGCTAGCCAGTTTTCCCAACACCATTTATTAAACAGGGAATCCTTTCCCCATTGCTTGTTTTTATCAGGTTTATCAAACATTATATGGTTGTAGATATGTTGTGTTGCCTCCAATGCCTCTGTTCTGTTCCATTGGTCTATATCTCTGTTTTGGTACCAGTACCATGCTGTTTTGATTACTGTAGCCTTGTAGTATAGTTTGAAGTCTGGTAGTGTGATGCCTCCCGCTGTGCTCTTTTACTTAGAATTGACTTGGCTATGCGGGCTCTCTTTTGGTTCCATAGGAAGTTCATGGTGGTTTTTTCTAGTTTTGTGAAGAAATTCAATGGTAGTTTGATGGGGATAGCATTGATCGTGTAAATTACTTTAGGCAGTATAGCCATTTTCACGATATTGATTCTTCCTAACCACGAACATGGAATGTTTCTCCATCTGTTTGTGTCCTCTCTTATTTCTTTGAGCAGTGGTTTGTAGTTTTCCTTAAAAACGTCCCTTACATTCCTTGTGAGTTGTATTCCTAGGTATTTTATTTTCTTTGTAGCAATTGTGAATGGCAGTTTGTTCTTGATTTGGTTCTCTTTAAGTCTGTTATTGGTGTATAGGAATGCTTGTGATTTTTGCACATTGATTTTATATCTTGAGACTTTACTGAAGTTGCTTATCACTTTCAGGAGCTTTTGGGCTGAGGTGATGGGGTCTTCTAGGTACACTATCATGTCATCTGCAAATAGAGACAATTTGGCTTCCACCTTTCCTATTTGAATACCCTTTATTTCTTTTTCTTGCCTGATTGCTCTTGCTAGAACTTTCACTACTATGTTGAATAGGAGTGGTGAGAGAGGGCATCCTTGTCTACTGCCAGATGTCAAAGGGAATGCTTCCAGTTTTTGCCCATTCAGTATGATACTGGCTGTTGGTTTCTCGTAAATAGCTTTTATTACTTTCAGATATGTTCCATCAACACCGAGTTTATTGAGGGTTTTTAGCATAAAGGGCTGTTGAATTTTGTCAAATGCCTTCTCTGCGTCAATTGAGATAATCATGTGGTTTTTGTTTTTGGTTCTGTTTATTTGGTGAATTACATTTATAGACTTTCGTGTGTTGAACCAGCCTTGCATCCCCGGGATGAATCCTACTTGATCAAGATAGATAAGTTTTTTAATGTGCTGTTGCAATCAGTTTGCCAGTATTTTATTGAAGATTTTTGCATCTATATTCATCAAGAATATTGGCCTGAAGTTTCCTTTTCTTGTTGAGTCTCTGCCAGGTTTTGGTATCAGGATGATGTTGGTCTCATAAAATGATTTGGGAAGGGTTCCCTCTTTTTGAATTATTTGGAAAAGCTTCAGAAGGAATGGTACCAGATCCTCTTTGTGTGTCTGGTAGAATTCGGCTGTGAACCCATCTGGACCTGGGCTTTTTTTGTGTGGTAGGCTCTTAATTGCTGCCTCAACCTCTGACCTTGTTATTGGTCTATTCATAGTTTTGGCTTCCTCCTGGTTTAGGCTTGGGAGGACACAGGCATCCAAAAATTTATCCATTTCTTACTGGATTACTAGTTTATGTGCATAGAGTTGTTGGTAGTATTCTCTGATGATGGTTTGAATTTCTGTGGAATCTGTGGTGATTTTCCCATTATCGTTTTTTATTGCATCTATTTGGTTGTTCTCTCTTTTCTTTTTTATCAGTCTGGCTAGTGGTCTGTCTATTTTGTTGACCTTATCAAAAAAACAGCTCTTGGATTTATTGATTTTTTGAAGGGTTTTTCTTGTCTCTATCTCCTTCAGTTCTACTCTGATCTGAGTTATTTCTTGTCTTTGGCTAGGTTTTGAGCTTTTTTAATCTTGCTCCTCTAGCTCTTTCAATTTTGACGGTAGGATGTCAATTTTGGATCTCTCCACTCTTCTCATGTGGGCACTTATTGCTATATATTTTTCTCTACAGACTGCTTTGAATGTGTCCCAGATATTCTGGTACATTGTGTCTTCGTTCTTGTTGGTTTCAAAGAACTTCTTTTTTTCTGCCTTCATTTCATTGTTTATCCAATCAACATTCAAGGGCCAGTTGTTCAGTTTCCATGAAGCTGTGCAGTTCTGTGTTAGTTTCTGAATTCTAAGTTCCAACTCGATTGCACTATGGTCTGAGAGACTGTTTGTTATGATTTCAGTTGTTTTGCATTTGCTGAGGAGTGCTTTACTTCCAATTATGTGGTCAGTTTTGGAGTAGGTGTGATGTGGTGCTGAGAAGAATGTATATTCTGTGGATTTGGGATGGAGAGTTCTGTAAACGTCTATCAGGTTTGCTTGTTCCAGGTTAGAGTTCAAGTCCTGGATATCCTTGTTAATTTTCTGTCTGGTTGATCTATCTGCTATTGACAGTGGAGTGTTAAAGTCTCCCACTATTATTGTGTGGGAGTCTAAGTGTCTTTGTAAGTCATTAAAAACTTGCCTTATATATCTGGGTGCTCCTGCATTGGGTCCATATATATTTAGAATCATTAGCTCTTTTTGTTGTAGCGATCTTTTTACCATTATGTAATGACCTTCTTTGTCTCTTTTGATCTGTGTTGCTTTAAAGTCTATTTTATCAGAGATGAGAATTGCAACTCCTTCTTTTTTTTTTTCTCTTCATTTGCTTAGTAAATCTTTATCCATCCCTTTATTTTGAGCCTTTGTGTATCCTTGCGTGTGAGGTGGGTTTCCTGGATACAGCACACCAATGGATTTTGGCTTTTTATCCAATTTGCCAGTCTGTGTTGTTTGATTGGTGCATTTAGCCCATTTACATTTAAGGTTAATATTGTTATGTGTGAATTTGATACTGCCATTTTGATGATAGCTGGCTGTTTTGACCATTGGTTCATGTAGATTCTTCATTTTGTTGATGCTGTTTAGCATTTGGTGTGCTTTTATGATCGCTGGTACTGATTGTTTCTGTGTAGTGCCTCTTTCAGTAGCTCTTGTAAAGCAGGCCTAGTGGTGACAAAATCTTTGAGAACTTGCTTGTTCATGAAGGATTTTATTTTTCCTTCACTTATGAAGCTCAGTTTGGCTGTATATGAAATTCTGGGTTGAAAGTTCTTCTCTTTAAGGATGTTGAATATTGGCCCCCACTCTCTTCTGGCTTGTAGAGTCTCTGTTGAGAGATCTGCTGTGAGTCTGATGGGCTTTCCTTTGTCGGTGACCCGACCTCTCTCTCTGTCTGCCCTTAGTATTTTCTCCTTCATTTCAACCCTGGTGAATCTGACGATTATGTGCCTTGGGGTTGCTCTTTTTGCAGAGTACCTTTGTGGTGTTCTCTGTATTTCCTGAAGTTGAGTATTGATCTGTCTTGCTAGGTTGGGGAAATTTTCCTGGATACTATCCTGAAGAGTGTTTTCCAGCTTGGATTCATTCTCTTCATCACATTCTGGTACACCTATCAAACGTAGGTTGGGTCTCTTCACATAGTCCCACATTTCTTGGAGATTTTGTTCATTCCTTTTTGTGCTTTTTTCTCTAATCTTGGTTTCTTGTTTTATTTCATTGAGTTGATCTTCGACTTCTGATATTCTTTCTTCTGCTTGTTCAATTCGGCTGTTGAAACTTGTGCATGCTTCGCGAAGTTCTCGTGTTGTGTTTTTCAGCTCCTTCAATTCATTCATATTCCTCTCTATGTTGTCCATTCTTGTTATCATTTCCTCAAATTTTATTTCAAATCTTTTCTCAATGTTCTTAGTTTCGTTGCACTGATTTAGAACATGTTCTTTTAGCTCACTGAAGTTTCTCATTATCCACTTTCTGAAGTCTGATTCCGTCATTTCGTCACATTCATTCTCCGTCCAGCTTTGTTCCCTTGCTGGTGAGGAGTTTTGGTCCTTTTTTGGAGGTGAGGTGTTTTGGTTTCGGGTGCTTTCCTCCTTTTTGCGCTGGTTTCTTCCCATCTTTATGGATTTATCCGCCTGTCATCTTAGTAGTTGCTGATTTTTCAATTGGGTCTCTGTGTGGATGTCCAGATTGTTGAAGATGAAGTATTTCTGTTACTTAGTTTTCCTTCTCATGGTCTAGCCCCCCTGCTGTATGAGTCTTGAGGTCCACTCCAGGCCCTGCTTGTCTGGGGTACACCTGTAGCAGCTGTGGAACAGTGAGGGATGCTACCAGTTTCTTCTTCTGCTATCTTTGTTTCAGAATGATGCCTGCCCAATGTCAGTCTGATTAGTCCTTTTTTGGGTTGACTCTTTGTATATACAGGGGTCAGGGAGCTGCTTGAGGAGATGGTCTGTGCTTTATAGGAGCTCCAGTGCTGAGCTGTGAGCTCCATTGTTCATTCAAGGTTGTTGGGAGGATGTGTTTATGTCTGCTGCAACATAACTCATAAAACTCCTTCTTTTTTCCCCCTTTGATGCTCTGTCTCAGGGAGTTGGAGCTTTCTATATGAGTATCTGTTGCACTGTCCTGCCCAGCTAGGAGGCAGTCTATTCACTATTTGCCTGCTGGTGCTCCTCCCTGCTGGCGTGGGTCCACCCTGTTGCTGTGGGGCTCTGTTCTGCTGTTCTGCTGTGGCGTGCTCCACCCTGCTGGCAGAGTCTCTCTGTTATGGCAGGGTGACTCAGCAACAGCAGGCTGCATCAGCCCTGGGAGGTACTTCAGTAGAAGTGGATTGCATCTGTAGTGGTGGACACCCCTCCTCCACCAGGCTGCACCGTTCTAGATACTGGCAGCAAACCTCTCAGCCCCGAGCACCTCCAATTGCCACCCTGTTTGTCCCCATGAGGGTGGGACCTGCCGAGCCCAATCACCCAGCTCCCTGCCTCAGAGTCCGTCCTCTCTCTTTCTCTCTCTCTTTTCCTCTCCCCAAGCTAAACGGTTGACTCTCTCACTGGCGCCCCAGTAGCCTGCTGATAGGGCACTGGGATCTGTGCGATCTCCCGTGCCACTGCCCACTGCACCAGCTCACATCACATTTCCCAGAAATCTCCTGGTCTGGCTCATTGTCCAAGTCCCGTTCAATGAGATGGACATGCCAGTCTGCCCTTCCAAATCTTAGATTGCCGGTTTAACAGGGCACCCTGACCAGTGAGTTTTGTGCCCAGTGCCACTGCACTGAGGTGTTAGCCGAACCGGCCGCACAAGCTGGCTGTGCTAGCATCTCGTGTCTCTCCCACACCTGAGACTTTCAACTTTCTGTGGGCAAAAAAGGTCCGTCCAAGAATTCAGCTAGGACTCGCCCTCTGTGCCTTCTCTGAGAGCTGCAATCCTGAGTCACCTCTATGACGCCATCTTGGAACGACCTTTCCACTTTTTTCATGTGGGCACTTATTGCTATATATTTTCTTTTGGAAACTTCTTTAAATGTGTCCCAGAGATTCTGGTATGTTGTGTCTTCATTCTCATTGGTTTCAAAGAACTTCTTTATTTCTGCCTTCATTTCATTGTTTATCCAATCAACATTCAAGAGCGAGTTGTTCAGTTTCCATGAAGCTGTGTGGTTCTGAGTTAGTTTCTGAATTCTTAGTTCTAACTTCATTGCACTATGGTCTGAGAGACTGTTTATGATTTCAGTTGTTTTGCATTTGCTGAGGAGTGCTTTACTTCCAATTATGTGGTCAATTTTAGAGTAGGTGTAATGTGATGCTGAGAAGAATGTATATTCTGTGGATTTGGGGTGAAGAGTTCTGTAAATGTCTATCAGGTTTGCTTGTTCCAAGTCTGAGTTCAAGCCCTGGATATCTTTGTTAATTTTTTATCTGGTTGATCTGTCTAATATTGACAGTGGAGTGTTTAAGTCTCCCACTATTATTGTGTGGGAGTCTCAGTCTCTTTGTAAGTCGTTAAGAACTTGTCTTATATATCTGGGTGCTTTTGTATTGGGTCCATATATATTTAGGATCATTAGCTCTTCTTGTTGTATCAATCCTTTTACCATTATGTAATGATCTTCTTTGTCTCTTTTGATGTTTGTTGCTTTAAAGTCTATTTTATCAGAGATGAGAATTGCAACTCCTGCTTTTTTTGCTCTCCATTTGCTTGGTAAATCTTCCTTCATCCCTTTATTTTGAGCCTTTGTGTATCATTGCATGTTAGATGGGTTTCCTGGATACAGCACACCAATGAGTTTTGGCTTTTTATACAATTTGCCAGTCTGTGTCGTTTGATTGGTGCATTTAGCCCATTTATATTTAGGGTTAATATTGTTATGTGTGAATTTGATACTGCCATTTTAATGCCAGCTGGCTGTTTTGCTTGTTAGCTGATGCAGATTCTTCATTTTGTTGATGCTCTTTAGCATTTGGTATGTTTTTAGAATGGCTGGTACATGTTGTTCCTTTCTATGTGTAGTGCCTCTTTCAGGAGCTCTTGTAAAGCAAGACTGGTGGTGACAAAATCTCTGAGTACTTGCTTGTTGGCAAAAGATTTTATTCCTCCTTCACTGATGAAGATCTGTTTGGCTGAATATGAAATTCTGTATTGAAAGTTTTTTTCTTTAAGGATGTTGAATATTGGCCTCCACTCTCTTCTGGCTTGTAGAGTTTCTGCCAAGAGATCTGCTGTGAGTCTGATGGGCTTCCTTTTGTGGGTGACCAAACCTTTCTCTCTGGCTGCCCTTAGCTCTTTCTCCTTCGTTTCAATTCTGGTGAATCTGACCATTATGTGCCTTGAGGTTGCTCTTCTTGTGTAATATCTTTGTGGTGTTCTCTGTATTTCCTGGACATGAATATTGGCCTGCCTTGCTATATTGGGGAAATTTTCCTGGATAATATCCTGAAGAATATTTTCCAGCTTGGATTCATTTTCTTCATCACATTCTGGTACACCTATCAAATGTAGGTTGGGTCTCTTCACATAGTCCCACATTTCTTGGAGATTTTGTTCATTCCTTTTTGTGCTTTTTTCTCTAATCTTGGTTTCTCATTTTATTTCATTGTGTTGATCTTTGACTTCTGATATTCTTTCTTCTGCTTGGTCAATTTGGCTCTTGAAACTTGTGCATGCTTCTTTAAGTTCTCGTGTTGTGTTTTTCAGCTCCTTCAATTTATTCATATTCCTCTATTAGTTGTCCATTCTTGTTATCATTTCTTCAAATCTTATTTCAAATCTTTTTCAAGGTTCTTTGTTTCTTTGCATTGATTTAGAACATATTCTTTTAGCTCACGGAAGTTTCTCATTATCCACCTTCTGAGGTCTGATTCTTTCATTTTTGTCACGCTCATTCTCCGTCCAGCTTTGTTCCCTTGCTGGTGAGAAGTTTTGTTTTTTTGTAGGAGGCAAGGTGTTTCGGTTTCAGGTGTTTTCCTTCTTTTTGTGCTGGTTTCTTCCCATCTTTGTGGATTTATCCACTGGTCATCTGAGTAATTGCTGACTTTTCGATTGGGTCTCTGGGTGGACACCCCGATTGTTGATGATGAAGTATTTCTGTTACTTAGTTTTCCTTCTAATAGTGTAGCCCCACTACTGTACAACTGCTGAGGTCCACTCCAGGCCCTGCTTGTCTGCAGTACCCCTGTAGCATCTGTGGAACTGTGAGGGATGCTACCAATTTCTTCTTCTGCTATCTTTGTCCCATAATGATGCTTGCTTAATGCCAGTCTAATTAGTCTTTTTTTGAGGTGCCTCTTTGGATATACAGGGGCCAGGAAGCTGCTTGAGGAGATTGTCTGTACTTTATAGGAGCTCAAGTGCTGAACTGTGAGCTCTGTTGTTCATTCAGGGTTGTTAGGCAGGTGCATTTAGGTCTGCTGCACCAGAACTTATAAAACCCCTTTTTCTTCCCTCAGGTGCTCTGTCTTGGGGAGTTATGGCTTTATTTATGAGAATCTGTTGCACTGTCCTGCCCAGCTAGGAGGAGGTCTAGTCACTGTTTGCCTGTCGAGGCTCTGCCTTGCTACCACATTGTCTGCCCTGTTGCCATGGGCTCTGCCCTTCTGCCATGTGTTCTGCCCTGCTGCCATGGGCTCTGCCCTGCTGCCATGGGCTCCACACTACTGTCATGGGCTCTGCCCTGTTGCCATGGGCCCTGCCCTGCTGTCATGGTCTCTGCCTTGTTGGTGGAGTCTCTCTGTTATGGCGGGTTGCCTTGGCAATGGCAGGCTCCTTCAGCAATGGGAGTGTACCTCAGTAGGGGCGGAATGTGTTGGTATTGGCAGACGCCCCTCCCCCACCGAGCTGCACCATCCTGGATTCAGCTGAGCCTGCAATGAAACTCTCAACCCCGAGCATTTTGAATCACCATTTTGTTTGTCCCTGTTGGGGTGGGACCTGCCGAGCCTGATAATATGGCTCCTACCTCAGAGCCCTTTCTCTCTCTCTCTTTTTTTTTTTAAGTTGATCTGTTGACTTTCTCACAGGTGTTTCAGTCACCTGCTGATAGGGCACTGGGATGTGTGTGATTTCCTGTGTAGTGATCCACTGCACTGGCTCAAATGACAGTTCCCAGGAATCAGTGGTTTGGCTCACTGTCCAAGTCCCACTTAATCAGATGGACACGTTAATCTGCCCTCCCAAATTCAGATTGCTGGTTTAACAGAGCACCCAGACCAGTGCTTTTTGTGTGGGGTGCCACTGTGCTGCGGCACCGGCTGAAACAGCTGTGCAAGCTGAAAGGGCTGTGCTGGTGTCCCATGTCTCTTCTACACCTGGAAGTTTCCCCATTCTGTGGGCAACAAAGATCCGTCTGAAAATGCGGCTTGGACTCACTCTCTGTGCCTTCACTGAGAGCTGCAATCCTGAGTTGTTCCTACTGCGCCATCTTGGAAATCTCCTCATTAACTTGTTTTAAAATAAATACAAATGTGCTGGCACAAGATGATGTTGCATTTTTTTTAGCAGCCGATCTCTGGAAGACAATGCTTAGATTTCTACTTTGAAATTAAAACAAACAAATAGCATACATTGCAATGTGATAATACTCAGTTCTGCTTTATTCTTTTTTTATATACTTTAAGTTCTGGGATACACAAGCAGAACATGCAGGTTTTTTAAATAGGTATACATGTCCCATGGCAGTTTGCTGCACCCATCAATCCATTATCTACATTAAGTGTTTCTTCTAACACTATTTCTCCCCTTGCCCCCCACCCCTCAATAGGCCCCAGTGTGTGATGTTCCCCTCCCTGTGTCCATGTGTTCTTATTGTTCAATGCTCACTTATGAGTGAGAACATGCGGTGTTTGTTTTTTTGTTCCTGTGTTAGTTTGCTGAGAATGATGGATTCCAGTTTCATCCATGTCTCTGCAAAGAACAAAAACTCATACTTTTTATGACTGCATAGTATTCCATGGTGTATATGTTCCACATTTGCTTTATTTTTATAAGACAGGACTTCCTAGGGTATGACCATTTAGTTTGATCGATCTGAAATTATGGGTTTCAATAATTTGAAGATGAGACCTTAGTATTTCCAAATGCATACAAATATTACTTTTATAATGCACTTGGGCCTGAGATAGGAATAGCACTGGGCAGTCACAGGAGGATGGTAAACCCCAAACAACAACTAAAACAAGAACTAGGCAAAGAAACCATGGGCTACTAAAAAATTCAAAAGAAGAGAGAATAAATAGCCAAAATTCTGGTCAGGTTAACATATCTATAACTCTTCCTGGCAAATCAAAAAAAGGGAGAAAGGAGATGGTAATGAGGGTCCCCAAAATCCTCTCCTTTTTTAGAATGATTATTTCACCCCCTAATTAAACACCCATAAAATAAAAAACCCAAACTTTATTGTGTGTGATTTGTTCTCACCAGCATGCCTGCACTTCTCTCTCAACTGTGTACTTCTGTTTTGCAATCAAAGCTTCTTACCTTTCACATCATCCTGACTCATTCCCAAATTCTTTTGAACCAGGTCACCGGCTGAGGGTTGGGTCTCACTGGCATCCGAAGACCCTCTGAGCCCTCTGGCAACTATGTGGAGAAACTATTTTCATGGCTTCCACATCCTGGTAGAATCTGGCAACAGGTCTTCTCAGTTATGTTTACTGGCTTGATTAGAATTATATTACCTTGCACAGTGATAAGCACCCAAACTGAAATTAGTTTCAAGAAAACATGAAAGTGTTGTCAACAACAACTACAAAAAAATAGATGTTAAGGCCACATGTTCTCTCTCATAAGTGGGTGTTGAACAATGAGAACACATGGACACTGGGAGGGGAACATCAAATACCGGGGCCTGTTGCATGGTGAGGGGCTAGGGGAGGGATAGCAGCAGGTTGGGGGCTAGGGGAGAGATAGCATTAGGAGAAATACTTAATGTAGATGATGAGTGATGGATGCAGCAAACCACCATGGCATATGTATACCTATGTAACTAACATGCATGTTCTGCACATGTACCCCAGAACTTAAAGTATAGTAACAAAAACAAATGAAAAATAATAATAATTGACCTAAAGGGTCTCAAAAATTCTCTGCTTTGGCTTAATGTATATGACTACAACTATCTTTTGAGGCAAGTTTTACCCATGTAATCAACTGTCTTCCTGTTTTGATGTGAAGTGAAAAGACAAGAATTTTAGAAGATTTTTTTGTGTGTGTCTTCAAGAAACTTTATTGGAGATAACACACAGGAAGTGAAAAAAAGACAGAAATGTCAAAAATACCCTTTGCAATTCTTAGGCAAGAAACAAAGAGGATCCTGACAATTTGAAATTTTGTTTAAATTATTTCTAATTCCTGTGGTCTGGGAACAAATCCCCAACTTAGCTTCAGTTACCCTCCTTCACCCCAACCCATAGATGAAAAGAGGAAAGAGGGAAATGGGGTAGGGCAGGAGTGGGGAAAGAATGTGGAGGGAGATGGAGGTGCAGAAAATTCTAATTAAATGGGGTTGTAAATACCAGCAGATTACTCAATATCTCTCTGAGGCTTTCACTGTAGATCACAGGGAGGAATGTGGAGAAACTATTTTCATGGCTTCCACATCCTGGTAGAATTTGCCTCAGTGGTAGGCCTGCCAACAGTAGCCCTGGGTCCTGGACAGAGGACACATGTGCTGTCTGGCACACTGGCCTGTGATCATTTTCTATCTTTTTTAGGGTCTGATGCTATTTTAAGTGTGCCTCTTGACTGTGTGGGTATCATGAACATGTTTCTCTGCTGTCCTGTTGCAGAATTGGTATACTTTTTGACCATACATTTTGCAATCAGTCCATGGTGGTGAGAAAGGGATGCTCCTCAAAAACCTGGAAATAAGGAAAGTGAGATTGCTCTTTGAGAATTAAGTTATGAAATAAGTCCAGCCTAATTTGGAGTAAAGAGAGATGTTTAAAGTCACATTAAGATTGCAGGCAAACTTGAATTGTGTGTGTCCAAGTAAAGCACCAAAAAGTGGATTTACCCAGGCTCCCTGGCCAGCATATTTCTATTATAGAGGTGGATACATCAGACTGCCAGAGTTAATGTTTGTTGCACATTCTTTTCGCATAACCAACTCTACTTTTTCCCCATAGTAAATGTCTTACATAGTTTGCACTGGTCAGACTGACTTAAATGTGAGCTCTCCTTGACAGTCACATATTTTTAAAATTTAATACATTGACATTATGTGTTTCTACCTCATGGTTAAGTTTGTTAGTGTAAGGTAGCATCTCTAAGTCCAAAGAATGTTGAGTTACAATGAGTTTCAGAGCTGCTATCACCCACATGCTGTTGTCTCCCAAAATTTATATGTTGGAACCTAACCTCCTGTGGGATAGTATTAAGAGAAGGGGCCTTGGGAGGTAATTACATTATGAAACAGAGCCTCGTGAATGTGATTGGTGCATTTAAGAAAAGAGGCCCCAGAGAGCTAGGTAGCCCCTTCCACCATGGGAGGATGCAGCAAGAAGGCATCATCAGTGAAAGAGAAAATTAGTCCTCACCAGACACTGAATTTGCTGGCACCTTGATCTTGGACTTTCCAGCCTTCAGAACTGTGAGAAATCAATGTTGTTTATAAGATACTCAGTTAATGGTAATTTGTCAAGAGTAGACCAAATGGACTAAAACAAGAGCCTACAAGTCTAAGGTCATCTCCCTGGAAATGGATTCACTCACTGAGAAAAATGTGGATTCACTCACTGAGAAAAACATCTCTTCCTGAAAACCTGCCTGACAGCCAGCCAGCCCTCTCCAGGCGTTGCCCCACCTGTCCCCCACATACACCAGCTTCACTGCCTCTCAACCAACCTCAGGAGGGGATGACATTGCTATTTTTTTCTGAAGAAATCCTTCAAACACTTAATTTAGCAGTCATTGCTATTCCAGTAAGACTTTGTGGGACCCAGCTTTGCAGATGGATGATGGCCCCATCCTACAGTGGAAGAGGTGGAAGAGAGAATGTGCCTGTATCTTAACTGGAGAGACAAAAAAAAGTAATCTGTCAACCCAATGGAAAATTTATTACTGCAGAAATTTACAGGAATAAATGACCATAACACTTCCTGGCAAGGTTGTGCACATGAATAATAAGTAAACGCCTGCTACCTTATAAAATGGCTTATTTCAAAGAACTCATGAACCTCAAGATTTTCTATTTAACCCCTAGGCTTTCTTGGCTTATCCAATTCCATAGCTGTCTATCTTTAGAGTTAAGAAATTCAACTATGCAGTGCCCTTATTCTTAAGAAAAGATTGTGACAGGAACCTTTGTAAATTGTCTTTATTTCATTAGAATCTGTCCCCCCAATTTAACTTTTTTCATGTAACCAGAAAATGTTTTGAAGTATTAAATGCTCAAGTTAATGTCAAATTTTCAAATGTGAAGTCAACATGTTTTATACCACTTGGTAACTTAATATTGTGTTAATAATACAAAGAACTTAAAAGAGCAGTAGGTTTATTTGAGGTAAATATATATTTTTAAAATAAAGAGGCCTAGTGGTACATGTCATCTGAAACACAGAATCTATGAGGATAACACTTTATGATTTCAAAATTCAGAGATGCTCCTGATCTATCAATCATTAACTGTTGACCTTTGAGCAACTGAGGAAACTGTGTTATATAACAGTTTTCCCTGATTACTAAAATGATTAATTTGGGGTGGTAGATGGGGACATTTTTTAAAACATAAAATCCACAAGATTCAGGTAAAATTACTTCATAAAATTTTAAGGTCTAGTATCTCATATATCAACTAAATATATATAAATTCATTTAATAATCAGAGAAAAGAAATGGACTGTTACTAAACGAATGAAACTCAAGCAGCCATTTTGTTCATTTGCTGTGTGTCCAGCACTTTGGGATACACAGGGGATCTTTAAGCATTTTACAGAAAAAGGGCTCATGGAACAGAGGGACAACCAGGGCAGGGGCACTGCTGGCTGTAAAAACAGTGGTAACCTGTTCATCATGGCAATTTGTATTTGTGTGTGTTCCATTCCTCTACAGATGGGGAATGTCCTGGAGAACAGGACTTATATTCATTTACGTTTTAATCACCCACACCTCTGCCCCACTTCAACTCTTCATTAGTTCTCAGCACTGTGATTGGCATGAATAAGTAGAGGAATAAGAGAGAAAAAAGATGTGTAGAGACTGAAAACTATGGCACTTCCATTGCTTCCTACAGAAAAAGTTCCAGAAATAAGTCCTCAGGGATCAAAGTCTTGTCTTGATATTTTCCTCCAAAGAGTGACTGAATAATCAGTGATTTTTAAGTTCCTGAAAGTCAGAATTCCATGGCCTCTATATTGCTCAGCTTAGGTTCCTCTTCTCCCCTCTTGCCCTTCCCTTCTCATCTCCTTATGCCTGTGGAGTAACCAGGTCAATTCCTATGATGGGATGGGCTGATCCATTCAAACAACTAGTTGGCATGGCTTATAAAAATAGCCACACTGGGCTTGTTGGTAAGGGCTAGATTTCAAGGAAGATGAGTAGTGGTCTGAGTCAGCAGCTTGTGAAATTCAAGCAGGCAGTTAGAGTGACAAAAAGGAAGAAGAATTGACAGTGACCAAAATGTCCTCAGATAACACATCACCCAACTGAGGAAAGAAGACAGAAATAAACAAGTAGGTGGAAACATGTACCAGTGGATTTTTAAAGAAACCAATACCATTTGACATTGTATTTGAAAAGATCACATTGACCTGCACATGCTGAAACATTAAAAAATAATAATTTGTGGATTGGGAGGCAAGATGGTGTCATAGAGGTGACTCAGGATTGCAGCTCTCGGTGAAGGCGCAGAGGGTGAGTCCTAGCTGCATTATTGGATGTTCCTTTTATGCCCACAGAGCGTTGAAAAGTCCCAGGTGTGGGAGAGACACGGGAGGCTAGCAGCCGGCTAACGCAACCGGCTCCCGCCGCCTCTTCGGCCGGCGCCGCAGCGGGACCCGGCGCGGAACTCACTGGTCTGGGTGCCCTGTTAAACCGGCAATCTGAGATTTGGAAGGGCAGATTGGCATGTCCATCTGATTGAACGGGACTTGGACAATGAGCCAGACCAGGAGTTTCCTGGGAAGCATGATCTGAGCCGGGGTAGTGGGCAGCGGCACGGGAGATCGCACGGATCCCAGTGCCCTAGCGGCAGGCTCCTGGGGCGCCAGTGAGAGAGTCGACCTTTCAGCTTGGGGAGAGGAAGAGAGAGAGAGAGAGGACGGACTCTGAGGCAGGGAGCTGGGTGATCGGGCTCGGAGGGTCCCACGCTCAAGGGGACAAGCAGGTCGGCGACTGGAGGCGCTTGGGGCTGACAGTTCTGTTGCTGGCATTTAGGACGGTGCAGCCCGGTCAGGGAGGGGCGTCCACCATTCCTGATGAAGTGCACCCCCACTTAAGTACCACCCAGGACTGACGCAGCCTGCCGTTGCCGAGGCAACCTGCCATAACAGAGAGACTCCGCCAGGCAGCAACAGGGCGGACCCGCATAAGCAGGTCAGAGCCCCGGCAGGCAAATAGTGAATAGACTGCCACCTAGTGGGGCAGGACAGTGCAACAGATACTCATAAAGAAAGCCCCAACTCCCTGAGACAGAGCATCTAAGGGTGAAAAAAAAAAAAAAAGAGTGGCGTTTTATGAGTTCTATTGCAGCAGACATAACCTCCCAACAACCCTGAATGAACAATGGAGCTCACAGCTCAGCACTGGAGCTCCTATAAAGCACAGACCGTCTCCTCAAGGAGCTCCCTGACCCTGTATATCCAAGGAGTCACCCCAGAAAAGGTCTAATCAGACTGACATTTGGCTGGCATCATTCTGGAACAAGGGCAGCAGAAAAAGAAACTGATATCATCCCTCACTGTTCTGCAGCTGCTGCAGGTATACCCCAGACAAGCAGGGCCTGGAGTGGACCTCAGCACTCATACAGCAGAGAGGATAGATCATTAGAGGGAAAACTAAGTAACAGAAATACTTCATCATCAACAATCTCAGTGTCCACACAGAGACCCAATTGAAAAATCAGCCACTACTAAGACGACAGGCGGATAAATCCATAAAGATGGGAAGAAACCAGCACAAAAAGGAGGAAAGCACCCAAAACCAAAACACCTCACCTCCAAAAAAGGACCAAAACTCCTCACCAGCAAGGGAACAAAGCTGGACGGAGAATGAATGTGACGAAATGACGGAATCAGACTTCAGAAAGTGGATAATGAGAAACTTCAGTGAGCTAAAGGAACATGTTCTAAACCAGTGCAAAGAAACTAAGAACCTTGAAAAAAGATTTGAGGAATTGATAACGAGAATGGACAACTTAGAGAGGAATATGAATGAATTGAAGGAGCTGAAAAACACAACACGAGAACTTCGCGAAGCATGCACAAGTTTCAACAGCCGAATTGACCAAGCAGAAGAAAGAATATCAGAAGTTGAAGATCAACTCAATGAAATAAAACGAGAAACCAAGATTAAAGAAAAAAGCACAAAAAGGAATGAACAAAATCTCCAAGAAATGTGGGACTATGTGAAGAGACCCAACCTACGTTTGATAGGTGTACCAGAATGTGACGAAGAGAATGAATCCAAGCTGGAAAACACTCTTCAGGATATTATCCAGGAAAATTTCCCCAACCTAGCAAGACAGGTCAATACTCAACTCCAGGAAATACAGAGAACACCACAAAGATACTCTGCAAGAAGAGCAACCCCAAGGCACACAATCGTCAGATTCACCAGGGTTGAAACGAAGGAGAAAATACTAAGGGCAGCCAGAGAGAAAGGTCAGGTCACCCACAAAGGGAAGCCCATCAGACTCACAGCAGATCTCTCGGCAGAGACTCTACAAGCCAAAAGAGAGTGGGGGCCAATATTCAACATCCTTAAAGAAAAGAGCTTTCAACCCAGAATTTCATATCCAGCGAAACTGAGCTTCATAAGTGAAGGAAAAATAAAATCCTTCACGAACAAGCAAGTACTCAGAGATTTTTGTCACCACTAGGCCTGCTTTACAAGAGCTCCTGAAAGAGGCACTACACATAGAAAGAAACAACCAGTTCCAGCCATCCTAAAAGCATACCAAATGCTAAAGACCATCAATAAAATGAAGAATGTACATGAACCAACGGGAAAAACAGCCAGCTAGCATCAAAATGGCAGTATCAAATTCACACATAACAATATTAACCCTGAATGTAAATGGGCTAAATGCACCAATCAAAAGACACAGACTGGCAAATTGGATAAAAAACCAAAACCCATCGGTGTGCTGTATCCAGGAAACCCACCTCACATGCAAAGATACACAAAGGCTCAAAATAAAGGGATGGAGGAAGATTTACCAAGCAAATGGAGAGCAAAAAAAAGCAGGAGTTGCAATTCTCATCTCTGATAAAATAGACTTTAAAGTAACAAAGATCAAAAGGGACAAAGAAGGTCACTACATAATGGTAAAAGGATCGATACAACAAGAAGAGATAATGATTCTAAATATATATGGACCCAATGTAGGAGCACCCAGATATATAAGGCAAGTTCTTAATGACTTACAAAGGGACTTAGACTCCCACACAATAATAGTGGGAGACTTTAACACTCCACTGTCAATAGCAGACAGATCAACCAGACAGAAAATTAACAAGGATATCCAGGACTTGAACTCAGACCTGGAACAAGCAAACCTGATAGACATTTACAGAACTCTCCACCCCAAATCCACAGAATATACATTCTTCTCAGCACCACATCACACCTACTCCAAAATTGACCACATAATTGGAAGTAAAGCACTCCTCAGCAAATGCAAAACAACTGAAATCATAACAAACAGTCTCTCAGACCATAGTGCAATCAAGTTGGAACTCAGAATTCAGAAAATAACTCAGAACCACACAGCTTCATGGAAACTGAACAACTGGCTCTTGAATGTTGATTGGATAAACAATGAAATGAAGGCAGAAATAAAGAAGTTCTTTGAAACCACCGAGAATGAAGACACAACGTACCAGAATCTCTGGGACACATTTAAAGCAGTCTGTAGATGAAAATATATAGCAATAAGTGGCCACATGAGAAGAATGGAGAGATCCAAAATTGACACCCTATCGTCAAAATTGAAAGAGCTAGAGGAGCAAGATCAAAAAAGCTCAAAACCTAGCCGAAGACAAGAAATAACTAAGATCAGAGCAGAACTGAAGGAGATAGAGACAAGAAAAACCCTTCAAAAAATCAATAAATCTAAGAGCTGGTTTTTCGAAAAGATCAACAAAATAGACAGACCACTAGCCAGATTGATAAAAAAGAAGAAAGAGAACAACCAAATAGATGCAATAAAAAACGATAAAGGGGAAATCACCACAGATTCCACAGAAATTCAAACCATCATCAGAGAATACTACAAACAACTCTATGCACATAAACCAGTAAATCAGGAAGAAATGGATAAATTCCTGGATGCCTGTGTCCTCCCAAGCCTAAACCAGGAGGAAGCCGAAACTATGAATAGACCAATAACAAGGTCAGAAGTTGAGGCAGCAATTAAGAGCCTACCACACAAAAAAAGCCCAGGTCCAGATGGGTTCACAGCTGAATTCTACCAGACACACAAAGAGGATCTGGTACCATTCCTTCTGAAACTATTCCAAATAATCCAAAAAGAGGGAACCCTTCCCAAATCATTTTATGAGACCAACATCATCCTGATACCAAAACCTGGCAGAGACTCAACAAGAAAAGAAAACTTCAGGCCAATATCCATGATGAACATAGATGCAAAAATCTTCAATAAAATACTGGCAAACCGATTGCAACAGCACATTAAAAAACTTATCCATCATGATCAAGTAGGATTCATCCCGGGGATGCAAGGCTGGTTCAACATATGCAAGTCTATAAATGTAATTCACCACATAAACAGAAGCAAAAACAAAAACCACATTATTATCTCAATTGATGCAGAGAAGGCATTTGACAAAATTCAACAGCCCTTTATGCTAAAACCCTCAATAAACTTGGTATTGATGGAACATATCTCAAAGTAATAAAAGCTATTTATGACAAACCAACAGCCACTATCATACTTAATGGGCAAAAACTGGATGCATTCCCTTTGAAATCTGGCACTAGACAAGGATGCCCTCTCTCACCACTTCTATTCAACATAGTACTGGAAGTTCTAGCCAGAGCAATCAGGCAAGAAAAAGAAATAAAGGGTATTCAAATAGGAAAGGTGGAAGCCAAATTGTCTCTATTTGCAGACGACATGATAGTATACCTAGAAGACCCCATCACCTCAGCCCAAAAGCTCCTGCAACTGATAAGCAACTTCAGCAAAGTCTCAGGATATAAAATCAATGTGCAAAAATCACAAGCATTCCTATACAACAATAACAGACTTAAAGAGAACCAAATCAAGAACGAACTGCCATTCACAACTGCTACAAAGAAAATAAAATACCTAGGAATACAACTCACTAGGAATGTAAGGTAGCTCTTTAAGGAAAACTACAAACAACTGCTCAATGAAATAAGAGAGGACACAAACAGATGGAGAAACATTCCATGTTCGTGGTTAGGAAGAATCAATATTGTGAAAATGGCTATACTGCCCAAAGTAATTTACACAATCAATGCTATCCCCATCAAAATACCATTGAATTTCTTCAGAGAACTGGAAAAAACCACCATGAATTTCATATGGAACCAAAAAAGAGCCCGCATAGCCAAGTCAATTCTAAGCAAAAAGAACACAGCAGGAGGCATCACGCTACCAGACTTCAAACTATACTACAAGGCTACAGTAATCAAAACAGCATGGTACTGGTACCAAAACAGAGATATAGACCAATGGAACAGAACAGAGGCATCGGAGGCAACACAACACATCTACAACCATATTATCTTTGATAAACCAGACAAAAACAGGCAATGGGGAAAGGATTCCCTATTTAATAAATGGTGTTGGGAAAACTGGCTAGCCATGTGCAGAAAGCAGAAACTGGACCCCTTCCTGACCCTTTACACTAAAATTAACTCCAGATGGATTAAAGACTTAAACGTAAGACCTGACACCATAAAAACCCTAGAAGAAAATCTAGGCAAAACCATTCAGGACATAGGAGTAGGCAAGGACTTCATGAACAAAACACCAAAAGCATTGGCAACAAAAGCCAAAATAGACAAATGGGACCTAATCAAACTCCACAGCTTCTGCACCGCAAAACAAACAGTCACTAGAGTGAATCGGCAACCATCAGAATGGGAAAAAATCTTTGCAGTTTACGCATCTGACAAAGGGCTGATATCCAGAATTTACAAAGAACTCAAACAGATTTACAGGAAAAAAACAAATAAGCCCATTCAAAAATGGGCAAAGGATATGAACAGAAACTTTATGAAAGCAGAAATACGTGAGGCCAGCAAACATATGAAAAAGTGCTCATCGTCATTGGTCATTAGAGAGATGCAAATCAAAACCACATTGAGATACCATCTCACACCAGTTAGAATGGCGATCATTAAAAAATCTGGAGACAGCAGATGCTGGAGAGGATGTGGAGAAATAGGAACACTCTTACACTGTTGGTGGGAGTGTAAATTAGTTCAACCATTGTGGAAGACAGTGTGGCGATTCCTCAGGGACCTAGAAATAGAAATTCCATTTGACCCAGCAATCCCATTACTGGGTATCTATCCAAAGGACTATAAATCATTCTACTATAAGGACACATGCACACGAATGTTCATTGCAGCACTGTTTACAATAGCAAAGACCTGGAACCAACCCAAATGCCCAACGATGATAGACTGGACTGGGAAAATGTGGCACATATACACCATGGAATATTATGCAGCAATCAAAAATGATGAGTTTGTGTCCTTTGTAGGGACATGGATGAATCTGGAGAACATCATTCTCAGCAAACTGACACAAGAACAGAAAAAGAAATACCGCATATACTCACTCATAGGTGGGTGAGAAAAATGAGAACACATGGACACAGAGAGGCGGTCTACTATACACTGGGGACTGTTGGGGGGAATGGGGGAGGGACAGCAGTGGGGGGCTGGGGGGGATAGCCTGGGGATGACTCCCAAGTGTGGGTGAAGGGGAGGAAAGGAGCAAAGCACACTGCCATGTGTGTACCTATGCAACTATCTTGCTCGTTCTGCACATGTACCCCCAAACCTATAATGCAATAAAAATTAAAAAAAATAATAATAATAATAATAATAATTTTATGACTTTTAAATATGAGAGGTAGCATGGAGATTAGAACAGTATACATTGTCCTAAAAAATGCTTACAATTCCCAGAATCTAATTTTTTATTAAAAAACCTCACAGGTCTTTGGAAAATTCTGTGGTTGGATCAATGCATAGATTCAATTCTAAAGCTAGAAAGAAGGATTTTATTTTCTGTTGTGTTTCTGTCTAGCCAGTAAGTTTTAATTTCTGTGTAATAATAGTTAGTTACCCTTCATCTATTTAATACCCATTTTTTAAAGACCAGAATATTGTAACTCCAAGAAATAAAAAGAGGTGAATTTTGTTGAATACTGTGTAATTTTTTTTTGCACATTTTGCACATTTTCTTGAGTATGTGTAAGTTATCAAGTAATCATACATACTGGTGGCTGCCTTGTGGATATCTCTTATTAGTATCCTGTCAAAAAGTGTGGGGGACAGAAGGACAAAAATTAAAACAAGACTTGAAAAAGTGGCTAGCATACAAGTGGCATATTCATTACCAAGAATGGCCAAAATATGTTTGTCTATTTATACCAAAGTCTTTTCAGACTCACTGATTAGCTTCAATAATTAATTGATTGAGGGGTGATGTTAACACTTTTTTAAAAAGCACTTTTTAATATTTGTAGTATTAAATACTTGTAGTCAGTACCTGTAGAGTATGTCTGCAACAAGACTTATTTCATCTGGGCAGGAAGAAGCAAGAGTGGGGAGAACTTGCCTCAATTTCTTTACTTGCTTTAATTTCTTTACTATCAGGAATGGATTGCTAGTTTACCAAGAACATGACCTCCTCAAGGCACCTCTTCTCCAAAGTAGCACATGTCTCACAGAATATTTCAAGGTTCACAGAGCAGTTTCACCTACCTTAGCAGTCATCTGTAAGGTTTCACAAAGAAAGAAAGAAAACCACCCAGATCTGAAGTGCCTCTCCCAGGAGAACATGGAGCCATCCAGAGGTTGACACTGCATTTAAATCCAAGTCTCCTCCAGACCCAAGCCCTCTCCACCATACCTCTTGGCTGATCCCAAGCAGTTAGCACTGATTTCCCAAGAAACAGAAATAAGTCAATATGCAATCATGAAATATAAATGAAGTATTTCTCCTAAGGCTTACAGGCATCTATTATAGTCATCTTATAGAGGAAACCTCTTAAGATCAAAAAAAAAAAATCTTAAAACTTCTTGTCATTATTCACAAACACACAACAAAGCCTTTCAGATTCATAAATTTACATGAGGAAATAAAACTCATCGCAGAATAACTTTAAACCTTTTCAAAATAATGTATACATATATATATTCAAACAGCCTGAAGGCTGTTTTTTTTTTTTAAAAAAAAAAAAAAGAACATGTGTATGTCAAATAAAATAAAATTTGAAAGAACAAAATATTCTGTGAAAAAAAAAAGATGATTAGCTCCTTTGAAATTAACTGGAGAAATGATGGCAGGTATATGGAGAATCAGAAGGATGCAACGATAAGTTTCTCACACCAAAGTACACCAGCAAACAAGTGCCAGAGGTTGGCTCTGTGGATCACAGGCTCTTATTAGTGTAGTCTTATAAATAATTGAAAATATTTTTGTTTTCTTCAGAGAAGAAGAAAGCAAACTACTATCAGGTTCTTACCTAGAGGGAACACACACACACACACACACAGACACGCCTACTTATAGATCCCACTGGGAATTTGGGAAAGAGAGCGCCCCATTAGGTAATTCTCTTTAAAAGACAATTTCATGGATATATCTTAAAGCCTTTTTCCTCTAAATATCCCTGCAATTGAGTTTGAAATCCTTCCTGGATCCCTCTAAAGAACACTGTGATAGCATTTTCAAAACCCTGCTACCAGAGGATTCAAGATGGCTGAATAGAAACAGCTCTGGATTACAGTTCCTAGTGAAAATGCAGAGGGTGAGTGATCACTGCTTTTCCAAACAAATTTTTACTGCCCACAGACCAGAATATTCCCTGGTGGAAAATCGCCAAGACTCTTCAGCACAGCTGTTTCAGCTGGAGCAGCAGGTCTCCACACCAAAACACACACAAATCTGGGTGCCACTTAAACTGGGGACCATAATGCCTGGGAGACAGAGTTACCTATTCAACTGAATAAAAGGAAGCTGAAACACCCCAACAAAGACAGCAATCTGAAATGCTCTGGACAGAATTTTACAACAAGCACAGCTGGACCCGGGAAAGCCCAGCTCTGTTGGGAGAAGGGCATCCACCATTACCAAGGCAGTCCACCACTACTGAGGCAGTCCACCATTACTGAGGCAGTCTGCCATTACTGAGGCAATCTGCACTATTGAGGCAGTCAGCCATTACAGAGATACTCTGCCATTACTGTGGCAGACTGCTGTTACCATGGCAGTTCTAAATATACCCCTATAAACAAAACTTCAAGGAAGTTCACACAGCAGCTGGGCAGAGCCCATGGCAGCTCAGCTACACCTTTGCTGGCAGATTGTGACTAGGTTACCTCCTTGCCGTGCAGGGCATCTCTGAAAAAAAAAAAAGGCAGAATGACAGGAACTTATAAATAAAGCCCCACTTTCCCAACAGAAGACCTGGGGGAAAAAGGTGGTTATCAGTTCCACTGCAGCAGACTTAAACATATCTGCCCAGCAGCTCTAACAGAACAACAGAGCTTACAGCTCAGCCCATGAGCTCATATAAGGGACAGACTGTCTCCTCAAGCAGCTCCCCAACACTGTATAACCAAAGAAACACCTCATAAAGGAGAGCTCAGGCTGATATCTGGTGGGTATCCTTCTGGGACAAACATAACAGAAGAAACTTGTGGAAACCCTTACTGTTCTGCAGCTGCTTCAGGTTATCCCCGGGGAAGCAGGGTCTGGAGTGGACTTCTACCAGTCCTACAGCAGGGGGGCCTGACTGTTAGAAGGAAAATGAAGAAATTGAAAGAAATAACTTCATTAGTAACAAAAAAGATGTCCATTCAGAGATCCCATCTGAAAGTCACCAACCACAATGACCACAGACAGATCAATCCAAAAGATGGGAATAAGCCAGCACAAAAAGATGAAAATACCCAAAACCAGAATGGCTCTCCACTTCCAAGGCATCACAGCTCCTTACCAGCAAGGAAACAGGCAGATGGAGAATGAGTCTGATGAATTGACAGGAAGAGCCTTCAGAAGGTGGGTAACAACAAACTTCTCTGAGCTAAAAGATCATATTCTAACCCAATGCAAAGAAACTAAGAACACTGAAAAAAATTGACAAAATGCTAAAGAGAATAAACAGCTTAGAGAGGAATATAAATGAATTAATAGAGCTTAGCAAGGAATATAAATGAATTAATGGAGCTGAAAAACATAACTTTGCAAAGCATACACAAGTTTCAATAGTCAAATCGACCAAGCAGAAGAAAAGATATCAGAGATTGAAGATGATCTCAATGAAATAAAATGAGAAGGCAAGATTAGAGAAAAAATAGTAAGAGGAAATAAACAAAGCCTCCTGGAAATATGGGATTATGTTAAAGACCTAATCTACATTTGATAAGTGTAACTGAATGTGAAAGAGAGAATGAATCCAAGCTGGAAAACACTCTTCAGGATATTGTTCGGGAGAACTTCCCCAACATAGCAAGGCAGGCCAATATTCAAGTACAGAAAACCCCACAAAGATATTCCTAAGGAAGAGCAACCCCAAGGCACATAATCGCCAGATTCACCAGGGTTTAAATGACGGAAAAAAATGCTAAGGGCAGCCAGAGAGAAAGGTCAGGTTACCCACAAAGGGAAACCCAACAGACTCACAGCAGATCTCTCAGGAGAAACCCTACAGCCAGAAGAGAGTGGGGGCCAATATTAAACACCCTTAAAGAAAATAACTTTCAACCTTAAATTTCATATCCAGCCAAACAAATCTTCATAAGTGAAGGAGAAATAAGTCTTTTTATAAATAAGCAATTGTGCAGAGATTTCATCACCACCAGGCCTGCTTTACAAGAGCTCCTGAAAGAAGCACTAAACATAGAAAGGAACAACCAGTACCAGCTACTCCAAAAATGTACCAAACGATAAATAGCATCGACACAATGAAGAAACTGCATCAACTAATGGGCAACACAAACAGCTAGCATCAAAATGGCAGGATAAATAACAATTTTTTTAAAGAAAGAAGAAAAAAAGAAAGAGAAAAAAGGAAAAAGAACAAAAAAAAAGAATGAAAGAGAACGAAAAAGTAAGAGAAAGAGAGAGAATGAATGGGAGTGTTGCTTTTTTGCCTAGGCTAGAATGCACTCTAAAAATGTGTATTGAAAACCTCTTTCTTTCTTTTTTTTTTTTTTTTAGCATTTTACTCTATTTATTTATTTATTTATTTATTTATTTATTCTTTTCCTTTTTTTTTTTTAATTGCGTTTTAGGTTTTGGGGTATATGTGCAGGAAACGCAAGATAGTTGCATAGGTACACACATGGCAATGTGTTTTGCTGCCTTCCTCCCCTTCACCCACATTTAGCATTTTTCCCCAGGCTATCCCTCCACAACTGCCTCCCCCACTGTCCCTCCCTATACCCCCCCAATAGACCCCAGTGTGTAGTACTCCCTTCCTTGTGTCCATGTGTTCTCATTTTTTCTCACCCACCTATGAATGAGAATATGTGGTATTTCATTTTCTGTTCTTGTGTCAGTTTGCTGAGAATGATGTTCTCCAGATTCATCCATGTCTCTACAAAGGACATGAACTCATCATTTTTGATTGCTGCATAATATTCCATGGTGTATATGTGCCACATTTTCCCAGTCCAGTCTATCATGGATGGGCATTTAGGTTGGTTCCAGGTCTTTGCTATTGTAAACAGTGCTGCAATGAACATTCGTGTGCATGTGTCCTTATAGTAGAACTATTTACACTTCTTTGGATATATACTCAGTAATGGGATTGCTGGGTCAAATGAAATTTCTATTTCTAAGGCCTTGAAAAATTGCCACACTGTCTTCCACAATGGTTGAACTAATTTACACTTCCACCAACAGTGTAAAAGTGTTCCTATTTCTCCACATCTTCTCCAGCATCTGTTGTCTCCAGATTTTATTTGATCGCCATTCTAACCGGCGTGAGATGGTATCTCAATGTGGTTTTGATTTGCATCTCTCTAATGACCAGTGATGATGAGCATTTTTTCATGTGTTTGTTGGCCTCATGTATGTCTTCTTTTGTAAAGTGTCTGTTCATATTTTTTGCCCATTTGTGAATGGGCTTGTTTGTTTTTTTTCTGTAAATCTGTTGAGTTCTTTGTGAATTCTGGATATCAGCCCTTTGTCAGATGAGTAAATCGCAAAATTTTTTTTCCCATTCTGTTGGTTGCTAATTCACTCTAATGACTGCTTCTTTTGCTGTACAGAAGCTGTGGAGTTTGATGAGGTCCCATTTGACTATTTTGGCTTTTGTTGCCAATGCTTTTGGTGTTTTGGTCATGAAGTCCTTGCCTACTCCTATGTCCTGAATGGTCTTGCCTAGATTTTCTTCTAGGGTTTTTATGGTGCCAGGTCTTAAGTTTAAGTCTTTAATCCATCTGGAGTTAATTTTAGTGTAAAGTGTCAGGAAGAGTTCCAGTTTCTGCTTTCTGCACATGGCTAACCAGTTTTCCCAACACCATTTATTAAACAGGGAATCCTTTCCCCATTGCTTGTTGAAAACCTCTTTCATGCCAATAATTGTGCTTAACAACGGAGACAGGAAGGAATAATGGAGGAAAGTAACAAACAAACAGCCAACCAATATTTCTTTTAAACCTTTGAAATGCTATTCAATTACTGAGGAGTGATTTACTTCCAATTATGTAGTCACTTTTAGAGTAGGCATAATATGGTACATATAAGAATGTATGTTTTGCATATTTGCGGTGGAGAATTCTATAAATGTTTTTTAAGTTGACTTCTTCTGGGTCAGAGTTCACATATAACAATATTAACCTTAAATGGAAATGGGCTAAATGCCCCAATCAAAAGACACAGACTGGCATAGTGGATAAAACGTCAAAACCCACTGGTGTGCTGTACCCAGGATACCCATCTCACATGCAAGGATGCACATAGGATCAAAATAAAGGGATGGAGGGAGGAAGATCTACCAAGCAAATGGAGAGCAAAGAAAAGCAGGAGTTGCAATCCTAGTCTCTAATAAAATAGACTTTAAACCAACAAAGATTAAAAGAGGCAAAGAAGGACACTACATAATGCTAAAAAGATCAATGCAGCAAGAAGAGCTAATGATCCTAAATATATATATGCCCAGTACAGGAGCACCTGGATACGTACAGCAAGTTCTTAATGACCTACAAAGAGACTTAGACTCCCACACAATAATAGTGGGAGATTTTAACACTCCACTGTCAATATTAGACAGATCAATGAGACAGAAAATTAACAAAGATATCCAGAACGTGAACTCAGATCTGGATCAAGCAAACCTAATAGACATTTACAGAACTCTCCACCCCAAATCCACAGAATATACATTCTTCTCAGCACCACATCACACCTACTCTAAAATTGACCACATAATTGGAAGTAATTCACTCCTCAGCAAATGCAAAAAAATGGAAATCATAACAAACAGTCTCTCAAACCACAGTGCAATCAAATTAGAACTCAGAATTCAGAAACTAACTCAGAACCACACAATGTCATGGAAACTGAACAACTGGCTATTGAAATATTGACAGGATAAACAATGAAATGAAGGCAGAAATAAAGATGTGCTTTGAATCCAATGATAACGAAGAAACAACGTACCAGAATCTCTGGGACACATTTAAAGCACTGTCTAGAGGAAATTTTATAGCAATAAATGCCCACATGAGAAGCAAGGAAAGATCTAAAATCAACAGAAATCGTCAAAATTGAAAGAGCTAGAGAAGCAACATCAAAAATACTTAACAGCTAGCAGAAAACAAGAAATAACTAAGATCAGAGCAGAACTGAAGGAGGTAGAGACACAAAAAAACCCTTCAAAAGTTCAATAAATCACTAAGATCACTATTTAAGGATGGTTGAAACAGATGCTGACTGTAGCATCTTCTACTTGGAGTAGGGGGAAAATGACAGTGCTCAGTGGAGCAGCCAGAACCCTGGAGCCCTTGCAGGGTGAAATCCTCAGTCCCAGCCTCTG
Source organism: Saguinus oedipus (assembly GCA_031835075.1). Classification (NCBI taxonomy): domain Eukaryota; kingdom Metazoa; phylum Chordata; class Mammalia; order Primates; family Cebidae; genus Saguinus; species Saguinus oedipus. Next base: position 31,994,073 of record CM063177.1, on the reverse strand, counting down.
CAGGGGTTGCCTGTAGCAAATCCTGGAGCATCTGGGGAGTCAGAACAGAGCCTGTAGTGGGAGTGATTTGGGGTGTCTGAGGGAACAGCTATAATAGTGATGTTACTACCAGCCTCCAAGTCACCTGGAGAGAGAGAGGGGGGCTATGCATGGACCCACACAAGAAGAGAGTAGGAACTAGCTGCCTTTGGGAGGCTGATGGCATATTTGGGAGCCTTAATAATTAAACCAGACAGTGACAGAAAAAAAGTTCAATAAATCCATGAGCTGGTTTTTTAAAAAGATCAACAAAATAGACCACTAGCCAGATTAATAAAAAGGAAAAGAGGGAAGAAACAAATAGATGCAATAAAAAAGGATAAAGGGAATATCACCACAGATTCCACAGAAATACAAACCACCATCAGAGATTACTACAAACAACTGTATGCAATAAACCAGTAAACCTAGAAGAAATTGATAAATTTCTGGACACGTGCACCCTCCCAAGCCTAAACCAGAAAGAAGTCAAAACCCTGAATAGACCAATAACAGGTGCTGAAGTTGAGGCAGCAATTAATAGGTTACAAACAAACAAACAAAAAAAGCCCAGGTTCAGATGGGTTCACAGCTGTATTCTACCAGACATACAAAGAGGAGCTGGTATGACTCCTTCTAAAACAATTTCAAACAATCCAAAAACAGAATTCTCCCAAATCATTTTATGAGACCAACATCATGCTGATACCAAAACCCGGCAGAGACTCAACAAGAAAAGAAAACTTCAGGCCAATATCCAGGATGAACACAGATGCAAAAATCTTCAACAAAATACTGGCAAATTGATTGCAACAGCACAGCAAAAAGTTGATCCATCATGATCAAGTAGACTTCATCCCAGGGATGCAAGGCTGGTTCCACATACATAAGTCTATAAACATAATTCACCATATAAACAGAAGCAAAGACAATAACCACATGATTATCTCAATAGATGCAGAGAAGATCTTCAACAAAATTCAACAGCCCTTTATGCTAGGAACTCTCAATAAACTAGGTATCGACAGAAGGTATCTCAAAATAATAAAAACTATTTATGACAAACCAACAGCCAATATCATACTGAATGGGCAAAACTGGAAGAATTCCCTGTGAAATCTGGCACTAGACAAGGATGCCCTCTCTCCCCACTCCTATTCAACATAGTATTGGAAGTTCTAGCCAGAACAATCAGGCAATAAAAGAAATAAAGCATATTCAATTAGGAAAGGAAAAAGTCAAATTGTCTCTATTTGCAGACATGATTGTACATTTAGAAGACCTTATCGTCTCAGCCCCAAATCACCTGAAACTGACAATCAACTTCAGCAAAATCTCAGGATACAAAATCAGTGCACAAAAATCACAAGCATTCCTATACACCAATAACAGACTTAAAGAGAGCCAAATCAAGAACAAACTGCCATTCACAATTGCTACAAAGAGAATAGAATACCTAGGAATACAACTAACAAAGAATGTAAAGGACCTCTTCAAGGAGAACTACATATCATTGCTCAACAAAATAAGAGAGTACACAAACAGATGGAGAAACATTCCATGCTCATGGTTAGGAAGAATCAATATTGTGAAAATGGCCATACTGCCCAAAGTAATTTATAGATTCAGCACTATCCCCATCAAGCTACCTATGACCTTCATCATGGAACTCGAAAAAACAACTTTAAACTTCATATGGAACCAAAAGAGAGCCCGCATAGCCAAGTCAATTCTAAGCAAAAAGAACAAAGCTGGAGGCATCATGCTATCTGACTTCAAACTATACTACAAGGCTACAGTAATCAAAACAGCATGGTATTGGTACCAAAACAAAGATAGAGATCAATGGAACACAAAAGAGGTCTTGGAGGAAACACCACACATCTTCAACCATCTGATCTTTGACAAACCTGATGAAAACAAGCAATGGGGAAAGGATTCCCTCTTTAATAAATTGTGTTGGGAAAACTGACTAACCATGTGCAGAAAGCAGAGAACTGGACTTCTTCCTTCCTGACACCTTACACTAAAATTAACTGCAAATAAATTAAAGACTTAAACCTAAGAGCTAACTCCATAAAAACCTTAGAGGGAAACCTAGGCAAAACCATTCAGGACATAGGCATAGGCAAGGACTTCATGACTAAACCATGAAAAGCATTGACAACAAAAGCCAAAATAGACAAATGGGATCTAATTAAACTCCAGAGCTTCTGCACAGCAAAAGAAACAATAATTAGAGTGAACCAGCAACCAACAGAATGGGAAAATTTTTTTTCAATCTACCCATCTGACAAAGGGCTAATATCCAGAATCTACAAAGAACTAAAACAGATTTACAAGAAAAAAACAAACAAGCCCATTCAAAAGTGGGTGAAGGATATAAACAGACACTATACAAAAGAAGACATACATGAGGTCAACAAACACATGAAAAAATGCTCATCATCACTGGTCATTAGAGAAATGCAAATCAAAACTACATTGAAATACCATCTCACGCCAGTTAGAATTGTGATCATTAAAAAATCTGGAGACAACAGATGCTGGAGAGGATGTGGAGAAATAGGAACACTTTTACACTGTTGGTAGGAGTTTAAATTAGTTCATCCATTGTGGAAGACAGGGTGGCAATTCCTCAAGGACCTAGAAATAGAAATTCCATTTAACCCAGCAATCCCATTACTGGGTATATATCCAAAACATTATAAATTGTTCTATTATAAGGACACATGCACACATATGTTCGTTGCAGCACTGTTTACAATAGCAAAGACTTGGAACCAACCCAAATGCCCATCAATAATAGACTGTACTGGGAAAATGTGGCACATATACACCATGGAATACTATGCAGCCATCAAAAATGATGAGTTTGTGTCCTTTGTAGGGACATGGATGAACCTGGAAACCATCATTCTCAGTAACCTGACACAAGAACAGAAAGTCAAACACCGCATTTTCTCACTCTTAGGTGGGTGTTGAACAATGAGCACACATGGATACAGGGAGGGGAGCATCACACACTGAGGTCCTGGTGGGGGGCAACTAGGGGAGAAATGCCAGATATAGATGATGGAGATGGAGGCAGCAAACCACATTGCCGTGTACATACCTATGCAACAATCCTGCATGTTCTTTTTATGTACCCCAGAAACTAAAATGCAATTATATATATATATAAACAATATATAAAAATATATATATATATATATAAACCATAAAACCATACTATCTACAAAGTAGATGTTTGATACATATTACTTGGATAAATGATTGATACAGGATTGTTTCAAGACAGGAGAGAAAGGATCCTGGGAGGCCAGATAGATGACTGTCACAACAGTCCAGCAAGAGGTAATAACAACTTATCTGGGGGCAGTAGAAAAAACAGGGCCAAACCAGGACCACTGCACAGGTAGAATTGACCTCTTTATGGAATATTCAGCAGCTTCTCACAATCTAGAGAACAATTGAAGGTTCTCCATTGACTTCTTTTATCTACTTTTTGGCCCACACTCATTCTCTATGCAAATATTTGTTCCCTCCTAATTATCCAGGAAGTAAAACCTGAAACATCTAAATAACTAAAATCAATCTACTCCAATATACATTGGCAGCAATTGCTATACTCTTCATAATATATTTTACAGATTAAGCATTCATTTCATATAGTCAGGTTTGTATATTTGTGTTAATATTTTTAAAAGGTATTTGTCTTCAGGAAACAAAAAGAAAAAAAATATCAGACTATTACCTATATGAATTCTGAAGGTACATGAATTTGCCCATTACATTTTGCTACTTTGAAGACATCTCAAGAAGTCCAAGCCTTTCTGTTGAGTCTTATTTGTAGATGAGCTACATCTGATCTCTCAAAAAGATGAGGTTCTCCTAAAAATAGTAGGTCAGTTCTCTGTGAACTTGGGAAAAATTGTGAAACAGAGGCCTTGGTTCCCTCTGTAGACCTCCCATACACAGAATTAATGAGCGTTGGCTAGGATTTGTCCCCAGAGATTGCATTGGTTTCATCTATTTATAGTATGGACAACTTTTATTAGAGGAGGTAAAGAATAAAAGATAAAAAATGGTCACCTGCAATCTTAGTGCAGACTCTAAGTAGTTCAGAGAAAGTGTAAGAAATTTCAACAAGTGTTAGTTCAATTTAGTAACCAAATTCAATTCAATTCAGCCTGGGTGTTTATTGATGAGTCTTACAATAATTCTTATTAAATCATTGTCACAAAATTTATGAAATTTTGCTCTGTGCATTTGACTTGTTTTATGCAGCATTTCTTCCTTTCATACAGTCCTAAGTGTAAGGTGGGTGTCTTTCCTTCGCATAAGAATTAGCACAAAGAACTCTCATCCTTATTCCCTATTATCTCTTATGCATGCTTACTAGCAGCTGGTGAGCTGCTAAGAAAAAATGCCATTCTAGAGACAGAATTTGGTATTAAGAAGTATCTGCTGGAAAAGTAATGACATGTTTGGAGTAAAGGATTGAAGTGTGAAGAAAGCGAAAGACAGTCAAGAATACACATTAATATTTTTAAATTAAGGCTCATGTGCAGCAGCAAAGGACCATGTCAGTGTTTCTTCCACTCATGTGATGTGATAATTACGTCACTCACTTCAAAGTCAAAAATAACATTGTCAATACTCTGCTTCTTTTTTTTTTTTTTTTTGAAAGAGGGTCTCACTCTGTCACACATGCTGAAGAAGCAGTAACATGATAATAGCTCACTGTGACCTTGAACTCCTGGGCTCAAGAGATCTTTCTACCTCAGCTTCCCAAGTAGCTAGGATTAGAGGTGCACACCACTGTGTCTGGCTAATGTTTTTCTTTCCTTTTTTTTTTTTTTTTTTTTTTTTTTTGTAGAGATGAGGGTCTCACTTTGTTGCCCAGGCTGGTTTCCAATTCCTTGCTTCAAGCGATCCTGCCACCTCAGCCTCCCAAAGTGCTGGGATTACAGGCATGAGCCACTATGTCTAGCCTACTCTGCTTTTATTTAGGGAATTTGGACTTTTTCTTTTCCCATATGTCCATATAAATGAACCAACACCATAGGAAGGGTAGGGAGGTGAAGGTGGAGATGAAGGAAGGGTAGGGAGGTGAAGTCTCCACATATAGAAAGAAAACATCTGAAATATACTGGGGTGTTGTACCTGCATAGGTCACATTGGGTCAAAGATTACAAACAATTCCTCTTACGGGTACTAAAAGAAATTGATGCCTTTTAGGTCTACATGCATTCCAAGTTCTAGAAATAGAGTTTAAACAAGTTCTGCCAGATGTCTTATCCTGGCAGCTTTTCCTATTATTCACCTTGACTGCCAAAGAGCAACTTCCCCACTGCCATGCACAGGTCAGTGACTGGTGCAATCAACAAATCAATCAAATAGGCAGCAACAACTGGCTTTTACAAACTGACTCCATAGTGAAGGCTTCTGTGGGGATTGCATTCAGCCAAACCTGCCAAGGGCACATTGAGAATGATCTCTACTAAGATATATTATTGTTCTTACCTCCAGTTTCTTTATAAAAATTATGTGGATCATTTTTGATACAAGAATGTGAATTCAGAGTATTCTATGGGAATTCTCATCTCTGCATTCCTTAAAGCTGAAATGATTAGGGTCTATACATAACAAACTTTACCCAGAATGTGAAGCAATGGAGGCAGGGATGGTGATATCCAGCCCTGTGCTGCTACTTCCCCACTTGAATCCACAGTGGCTGCTATTTGTCATCATGAAGTTACCGCCAAGTCCAGTGGCCAGGTTTTCTCAATCCAATGTTCCAGGAATTCTTTTGGCATTAGGATGTGAAATGAGATCTCTTTGCCCTGATTAGGGTGATCTGGTTCAGAGCTGCCCCAGAAGGATTATCCTAAGAAAGCTGTATTGAGGGTAGAATTCCTTGGCTGACCCCTGAAGGGCAAACAAAACCTTAAAGTGGTTTAGAAACTAACCCAGGCTTCAGAAAATATCAGGACAAACAAGGATAACTGTTCTGGCCTTATCCTAGTTTGTATGAGTCATGAACCTGGATTTATTTCCAGAAAAGAAAAATGCCAACCTTACCTCTATTCAGATTTCACTGTCACATTTTAGACTGTTCTATAATATTATGTCTGTAATTTTTGTTTTAGTGGAAAAGACAACTTTGTGATGAGTACTATTCTTCATTAATTAAGTGAAAATTCTTTAGGAAGTTTCATCTTCTCTAAAAGTAATCAGATTCATGGAGGCAGGAGTGATAGAAGAAGAAATTGGGTATATAAAGTATCAGTGGAGATAACAGCATTCATTCAACACATACTTAGGTACCAGGCATTGTTCAAGCTGAAGGTCAACAGAGAAGAATAGCATGAGTCCTGCTTTTTCTGAGGGTAACACATAATCACTAGCTACACCTGTGTGTAACTTCTGTGCAATATGGATGACAGCACAATAATACATAAACCAGATGCTATAGGGCCACAATGAAGGAAGTGCCTAACACCAGGAGTTCAGAGGAGCTTCTTAGTGGAGACAAAGCTGTTTAACATACATTATTGTCTTGTGCTAGACATTCTCAAACAACTCAGATACCCAACCTGTGCATAACAAAACTGAAGGCTTTTAAAGTTTGGGTTCTATAAAAGCTAATAGCTGAAGAGTATAGAGGAAAGTTACATGGAGTGTACTTTCTCATGGCATTCACTGTGATTCTGGTTTAATGCCACACTGAACCCTCTTGACAACCTCCAGATCGAGTTTGTTTTTCAGTTTTGGTTTGGTTTTTTAGCATACACTGTATTCTCTCATGCATCATGTACTCAGATTATGATATAGCTTGGTCCAAATGTGAGGGCCTCACTGGTTTTTTAAATGATTGATGCATTACTAGAAGACTCTGGGGAATAAGTCAGAGAGCTGTCTTTGTTGGCCTTTATGCTTGGAATGGCTTGGCTTCTCATAATTGCAAGCTAACGAAACTATTCAGGATAAGCTTTGGCAGCCAAATCTGGAAAGCTTCAGGAGCCATTGAGATGATCTTTCCAGAGCTCCCACTGGTGCAGCCAGAGGGAGGATCCTGATTTAGTGGTTTCTACTTCAGGTGAGGACATGAGGCTCCGGTCAAGCATCCAGTGTGGCAATGCAGTTAGTTTATGTGTGAAGTGAGTGCTGGCAGGTGCTCAGGCATGAAGCCCAGCTACTGAGGGAGGGATTTCTCTATGCTGCCCAGGCTGTCCCCGAGGCCAAGGGCAGCAGCCAGCAGGTTATAATTCTGAGGCTTTATACAATGGCAGATTTTTGAATCACTCATTTTTTTCTCTCTTAAAACAATGCATCAAGTTGAGGGGCTTTTTTCTAATTGCCACAGCCTTGAGGAACTCCTGTTGCCTGATTATTTTTATTTGGAAGCTTCTCTTTGCTCAGAATTATCTAGCCCTGCAGGTGGATTTGATGATCTTTATTCCAGGGTTGAAGGGAGACTAGTATTTGTGCCTTATTATTTGTTAAAGCCCACCTAATATGGGAGCCACTCAGTAGGTCTGTTTCGCAGCATATCCTGGAAAAAAAAAAAAAAAAAAAAAAGCTTTGTAATTGGAGTCTGAAGACCTGGATCTAAGCCCTAAGCTCTGCCAAGTATTAGCTGTGTGCATGAAGGCAAGTGATTTAACCTCTCTGAGACTATTTCCTTATATGTGGGAATGGTCCCTGACTATATGAACAGAAAGATGAATTTTATTGGTTATTGCCCCAAACTAGCAGCAGTTTTAAGAGAGATATTTTTGCTATCTGGCTAATAATGAATGAAACATGAGCAGCTGCTTTAAGCCCTCATTGCCATTTTTGGAAGAGAAGTTTAAGAAATCCAAACTTTAATTGCTTTTCCAACAGGTATATAACAGCTTATCTCCTTTAGTTATTTAAGAAAATATTTTGCAACTAACTTTCCTGGAGGAGTTGGTAAAAATTATGCCAAATGACATGATAAATATCATGGAGCATCCTTGATTTATTTGGTTATTGTGCCAGACATGAAGCTAGATGCTGAGGACACTGGCACTGTCCTCAAGGCTTTACAGACTATTTTTCTCTGACTTTACAGGCTTGAGAGGGAGAGAGGTAATTACACATAAAACTGCAAGGAAGTATAATAGAACTGTGATAGATTGTTCCACAGGGTGCCAAGAGATGCAAACAGATAATATATACCTCCTATTGAATGTTCACAATCCCACCTCAGAATTAGCCTTAAAATTGAACTTGAATTTCACAAGCCAGGAGTAGTGGTTCATGCCTATAATCCTAGCTACTCAGGAGACTGAGGTGGGAGGGTCACTTGAGGTCAGAAGTTCAAGACCACCCTCAGCAACATAGTGATACTTCTTCTCCCTGGCACCCCTCTAAAAGAATTTAAAAAATCTAGAAAGGCATTAACACACTCCAGCGTTAATGGCAACAAGTGAAATACCACCTCTAAAGAAAAAAAAAGTAAGAACAAGTAACTGGAGCCCCACAAATTTGGATGAAGAAGAAAGCAGCTGTGAGATTTAAATGTAAAATAAAGCACAATCACACAACTATGTAGTTGAAGAAGGAGTATTTTAATAATCTTTGGATAACTGTTGAGTATCCTTCTTTGATACTACAACAAAATTTGAGTGATTTTCTTAAATATTAGTTGCAATGTGGGATATGGAATAATATAAATGAATACTTTTATGCATTTTAAACTTCACTGGCTATCTTTACTTTAAAAAATTGTATACTTTTATGGATACAAGTGTAATTTTGTTATATATTGCATAGTGATGAAGTCAAGGCATTTAGTGTACCTATCACTGAAGTAAAGTACATGGTACCCATGAAGTAATTTCTCATCATCCACCTCTCTCCTACATTCCTCACCCTTCAGACCCTCCACTGTCTAACATTCCACTCTCTACTTCCAAGGGTACACATTATTTAGCTTCCTCTTATAAGTTAGAATATGCCGTACTTGTTTTTCTGTGTTTGAGTTGCTTCACTTAAGAAAATGACCTATGGTTCCGTCTACATTGCTGCAAAAGACACGATTTCATTCTTTTTATGGCTGCATAGTATTTGATTGTGTTTATATATCATGTTTTCTTTATCCAATCATCTATTGGTGGACACTTAGGTTGATTCTATATCTTTGCTATTATGAATAGTGCTGCAATAAACATACAAGTACAGGTATCTTTTTAATATAACGATTTATTTTCCTTTAGGTAGGTGGCCAGTAGTAGGATTGCTAGATGGTATGGTAGTTCTATTTTTAGTTCCTTGAGAAATTTTCATACCATTTTCCATTGAGGTTATACTAATTTACATTTCATCAACAGTGTATAAGTGTTCCCTTTTCTCTATGTCCTTGCATTGGGCTATCTTTAAAATGAAACCATGGAAGTACTTAAAAACAAACAAACAAATAAATACTTTGATAAATTTAGGGAAGAACATTCCAAACATGAAAATTAAAATGGAAAGCTTTTAAATATGAGGAAACACTTTAAACAAGAGACAAAGGAAATATCAGAAAAAAAATGTTTGCAACATAGGTGGCAAGAGTTGACATTTTCCGTACATAAAAAAACCATTACAAATTAGTGCAGAAGAAAATACACATTCAAATAGAAACACAGATAAAGGATACGACTGGACAACTAACCAAAGAAGGAATTGAAATGGCAAATAAACATTGAAAATTTTTCAAATTGAATAATATTCTATACAATACAAGTTGAAACTATGAGCTACCACTTTTTACTCAGACTAAGCAATAGGTGAAAAGGAATGACAATACTGTGATAGTGTGGATGTGGAAAAGTAGAAATTTTCATACATTCTTTCATGGACTATATTAGTTTCCTATTGCCACTGTGACAATTTACCCCAAACTTCAAGACTTAAGGCAACACAAATTTATTCTCTTACAGTTCTGGAAGTCAGAAGTCTAAAATGGTTGGGTCAGACTGTGTTTCTTCTGGAGGCTCCAGAAAATAATCAATTTCCTCACCTTTTCCATCATTTAGAGTCTGCCCTGATTCTTGGCTCCTGCCACCTCCTTTATCACTCCAACCTCTGTTTCCCTCTAACTCTGACCCTCCTACCTTTCTCTTATAAGAACCCTTGTGATTACACTGGGCCCACCCAGAGAGTATGGGATAATCTCCCCATCTCAAAATCCCTAATATAATCATATCTTAAAAGTTCCTTTTATAATGTAAGGTAGCATATTCATAGGTTCTGGGGATTCAGATGTGGACATCTTTGGAGAAGGGAGTTTATTATTCAGCCTGCCACAGGAGTAAATTGTTATAAACTCTCTGGAGGAAAAATTGAAAGTATGTATCAACATCCTTATAAGGTACATATCTTTGGTCCATTTATTCAACTTCAAGGAATTTATTCTAACTATCAGTCAAACAAGTTCACAAAGAATAGAACTTATCTGCAGCATTGTTTAGATAGAAAAAAAAACTTGAAAATAAAAAAAATAAATAAAAAGCAAAATAAAACCTTTTTTTTTTTTTTTTTAGACAGGGTCTTCTTCTGTCACCCATGCTGAAGTGCAGTTACATGATTATGGCTCACTGCAGCTTTAACCTCCTGAGTTCAATCAATCCTCCTTGCCTCAACCTCCAGAGCAGCTGAAACTACAAGTGAGCACCATCATACCCAGCTAATTTTTTAATTTTTTCTAGAGGTGGGGGTCTCACTATGTTGCCTAAGCTGGTCTTGAACTCCTGGGCTCAAGCAATCTACCAACCTCGGCCTCCCAAAGTGCTGGAATTACAGGTGTGAGCCACAACCCAGCCAAAAACAAAATTTTGGTTAAATATATTATAACTCATTAAAATAATAGAATACCATATAGCCATTACTAATGATTTTCCACATTCATTGACATGGAAAGTCTCCATTGTTAAATGTAAGTTCCAGGTAGCAGAAGAATTTACATAGTATGATTCCATTCTGAGAAATATAGATTATGTAAAGATTAGTGTATATATGTTTGCATAATAAATAAGCAAGGATATGCACAAAACTTATAATGAAAAATATTGCTGAGTGGAAGGATTCGTTACTTTCCCTTTTTCTTGTAGAAAATGTAAGTGAGAATTGACTAGGAACATGTGAAAAGATGAATGTTTAGCCAAGTTCAGAGGCCATGAATCTGCAGCAAGAGCAATGGAAAGCAAGATTATGGAGGATATTGGCAAGTGGCTGTATCATAGAATCCAGTTAGAAAGGGAGAAAAGAAAAGTCAAGAGAGGTCTGACAAATCAAAAGAAAATGAATGGAATAATGAAATGGAAGAATCTTTCTAAAGAACATAATCTGAAATTCCCTGCTGTTCACCTTTTGTAAAGGTTAAGAAATATTCACCAAAAAAAAATGTCAGGAGAATATGAAGTCACCCATTTTACTTCTAGACATTTTTCCTATACAAAATCAAACAAGGAGAGAGAATTCTATACTACATTTAATTGCTTGACCTTTATAATTACATTTCTTACAGGGCATCAGTGTGAGGGCTTCAGCCTACAAGAGCCATGGAAATGGAAACAGCCATATTTAACCCACCACTGCATTCACAGGAGATCAGAGAGCACCACGCCACTTGGGGTCACCATTCTGCACACACACCTGAGTTTTAAAACATGGTTTCTACTAAACATCTGGTATCTTGTATACAGGAAATAAATGTGGTCATGTTTCCTTCTTTAGCTGCTAGAAACTTAAGAGCAAAAATTGTGGCCACTTTTGTGACTGTGTATGACTCAGCAGCATAACTTTTCTGTTGTCTTCCATGTGCTATCCTGATTTTATTTTTCCTTTTCTCTGATTGCTATCTCTATACATATATTTTTAAGAAATTGTTTTTCTTTATTTTTCCAACAAATTCATTCAATACTCTATTCCAAATAGAGTTTATAATTGTTTGTAGTTGAGGAAATCGGATTAGAATGAAGCCCTTGTGGAATCCAAGAATTCATTAGCTGCTTCCATCTCCAACTGTGTTAGGCATGTTTCTAAGATGGTCCCCAAGATGGCAGACTTCTAGAACCATCTGTACAATTTCCTGCCTTTTCACAGATAAAGGATTTATAAACATAATGAGATTTCATTCCTGTAATTACGTTACATTGAAAAACAAAAGCGAAAGTATTACACCAATATAATGAAGGTCCTCATCACTTCACTGTGATTTAATCAAAAGGGAGATTATCCTGAGTGGGCCTGACCTAGTCAGGTGAGCTCTTGGTAAGAGGGTGCAGGCCTTCCCTGAGAGATTCAAAGAAGCACAGATGCTCTCCTGTTGGATTTGCAGAAACATAATGCTATCCTGTGGAGAGGGCCATTTAGGGCTGCAGTCCTCCAACTGTAAGAACTGAATTCTGCTGTTGGGTCTCAGAAAACAATACCACAAAATGAAATCTCAAATGCAGCCTTGGAAGAAAACATTTTTCTCTGATCTCCTGCCCTCCTGCCTTTTAGTCCCATTCTCCCCTGAGGCTGTCCATAGAAACCAGTACTCTTTTTTCCCAAAGGCAGCCATAAAACCTAAAAATATTACTCTAAGTTTCCCTCTGCCCTGTCTGCATAAAAATTGACCATAAAGAAATTATCTGATTTACCCTGATTGACTGTGGGTGATAAGACCCCCATTCCAGAGAGGGTTACACCTCATACCCAGAAGAAAGGAATACTGCACAGAGAAGCCAAGAACAATCTAGACAGACAGGCCTTGCTGGGTTCCCCACTCAGTTTATTAGCATTTGATTGTACCCTTTTTCTCCAGTCATATTTCAACATGGCTGTCCATAATTTGCTGAACTTAGTCATAAAAATGGACAATTACCCCCATTCTGAAGACTACCATGTTTACATGTTAAATAAATTTGTATGCCTTTTTTCCTGTAAATAGGCTTTTATGAACTGATTTTAAGGGCCAAGAAGAACATTGTCCTTGGCCATTATACTGCCAACAACCTATGAGCATGTAAGAGGACCCCAAGTCTCAACCACAGCCTCAGCCAACACATTGATTTCAACCTCTTGAGAGCCTAAGTAGAGAGTACAGTAGAGCCACACATAAACTCCTAACAAAAAAAAACTATGAAATTATGAATATGTATTTTGAAAGCTGCTAAACTAATGATTTTTGTAGCAATTGAAAATTAATATACAAACAGTGCTGTGTTTATTTTTTTATTCATTAATTAAACATAACATAGCCTCACTACTGTATCCATCAGGTATGATAAGGACCTACCTGCATTGTATGTCTGTGTAGTTCCTTTCCCTATCCTAACTCTTAGGATTAAATATTTTGATTAATGATGATTGTCTTTGATCTAAGAGATGCTGTGATATACTGCTACTCCATTCTTCAACCCCCTCAGACACTGGAATCATTCTAGAATGATTTGTAACATTCCCTGTGACCTGAGCACATGATATTCTAAAGTTTCTCAGATACAATAGTCCCTAAATCACATGACAACTTTTCCTGTTGTAAAAAAAGTACACACAGGGGCAAAGTGATGGCCGATCTGCTATGGCGGGTGAGGTCCTGTATTCTGCTGCTGCCCCATACTGACCAGATGCCCATTTAACAAGGTTTTCCCCTGCTTCTACTCATAGACACAGCTATCTCTCAGACTCAAGGTGGCCTCCAAGTCCTTAGCATCCACTCCTTGTAGAAGCAGTGCCTTCTCCCTTGCTGACCAGTGACACGTTTCTAAATTCTCAAACACAAACTGTCTGATTGTTCACCTTTTTCTGGGCTTTATTGACTATAAGAATACAATAGTGGTTGGTGGAGAGGGGTAAGGAGTTGATATAATGTTTCTCACCTCAAAGGTATTCCCCAACACTAAGGTCACAAGCTCTCTCTCTCTGTCTCACACACACACACACACACCCCACACCACACCACACACATGCACATACATTCTCTGGAAGGTCATCTCATCCACAGCTTTATAGCCCTGTAATCACCTTGAATGAACCTCTCTGGGAGGCATTTGGGAAAGCAAGGAGAGGAGACAGATTGCTCATTCTGTCACATGCATTATTGGATTTGGGCAATTATTTTAATCCTCATAGTAGAAACATGCTCATATTTCTATATTGGTATAAACTCTTTGGTCTACTTAAGTGGATATCCAAGGAATTGTTATTCAATATCCCATTTAACAGTCTATGAGGAAAACTGTTTTTGTACCAGTACCATGCTGTTTTGGTTACTGTAGCCTTGGAGTATAGTATGAAGTCAGGTAGCATGATGCCTCCAGCTTTTTTCTTGCCTTGGCTAAATTGCCTTGGCTAAATGGGCTCTTTTTTGGTTCCATGTGAAGTTTAAGGTTTTTTTTCCATTTCTGTGAAGAAGGCCACAGGTAGCTTGATGGGGACAGTGTTGAATCTATAAATTACTTTGGACACTATGGCCATTTTCACAATATTGATTCTTCCTAACCATAAGAGTGAATGTTTTTCCATCTGCTTGTGTCCTCTCTTATTTCCTTGAGCAGTGGTTTGTTGTTCTCCTTGAAGAGGTCCTTTACATCCTTTGTTAGTTGTATTCCTAGGTATTTTATTCTCTTTGTAGCAATTGTGAATGGCAGTTCGTTCTTGATTTGGCTCTCTTTAAGTCTGTTATTTGTGTATAGGAATGCTTGTGATTTCTGTACCTTGATTTTGTATCCTGAGACTTTGCTGAAGTTGCTTACCAGTTTAAGGAGATTTTGGGCTGAGATGTTGGAGTCTTCTAAATACATGGAAATTGTGTTGTCTGCAAATAGAGAGAATTTGACTTCCTCCTTAGGAATATGTTTTATTTCTTTTTCTTGCCTGATTGCTCCAGCTAGAACTTTCAATACTATATTGAATAGGAGTGGTGAGAGAGGGCATCTTTGTCTAGTGCCAGATTTCAAAGGGAATGTTTCCAGTTTTTGCCCATTCAGTATGATATTGGCTGTGGGTTTGTCATAAATAGCTTTTATTATTTTGAGACATGTTCCTTCAATATCTAGTTTATTGAGAGTTTTTAGCATAAAGGGCTGTTGAATTTTGTTGAAGACATTCTCTGCATCTATTGAGATAATCATGTGTTTATTGTCTTTGCTTCTGTTTATGTGGTGAATTTCATTTATAGACTTGTGCATGCTGAACCAGCCTTGCATCCCTGGGATGAAGTCTACTTGATTGTGATTGATAAGCTTTTTGATGTGCTGTTGCAATCAGTTTGCCAGTACTTTATTGAAGATTTTTGCATCTATGCTCATCATGGATATTGGCATGAAGTTTTCTTTTCTTGTTGAGTCTCTGCCAGGTTTCAATATCAGGATGATGTTGGTCTCATAAAAATATTTGGGGAGGATTCTCTCTTTTGGATTGTTTGGAATAGTTTCAGAAGGATTAGTACCAGCTCCTCTTTGTATGTCTGGTAAATTCGGCTGTGAACCCATCTGGACCTGGGCATTTTTTGGTTGGTAGGCTATTAATTTCTGCATCAACTTCAGCCTTTGTTGTTGGTCTATTCAGGGTTTTGACTTCTTCCTGGTTTAGACTTGGGAGGGTGCAAGTGTCTAGGAATTTATCCATTTCTTCCAGGTTTACTGGTTTAGTGCATAGGTTTTTTTGTGGTAATCTCTGATAGTTCTATTTCTGTGAAATCTGTAGTTATATCCCCTTTATCCTTTTTTATTGCATCTATTTTATTATTCTCTCTTTTCTTTTTAATTAATATGGCTAGTGGTCTATTTTGTTGATCTTTTCAAAAAACCAGCTCATGGATTTATTAATTTTTAAGGGTTTTTTATGTCTCTATCTCCTTCAGTTCTGCTCTGATCTTAGTTATTTCTTGTCTTCTGCTAGCTGTTGAAATTTTTTGATCTTGCTCCTTTAGCTCTTTCAATTTTGATGATAGGGTGTTGATTTCAGATCTTCCCTTGCTTCTCATGTGGGCATTTATTGCTATAAATGTTTCTCTAGACACTGCTTTAAATGTGTACCAGAGATTCTGGTATCTTGTGTCTTTGTTATCATTGGTTTTGAAGAACATCTTTATTTCTTCCTTCATTTCATTGTTTATCCAGTCAACATTCAAGAGCCAATTGTTCAGTTTCCATGACATTGTGTGGTTCTGAGTTCGTTTCTTAATCCTGAGTTCTAATTTGATTGTGCGGTGGTCTGAGAGACTGTTTTTTATAATTTACATTCTTTTGCATTTGCTGAGGAGTGATTTATGTGATAAATTTTAGAGTAGGTGTGATGTGGTGCTGTGAAGAATCTATACTCTGTGGATTTGAGGTGGAGAGTTCTGTAAATGTCTATTAGTTTGGCTTGGTCCAGATCTGAGTTCAAGTCCTGGATATCCTTGTTAAATTTCTGTCTCATTAATCAGTCTAATATTGACAGTGGAGTGTTAAAGTCTCCAACTATTATTGTGTGGGAGTCTAAGAACTTGCTGTATGTATCTGGGTGCTCCTGTATAGGGTGTGTATATTTTTAGGATCATTAGCTCTTCTTGTTGCATTGATCCTTTTACCATTATGTAAGGCCCTACTTTGTCTTTGTTGATCTTTGTTGGTTTAAAGTCTATTTTACCAGAGACTAGGATTGCAACTCCTGATTTTTTATTTTATTTTATTTTATTTTTTTTTTTTTTTTGCTCTCCATTTGCTTCGTAAATATTCCTCCATCCCTTATTTTGAGCCTATGTGTATCCTTGCATTTGAGATGGGTTTCCTGGATACAGCACACCAATGGGTTTTGACTTTTTAACCAATTTGCCAGTCTGTGTCTTTTGATTGGAGCATTTAGCCCATTTATGTTTAAGATTAATATTGTTATGTGTGAATTTGAGCCTGCCATTTCAATGCTAGCTGATGGTTTTTCCCATTAGTTGACACAGTTTCTTCATTGTGTCAATGCTCTGTACCATTTGATACATTTTTGGAGTGGCTGATACAATTTGTTCCTTTCTATGTTTAGTGCTTCTTTCAGGAGCTCTTGTAAGGCAGGCCTGGTGGTGATGAAATCTCTGAGCAATTGCTTGTTTGTAAAGGATTTTATTTCTCTTTTGCTTACAAAGCTTAGTTTGGCTGGATATGAAATTCTAGGTTGAAAGTTCTTTTCCTTAAGGATGTTAAATATTGGCCCCCACTCTCTTCTGGCTTGTAAGGTTTCTGCTGAGAGATCTGCTGTGAGTCTGTTGGGCTTCCCTTTGAGGGTAACCTGACCTTTTTCTCTGGCTTCCCTTAGCATTTTTTCCTTCATTTCAACCCTGGTGAATCTGACGATTATGTGCCTTGGGGTTGCTCTTCTTGCGGAATATTTTTGAGGTGTTCTCTGTATTTCCTGGACTTGAATATTGGCCTGCCTTGCTAGGTTGGGGAAGTTTTCCTGGATAATATCCTGAAGAGTATTTTCCAGCTTGGATTCATTTTCTTCAGCACATTCAGGTACACCTATCAAACGTAGATTAGGTCTTTTAAAATAATCCCATATTTCTTGGAGGCTTTGTTTATTTCTTTTCACTCTTCTTTCTCTAATCTTGTCTTCTTTTATTTCGTTGAGTTTATCTTCAATCTCTGATATCCTTTCTTCTGCTTGGTCGATTCTGCTATTGAAACTTGTGTATGCTTCATGAAGTTCTCGTGTTGCGTTTTTCAGCTCCATCAATTCATTTATATTCTTCTCTGAGCCTTTTATTCTCATTAGCATTTCATCAAACCTTTTTTCAAGGTTCTCAGTTTCTTTGCTTTGGGTTAGAACATGATCTTTTAGCTCTGAGAAGTTTGACATTTGGTGGGCATCATTCAGGGACAAAGATAGCAGAAGAAGAAACTGGTAGCAACCCTCACAGTTCCACAGCTGCTACAGGTATACCCCAGGCAAGCAGGGCCTGAAGTGGACTCATTCTCCATCCAGCCTTTTTCCCTTGCTGGTGAGGAGTTGTGATCCCTTGGAGGAGAGACGTTCTGGTTTTGGGTGTTTTCATCCTTTTTGCACTCGTTTTTTCTGTTGTGGATTTATCTACCTGTGGTCTTCGTAGTTAGTGACTTTCAGATGGGGTCTCTGAGTGGACATCCTTTTTGCTGATGATAAAGTTATTTCTTTGTTTTTTAGTTTTCCTTCTAACATCCAGGCCTCTCTGCTGTAGGACTGCTGGATTCCACTCCAGACCCTGCTTGCCTGGAGATCACCTGTAGCAGCTGCAAAACAGTAAGGGTAGCTGCCAGTTTCTTTTTCTGTTATCCTTGTCCCAGGATACTCGCCAGATGTCAGCCTGAGCTCTCCTTTATGAGGTGTCTCTTTGGTTATATGGTGTCAGGGAGCTGCTTGAGGAGACAGTCTGTCCCTTACAGAAGCTCAAGTGCTGAGCTTGTGAGTTCCATTGTTCCATTCAGAGCTGCTAGGCAGGTACATTTAAGTCTGCTGCAGCAGAACTCATAATGCCTTTTTACCCCAGGTGCTCTGTCCTGGGAAAATGGGGCTTTATAAGTTCTTGATGTATTGCTGCCTTTTTTCAGAGATGCTGTGCCCAGTGAGAAGGTAGCCTAGTCACAGTCTGCCAGCAGAGGCATTGCTGAGCTCCCATGGGCTCTGCCCAGCTGCTGTGTGAACTTCCTTGTGGTTTTGTTTATAGAGGAATAGACTGAACTACCTCAGTAATGGTGGACTGTCTCTATAATGGCGGATTGCCTCAGTAATAGCAGACTGCCTCAGTAATGGCTGACTGCCTGAGTAATGGTGGACTGCCTTTATAATAGCAAGCTGCCTCGGTAGTGGTGGACTACCTCGGTAATGGCAGACACCCTTCCCCCAACACAGCTGGACCATCTGTGGTTCAGCTGTGCTTGCTCTGAAACTCTCAATCCATAGCGTTTCAGATTGCTGGTCTTTGTGGGGTTGGGACCCGCCAAGCCAGATCACCTGGCTCCCTGTTTCAGCCCCCATTTTTTCAGTTGAAAGGGCAACTGTGTCTCTCAGGAGTTCCAGGAACCTGTTGAAAAGGCATCCAGATTTGTGTGAGTTTTTGTGTGGACACCTATTACATGGCTGGAACAGCCCTGCTGGAGACTCATGGCACTTTTACACCCAGGAATCTCCTGGTCTGTAGGCAGAAAAAAATTTGTTTGTAAATGCAGTGATCACTCACCCTCTGCATTCTCGCTGGGAACTGCACTCCAGAGCTGTTCCTATTTGGCCATCTTGGATTGGTAACCTCAGTAGCTGAACCATTATTAATGGTTCAGCTGAGAGCCAAATAAAGAATGCAAATTACATCTACAATAGCTAAAAAAACTAAAATACAAAAGTAAAATAAAATATTTGTGCCATTTTATTACCTAGAAATACATTAAACAAAGAAGGTAAAAAAATCATTACAAAGAGAATTACCAAGCACTAAGAAAAGAAATTATAGATGACACAAACAAATGGAAAACATTCCATGTTCATGGATAGGAAGAATCAATACTATTAAAATAGCCATACTGTCCAAAGCAATCTACAGATTCAACATTATTTCTATTAAGCTACCAATGTCATTTTTCACAGAACTAGAAAAGATTATTCTAAAATTGATATGGAACCAAAAAAAAAAAAAGCCTAAGCTAAAAGAACAAAGCCAGAGGCATCACATTTCTAGCATCAAACTTTACAAGGCTACAGTAACCAAAATATTCTGGCACTGATACAAGAACAGACAAATAGACAAATGGAATAGAATATAGAACTTGGAAATGAAGCTACACACCTACAGCCATTTCGTCTTTGACAAAGTTGACAAAAACAAGCAATGGGAAAAGGACTCCCTAGGTGATAAGTGGTGCTGGGATAGCTGGTGAGCCATATGCTGAAGAATAAAACTGCACCCCTATCTTTGACCATATACAAAAATTAACCAAGGTGGGTTAAAGATTTAAATGTAAGATCTCAATCTATGAGAATCCTAGGGGAAATCTAGGAAACACCATTCTGGACATTGACTTTAGGAAATAATTTATGATTAAGTCCTTGAAAGCAATTGCAACAAAAACAAAAATGCACAAGTGAGACCTAATTAAACTAAAGAGCTTCTGCATGGCAAAGGAAACTATCAATAGCAATAACAGCCTACAGAATGGGAGAAAGAATTCACAAACTATGCATCCCACAAAAGTCTAACATCTACAATCTGCATGAAATTTAAACAATTGAACAAGCTAAAAACAAATAATTCCACTAAAGAAAGATTGCAAGAACAATCCATGAACAGATAGTTCTGAAATGAAGACATACAAGTGGCCAAAAACATATGAAAACAATGTTCCACATTACTAATCACTAGAGAAATGGAAATCAAAACCATGAGATACCATCTCAAAATAGTCAGAATGGCTATCATATAGAAAGTCAAAAAGCAACAGATGCTGGAGGCTGAAGAGAAAGAGTGTGTATATACTGTTGAAGAGACTGTAAATTAGTTCAGCCAATTTGGAAAGTAGTTTGGAGATTTCTCAAAGAACCTAAAGCAGAATTACCCTGACCCAGCAATCCCATTACTGGATATAAACCAAAAGAAAACAAACCATTCTTTTTTGTTTTTTTTTTTTTAAATTTTTACAATTTTTATTGCATTATAGGTTTTGGGGTACATGTGCAGAGTGTGCAAGATAGTTGCATAGGTACACACATGTCAGTGTGCTTTGCTGCCTTCCTCCCCTTCACCCACACTTGGCATTTATCCCCAGGCTATCATTCCCCAGCCCCTCCCACTGTCCCTCCCCCCTTCCCCCAATAGACCCCAGTGTGTAGTAGACCCCCTCCCTGTGTCCATGTGTTCTCATTTTTCTCACCTGCCTATGAGTGAGAATATGCGGTATTTGTTTTTCTGTTCTTGTGTCAGTTTGCTGAGAATGATGTTCTCCAAATTCATCCATGTCCTTATAAAGGACACAAACTCATCATTTTTGATTGCTGCATAATATTCCATAGTGTATATGTGCCACATTTTCCCAGTCCAGTCTATCATCGATGGGCATTTCAGTTGGTTCCAAGTCTTTGCTATTGTAAACAGTGCTGCAATGAACATTCGTGTGCATGTGTCCTTATAGTAGAACGATTTATAGTCCTTTGGATGTATACCCAGAAATGGGATTGCTGGGTCAAATGTAATTTCTATTTCTAGGTCCTTGAGGAATCGCCACACTGTCTTCCACAATGGTTGAACTAATTTACACTCCCACCAACAGTGTAAGAGTGTTCCTATTTCTCCACATCCTCTCCAGCATCTGCTGTCTCCAGATTTTTTAATGATTGCCATTCTAACTGGCGTGAGATGGTATCCCAATGTGGTTTTGATTTGCATCTCTCTAATGACCAATGATGATAAGCATTTTTTCATGTGTTTGTTGGCCTCATGTATGTCTTCTTTTGTAAAGTGTCTGTTCATATCCTTTGCCCATTTTTGAATGGGCTTGTTTGAAAACAAACCATTCTACCACAAAGACACATTTACTTATATGTTCATCACAGCACTATTTACAACAGCAAAGACATGGAATCAACCTAGATGCATCTACAGTGACTTGCATAGAGAAAATGTGGTATATATATATCTTGGAATACTATGCAGCCACAAAAAGAAATGAAATCATGTGCTTTGCAACAACATACATACATCTGGAGGCCATTATCCAAATCAAATTAATGCAGTAACAGAAAACAAAATACCCCATATTCTCAGTTATAAGTGGGAGTAAAACATTTGGTACTATTGAACATAAAGTTGGCAACAGTAGACACTGTGAGCTAATAAAAGAGGGAGGGTGGCAGGGTTGAAAAACTATTGGGTAGTATGCTTAGTACATAGGTGATAAGATCAATTATACCCCAAACCTCAGTATCACGGAATATATCCATGTAGTAAACCTGCACATGTACTCCCAAATCTAAAATAAAACTTGAAAAAATTTAAAAATTAAAAATAAAAGGTAGAGATTGTCTGATTAATTTAAAACGTAAAATTCACGCCTATGCTGCCTAAAAGAAACACACTTTAAATATAGAGACATAAATAGCTTAACAGTAGAAAAAAAATGGGAAAAGATACACTGTATTAACATAGTCAAAAGATAGCTGGAGTGGCTATATTAATATCAAAGTAGATTTCGGAGCACAGATTATTACATGCAATAAAGAGGGTCATTCCATAATAATTAAAAGGTCAATTTATTAAGAGAAAACAATTCTAAACACTTATGCACTAATAATAGAGTTCCAAAATTCTTGAAACGAAACAATATCAAGGAGAAATAGAGAAATCCAGAATTACAGCTAAAGATTTGAACAACACTGTGAACAAATTTTATGTAATTGACATTTGTATAATACCTCATCTATCATCAACAGACAAGACATTTTTTTCAAGTGCACACAGAACATTTACCAAAATATATTCTGAGCCATACAACAAGTCTCAGTAGATTTTAAATTAAATTGTATGATGTATGTTCTGTGTTTACAATAGAATTAAATTGGATATAAGCAACAGAAACATATCTCAAAAATCTTTGAATAGCTGAAAGTTAAATAACACACTTCTCAATGCCCCATGTTATAAACAAAACATCAAAAAGGAAATTAGATGGTATTTTGAACTGAATGATAATATTAGCACAACATACAAAATTTTTTGGAGGCTGATAAAGTAGGATTTACTGAGAAAATTATACCATTAAATGCCCATAAGAGAAAATAAGAAAAGTCTCAGACAAAGGACTTCAGCTCCTACTTAAAACTCACACACACACACACACACACACACACACACACACACACACACACACAAGTGTAAGTTAAAATCAAAGCAAGCAGAAGAAAATAAGTAATACAAATCAAACATCAATGAAACAAAAAAAGTCAAACAGAAAATCAGTAGAAGAAAAAAATAATTATACCAAAACCTAGCTCTTTTAGATCAATAAAATTAATAAGCTTCTCACCAGACTGATCAGAAAAACAAAGGAAAATCCCCATTCCCAATATTAGGAAAGAAAGTGATGACATTACTGTAGGTACTACATATACCAAAAAGATAATAAGAAAATAGTATGAACAACTTTATATTAATATATTTGATAACTCAGATAAAATAGTCAAATTCCTTGAAAGACAAACTACCAAGCTCACTCAAAAAGAACCAGGTAACCTGAAGGATTCTACACCTATTAAATAAATTAAATTTTTAGTTAAAAGTCTTTCCACAAAGAAAATTCTAGGTTTAGATGGCTTCACTGGTGAGTTCTACAAAATATATTTTTAAAATAATAGCAATTCTTCACAAACTATTCCAGAAATTGAAATGGGAAGAATATGTTCAAACATATTCTGAGATCTTACTTATTCTAATATGAAAACCAGACAATGATATTATTAGAAAAATAAAACTACACACCAGTATCCCTCATGAGCATAGAATGAAAAGTGAGCATGACTAATTGGCACTTATTCCAGGAATGCAAGACTGGTTTAATATTCAAAAGTCAATCAGTACAATTTTCCCTCTAAACAAGTTAAAGAAGAAAAATCATATGATCATTAAATTAATGCAGAAAAGGGGAAGAAGAGAAGATGACACTGTAGGAGCAACTCAGGATTGCAGCTCACAGTGAAAGCGCAGAGTGTGAGTGGATGCCGCATTTCCAGACGGATCTTTATTGAACACAGACCAGGAGATTCCCAGGTGTAGGAGCCCCACGGGTAACCAGCGTGGCTGTTTTGACCAGAGTGGCTGTTTTGGCTGGCGCTGCAGTGCAGCTGCACTCCATACAAAATACACTGGTATGGTTGCCCTGTTAAACTGGCAATTAAAGATCTGGGAAGGCAGATTAGCACATTCATCTGTTTAAATGGGACTTAAACATAAAGCCAGGCCAGGAGATTCCCAGGCAGTGACGTTGTTTCAGCCGGCACACTGGGTCACCACACGGGACATAACACAGATCCCGGCACCCTTTCAGCAGGTGACTGGAACACCTGGGAGAGAGTCAACCATTCAACTTAAAAAAAAAAAAGGGCTCTGAGGCAGGAAGTCAGGTGATCAGGCTCGGCGGGTCCCACCCCAACAAAAACCAACAATCAAAAAAAAACTGCAATTGGAAATGCTCGGGGTTAAAAGTTTCACGGCAAGCGCAGCTGAACCTAGGATAGTGCAGCTCGGTGGGGGAGGGGCATCTGCCATTACTGAGGCACTCCACCCCCACAAAGGTACTCTGCCATTGCTGATGCAGTCTGCCATTGACGAGGCAACCTGCCATAACAGAGAGAGTCCACCATTAAAGAGGTGGGCAACCATCGCCATGGCAGTTCTAACCACACCCATATAAACAAGACTGCAGGGCATTACACACGGCAGCAGGGAAGAGACTGCGGCAGCAAGGCAGACACCAGAGCAGCTCAGTATAGCCTCTGCAGGCAGGCAGTGACTAGACTGCATCCTTGCTGGGCAGGACAGTGCAACAGATACCCATAAAGAAAGCCCTAACTCCCCAGAACAGAGCACCCGAGGAAGAAAAGGAAGTTTTATGAGTTCTGCTGCAGCAGACTTAAATGTACCTGCCTAGCAGCTCTGAATGAACAACGAAGCTCACAGCTCAACACTTGAGCTCCTATAAAGTACAGACTGTCTCCTCAAGCAGCTCCCTGACCCCCATAAATCCAAAGAGTCACCTCACAAAGGACTGATTAGACTGACATTTGGCGGGCATCATTCTGGGACAAAGATAGCAGAAGAAAAAACTGGTAGCAACCCTTACTGTTTTGAAGCTGCTACAGGTGTTCCCCAGGTAAGCAGGGCCTGGAGTGGACCTCAGGAGTGCTACAGCAGAGGGGCAAGAATGTTAGAAGGAAAACTAAGAAACAGAACTACTGCATCATCAACAACCCGGACATCCACTCAGAATCCCAATCAGAATACAAGCAACTACTCAGACGACAGGTGAATAAATCCACAAAGATGAAAAGAAACCAGAACAAAAAGAACAAAAACAACCAAAACCAGAACATGTCACCTTCTACAAGGGACCAAAACTCCTCACCAGCAAGGGAACAAAGCTGAATGGAGAATGAGTGTGATGAAATGATGGAATCAGACTTCAGAAGGTGGGTAATAAGAAACTTCTGTGAGCTAAAAGAACATGTTCTAAATCAATGCAAAGAAACTAAGAACATTGAAAAAAGATTTGAGTAAATTATAACAATAATGGACAACTTAGAGAGGAATATGAGTGAATTGATGGAGCTGAAAAACACAACACGAGAACTTCATGAAGCATGCACAAGTTTCAATAGCCAAATTGACCAAGCAGAAAAAAAAGAATATCAGAGGTCAAAGATAATCTCAATGAAATAAAATGAGAAGGCAAGATAAGAGAAAAAAGCACAAAAAGGAATGAACAAAGTCTCCAAGAAATGTGGGACTATGTGAAGAGACCTAATCTATGGTTGATAGGTGTATCTGAATGTGCCAAAGAGAATGAATCCAAGCTGGAAAATACTCTTCAGGATATTATCCAGGAAAACTTCCCCAACCTAGCAAGGCAGGCCAATATTCAAGTCCAGGAAATACAGAGAACACCACAAAGATACTCTGCAAGAAGAGCAACCCCAAGGTACATAATCGTCTGATTAACTAGAATTGAAATGAAGAAGAAAAAGCTAAGGGCATCCACAGAGAAACATCAAGTCACCCACAAAAAGAAGCCCATCAGACTCACAGCAGATCTCTCAGCAGAAACACTACAAGCCAGAAGAGAGTGGAGCTGATACTCATTTTTAAAGAAAAAACTTTCAACCCAGAATTTCATATCCAGCCAAACTAAGCTTCATAAGTGAAGGAAAAATAAAATCCTTTGCAAACAAGCAAGTACTCAGAGATTTTGTCACCACCAGGCCTGCATTACAAGAGCTTCTGAAAGAGGCACTATACATAGAAAAGAACAACCAGTCCCAGCCATTCCAAAAACATACCAAAATGCTAAAGAGCATCAACAAAATGAAGAATCTGCATCAACTAATGGGCAAAACAGCCAACTAGCATTGAAATGGCAGTATCAAATTCACACATAACAATATCAACCCTAAATGTAAATAGGCTAAGGGCACCAATCAAAAAACATAGACTGTCAAATTGGATAAAAAGCCAAAACCCATCATTGTGCTGTATCCAGGAAACCCATCTCACAATCAAGGACACACAAAGGCACAAAATAAAGAGATGGAGGAAGATTTACCAAGAAAATGGAGAGCAAAAAAAAAAAAAAAATCAGGAGTTGCAATTCTTGTCTCTGATAAAATAGACTTTAAAATAACAAAGATCAAAAGAGACAAAGAAGAACATTACATAATGGTAAAAGAATCAATACAAGAAGAAGAGCTAACAATTCTAAATATATATGGACCGAATGCAGGAGCACCCAGATATATAAGGCAAGTTCTTAATGACTTACAAAGAGACTTAGACTCCCACACAATAATAGTGGGAGACTTTAACATTCCACTGTCAATATTAGACAGATCAACCAGACAGAAAATTAACAAGGATATCCAGGGCTTGAACCCAGATCTGGAACAAGCAAACCTGATAGACATTGACAGAACTCTCCACCCCAAATCCACAGAATACACATTCTTCTCAGCACTACATCACACCTACTCCAAAATTGACCACATAATTGGAAGTAAAGCACTCCTCAGCAAATGCAAAACAACTGAAATCATAACAAACAGTCTCTCAGACCATAGTGCAATCAAGTTGGAACTCAGAATTCAGAAAATAACTCAGAACCACACAGCTTCATAAAAACTGAACAACTGTATCTTGAATGTTGACTGAATAAACAATGAAATCAAGGCAGAAATAAAGAAGTTCTTCAAAACCAATGAGAACAAAGACAAAAAACACCAGAATCTCTGGGACACATTTAAAGCAGTCTGTAGAGGAAAATATATAGCAATAAGTGCCCACATGAGAAGAGTGGAGAGATCCAAAATTGACACCCTATCATAAAAATTGAAAGAGCTAGAGGAGCAAGATCAAAAAAACTCAAAACCTAGCCAAAGACAAGAAATATCTAAGATCAGAGCAGAACTGAGGGAGATAGAGACACAAAAAACCCTTCAAAAAAATCAATGAATCCAAGAGCTAGTTTTTTGAAAAGATCAACAAAATAGACAGACCACTAGCCAGACTGACTAAAAAAAAAGAGAGAGAGAGAGAGAGAGAACAACCAAATAGATGCAATGAAAAACGATAAATGGGAAATCACCACAGATTCCACAGAAATTCAAACCATCATCAGAGAATACTAAAAACAACTCTATGCACATAAACTAGTAAACCTGGAAGAAATGGATAAATTCCTGGACACCTGTGTCCTCCCAAGCCTAAACCACGAGGAAGCCAAAACTATGAATAGACAAATAACAAGGTCTGAAGTTGAGGCAGGAATTAAGAGCCTACCACACAAAAAAAAGCCCAGGTCCAGATGGGTTCACAGCCGAATTCTACCAGACACACAAAGAGGAACTGTTACCATTCCTTCTGAAACCATTCCAAATAATCCAAAAAGAGGAAGTCCTTCCCAAATCATGAGACCAACGTCATCCTGATACCAAAACCCAGCAGAAATTCAACAAGAAAAGAAAATTTCAGGCCAATATCCATAATGAACATAGACGCAAAAATCTTCAATAAAATACTGGCAGACCGATTGCAACAGCATATCAAAAGCTTATCCATCATGATCAAGTAGAATTTATCCCGGGGATGCAAGGCTGGTTCATCATACGCAAGACTATAAATGTAATTCACCACATCAACAGAACGAAAAACAAAAACCACATGACTATCTCAATTGATGCAGAGAAGGCCTTTGACAAAATTCAACAGCCCTTTATGCTAAAAACCCTCAATAAACTCGGTATTCATGAAATGTATCTCAAAATAATAAAAGCAATTTATGACAAACCAACAGCCAATATCATACTGAATGGGCAAAAACTGGAAGCATTTTCTTTGAAATCTGGCGCTAGACAAGGATGCCCTCTCTCACCACTCCTGTTCAGTATAGTACTGGAAGTTCTAGCCAGAGCAATCCGGCAAGAAAAAGAAATAAAGGGTATTCAAATAGGAAAGGAGGAAACCAAATTGTCTTCCTATTTGCAGATGACATGATAGTATATCTAGAAGAACCCCTTGTCTCAGCCCAAAAACTCCTGAAACTGATAAGCAACTTCAGCAAAGTCTCAGGATACAAAATCAATATGCAAAAATAACAAGCATTCTTATACAATAATAACAGACTTAAAGAGAACCAAATAAAAAATGTACTGCCATTCACAATTGCTAAAAAGAGAATAAAATACCTAGGAATAAAACTTACAAAAAACGTAAGGGACCTCTTCAAGGAAATCTACAAACCACTGCTCAATGAAATAAGAGAGAACACAAAAAGATGGAGAAACATTCCATGTTCATGGTTAGGAAGAATCAATATCGTCAAAATGGCTATACTGCCCAAAGTAATTTACAGAATCAATGCTATTCCCATCAAGCTACCATTGAATTTCTTTACAGAACTGGAAAAAAACCACCATGAACTTCATATGGAACCAAAAGAGAGCCCGCACAGCCAAGTCAATTCTAAGCAAAAAGAATACAGCGGGAGGCATCACACTACCAGTCTTTAAACCATACCACAAAGCTACAGTAATTAAAACAGCATGGTACTGGGACCAAAACAGAGATATAGACCAATGGAACAGAACAGAGGCATCGGAGGCAACACAACATATCTACAACCATATAATCTTTGATAAACCTGACAAAAACAAGCAATGGGGAAAAGATTCCCTGTTTAATAAATGGTGTTGGGAAAACGGGCTAGCCATGTGCAGAAAGCAGAAACTAGACCCCTTCCTGACACCTTACTCTAAAATTAACTCCAGATGGATTAAAGACTTAAAAGTAAGACCTGACACCATAAAAACCCTAGAAGAAAATCGAGGCAAAACCACTCAGGACATAGGAGTAGGAAATAACTTCATGACCAAAACACCAAAAGCATTGGCAACAAAAGCCAAAATACACAAATGGGACCTAATCAAATTCCACAGCTTCTGCACAATGAAAGAAACAGTCACTAGAGTGAATCAGCAACCAACAGAATGGGAAAAAAATCTTTGCAGTTTACCCATCTGACAAAGGGCTGATATCCAGAATTTACAAAGAACTCAAACAGATTTACAGGAAAAAAAAACAAACAAGCCCATTCAAAAATGGGCAAAGGATATAAACAGACACTTTTCAAAAGAAGACATACATGAGGCCAACAAACATATGAAAAAGTGCTCATCATCACTGGTCATTAGATAGATGCAAATCAAAACCACATTGTGATACCATCTCATGCCAGTTAGAATGGCGATCATTAAAAATTCTGGAGATGCTGGAGAGAATACAATGAAATAGGAACACTTCTACACTGCTGGTGAGAGTATAAATTAGTTCAACCATTGTGGAAGACAGTGTGGCAAATCCTGAAGGCCTTAGAAATAGAAGTTCCATTTGACCCAGCAATCCCATTACTGGGTATATATCCAAAGGACTATAAATCATTCTACTATAAGGACACATGCACACGAATGTTCATTGCAGCACTGTTTACAATAGCAAAGACCTGGAACCAACCCAAATTCCCATCGATGATAGACTGGACTGGGAAAACGTAGCACATATACACCATAGAATATTATGCAGCAATCAAAAATGATGAGTTTGTGTTTTTTTTGTAAGGACATAAATGAATCTGGAGAACATCATTCTCAGCAAACTAACACAAGAACAGAAAATGAAATACCACATATTCTCACTCATAGGCGGGTGAGAAAAAATGAGAACACATGGACACAGGGAAGGGGGTACTACACACTTGGGTCTATTGGGGGAATAGGGGAGGGACAGCAGAGGGGGAGCTGGGGAGGGATAGCATGGGGAGAAATGCCAAATGTGGGTAAAGGAGAGGAAGGCAGCAAAACACACTGCCAGGTGTGTATTTATGCAACTATCTTGCATGTTCTGCACATGTACCCCAAAACCTAAAATGCAATGAAATAAATAAATATAATAAAATGTAGCGAAGTGATTTTGTAAAAATAATAAAAAGTGATTCTGTGTGTATGTTTATTACCCATTGATGTTTCTTCCCCATTTTTCTTCTTTTGTCAAATGTCAATTTATGCCAAAGATTAAACTGACAATGGTGAGCTCTAATACAACGGTTGACCTTCCAGAGGCAGGAGAGGAAATAGCAGAGAGTTTAATGAACTGGAACTCCAGGCTTTCCCTATTTATATTTATTGCATGCAGTAATCTAAGGACACTTTAGTAATTTCTGCAATAAAAACATTTTAGTTTATTTTGGGCACATACTCTGATTTTCTGCCCTGCCTCTAACATTCCAAGGTGTCATCCAGGTACACAGAAGATAGAAAGCCTTATTGACCTCAGGCAGAGGGAATGGTAGAAATTGGGTATTTGCTCAGTCCCTTGAACTGCCCTCTGCCCACTCTGGTATGCACAATGATGTCCCTCCCTGCCTGCTTGCTTCTTCCAGTGCCTGTAGCTGATGCACCATTGGCTTTGGCTTGGCTTGGGATGGTGGTCCTTTCTGTAACTTAGTCTCCATTATAGCTACAGGCCCCTGCATTCTGGTTATAATTCCTATTTTGTTGCTGGTGGAGGCAGTCCACCCTCCACTCTGGACTTGGTGTCACTTCACTGTGCTGCCATAGCCCACCCTGGTCGTCTTCTGAGTTATGCTTTCAACCAACTTCCATGTCCCAATTCCATATTCCATGTCTCACAGGAACCAAGACAGATCAGAGTTAGGAATCTTTTCTCTCACCAACTGTGCTTACAGACACCATTGCTCTGATGCAGCTTGAGAAGCATTCACTGTTGGGAGTTGCAGATGTCACCTGGGGACAAAGTCTGCTCATAACATATCCCTGAAACTACCTAAAACATTCCCATGTTGTGGAACATCAGTGGCAGAGAGAACTCACAACCCAGTTATTTAGCCACACATCTTCCCTACCAACATTCCCCTTCCTCTTCCCACAGTCTCCAAGGCCAGGAAAGAGGCACGCTTCAAACTTCTCAAGATTAAAGCTCTATGATCCGTTCTGATATATAAAAGGAGAGCTCTATCACACAGAAATTTCTCTTTCTCCCAACAAAGCTCAATTTTTTAAATCGTTATCTAAATATGCAAGAAAAATCATCTGATTTGCGACTCAATGCTGATCAATGGTTTTCTTTTTTATTAATTAATACATTCAAGAAATATTTCTTGTGAAAATTACTTCTCAGGTGTGGAATTGCAAAGACATACAGGGAAAAAAGGTCTTGACCTCAAAGAGATTAAAGTTTAGTACAGAAGGCATTCAATGTAATAAATAATCAAATATATACTCAAAATCCAGTTTTTAAATTTTATGAAAATAAACAAAACTGAGTAAAGTGACAGAGAAAAATAGAACAAGAGAGGAGATAGGTGCTGTTTTCAAAAAAGTAATCCAACCAAATCTCTGTGAGATAAAAATCTAACCTGTCACCTGTATGAGGTAAAGAAAAGATCCAAGAACAAGACTAGAAAGTTTCCAGGCACAGGGACTGAAGGCTTTGGGTGGGAGCCTGCTTGGAGAATCCAGGGACTAGAAAGAGGCTGGTATAGCTAAAAAAAGAGAGTGAGAAACTGGAGATGGTTACAGACAAAGTCAGAGAGAGAGGCAGAAGCCAGATCATGTTGGACTTTGTAAACAGGCTGTTTCAAAGTGTGGTCTGGGGAACCAAAGGGGTGCCTGAGATTCTCTGGGGTTCCATGAGGTCCTCCTTTTTTCAAATACCTTTTTCTACAAGGTTGAATTTTCTTCATATAGTTCAATCAAAACAGTATATTGCGATAGATTAAATGCAAAGCAAATATGAAAATCCAGCTGTCTTTTATTAAACAAAATATTCAAGAGATTTGCAAAAATGTAAAACATTGTCATTCTCCTCACTATACTATTTTTGGTTTTGAAAATATATGTTTTTTTTATCAGGCCAGGTGCAGTGGCTTACACCTGTAATCATAGCACTTTGGGAGGCCAAGACAAACAGATTACTTGAGCCCAGGAATTTGAGCACAACCTGGGCAACATGGAAAGACCCTATCTCCACAAAAAGTTTTTAAAAATTAACTGGGTGTGGTGGTGTGCACCTGTAGTCCCAGCTACTAAGGAGGCTGAGGTGGAAGACTCACTTGAACCCAGGAGGCAGAAGTTACAGTAAGCCATGGTCAGGCCACTGCCCTCTAGATTGGCCAACAGAGCACATATATATATACTTCAGACAGGTTCTGTTGTCCAATATATAAAATATGTTATTTACACTAACATATAATAGGTTTTCATTATTGTTTTT
This sequence comes from Saguinus oedipus, assembly GCA_031835075.1. Lineage (NCBI taxonomy): Eukaryota > Metazoa > Chordata > Mammalia > Primates > Cebidae > Saguinus > Saguinus oedipus. Next base: position 31,961,504 of record CM063177.1, on the reverse strand, counting down.
AAATTATTTTAAAATAATTTTTAAATTATGCTTAGTTATAATTTTAAATAAATTACATGTTGATATATATACCCCACATAAACAAAAGGTCTTTTGTACCCTCCTTAAATAAATTTTAAGAATGAAAGGGGTTTTGAGATTTAAATGCTTGAGAATCATTTTTATAAAACACAGGATTTTATTCAAAGGACAATAGGATCCATTCAGAAGTCTTGAGCAGAGTAGTGATAGACGCTATTGCTTTTAAAATGCCCATCTCAGTGCTGAGTGAGAAATTTACTGCAGAGAAGGAAGAGATGAAGCAAGAAATGGCAGAGGTTGTTGCATTAAGAGAAGGAAGTAGGACATTCAGAAAAGAAAGAGGTGAATCAAGAGATGAAGCAAGAAAATGGTAGAGGTTGTTGCATTAGTCCAGGCAAAAGATGACTGTGGCTTGGTCTAGAATTATGTAAGTGGAGATGACTGGAAGTCACATATTGGATATATTGTAAAGGTAGAGCCAATAAAATGTGTTGATTAACTGAATGTGGTGTATGAGGAGAAAGTGGGCCAAGGCTGACCCCCAAGATTCTGGTCTAAGCACCTGGTTAGAGAGCGGTGCAATCTACTGAGAAGGAGAAAAGTGGTTTCTAAGGTACTACCAGCTCTCTCTCTTCCTGGAGCAAGAAGCCTCATGAATGTACCTTACACTATGAAGGAATCCAAGGGAAAAAAAAGATAAATTAAAAAGTATTAGTTTAATATTTTCAAAATGTTATCCCCGTTACATTATATATAGTTTCATCTTAACTATCTAAAAAAAAGTGCAGAGAAAAATAACAGAAGACAATACCAAAATGTTAACAGGGATCTTGACTAATTAAAGATTTCCCAGAGGATTTTATTTTCTCTTGCATAGATTGCTTCTATATTTCACAAACCTCTTACAATGAGTGTTTATTACTGTAATTTTTCTCTGAGTAAAATCACTTTAAGAAGAACCATTCAAAGCTCAGAAGCCCTACATGGTGTCTATGAACTTAAAGAGATCTCCCATTTTTTTATTGCGTTTTAGGTTTTGGGATACATGTGCAGAACATGCAAGATAGTTGCATAGGTACACACATGGCAGTGTGTTTTGCTGCCTTCCTCCCCTTCACCCAAATTTGGCATTTCTCCCCATGCTATCCCTCCCCAGCTCCCCCTGCCCCACTGTCCCTCCCCTATTAGACCCCTAATAGACCCCAGTGTGTAGTACTCCCTTCTCTGTGTCCATGTGTTCTCATTGCTCATCACCCGACTATGAGTGAGAATATGCAGTGTTTCATGGTCTGTTCTTGTGTCAGTTTGCTGAGAATGATGTTCTCCAGATTCATCCATGTCTCTACAAAGGACATGAACTCATCATTTTTGATTGCTGCATAATATTCCATGGTGTATATGTGCACATTTCCCCAGTCCAGTCTATCATCAATGGGCATTTGGGTTGGTTCCAGGTCTTTGCTATTGTAAACAGTGCTGCAATGAATATTTGAGTGCATGTGTCCTTATAGTAGAATTATTTATACTCCTTTGGATATATACCCAGTATTGGGATTGCTGGGTCAAATAGAATTTCTATTTCTAAGTCCTTGAGAAATCGCCACACTGTCTTCCACAATGGTTAAACTAATTTACACTCCCACCAGCAGTGTAGAAGTGTTCCTATTTCTCCACATCCTCTCCAGCATCTGTTGTCTCCAGATTTTTTAATGATCACCATTCTAACTGGCATGAGATGGTATCTCAATGTGGTTTTGATTTGCATCTCTCTAATGACCAGTGATGATGAGCACTTTTTCATATGTTTATTTGCCTCATGTATGTCTTCTTTTGTAAAGTGTCTGTTCATATCCTTTGCCCATTTTTGGATGGGCTTGTTTGTTTTTTTCTTGTAAATCTGTTTGAGTTCTTTGTAAATTCTGGATATCAGCCCTTTGTCAGATGGGTAAACTGCAAAGATTTTTTCCCATTCTGTTGGTTGCCGATTCACTCTAGTGACGGTTTCTTTCACCGTGCAGAAGCTGTGGAGTTTGATTAGGTCCCATTTGTCTATTTTGGTTTTTGTTGCCAATGCTTTTGGTGTTTTAGTCATGAAGTCCTTGCCTACTCCTATGTCCTCAATGGTTTTGCCTAGATTTTCTTCTAGGGCTTTTATGGTGTCAGGTCTTATGTTTAAGTCTTTAATCCACCTGGAGTTAATTTTAGTGTAAAGTGTCAGGAAGGGGTCCAGTTTCTGCTTTCTGCACATGGCTAGCCAGTTTTCCCAACACCACTTATTAAACATGGAATCTTTTCCCCATTGCTTGTTTTTGTCAGGTTTATCAAATATTGTATGGTTGTAGATATGCTGTGTTGCCTCCAATGCCTCTGCTCTGTTCCATTGGTCTATATCTCTCTTTTGGTACCAGTACCATGCTGATTTGACTACTGTAGCCTTATAGTATAGTTTAAAGTCTGGTAGCGTGATGCCTCCCGCTGTGTTCTTTTTGCTTAGAATTGACTTGGCTATGCGGGCTCTCTTTTGGTTCCATATGAAGTTCAAGGTGGCTTTTTCAAGTTCTGTGAAGAAAGTGAATGGTAGCTTGATGGGGATAGCATTGATTCTGTAAATTACTTTGGGCAGTATAGTCATTTTCACAATATTGTTTCTTCCTAATCATGAACATGGAATGTTTCTTCATCTGTTTGTGTCCTCTATTATTTCATTGAGCAGTGGTTTGTAGTTTTCCTTGAAGAGGTCCCTTACATTCCTTGTAAGTTGTATTCCTAGGTATTTTATTCTCTTTGTAGCAATTGTGAATGGCAGTTCGTTTTTGATTTGGTTCTCTTTAAGTCTGTTAATGGTGTATAGGAATGCTTGTGATGTTTGCACATTGATTTTATATCCTGAGACTTTGCTGAATTTGCTTATCAGTTCCAGGAGTTTTTGGGCTGAGACAATGGGTCTTCTAGATACACTATCATGTCATCTGCAAATAGAGACAATTTGGCTTCCTCCTTTCCTATTTGAATACCCTTTATTTCTTTTTCTTGCCTGATTGCTCTGGCTAGAACTTCCAGTACTATATTGAATAGAAGTGATGAGAGAGGGCATCCTTGTCTAGTGCTGGATTTCAAGGGGAATGCTTCCAGCTTTTGCCCATTCAGTATAATATTTGCTGTTGGTTTGTCATAAATAGCTTTTATTATTTGAGATACGTTCCATGAATACCGTGTTTATTGAGGGTTTTTAGCATAAAGGGCTGTTGAATTTTGGTCAAAGGCCTTCTCTGTGTCAATTGAGATAATCATGTGGGTTTTTTTTCATTCTGTTTATGTGGTGAATTATGTTTATAGACTTGCATATGTTGAACCAGCCTTGAGATCTTCCTTTGAAGAGATGTTCTCCCCTGAGAAGATGAGTTAGTGAAAAGTGCCTTATATCAAGCATAAATTTCCACCTTGGCTCATCTAGGATATTTGTACTTTAAAGGGAATTATTTTCTGCAACAATAGTTATTTCAATTTTTTTAAATAAACATCTATCCAGCTTAGACTTGACTTTTTTCGGGAAATAAAAAAGAGTTCTTGAATAGAGATTCTGAAACTCCCTGACTAATATAGCCCCCAAAAGTAAACTCAGTTTAAAGTTATTTTCTTGTTTCTTATGTCTCTATGCTTGCAGAATAAACTTAATGCCAGGTTTTGGAGAAATCTATCTTAGAATGAAAACACAGTTATCAGTGAAGCTATACATGTGACATTTAAATAACAGGGAACAGGAAGAAGAAATTTCTCACTGATGTTGGTGAACTGGATTCCTAGTGAGCATGTCACATCACCAGAGTTGATAAGTGACTGACTGAAAACCTTGGTCTGTGGAGCTGCTGTGGTCAGAGACAGAAGGGAAAGGCAAATCCCTTCTCCACACCTAATAAGACTCCTGTTTCTTGTTCTCCTTCACTAACTCCAAAAGACTGTCAAGGTAATTTTAAGATTTGCTACTAAGCTAAAAAAAAAAGGACTCAGCCATTTTAAAGTTAGTAAAACATGGGAGATAGTTGCCTCTCAACACTCCTTAAGAGTTTTTAGAGTTGTGAAACATTGACCACATGCTTAATTATAAAAATAATCTTTGTTCACCAAGGGAGTCCTGTAGCTTTCTGGTGTCTACAGCATATACACATTTACTTTCTCCTTCACAATCTATACCTCTAGAATGCAGATTCTTCTGAATATTCTGGAGGTGGTAAGGGGTGTTACTGTTGCACCATGGGGACAATGTGGGCTGCTTGGCAGGTATCCAGGCAGCCTTTTTTTTTAAAATTTTTATTGCATTATAGGTTTTGGGGTACATGTGCAGAACGTGCAAGATAGTTGCATAGGTACACACGTGGCAGTGTGTTTTGCTGCATTCCTCCACTTCACCCACACTTGGCATTCATCCCCAGGCTATCCCTCCCCAGCCCCCCATGCTGTCCCTCCCCCATTCCCCCCAATAGACCCCAGTGTATAGTAGACCTCCTCTCTGTGTCCATGTGTTCTCATTTTTCTCACCCGCCTAGGAGTGAGTATATGCGGTATTTCCTTTTCTGTTCTAGTGTCAGTTTGCTGAGAATGATGTTCTCCAGATTCATCCATGTCCTTACAAAGGACACAAACTCATCATTTTTTATTGCTGCCTAATATTCCATGGTGTATATGTGCCACATTTTCCCAGTCCAGTCTATCATCGTTGGGCATTTGGGTTGGTTCCAGTTCTTTGCTATTGTAAACAGTGCTGCAATGAACATTCGTGTGCATGTGTCCTTATAGTAGAACGATTTATAGTCCTTTGGATATATACCGAGAAATGGGATTGCTGGGTCAAATGGAATTTCTATTTCTAGGTCCCTGAGGAATCGCCACACTGTCTTCCACAATGGTTGAACTAATTTACACTCCCACCAACAGTGTAAGAGTGTTCCTATTTCTCCACATCCTCTCCAGCATCTGCTGTCTCCAGATTTTTTAATGATCGCCATTCTAACTGGCGTGAGATGGTAACTCAATGTGGTTTTGATTTGCATCTCTCTAATGACCAGTGATGATGAGCATTTTTTTATGTTTGTTGGCCTCATGTATGTCTTCTTTTGTAAAGTGTCTGTTCATATCCTTTGCCCATTTTTCAATGGGCTTGTTTGTTTTTTTCTTGTAAATCTGTTTGAGTTCTTTGTAAATTCTGGATATCAGCCCTTTGTCTGATGTGTAAACTGCAAAGATTTTTTCCCATTCTGATGGTTGCTGATTCACTCTAGTGACTGTTTCTTTTGCTGTACAGAAGCTGTGGAGTTTGATTAGGTCCCATTTGTCTATTTTGGCTTTTGTTGCCAATGCTTTTGGTGTTTTATTCATGAAGTCCTTGCCTACTCCTATGTCCTGAATGGTTTTGCCTAGATTTTCTTTTAGGGTTTTTATGGTGTCAGGTCTTACGTTTAAGTCTTTAATCCATCTGGAGTTAATTTTAGTGCAAGGTGTCAGAAAGGGGTCCAGTTTCTGCTTTCTGCACATGGCTAGCCAGTTTTCCCAACACCATTTATTAAATAGGGAATCCTTTCCCCATTGCTTGTTTTTGTCTGGTTTATCAAAATAATATGGCCGTAGATAGGTTGTGTTGCCTCTGATGCTTCTGTTCTGTTCCATTGGTCTATATCTCTGTTTTGGTACCAGTACCATGCTGTTTTGATTACTGTAGCCTTGTAGTATAGTTTGAAGTCTGGTAGTGTGATGCCTCCCACTGTGTTCCTTTTGCTTAGAATTGACTTGGCTATGCGGGCTCTTTTTTGGTTCCATATGAAATTCATGGTGGTTTTTTCCAGTTCTGTGAAGAAATTCAATGGTAGTTTGATGGGGATCGCATTGATTGTGTAAATTACTTTGAGCAGTATAGTCATTTTCACAATATTGATTCTTCCTAACCACGAACAGGGAATGTTTCTCCATCTGTTTGTGTCCTCTCTTATTTCGTTGAGCAGTGGTTTGTAGTTTTCCTTAAAGAGGTCCCTTACGTTCCTTGTGAGTTGTATTCCTAGGTATTTTATTTTCTTTGTAGCAATTGTGAATGGCAGTTCGTTCTTGATTTGGTTTTCTTTAAGTCTGTTATTGGTGTATAGGAATGCTTGTGATTTTTGAACATTGATTTTATATCCTGAGACTTTGCTGAAGTTGCTTATCAGTTGCAGGAGCTTTTGGGCTGAGGTGATGGGGTCTTCTAGGTATACTATCATGTCGTCTGCAAATAGTGACAATTTGGCTTCCACCTTTCCTATTTGAATACCCTTTATTTCTTTTTCTTGCCTGATTGCTCTGACTAGAACTTCCAGTACTATGTTGAATAGGAGTGGTGAGAGAGGGCATCCTTGTCTAGTGCCAGATTTCAAAGGGAATGCTTCCAGTTTTTGCCCATTAAGTATGATATTGGCTGTTGGCTTGTCATAAATAGCTTTTATTACTTTGAGATATGTTTCATCAATACCAAGTTTATTGAGGGATTTTAGCATAAATGGCTGTTGAATTTTGTCAAATGCCTTCTCTGCATCAATTGAGATAATCATGTGGTTTTTGTTTTTGCTTCTGTTTATGTGGTGAATTACATTTATAGATTTGTGTACGTTGAACCAGCCTTGCATCCCCGGGATGAATCCTACTTGATCATGATGGATAAGTTTTTTAATGTGCTGTTGCAATCAGTTTACCAGTATTTTATTGAAGATTTTTGCATCTATGTTCATCATGGATATTGGCCTGAAGTTTTCTTTTCTTGTTGAGTCTCTGTCAGGTTTTGGTATCAGGATGATGTTGGTCTCATAAAATGATTTGGGAAGGGTTCCCTCTTTTTGGATTATTTGGAATAGTTTCAAAAGGAATGGTACCAGATCCTCTTTGTGTGTCTGGTAGAATTAAGCTGTGAACCCATCTGGACCTGGGCTTTTTTTGTGTGGTAGGCTCTTAATTGCTGCCTCAACTTCAGACCTTGTTATTGGTCTATTCATAGTTTTGGCTTCCTCCTGGTTTAGGCTTGGGAGGACACAGGCGTCCAGGAATTTATCCATTTCTTCCTGATTTACTAGTTTATGTGCATAGAGTTGTTTGTAGTATTCTCTGATGATGGTTTGAATTTCTGTGGAATCTGTGGTGATTTCCCCTTTATCGTTTTTTATTGCATCTATTTGGTTGTTCTCTCTTTTCTTTTTTATCAGTCTGGCTAGTGGTCTGTTTATTTTGTTGATCTTTTCAAAAAACCAGCTCTTAGATTTATTGATTTTTTGAAGGGTTTTTCTTGTATGTATATCCTTCAGTTCTGCTCTGATCTTAGTTATTTCTTATCTTTGGCTGGGTTTTGAGCTTTTTTGATCTTGCTCCTCTAGCTCTTTCAATTTTGACGATAGGGTGTCAATTTTAGATCTCTCCACTCTTCTCATGTGGGCACTTATTGCTATATATTTTCCTCTACAGACTGCTTTAAATGTGTCCCAGAGATTCTGGTAAGTTGTGTCTTCATTTTCGTTGGTTTCAAAGAACTTCTTTATTTCTGCCTTCATTTCATTGTTTATCCAATCAACATTCAAGAGCCAGTTGTTCAGTTTCCATGAAGCTGTGCAGTTCTGAGTTATTTTCTGAATTCTGAGTTCCAACTTGATTGCACTATGGTCTGAGAGACTGTTTGTTATGATTTCAGTTGTTTTGCATTTGCTGAGGAGTGCTTTACTTCCAATTATGTGGTCAATTTTGGAGTAGGTGTGATGTGGTGCTGAGAAGAATGTATATTCTGTGGATTTGGGGTGGAGAGTTCTGTAAATGTCTATCAGGGTTGCTTGTTCTAGGTCTGAGTTCAAGTCCTGGATATCCTTGTTAATTTTTCTGTCTCGTTGATCTGTCTAATATTGACAGTGGAGTGTTAAAGTCTCCCACTATTATTGTGTGGGAGTCCATGTCTCTTTGTAAGTCTTTAAGAACTTCCCTTATATATCTGGGTGCTCCTGCATTGGGTCCATATATATTTAGAATTGTTAGCTCTTCTTGTTGTATCGATCCTTTTACCATTATGTAATGACCCTCCTTGTCCCTTTTGATCTTTGTTGCTTTAAAATCTACCTTATCAGAGATGAGAATTGCAACTCCTGCTTTTTTTTTTGCTCTCCATTTGCTTGGTAAATCTTCTTCCATCCTTTTATTTTGAGCCTTTGTGTATCTTTGTGTGTGAGGTGGGTTTTCTGGATACAGCACACCGATAGGTTTTGGTTTTTTATCCAATTTGCCAGTCTGTGTCTTTTGATTGGTGCATTTAGCCCATTTACATTTAGGGTTAATATTGTTATGTGTGAGTTTGATACTGCCATTTTGATGCTAGCTGGCTGTTTTGCCCATTGGTTCATGTAGATTCTTTATTTTGTTGATGGTCTTTAGCATTTGGTATGCTTTTAGGATGGCTGGTACTGGTTGTTTCTTTCTATGTGTAGTGCCTCTTTCCGGAGCTTTTGTAGAGCAGGCCTAGTGGTGACAAAATCTCTGAGTACTTGCTCGTTCATGAAGGATTTTATTTTTCCTTCACTTATAAAGCTCAGTTTGGCTGGATATGAAATTCTGTGTTGAAAGTTCTTTTCTTTAAGGATGTTGAATATTGGCCCCCACTCTCTTCTGGCTTGTAGAGTCTCAGCCAAGAGATCTGCTGTGAGTCTGATGGGCTTCCCTTTGTGGGTGACCTGACCTTTCTCTCTGGCTGCCCTTAGTATTTTCTCCTTCATTTCAACCCTGGTGAATCTGACGATTATGTGCCTTGGGGTTGCTCTTCTTGCAGAGTATCTCTGTGGTGTTCTCTGTATTTCCTGGAGTTGAGTATTGACCTGTCTTGCTAGGTTGGGGAAATTTTCCTGCATAATATCTTGAAGAGTGTTTTCCAGCTTGGATTCATTCTCTTCATCACATTCTGGTACACCTATCAAACGTAAGTTGGGTCTCTTCACATAGTCCCCCATTTCTTGGAGATTTTGTTCATTCCTTTTTGTGCTTTTTTCTTTAATGTTGGTTTCCCGTTTTATTTTATTGAGTTGATCTTCAACTTCTGATATTCTTTCTTTTGCTTGGTCCATTCGACTGTTGAAACTTGTGCATGCTTCACGACGTTCTTGTGTTGTGTTTTTCAGCTCCTTCAATTCATTCATATTCCTCTCTAAGTTGTCCATTCTTGTTATCAATTCCTCGAATCTTTTTTCAAATCTTTTTTCAAGATTCTTAGTTTCTTTGCACTGATTTAGAACATGTTCTTTTAGCTCAGTGAAGTTTCTCATTATCCACTTTCTGAAGTCTGATTCCATCATTTTATCACACTCATTCTCCGTCCAGCTTGTTTCCCTTGCTGGTGAGGTGTTTTGGTCCTTTGTAGGAGGTGAGCTGTTTTGGTTTTGGGTGTTTTCCTCCTTTTTGTGCTGGTTTCTTCCCATCTCTATCGATTTATCTGCCTGTCGTCTTAGTAGTTGCTGATTTTTCAATTGGGTCTCTTTGTGGATGCTGAGATTGTTGATGATGAAGTATTTCTGTTACTTTGTTTTCCTTCTAATGTTCTAGGCCCTCTGCTGTATGATTGCTGAGGTCCACTCCAGGCCCTGCTAGTCTGGAGTATACCTGTAGCATCTGTGGAACAGTGAGGGATGATACCAGTTTCTTTTTCTGCTGTCTTTGTTCCAGAATGATGCCCACCAAATGTCAGTCTGATTAGTCCTTTTTTGGGGTGACTCTTTGGATGTACAGGGGTCAGGGAGCTGCTTAAGGAGACGGTCTGTGCTTTATAGGAGCTCCAGTGCTGAGCTGTGAGCTCCGTTGTTCATTCAGGGTTGTTGGGAGGTTGTTTATGTCTGCTGCAATAGAACTCATAAAACACCACCCTTCCCCCCCCACCTTAGATGCTCTATCTCAGGGAGTTGGGGCTTTCTTTATGAGTATCTGTTTCACTGTCCTGCCCCACTAGGTGGCAGTCTATTCACTATTTGCCTGCCGGGGCTCTGACCTGCTAGCACAGGTCTGCCCTGTTGCTGCTGGGCTCCCTTCTGCTGTGGAGCACTCCTGGCCGAGTCTCTCTGTTATGCCAGGTTGCCTCGGCAATGGCAGGCTGCGTCAGCCCTGGGTGGTACTTCAGTAGGGGTGGATTGTGTCAGCAATGGTGGACACCCCTCCCTCACCAGGCTGCACCATCCTAGATGCTGGCAGCAAAACTCTCAGCTCCAAGCATCTCCAGTTGCCGCCCTGCTTGTCCCCATGAGGGTGGGACCACTGAGCCTGATCACCCAGCTCCCTGCCTCAGAGTCCGTCCTCTCTCTCTCTCACTCCCTCTCTGCAAGCTGAAAGGTTGACTCTCTCACTGGCGCCCCAGTAGCCTGCTGATAGGGCACTGGGATCTGTGTGATCTCCCGTGCCACTGCCCACTGTACTGGCTCAGATCATGCTTCCCAGGAAACTCCTGGTCTGGCTCTGTGTCCAAGTCCCATTCAAACAGGTGGACATGCCAATCTGCCCTTCCAAATCTCAGATTGCCAGTTTAACAGGGCACCCAGACCAGTGAGTTCCATGCGGGGTCCCGCTGTGGTGCTGGCCGAAGCGGTCGTGCAAGCCGGCTGCGTTAGCCGGCAAAGCGTCTCGTGTCTCTCCCACACCTGGGACTTTCAACGCTCTGTGGGCAAAAAAGCTCCATCCGAGAATGCGGCTAGGACTCACCCTCTGTGCCTTCACTGAGAGCTGCAATCCTGAGTTGCTTCTATGAAGCCATCTTGTGAGTCTCTGGCAGCCTTTTCTTTATAACAGGACCCACTCTGAGATCTGTCGTTTCACTTCTCATAGGTCTTCTCTGGATATAATGACTGATTTGTTTCCTGTGCTAGTGGATGACTAAGATGGGATGGAATATTTATATCACAGACATGAGTTCAGGCCCAGTCTCACTGTATGTGAACGCTACTCTGTACCTCATCTCATCACACTTATTTTAATCAGCATTCATCCAGCCAAGCCATCCTTAGGTTAAGTTTCATTTATCCACCTGGCCTCTGCCTCAATGCCCATACAGTCTTCCACAAACCTGGAATACTCTCTTTCCTCTGCCTGTCTCAATCAGGAAAAATATAAATTAAAAAAGAAATAAAGTTAAATTAGGAAAACTGTGTTTAAACATAAGGAACAGTCACTATATTTTTAAATGCTAGATGAAATGAATTTCCAAAGAAATCATTCTGTGTTGCTTCTGGGTTTAATTAAGAAGAGGTACACTCATGGTGTTCTTGATCTAAGGTATTCACTCACTGACAGGGAGAGTCTTTGGCAAGATGGTCTCCTTAGGTTTCTTCAAGAGGTGTAGTTCCATGTTTAATGAGGCAGAAGTGACTTAAACTCATCCGACAACTTGATTACATTCTCACAATAATCTAGGTAGTAAATACATGGAAGTGGTAAATAAAGTTCAGTTTCTACTAAAATTTCAGAAAGAAAACAAGAAAGCCTGTCCTCTAGAAAGGAAAAGATGGTCTCATTTATGTAAAATGAATCAGATTAGTTATAATAAAGGTAAATCTAGAGATTGTAAATCTTTACCTGAAGAGCTTTGACAACAGCCAAAACTCCAATCAAAAGAATGATGTGATTTCTAGGAGGGAGGATTACAATATAAGGAAAAATCTAGCCAATTTTACTTACCCTGTCTGAACCAAATAGGGTGGGTGGCCAATGTGAAGCATAGAAAAGAGAAACCCAAGATTCATAAAATGGTAATATTTGTCTAACTACACCCAATAAGGAAGTTGGATGAATGAAGATAGATTGTTAAGATGTGTGTGTTCAGTTAGGATAGGAATAACTCACAGAGCCTCACCTCCTAATTTTTAGCAAAATATCCTTCTAATTTTTCCATAGTCTTTTTCACTCATCATAGATGTCACAAAGTGACTATATAATTACTAATTTAGTTTCCCAGCTACCTCACTATTAATAGAAGGTATCTCAGATACAAACACAGTCTGGTCATTAAAAATAAAAATCTCTTACACCTCTAAATCTAGCATGTTGGAAAGCCAAGGCAGGAGGATTACTTGAGGCCAGGAGTTTGAAACAAACCTGGTAACATAATGAGATCCTGTCTCTGCAAAAACAAGTATAAAACTTAACTGAGCATGGTAGCATGCACCTGTAGTCCTAGCTACTCCAATGGTTGCAGTTGGAAGATCACTTGAGTCCAGGAGTTTAAGGGGGCAGTAAGTTATAATTGTACCACTGTAATTCTTCAATCTGAGTGGCACAGCCAGACCCTATCTCTATAAATAAATAAATAAATAAGTATATTCATTACTTCCAATAAATATAAATCCTTTATTGGTGTTACGTGTGTAACAAGACATACTTTCAGTAGGTTGTGATGAAGATCAAAAGGAAGAATATATTTAATACATCTGACACAGGCCTGATCCATAATAAATATTTGATAATTCTCCTACTTTTTACCCACTCTTTGCTTTTATTCAATTACAACAAATAAAAGATATAGAATAATACTAGCCAGCTGATAAGGAGAAGCCATTCAGTTCTCTACTCCTGACTACCTGTGTCCTTGGGCAAGTATTGATCTTCTCTGGCCATCAAATTCCTAAGATAAAGCAAGGATTTGGACTAGATGATGTCTGATTTCTTTTCTATCTCTAATAGTAAAAGAGACTGAGTATTTGAGATTGGTCTTTGGGGTGTCATTTTTATTCCATTCAGTCTGAGATTCAATTATTCTGCTCAATTGATCTTTCTTAATAAACAAAATCAAATAACTTAGACAAATGTTCAGGTTAACAGGGCAGCAAATTAGCAATACATAACAGACCTTCTCTTAACTTCCTATTAAAACACCCATGAGGACATACAAAAAGATAAAAACTGGCATCAGTATTGTAAACTAAAGATAAGAAGATAAGTCAAAGTTCAGAGGGACTTTCCACTAATCACATCATTAATGGATAGGGATTGAGAAATATAATTCTGGGTGGCACAAATACTACCCTTTGTACCAGAACATCAACAACCCCAAAGCAAGAGGAAGACTTTGACTCTTTCCCACTGACTGTCAACTTCAGGACAAGGGGTTGCCCTGACTGGAAAAATAGGTGCCATCCCTCACTGAAATAGAGTTATCATCTAAGCAAGCCAACATCATCACCTCTCTTCTTTCCTCATCAGCAGTTCTATTTCTGTATCCATTTAGAGTCCACCATTCCCAGTAAGCAACTCAACTTGAAGAAGAATAATAGTGGATTAACAGTGTAGTGAGTACTAAGTAGGGGTGGAAACAAGATGAATACTGAAAACTGTGTGTGGTGAGTTTTAGCAGCCAGGGGGAGGAGTGTTATCTTTCATGCACTGCAATTTCATACCAATTGCATTTTAATCATTGTCAGAAATCGCAACTTTTCCAGCAGATGTGTGCTGTGCCCATAATGTATCTATCATATATAGGAACTTTGACCCTACTTGGCTAGAGCTAGCAAGGAAAAAATGTCAGTCCCAGAATGGACAATCAGAGAGTCAAAGACCACATCACTCACCCTGTCTATTGGTAACCCAATACTGGGCCTTCGAAATTATTCTGCAATATTTAGAGAATGAAATATTTATACTGAAGACTCAAGGAAGAGCTTATTTTTTTTTAATTATTGCTATGAAGACAAATAGACCAATGCTTTATTTATGAAACAATTTCTTCAAGGTTTTTACTACCTAAATATTCTCAGGCTCTTTTACTGTTTGGCAGCCATTTCCTGATTGATTCCACTCACATGGGATGTTTTGATCACAGCTTTTCACAAAAACTCACCAAGATACTGTATTAACTAGTGTAACTATATCACCCTTAATGGTTCTGTCAACTGGCATATAGCAGATATAATTCGTCAACTCTGCGGCTGAATGCAGTCTTAATTTGAAAGTAAAAACCAAGTGGAAATCCCTGTTGTGTTCAATAATGCATTAGACACAGTACAGATTGTTACCAGGAGGATTTGGTTCTGCTTTCTTTTCAATAAGTCATGTTAAAAGAATGACTGCAATATTCCAAACTGTTATATTATTGCAATCAAACTGGTGCTGGAGAGGTGTAGAATCTGGATATTTCCTTATAAAATAACAACCTGAATAAATAAAAAGCAATTCAGACCTTTACCATTTTTCGCTTTACCATTAGGATAGCAGATAGCTATGTTTTAGATCCTTTATTTTTCCTCCTAAACTTATGTATATAATTTAACATATGTTATATTTTAGAAATATGTTAATACTTAACAGATTTCTCCCTTTTCATACTTTAAGTGGTTTTCCTACAGGAATCCAGGGGCAGCAGCAGCAAAAGCGGTGGTGGTAGTCATAGCTAACACTTGTTTTGACACTTATCATGTGTCACATATTATGCTCAGCATTTTACTTACATTATCTCACACAATCTTGATGATCATTCTTGGAAAAAGACATTATTACCTTTATTCTACAAATAAAAGGTAAAAATATCAGGCATCTGGAAAGTGTTGTTTCAGAAAGAAATCTGCAAGAGTGAAAAGGTATTCACTCATAGAATGTTGTAAGAAATTAAGTTTTATGTATAACCAAGAGAGTTTCTACCTTAATTAAATTTGACAAGTATTTATTGCATGCACATATGGCCGTTTTCTAGGCAATTAGGGACATAACAATGAACAAAACATGTAACACCATCATCTGACCTACTTTCTCCAGTCCATAAGTGAACAAATGAACAGGTGATGGTTTCTATGAAAAAAATAAAACATGATAAAAGGTTTGACAGTGACAGTAAATGATCAAGGATGTAGAGGGTGTGAAAATGATGCCCAAGGATGATCTATCTGAGGAGATAGCTTTTAGGTAGAGAACTCAATAAGGAAAAGAAGTGAGATGTGAAAAACCAGGGAAAAGACTTCCAGACAGAATAAATAGCAGTGGCAAAGATCCTTGGATGAAAACAAAGTTGGTAAGTTTAAGAAAGAGAAAGAAGGTAGAGGCTGTATTAAAAACGGCAAGGGAAAGAGTGAAGAAAGTTTAGAGATGTCATCATCTCTGTAAGGGCTTTGAGTTATGGTACATGCTTTGGGTTTCATTCAAAAATGAAGAAGGTGAGAAGCTTGAGAGGTATTCCAAATGTTTTCTCTCCTCTTCTCCTAGACACCTAGCTGGGCAACACTTCACAGCATACATTGCAGCTCAATGTGGTCATGACTGTGAACCACATTGAGTGTGAACCAGCCCGTGGAGTGTGAGCAGAAGTGATATGTAATACTTCCAGGACCGGACAATAAAAATTATCTACACATGCATCTCTGTGTCATTCCTCCTTTCTTGCCTTTGGGGATGGAACTGTGGATAATAGCCTTCAAATCCATATGCTGAAGATGGCAGAGCTACCATTACCTGGAAACCTAATGACCACATTGAGAAAAACTTGGACACAACCAGTTGACTCACCCAAAACTCTTATGTGAGAGAGAATTAACTTCCATTTTGTTGAGGCATAACACCCTTGGGTCTATGTATGACCACACCTAGTCTACCATAAGGACATAGTATCCATTCTGTCCTTTTACTATTGCAATAGAACCGTTAATTTTCAGCTTAGGACATGACTACATGGAATCAAGATTACATTTTTAAGCCTCCCTTGCAGTTAAGTGTGGTAGCACAACTAATTTTTGGCCAATATATTATGAGCAGACGTGATATATACATTCCTAAAATGGCATAGCCTCCTCTTTTCCACTTCCCACTGGCCTGAGAGCAGATGTGGTGATGTTGAGTCACTTTGAACCATGTAGACAAGTAACATACACTATGCATAATAAAAAATAAGACAGGGTAACTTGGGTCCTTGACCTGTGGAGGTATCAATAACCTCACTATCTTGTTAAACCTGCAGCTATTTGGAGTTTTTATTTCAATAGTTACCTATATGCTGAATAATCTAGAAGTTGTCAGGAGGCTTTAAGCAGGTGTAACATGATTCAACACAGTCTGGTTTATGTGTTAAAACTCTGGCTGCTGGGTGGAGAATAAGATGCGGGGGTAAGCGTGCCTGAGTAAGATCAGAAAAACCAGTTAACATGCTATTGCAGTAATCTAGGTAACAGATGACAGAGCAAGCTAAGGGGGAAAGAAGTGGTAGGATTCAGAGTTTTTGAAAGGTGGTTCCAATGGAATCTAATAGAGACTTTAGGTAAGGTGATTGTCAGAAAGAGTAGAGAAAATGACCCCACAGTTTCTGGCTTAAGCAATTGGGCAAATGGGCCATGTACTGAGATGGAGAACACTGGGAAAGAAGCAAGTTTGAGGAAGAAAATCAAAAGGTTTCGTTTTTTTAGCTAGTCATTCAAGTGAAGATAGCAAGTGATATTCTATGGAATCTAGAAATTTCCAGCTTGGAGTTTAGACAAGAAACAAATGTTTGGGAAAATCATTAATAAACTTATAATACAATGTACTATCATAATCTCAAAGGGTCCCATTTTTGGCAAGAATCCAGATGCAATAGAGGCAATATCATGTTGGCTTGGCCAAACATAACATTGCATATTTTTCTAATTGGCAACAAAATACGGCTTAATACTTACATGGTATTCTTGTCTATTTATAATTGCCATGTAGAACAACAATTGGTATCCAGTTCTGGGTCCTTCTAAATGACATGATCTTAAGAGAGAGAACAGGATTATGGGCATGATACACAAGAAGACCTTGGTAAATTATCTTCTTCTTGTGTTTTTAATCACGTTAATTATGGAAACATTCCTGTCTATGTTGTACTATTTGTCTTTCAAAGGACAAGAAAAGGCTTCATCACTAGGCACTATGCTTGCTGAAGAATAGAAGAAAATGGCATTTGCACTTCCAAAGGCACAGAATAAAAGAGATACCTCTGGCCAGGTGCAGTGGCTCACGCCTGTAATCCCAGAACTTTGGGAGACTAAAGTGGACAGATAAAGGTCAAGAGATCAAGACCATCCTGGCCAACATGGTGAAACCCCATCTCTACTAAAGAATACAAAAATTAGCTGGGTGTGGTCGTGCGTGCCTGTAGTCCCAGATAATCAGGAACCTGAGGTAGGAGAATCACCTGAACCCAGGAGGCAGAGGTTGCAGTGAGCCAGGATCATGCCACTGCACTCCAGCCTAGCAACAGAGGGAGACTCCAACTCAAAAAAAAAAAAAAAGAAAGAAAAGAAAAGAAAGAAAGAAAAGAAAAAAAGGAGATACCTCCCACCATCATCTCCCACCCTCTTTGTGGGTATTTATTCTCTGGGTAATTATTGCCAAATTTTCCTGTTTGGTATTAGCCTCACCATTAGCATCTAGGAAGGAATTGAATCAATGCTTTCCTAAGGCTCTAAGAAAGACACACATAAAGTCCACATGCATAATGGGATTAACTATCTAGACTGAATGGCTTTTCCCAGTTAATGCAAGTACAGTTTACAAGTGTCAGCTCAATATTTTTGAAATGGGAAGACTTCCTTGTCTCTTGCACCTGCTGGTGGCTCCAGGCGTTCCTTGACTATGGCTGCATAATTTCAATCTCTCCCTCTGTCTTTACATGGCCCTCTCTTCTTCTCTGTGTCTCTTTAAAGGACACTTGACATTGAATGTAGGACCCACCTAGATAATCTAGGATGGTCTCATCTCAAGATCCTTAATTAATTACATCTACAAAGACTATTTTTCCAAATAAGGGCATGTTCAGTATCAAGAGATTAGAACTTGAACATAAATTTTGGGAGTCAACCCACTGCAGTCTCAAATCTTGTCAGTCACTAGAATCACCTAGATAACTTGATAAAGTCCAGATTCTCAGGTCCCATCTTTAGCCATTTGAATTCCATAGACCTGGTTTGTGTGCATTGTTTTATGGTAGATGAGAACTAAATCTGAGTTAAAAAAAGAAAATCTTTAGGTGATTCTAATGGTTATTGTCCCTCATTCTTTCAAGATCTTAATTTGGAAAATGTCACTGTTATCTGTTACATCATCAATGCAGTATCATATCAAGAATGGCAAAATGGTATGGGGGAAATTCTGTGCTTGGAAATCAGTCAGGGCTGAGCCTGAAATTTGATTATACCTGTACTGTTATTTAAATTCTCTGAGCTTCCATTTTCTCACCTGCAGAATGAAAATCTTTACATTATAGTGTTGTTGTGAAGATAATGAGATAACATATGTAACTCCCCATCACATGCTCAGTGATCAATTCAATGAAAACTATTATTAACAAAAGGAGAATCTGGCAGCTTATGTTAATCCATATAGCTATAATACAATCATCCAAACTGACTCATTAATCATATGTCATGATTTGCCTAATTTTAATATACCAAAAGAATGGTATTTATAAATTAAAATAATAGGAGAATATAATGGAAAATGTTACCTCTTTGCCTATTATAGTGATGATTTTTCTACTTCCATATAGTTTCCAATATGTTTAATTGATTCAGTGACTTCACCCAAACCCCTCCTACGGACTAAATTCTGTCTCCTCCAAGTTCATATATTGAAGATCACAAGGGTGAGACCCCAATCTAATAAGACAGTGGCTTTACAAAAAGAGAGAGAGATCTTAAGCAATCTCTCTCTGCCATGGGAGGACCAGTGAGAAGGTGGAAATCTGCAAACCAAAAAGAGACCCCTCAATGTTGAACTTCCAGCTTCCAGAACTATGAACAATGTACATTATTTAAGCAACTCAGTTTGTGGTATTTTGTTATTGTAGCCCTAGCATACTAATACAACCCCCTATCTAGCCTATATCCCTTTTCAGCATGATTCTTAGAAAATATGTCCTCATTGTTATGATAAACATTCCTCAGGCCTGCTACTTCTTAGATGGGATAAAGGAAAGTTCTGTGTTATGTGGGAGACAAAACAGAGAGTGTTTCCTATTAATTTGTAAGAAGCCAGCTCATCAAGCACAAACTATCATCATTATAGACTTCTCTAATGAACTTATCAGACCCATAGTTTCTCTTAATTCAGGATATTTTTCCTTGAGTAATTTTTTTTCCTCTTTTGGTGAGTAAATTATTTGGCCACCTAGGTGAATTGATTGCTTTGATATTCACCATTGCTTCCAGAATGGCTGGAGAACCTATCAATTCATAACTGCAAAGGCCTACCATTCCTTAACTCCCACTCCTCCATATGTAAACTTTTGATCCAAACTGGTACACTGATGTCCGATGACCAGTATTATTCTTTCACTTTCTCATATTTTTGCATTTTATTCCTTCTACCTCACATGCCCTGCTAGCATAGTCGCCCATATCCAATCTAAACTACAGTTCCTACTTTACCTCCTATCTGCTTTCAGAAGGCTTTGCTGACCACTCCAGGAAATGACTCACTCAGTCCATGGTAGTATCACACTACTCTCAGGACTTTGTACAGAATAAATGTTCATAAATATTAATACTTCTTGGCCTAAATATATTTCTCTATGTAAAGAACCCTTGAACTTCTAAGGCACTTCTTGTCTGTATCAGCCATTTGAAATGAATCATGAGTCTTCTGGGGATAGTCCATATGTATATTTGTGTTATTTACATTTTTTCTTGTGATTTCACTTTCTACTTCTAGTGTGAACTACATTGAGAGATTCTTGAGTACTATCTCTCATGAATGAGATTTAAAGCCAGATAAGAGTACAGGTTCCAACCTAGACTTCCCTGCTGCTAAAGTTACACTGTTTGGTAAGTCACCTCACAACCAATTTTATTAGTAACTGGAAATCATAATTCCTACCCCACAGGGCATGGTGGCTCACACCTGTAGTGCCAACTACTTGACACCTGGGAAGGAAGATCTCTTGAGTTCAGGAGTTTGATGGAAAACATACTGAGACTCCATCTCTAAAACAAAACAAAACCATAATATGTATCTCACAGGATTTATGCGAGGATGAAATGATACATTGTAAAGTGTCTAGCACAGTATCTGCCTTATGACAAATTCTCAATATGTGGGAGATTTATTCTTTTGTCCCAGTACTCCCAACACTTTCATAGGCTAAATATTTTTAATTGTTAATTTAAATATATATATTTCTATATAAAGATAAAATGGGAGAAAGGATACCATATTTAAATGTCTTTATAAGGCCTCTTCTAACTCAAGATGTCCTGATGCTGTAAACTTTAAATTGTATCAGAACACATGGCACAGAAGGCAGAGCAGTGCTGAACAACAATGCTCTTTAAAGTAGTTGCTGCATTTCCCACATTCCTTTCTTTGTTCAGAAAATGGCTCAATAGCCCACTAAATGATTTGGAATTCATCCAGGTCTTGTGAGTTCATTGTTTGCAATTTTCTAATTGTCACTTTACAGTCACATTGGACCCAAAGGATACAGTCTGAGAATTTATTGAATAAGGAATTTTCCAGTTACAGAGCAGAATCCTAATAATTCAGAGACATCTCACTCCTGTAGATGTCCCAGAAAAAGGTTAATGTGAATGTAATTGACTGTCAAAATCTTCCAATTATAGACTACTTACTAGTTACCTCTTTTTTGAAGATAGCAAAAAGCAGTTGTATACACAAATTCATATTTAATTTGCATGATCTTTACCCAAAAATGAAGCTTACAAAAATTTGTGCTCTTGGTTTAAATTAGAATTTTATACTCCTTTGGTTCTCCTTTCCCTATATTGATTCCGTGCCTAAGGAGTTAAAACCTTTGTGGAACAGAGATATAGAGTGGTGTCACTGTTGGCAGCATAGAGAGACACAAAGGGAGAGGGATTTCAGGAACACCAAAATCCCTGTTTCTTCCAGATGTAGCCTTTCCTGGTTTTTACTTAACCTGGAGTTTCTACTTCTGGAATTATATTGATAGAAATATTAATTTTTATGCACTGGTTTTCTAGAAAACCATGTACACACATATAAAGGCACATAGTAAAAAAAAAAATGTTAAACATATGGAGGTATATAAGGCCTGCAAAGTAGTCCTGAAAAGGGGAAGAAAGTAACATTTTTAAATTCTGTTTGACTCTGTTGGTGAGAATATAAATTAGTACAACCACTACAGAGAATAGTTCGGAGATTCCTGAGAAAAACTAAAAATAGAACTACCATATGATCCAGCTATTCCACTGCTGGGTATATACCCAAGATAAAAAACAACAAAAAACCCAGTATTTCAAAGAGGTATCTCCATTATCATATTTTTTGCAGGACTATTCAGAATAGCCAAGATTTAGAAGTAACTTAAGTGTCCATTGACAGACAAATGGATTAAAAAAGTGTGGTACATATACACAATGGAGTACTATTCAGTCATAAAAAGGAATGAGATTCAGGTATCTGCAACATGATGGATGGAACTGAAGGTCATTATGTTAAGTGAAATAAGCCAGGCACAGAAAGACAAACATCTCATATTCTCACTTATTTGTGGGCTCTAGAAATCAGAACAATTTAGACCATGAACATAGAGAGTAGAAGGATGGTTACCAGAGGCCAGGAAGGGTAGTGAGAGGGTGGGGAGAGGAAGGGATGGTTAATGGGTACAAAAAATTAGTTAGAATGAATGAATAAGGACTAGTATTTTATAGCACCAGGTGACTATAGTCAATAATAATCTAATTGTACATTTTAAAATAATTAAGAGTATCATTGAATTGTTTGTAACACAAAGGATAAATGCTTGAGAGGATGGATACCTCATTTTTCATGATGTAAGTATCATGCACAGCATGTCTATGTTAAAATATCTCATGTACCCAATAAATATATACATCTACTACTACATATCCACAAAAATTAAAAATTAGAATTTTTTTAAAATTCTACTTAAAAATTTTGTCTTGTGAGAAAACAGTTTAAATGATCTATTTTCAAGGCATGCCAAATCTGAGTACTGGCAGCCAGCCTGTGGATGTAACAAACTGCAAGGCTCATGCACCTAGAAGGTCACAATAAACTAACAGAATGCAGAGGAGGAGTCAGCCCATTAAAGGAAAGAAAGTTTCGTTATTGGGAAATTAAAATTTAACCAGGAAAGGGAACTGGGGTATGACCTTATAAGGGGCTAATAAAACTTAGGCAATGTCTGGGAAGATTTTAACCCCATAGTACTCAACCAATGAGGAACTAGAAGAGGGACTTGCATGCTATGAGGTAAATTACCTGCTCTAACTGCCCCAGGTGTGCCTGCCTACCAAACACCCTATTTTGCAAGACTGCCATTAAAAGTCTTGCTTTCACTGTTCTTCATGTCTCCAAGTCCATTCCTTGGGTTTAGATGGATAAATGTGTGTTTCTCAGTCTGGTGCAGCCCTGAGTAAAAACCAAAATCTTTCATGCCTAAAATCTTAAAAAAAAAAAAAATTTAAAAAAAATCATGAGTCTATATTTTGGTATGTTCATAGTATGCAGTCATTCTTAGGAACATCTGTGACTTTACAAAACCTCCCCAATCTCTTCCCTTTCACTCCTATGCCCACTATCTATTCAGCTCTGCATCTCCTGCCAGAATTTTTTAAACTCTGTTCTCTCTGATCTCCTAGACTCTACTTTCTTTCATTTTCCTTCTGGGCTAAACTGTAATAAAAGATGGGTACTCTGCTCTGCTTAGCAACCTTGAAAGCTCTCTGTTGCTGCGGGAGAAAATCTCAGCTCCTTTTAGTGGCCTTCTGGCCCCCGGTGCAAAGTCCTCACAGACTCATCACCTTTTCCCCAGGCACACTGCATTTCAACTACACACTCTGTATTCCCATTCCCTGAACAGGTCTCAAACACTGAAGCATACTACAAATAACTTCTAGCCTTTTCACATGTTCTCTGGATGTCCTCCTCCTTTTCCGCCTGTCAAAGCAACCAAATCCTTCCTAGCCTCACCCAGTTATCACACAGATACTACAAGCAGCATCAGGTTATATCTGGGACCCTGACGATTTCCAAGCCCCAGGCTCTTCCTCCCACAAAGTTACCCCATCATGGGACTGTTCAATACAAATTATGACTGAAGCTAGAGGCAAACAGAAGGCCAAGTCCTACCTGGCTCAGGTTTATCTGCACCCTACCCAGTCCAGTTGAGCATGACCACCTCTGCCCACAAGGTGCCCTGCACACCACCATCATCAGTATTGGTCTTCTAAGTTTCTGAAAAGGGCCCAAGGCTAGGAGGCCAGACTCAAATTTAGAATTGTCAGACTTCCTGAAGTTCCACACAGGAATTTTAAGGAGCCACCACCACCCAACATTTTTTTCATACTGGTCCTACCCAGTACTGTGAGCATAGGTACAAGGATATCTCAGCCTGCATGTCCAAACTCAAGCCGTATCACCACCACCATCACCTCCTCCAAGCACCATCCCTTGGAAGATGGGACTATTTGGGCAAAAAAAATTCCAGGGTTGTAGATACCTAGAGTATGGTAGAAGGGAGACCATGGGATGCAGGTGGCCACATCTCTGTGGTCCCAAGGCTCCTTGAATTATGGAAAGAGGTATAGCCACTTGCACCCAGATCTTCAGACAAAAGGAGGGAGAGGAGATAGGAGTTGGGGGAGTGAGGACAACATCCAAGGACAGAGGCTTCTCTTGTCCTGATTTAAGACTATCATGCAGTGATGTGTCTTCACATAAAAACAATGAAAGACAAGTCTCACTCTGTGAACTGTTTGTCTCTCTAGAACAGTGGATTTCAACCAGGGGTGATTTTGTTCTCTGTATGATACTTGGCAATGCCTGGAGATATTTTGAGTTGTCATGATTTGAGAAGATTGGGAGTTGCTACTGTCATCCAGTTGGTAGAGACCAAGGGCGCTGCTGAAACTCCTACAGCACATAAGACAGTTCCATCACAATAATAATGTAATATTAGTTTGATGTATTACTTCTAATAGCAAAAACCACAATTATTTTTGCATCAACCTAATAATAATAATGAAAAACATTTTCTAAAATGTTAAAAGTTAACCTAAAAATTAATTTTTAAATTGGTTATATATGATATTGTTGTCAAACAGATCTTAAAGCAATGGTTCACGTCACTTGACTGCACAAAAGATTTAATCACACACATACACACACATTTACATGTTCATGCACACGCCCAGCTTATAAACTAAAGTTCAAATTTCTAAGCTTGACATTCGATATTACTCTTCATCTAGAGCCTACCCTGTCGATTTAATCTTTCTCTATGATCTCCTTATGTAACCCAAAGCATGTGTCTATGTTACCTCCAGACTTAAATATTTTAAAAAGCCATATGGCTGTCTCCCATATTTTCCCTATCAATCTTTGGCATACTCACTCCCATTCCTGATAGTGAATTCGAGTCTTCAGCGGGACCTTCTAATGTAAAATGTTCAAATTCAGAAACTGACTACACTTAAACAAAATTACCCAATAGTATACATCAAGGCTGTACCACTACGATAATAATAACTAGCTCTTGGGATTTGAAGGATAAGAAAATGATAGCATATATAAATCCCTATGAAGATGTTACCATTATGATGTCCCTACCTCATAGTAGCACTCAATAAAATGTCTCTCTCCTATAATTAAAAAGGCATTCCAAGTAGGAAAATAGCTTTTACAAATAAAATAAGACTACTTACTGTAAAATAATAATAATAATAATGATAATGTAGCACAATAGAAACTTATTTCTCACTCACATGAAATCCAAAACAGATGTTCCTGCTTGGTGGCAAGAGTGGAAGGTAGGCTGTGTGGGTGAAGGAAGACTGCTCCATAGCTTCATGCAGAGACGTAGGCTGGTACTTTTGAAGTACCCTTTGCAATCAATGTGCTTTCTCCTTCCTTCAGTTGCTTCTATGGGCTTGCAGAATCTGCTGCTGTTTGATCATTTGCTGTTCTCCTTTAATTGCTGTCTCTGCTGTGTCTGGTTCTCCTCCTTTCTTTTGGCCCAGACTATTTATTTCTAAACCCATCAGCATTCTGTGAGGGTTAGGATTCATTTCAAGGAAACTCTAGGAAACTCCACCACCTTTCACATGTGGCTTCCATGATCATCTGGTGTGTCAACATCCAGTAGGCGAATGGGAAAAGAGAAAGCAAAGGGTATGTGCCACCACTTCTTAACCACTTGGCCAAGGCATGATACGCATCAGCTCAGCTCATATTCCAGGGGCAAGAACTAGTTACATAGTCCTACCTGGATGCAGGGGAGGGCAGGACTGGAAAATGAGGGCCCTGGCTGGGCAGAGCTTCTCAGCAACAACCCTACACTATGGAACAGACGTTATCTATCTTTGCCACAGCAAAGCACAAGGGGATAGGAGCTGAAGCAAAGACAGAGCAATGGGCAGGCTTACCTGGCTAGAATTGGAGCTTCGTGGCAGATGAGAACAGTTAGGTAAGGAAAGACAGCCAGATAATAGGAGACTCATGACTCTATCTTTATGAATTATTTTTAAGAAACAGATGTGAATCAGACCTTGAAGAAGAGTTATTTGATAAATAACGATGTTTAAAACAGACACTGTAACCTCAAAGCAACATTTTTGTTTTGTTTTGTTTTGTTTTCATTACAAAATGAACCTTGTTTTTATTCAGGCATACTTTCCTTATGTGGAAATTCATAATTTAAAAAATGAATCATTGCATCACCGAGGGCTCTTTTCACAGCATTCTCTTAATCTTTCGAAGTACCCTTTGCAATCAGTGTGCTTTCTCCTTCCTTCAGTTGCTTCTATGGGCTTGCAGAATCTGCTGCTGTGTTTGATCATTTGCTGTTCTCCTTTAATTGCTGTCTCTGCTGTGTCTGGTTCTCCTCCTTTCTTTTGGCCCAGACTATTTATTTCTAAACCCATCAGCATTCTGTGAGGGTTAGGACTCATTTCAAAGAAACTCTAGGGAATTACCTCTGGGTGATTTTTCAGCCCAGGTATTTGGTACAGTTAAAATGTCGTTTATTTTTCTAGTCTTGTGTGATGTTATGCAAAACGTGAAATTAATCTTAACTACACAACATTCAAGTTTTGACATTTCAAGACCTTTATTGAAATGTTGAAATAGAATGTTCCTTTAAATATGTCAATAGAAGAGACTTGTTGCTTTCCCTATGTGATTACAACCTTCATCTCCCATATCATCTTTCATTACCCAAAGAAACACACCTTTGATTTTATAACGAAAGTCAATGGGAAAAAAACTTGCCATATAGAAATTTACATTTACAGTAAAGTATTTTGATGCTGATATTCACTCAGTAATAGAATGTATACCCATATAATCTATTGTTTTAGTTTTCCGCAGTTTTCAAAAATGGTGTCAGCTGATGCTAGAATATCACCGCTATTAGTATGCCATCTAGTGGCTGATGTTGTAATACTTTCCACTCTTGAGGCTGAAGAGGTTTTAAGTGACATACGGAAAGTCCAGTGAGACTTCTTCTTTGGTACAATGCAGGGATGAGTCAATTCTATAAAGCCAATGGCCAAATGTTGAGTCATCTGATGATGAATAGAGAATCCTGTGTAAATACTTACTTAGCTAATGTAATTAAGAAATGAAGCTATTATGAGAACAATTAAATATACTTGTTAACTTGCTGAACCATAATGCACAAACCATATATGCATTAACCATATACCAAGAACCAGAATACAATAAAATGTATTTGACCCTACACTTAAATTAGATTTAATTTTACTCTTGTTATTCAGATGGTACTTTAGGATCTTATAGGTCTAGACTTTGAATACCGATTCTCATTGCGTAGTGTACAAAAATTTATTTTTTGAGCTTTCTGGTTGCTTGGATTTAAAACTAAAAGTGGTTTTGTATTTATAAAGGATCAAACCTACCATGCACAGAGTCAATGGCCATCATTTTAGTTGATTCTTTGTAGTATTATAACCATAACCACATGATTTTATATATTGCTTTATTCCCAGTGAATATTAAAGATTGAATGATAATGATAATGATTTTATCTTTTAGTTACAGAATTGCCTCCAAATGCCTTTTTTTATAATCATCTCAAAGTCAAACAAGGGATTCCTTTTATTGTTACATCATGTTTCATAGGCAAGTTATAAGAGACTGGCTGATTTTGCTGTTGAAGATGAAAAAACAAAAAAGTAAAATCACATTCTCCAAACATAAACAGATAGCATTGAAAAGAAGTATAAAAATTAGTTATTGTGGTGCTTCCTCAAGGACCTAGAAATAGAAATTCCATTTGACCCAGCAATCCCATTTCTGGGTATATACCCAAAGGATTATAAATCATTCTATTATAAAGACCCATGCATACATATGTTCATAGCAGCACTGTTTACAATAGCAAAGACTTGGAACCAACCCAAATGCCCATCGACGATAGACTGGACAAGGAAAATGTGGCACATATACACCATGGAATACTATGCAGCCATAAAAAAAAAAGGTGAGTTCGTGTCCTTTGTAGGGACATGGATGAATCTGGAAACCATCATTCTCAGCAAACTGACACAAGAACAGAAAATCAAACACCACATGTTCTTACTCACAGGTGGGTGTTGAACAATGAGAACACATGGACACCGGGAGGGGAGCATCACACACTGGGGTTTGTTGGCGGGAGGCCAAGGGAAGGACAGCGGGGCTGGGGGTGTGGAGGTTGGGGAGGGATAACATGGGGAGAAATGCCAGATATAAGTGATGGGGATGGAGGCAGCAAACCACATTGCCATGTGTGTACCTATGTAACAATCCTGCATGATCTGCACATGTACCCTAGAACCTAAAGTACAATTTTTAAAAATTAGTTATTGTATGTTTCCCTTGGAAATAACAGTTATTATTCAGTTATTATTTAAAAACATCTATTTTATTTATTATTATTAAAGGGGAAGTTATCACCAATGTAATCATTTCAGAAAAATTTTCTTTAAAGTAAACACAGGAAAACAGAAACAAAAACCACCTCCATTTAATTAAGTTCTTAATATGTGTCATGTGATTCACATACTTTCTGCACTTTTCTTACTTCAGCCTCACAACAACCTTTCAAAGTATAATTTTATAAAGGAAGAAACCATAACTTATTTTGAGCTACACTGACAGTAAAGGGCAACTCCTGGATAAAACCAAAGTGTGTCTGATTCTGAAGCCTGTGCTTATAAATGTGACCTAAAACACTTAATAACCATGTCAGGAAAACATGCATTGTACCTACTACTCTATAAAGTCTAGCAAGAGTAGAACTGGCATGTATTATCTTACTTGCCATAGTCAAATCAACAGGAAAGCAAAGTGTAAACAGTTAATTCAGACTAGCATATTACCTGGGGTTTTATAGTGGTTGATCTGCCATTATTGAAGAAGCAAGACTACAAATCACTTGGATAGCATTATCTTGCAGTGTCAAAGTAAATAAATGACTTGTCGGAGTTTTTAGATGATGCCATCACCACCACAGAAGAGTATATTTACTCCTTCTGGTCTCCTCAAAATGGCCAGCATTAGGCTCTTTATTCAGAAATTTTTATTATAACATACCTTATCTTATATCATTATTTTCTCTTAACAATCTATTAGGTCAATGTGCCAGATCACTGATGTTACATTAAGCCCTCTCAAACTTTTTTAAAAGTTGTAAACAGACCACTGTGCCACATAAAAATTAAAGTGTAAAGACTGAAACTTCAAGAATAAATTTTAATGCTGTGACTGTATGATATATAAATTTTGCAAAACTGATTCATATTTACTGCATACTTTTTTAGCTGCATGCTAATTAAATACAATGCAAACAACTACTATAATATATATATATGTGTTTATATATTATATATATATTACACACACACATTACAGTACTTTTCCATAGCTAAACCAAGAAATGGGAAAGCTTGTTAATTTGTTTCTAGCTTGGATTCACAATTCAATGCCAGGGATGAATTATGATTGATTTAAGCCTGCTTAGTAATCTTGTTCAACTTTGGGAATAAAATGAAAGTTTTGGTCAATGAGACAAAAGGAGAAGTTTTGAATGAGCCTCCAGGGCTCTTGCTTTCAGATTAACATAGACAACATAGAAAAGAAAGCTTTTGTCTTTCTGATTAACATAGATAAACTTATCAAAGAAGACAGTCTTTGCCTTTCTCTGCTCTTCTATCTGTGAGGAAGGCATAGATCCCGGAGGCACAGCAGACATTTGCAACAGTAAGATGACAAGCCTAAGGACAAAAGTCAACTTTCTTTTTTTTTTTTTTTTTGAAAAGGAGTTTCATTCTGTGGCCCAGGCTGGAGTGCAGTGGCATAATCTTGGCTCACTACAACCGCCTCTTGGGTTCAAGGGATTCTTGTGTCTCAGCCTCCCTAGTAGCTGGGACTACAGGCATGCACCACCATGCCCAGTTAATTTTTGTACTTTTAGTAAAGACTGGGTATCATCATGTTGGCCAGGCTAATCTCGAACTTCTGACCTTAAGCAATCTGCCCATCTGTGCCTTCCAAAGTGCTAGGATTAGAGGTGTGAGCCACTGCACCTGGCCAAAATTCAATTTCCTAAGGATGATGGAGCAGGATGATAGGTCTCTGGCAGCATCACTAAGTTTATTGAATAGCTATATCACAATGTTGCTTACCTTTGGATTCCTTGCAATGTGACACAAAGTTTTATTTACATAAGCTATTGTTTGTAGGGGTTTCTGTTACTTGCAGCTTCATATATTAGGTTGAACCATATGACATTGCTATTTTTGTAAACAAAAATAGTTGAAGCTCAGCAGATTTGTATGGTTCAATCAATTTTATGAATTCATGCAGAATTCAAGACCCCTTTCAAAAGGAGTCTCCTTTTCCCTTCTCCTGCCACCTGATATCATGCAAAATTGATCTTCTTTTGAATATTTCTGATGTTTAAAAAATGATGTGCTGGGGCTGGGCGTGGTGGCTAACGCCTATAATCCCAGCACTTTGGGAGGCCGAGGCGGGTGGATCACGAGGTCAAGAGATCGAGACCATCCTGGTCAACAAGGTGAAACCCCGTCTCTACTAAAAATACCAAAATTAGCTGGGCATGGTGGTGCGAGCCTGTAGTCCCAGCTACTCGGGAGGCTGAGGCAGGAGAATTGCCTGAACCCAGGAGGCAGAGGTTGCAGTGAGCCGAGATCGTGCCATTGCACTCCAGCCTGGGTAACAAGAGTGAAACTCCATCTCAAAAAAGAAAAAAAAAAAACAAAAATGATGTGCTGGTAAACTAGTTCATTGGAAGGAAATGCCCTGATTTGTACAGTATATATGGTATCCATACTCCCACTATGGCTCATTTTAAGCTGCCCTTGAGGTCACTGAACAAGTAGTTGTAAAGAAATGCTCACAATCAGCTCTACTGAGCTGGTGCTACAGCCAGCTCCAGCATACCACTGCCCATGCATTGGCTGAAGTTCCATTACAGTGTATGATGGGCAGAGCTAACGTTAGAAAGTAATTTATTATCCTTATTGTTATTCTCTTTGTAGCACTGAGACAAAGATATAAGAAATATATAATAAATTCAACAATTATATGATATATATGCCATGTACGTATTATGTACACATAAAATAATTATAATATAATTTGGACATGGGGAAATTGACAAGATAAATGTAGATCTTTGCCCCCTGAGTTGTTTAGATCTTGTAAAAAAAGAGCAAAGTAGGTCAGAGTAGATACCAAGGAGACATCAAATAGTATGAATTTTTACCAACAAAATAATTTATAGTTTTGATATAATTATAAGTATAAATTATAGATTTATAATTTATAATAATTTATAATTTTTTGACAAATTAATTAATATGAATTTTTATTAACTAGTTCTTCTATCACTTGACTTTGAACAGTTACCCCTAATGGGTAAGAAAGTAAACTAAGATATCCTTTACTGGTTATTTGCTTTTTGAAAAAGCAGTATTGTGATGCAGTTAAAGAATATGAACCAAAACCTAAAATACAATTAAAAAAAGAAAAGAAGATGAAGCATTTGACTTCCATTTGGAATAATGACCTTTATAAAACATTGCCCTCCTCCCCCAAACCCTCTGCCCCCAAACTCATTTTCTCTAGTTGTTGAATGCCAAAAATCCATTTAACTTTCAAACATTGTCTTTTTTTCTATTAGTTTTAGGTAACTGATCCAAGAAATGATTGAGATTCTTTC
Organism: Saguinus oedipus; assembly: GCA_031835075.1. Classification (NCBI taxonomy): domain Eukaryota; kingdom Metazoa; phylum Chordata; class Mammalia; order Primates; family Cebidae; genus Saguinus; species Saguinus oedipus. The sequence continues at coordinate 31,930,279 of CM063177.1, read as the reverse complement.
CAGTTTAAACTTGAGATGCTTGAATGTACTGCCAGTACCAAATGCAAGGTCTCTGCATTCCTCATCACCCTTTGCCCAGTCTCCGTCTTTTATCATCTTCTTTTAAAAATCTTAGTAATCCAAAATAAAGTAAAATGGATCATATTAATAGTTACTCTTGGGGAATTTTTGTTTTGGACTGGAGTTGACATATATCTTTGGCTGAATTACCAACATGGGCTATCCTGTCTGGAGAGACAAGTCAATAATAGTGCAGGTTCGAGCATTCAATGATCCTATACTTTGTCAAGCCAGAAAACTGTGAACCAACCTATATCTGTCCTCTCATCCAACCTCCAAGTCTAATCAGTTAATAGAAATAATAACAAATACATACTGATCACTTACCATATGGCAAGTAGAGAGAGCTAAGTGCTCTTCACATATTATTTTTTTTAATCTCCACCATCATCCATTCTGTTATATTACTACACCCATTTTACAGATGATAAAACAAGATATAAATAAGCTAAGCCACTCCCCCAAAGCCATGGCACTGAGGCAGAGCCTGCAAAATTTGAAGCTTATCTCCAGGGCCTACCATCTTTTCACTCTACTATGTTGGCAGAATTATAGTGGATTCTCCTGCTTAATTACTTCTCAAATGCATTTGCCCCTTCCTCAATATACCTACTGACTTAACAGTAGTCAGAATCATCATGACACCTTGTCTGGCTTTACTGTGATAGTCTCCTAACTGAACTCCCTGTCTCTGGTCTTTTCCCCACTCTAATACATCCTCTACCCAGATGATGGAGTGCTTTTGCCAAGCTATAGATCTGATCCAGCTCCCTTCTGTAGCTTTAAAGATAAAGCTAAAACTTCATCTCTTGATAACCCTGGCTCTGTGTGTAGTGGACCCTGCCTTCCTTTGTCTCCATTTCCCTGCACATCTTGACAGGGCAGCCCTACTAAACCACTTGAATTTTCCGAAACAAATCATCTTCTCACAGCAACAGTGTCCTTTGGACATACCTTGCTTTCTGCCTAAAATGTGCCAACTCCGTTTTTTTTCTTCTATGTGGCTAATTTCTAGCAGTCCTTCAAATCCTAGTGAAGGAATATCTCTCAGCCCTCTGCTATCAGTCACAGTATCCTAGGCATGGTTCTCATCATAGCTGTCCTCAAAAAGCTTTCAGTTCAGGAGGCAGACAAGTAGACCGAATAATCCAAAGAAGTGGACAATAGCTGTTATCAAGCCACAGATCTTAATATTTTATAAAGCATAATCTCTTAGCATTCACAAAGAAAAACATCGTTATTTAAATTGTTATGTTTTAAACATGAAAAACACTTTGACTAGTCAAAAGTCTTTGGCAGGCCGGGCGTGGTGGCTAACACCTGTAATCCCAGCACTTTGGGAGGCAGAGGCGGGCTAATCACTTGAGGTCAGGAGCTTGAGACCAGCCTCTCCAACATGGTGAGACCCTGTCTCTACTAAAAATACAAAAATTAGCCACACATGGTGGCACATACCTGTAGTCCCAGCTGCTTGAGAGGCTGAGGCAAGAGAATCACTTGAACCCAAGAGGCAGAGGCAGAGGCAGAGGTTATGGTGAGCTGATATTATGCCACTGCACTCCAGCCTAGGCAACAGAGTGAGATTGTCAAACAACAACCATGTTTGCAACAATGCAAGAAGTCTTAGACATTGGCTGCTCTATCTATGGAGTAGACATTCTTTTGTTGCTTTACTTCTCTAATAAACTTACTCTTACTTTACTCTATGGATTCACCCCAAATTCTTTCTTGCATGAACTCCAAGAAGCCTCTCTTGGGGTCTGGATCAGGACCCCTTTCCAGTAACAGCTTCCTGGCAAACCACAAAGGGACTATACTGAAGAGATCCAAACCCAAAGGAAAATTATCTGTGCTGCACCAATTGCCTGACTTTGGGTAAGTGGTGGAGTACATTTTATCCACTGAGTTAGAGACCCAACTTAAGAGAGTTAAAGTTTTTCCTAAGATTTAGGGGATTAGGGCTCTCCCTTGGTAAAGTCCTTCTTGGTTAAAAATGGATTTGGCACTACAAGATGTTAACAGCTATTCTCTTTGGAAAAAGTCTTAGCTATGATGTGTGCTTCTAGATGCACCTGTGTAATTCTCCTCATTTAGCATATGGTAAAATATTCTTACAGCAGGCATACTTCTAAGGGAAATGTATTTCTCTCAGCAGTTGTATCTTTTTATTTATTTCTTGGTGTTCTTTAATTTCTCCTACAGTCAATCACTCTCCACACCTTGCTTCACATCCAGGGTCAAACCATAAGAGCAATATCAAAGGCATTTTCTTTTTAAAATTAACTAAGTGCTATGTAGGTATTGCTCTAATTCATGAGTTATTGAGATTTGACCCTGGATGTGAAGCAAGGTTGGAGAGTGATTGACTGGAAGAGGAGAAGCAATAATTTCATGGGTTGGTGGTGCTGAAATAAGATTATCTACTATTAAATGAGAAGCAAGATAATCCAATCTGGAAACAATGTGTGAGATTAATCTGACTCCTAGGTTAGACTCTGACAGAGTATGCACCTCCCCAGCTTAATGCCCCTCACACTTCTCTCCCTCTGTAGTCATTCTGATATTTAATCTTTAGTGCAGCCAATCAATTGATTAGTAATTTGTATGTGCACATTAAAAGCCAGGAGAAAGAAGTTACACTATACCAACACCATGTTCTAGTTTAAAAGGCGCCTAGATATAGATTGTCCAAAACATTTTTTACTGAGTGTTGAGTAAGAGACACTATAACTGACAAAGGTATGGGCATTCTTTAGAAGCCAAGAAGAGAAGAAAGCAGAAGTTAACAAACTGGTAAGAACCATAAACCTTCCCCTACTATAGAAAGTCAGAAATACAGGGAGGCTGAGGTAGAAGAATTACTTGAATCCTTTAAGCAGAGGTTGCAGGGAGCCAAGATTGTGCCACCGGATTCTATCCTGGGTGACAGAGTGAGACTCTGTCTCACAAAAATAAAAAGAAAGCCAGAAATACAAATATTTATGAAGTAATGTCAAAGTTGCAGTTTTTAGAAAATGTTTAAGTCTTAAAGCCTGTTTCAAGGCTGCAACTTCGTACATGTTTCGGCTGGATATTAGCTATTAGTACTTGAAATCTAGTCTCATCTTCCTTTGTATGACCTCTGTATTTTAAAGACTAGTCATCTAAAAACCACATTTTGAAAGTCACTTGGAACAAAGGTTTTAAATGTGATTTGGGTTCTGCTAATGATATACAGTTGGCCCTTCATAGCCATTGATTCTGCATCTGTACATTCAACCAATTGTAGACCTAAAATTATCAGGAAAAAAAAATTCCTCCAAGTTCCAAAAGGCAAAACTGGAAATTGCCACAAGCCATGTACTACATTAAATCCATGTCAAGAAAATAATGTGTAGATGCTGCATTAGGTATTATAGGTAATCTAGATATGACTTGAAGTATATGAGAGAATGTGTGTAGATTATATGTAAATATTATGCCATTTTATAGAAAGGGCTTGAGCAGTCATGGATATTAGTATCTATGAGGGATCCTGGAACCAATTGCGGTGAATAGCAAGGGGCAATTGTATGTTCATATAGATCTAGAAGGTAGAATTGTGAGGAAGTCCACCTTTGTAGCTATGAAAGCTGGCAAGCAAGTTTGCCAAAACATAAGTGTCTGTGGTAGCTAAACTCCAAGTTCTCATGTCTAGGTCTCAGCTTCATGAGTGTGAGCAGTGTGATGGCAATAACAATAGCCGCAATAGTGGTTAACCTGAAGTTCATAGTTCAATGGTAGGACCATAACCTTTCAATGATTTTGTAAGTGTTTAATTGTCTACATTAAATTCCCTCCTAATTGAAAAACCTAAATAGATTTCTATTTCATGCCCTGAACTCTAATATAACATCCAAACAGCAACCTGAAGAAGCCCAATTTATTTTGGGAAAAAAAAGCCTATAATTCAACATCTGTGACTAATCAAGATATGACTAACTCTGCCATACCTCCAGTATTCAAGGTCAGGAGACAGATTCCAAAACTGGCATTAAGGGTTACTGCATATCTATTTATGCTTATGATAATTCCACATACATCCTGTGGTTTGAAGTGTGTGAGGCAGAAACTGCATTGAATAGGGTATGGGAGCAATCTGTGTTTGTGGAAAGAATGAGCTCTGACTTAATGAAGGACCATTATAGGAAACTGTGTTTTTTATGGTCACTGGTAGTCTCCTCCTCTCCTTCTGCCAGATTTTCCTTTTCCAGACCTCTAGATGATGAAGTATTCCAGAGCCCACACCTTGGATGTCTCTCTGCACCTATACTCACTCCTTCAGTAATGAAATCAGGTTATATGGCTTTAAATAACACCTTTATGATGATGACTATAAGTCCTCAAAGTCAGACATGTTCTACCTCGCCACATGGTTAGTTTATTCATAGATAAGTTGGGAAGAGGATTGTAGGAAAAATCATATTAACTTCAGAAATGGGGTTGATAGCTAGGTGTGGTGGTTCACATCTGTAATCCCAACACTGTGGGAGGCTGAGGCAGGTGGATTGCTTGAGCCCAGGAGTTCAAGACCAATCTGGGCAACATAGTGAAACCCTACCTCTACAAAACATATGAAACCTGGGTGTGATGGCACATGCCTGTAGTTCTAGCAGCTCAGGAGGCTGTGGTAGGAGAATCGCTTGAGCCTGGAAGGTCCAGGCTGCAGTAAGCATGATTACACCACTGTTGCACTCCAGCCTGGGTGACAGAGTGAGACCCTGTCTCCAACAACAAAAAAGAAAATAAAGAAAAAAATGGAGCTGATAGAATAGAATGCAGTCATCAGATTAGAGGTCAGATGAGAGTCCTGCTAGTTTTACCATTATGTACTTACATGATACAAATTCAGTTAGGTTAAAACACTGAACTGAATCAATGAGAGGATGAAGTAATGTGGTTTGGATCTGTGTCCCCACCCAAATCTCATGCCAAATTTTAATCCCGTGTTGGAGGTGGAGCCTGGTAAGGGGTGATTGGATCATGGGGACAGTTTCTCATGAAGGATTTAACATCATCCCTCTTGGTGTTATTCTCGTGAGAGAGTTCTCATGAGAACCATTGTTTAAAAGTGTGTGGCACCTCCCCACTCTCTCTTCCTCCTGCTTCAGCCATGTAAGACTTGCCTGCTTCTCCCTTCACCTTCTGCCATGATTGTAACTTTCCCGAGGCCTCCTGAGAAGCAAAAGCCAATTAAACCTATTTTCTTTATAAATTACTCAGATCTCTTAAACATAAGACCTGGCACCATAAAAACCCTAGAAGAAAATCTAGGCAAAACGATTCAGGACATAGCAGTAGGCTAGGACTTCATGACCAAAACACCAAAAGCATTGGCAACAAAAGCCAAAATAGCGAAATGAGACCTAATCAAACTCCACAGCTTCTGCACGGCAAAAGAAACAGTCACTAGAGGGAATTGGCAACCAACAGAATGGGAAAAAATTTTTGCAGTTTACCCATCTGACAAAGGGCTGATATCCAGAATTTACAAAGAACTCAAACAGATTTACAGAAAAAAAAACAAACAAGCCCATCCAAAAATGGGCAAAGGATATGAACAGACACTTTACAAAAGAAGACATACATGAGGCCAACAAACATGAAAAAAATGCTCATCATCACTGGTCATTAGAGAGATGCAAATCAAAACCACGTGAGATGGTAATCTCACGCCAGTTAGAATGGCGATCATTAAAAAATCTGGAGACAACAGATGCTGGAGAGGATGTGGAGAAATAGGAACACTTCTACACTGCTGGTGGGAGTGTAAATTAGTTCAACCATTGTGGAAGACAGTGTGGAGATTCCTCAAGGACCTAGAAATAGAAATTCCATTTGACCCAGCAATCCCATTACTGGGTATATATCCAAAGGACTGTAAATCGGCCTACTATAAGGACACATGCACATGAATGTTCATTGCAGCACTGTTTGCGATAGCAAAGACCTGGAACCAACCCAAATGCCCATCGACGATAGACTGGACAGGGAAAATGTGGCACATATACACCATGGAATATTATGCAGCAATCAAAAATGATGAGTTCATGTCCTTTGTAGAGACATGGATGAATCTGGAGAACATCATTCTCAGCAAACTGACACAAGAACAGAAAATGAAACACCACATATTCTCACTCATAGGCGGGTGATGAGCAATGAGAACACATGGACACAGGGAAGGGAGTACTACACACTGGGGTCTATTGGGGGGAATAGGGGAGGGACAGTGGGGCAGGGGGAGCTGGGGAGGGATAGCCTGGGGAGAAATGCCAAATGTGGGTGAAGGGGCAGAAGGCAGCAAAACACACTGCCATGTGTGTACCTATGCAACTATCTTGCATGTTCTGCACATGTACCCCAAAACCTAAAATGCAATAAAAAATTAAAAATTAAAAAATAAATAAATAAATAAATTAGTCAGTCTCATGTATTTCTTCATGGCAGTGAGAATGAACTAATACACAACTACAGTCAGTATTTTGCTTTCTCCTTACTGTGCCTTTCATAACATTCTTTACTATGTACAAAATACTGGGTTCAGGAGTCCATTGTATTCTGTCTGGCAGCCCCATAACATTAATTATGGCATCTTAACTATCTGCCGATTTTCTATGCTTGATTTTTCTCTACCTTTGACCATCATCATACTTATCAAAACTGTGTCTATTTCTTCGGAGAACTGTTTTTGTTTAAATATCCTGAAGGAAAGCAATCCTAAAACGTAGTCACTCTAAAGAATGAAACACTCTCAATAGTTTGATGTGTCATTTATCTCAGAATTTATATTTTTAACAGGAAACACTGCTTTGTGCTTTGATTTCATGTAGGCATCTTAATTGTAGAAGGCCTCTAAGAAGCAAAACTGTCTACCTGATACTCTGAAAAATGAGAACTGAAAACACATCTATGTCTACATTAGCATGACTTCACAATTCCTCTGTCTTCATTCACATGACTTTATTTTTCCAGAAGTCTTCTGCCCAGGCATATGGCTTGAATGTTCACTACAGGAACTTCTCAAAAGACACATCCCCTCTTCAGTGGAAAACATAAACCAACAGCTTGATTGCATGCACCTAAATTCTTTGAATCCCTTGCCTTAGCCATTAATCTTGGACTATTGTATCCTGATCCTTACCCAATCCTGAACCCCATTTTTAAAGACCCACCTTACATCACCCTTCCAATTTCCAGTAAGTTGTGTTTGTTTTTCCCTACTCTCAAACAATACCAAAGCTTTGTGAGGTGGTGCTCACCCTTACCAAGGTAAGCAATAAACTCGGGTTAGTCTCGTTAGTGGGTTATGTTGGTGGAGTTATTTGACAGCTCCAAAATCTTGCATTGAGAAGTCTGTAACTATTGAAAGGAGAAATCTGTACTTGTGAATCAAAAACATGAGACAGGTCTCAATCAATTTAGAAAGTTTATTTTGTCAAGGTTAAGTACACGCCTGTGGCACCATCTTGGGAGGTCCTGAGGACATGTACCCAAGGTGGCTGGGGCACAGCTTGGTTTTGTACATTTTAGGGAGACATGAGACATCAATCAATATGTATAAGATATACATTGGTTCAGTCTGGAGAGGCAGGAAACTTGTATAGAGACCTTCTAGGTCATAGGTAGATAAGAGTCAAACGGCTGCATTCTTTTGAGTCTTTAATCAGCCTTTCACTGAATACACAATTTGCATGTGAGAGTCGGTTATTTAAGCCTTAGTCTGACTCCATGAATCTGCATTTTGCAGATGAGGGAGGTATGTAGCTTTTTAAAATCTTTGTAGGTATCTTATTTGGGAATAAAATGTGACACAGGTTTGCCTGATGAAGTTCCCAACTTGACTTTTCTTTTTGGGGTAGTGATTGGGGTCCTGAGATTTATTTTCCTTTCACAACCTTAAAATCATCAGACACCACTTAAATGTGAAGGTGACCCTAGGCTGTTTTTGTTTTTTTTTTTTTTTCAAACTGGATACTATGGAAGGTACAAAGGCTGAGGTCATAAACTTCAAAGATTCCAGGAAAGACTAAAACTTCATAACCAATCCACAAGATGCCAGAATTTTATCAGTGCTCAAAATCCTAGAATGCACATGGGTCATTACAGTGTTCACGTTATTTGAAAAAAAAAAAAAAAAAAATTGCAAATATGGTAACATTTCACTTTGGAAAAAGAAAAAGGATATATATGAGCTACCACAAGTTTTCCAATATCTGTCTTTAAACTCCCAAGAGGTATCATGTAACAAATTTAAAGAGAGAATATTTGGCGAGAGAAGGTGAGGGTTTTCCTATTCAGCTTAATGGGAATTTTTAGAACTTCCTATTCAAGAAGCCACTAGATGGCCCTAAAGCCCAGCTTTATCAAAACAGACAAGGAGCTGGCAAGAGGCAGAAGGAAAACATCTAGCCATTTGCTTGTGAGTTAAAACTGAAAAAGATAATTCATAGAAAGACATAAGGTCTATCCTGTGTTTACTTAAGTGTTTAAGAAAATCAAGTTTTGGGCCGGGCGCGGTGGCTCAAGCCTGTAATCCCAGCACTTTGGGAGGCCGAGGCGGGTGGATCACGAGGTCAAGATATCGAGACCATCCTGGTCAACATGGTGAAACCCCGTCTCTACTAAAGATACAAAAAAAATTAGCTGGGCATGGTGGTGCGTGCCTGTAATCCCAGCTACTCAGGAGGCTGAGGCAGGAGAATTGCCTGAACCCAGGAGGCGGAGGTTGCGGTGAGCCGAGATCGTGCCATTGCACTCCAGCCTGGGTAACAAACTCCGTCTCAAAAAAAAAAAAAAAAAGAAAATCAAGTTTTGCTCCAAATCTTGGAGCATTTTTCTTTCTGGGAACATATAAGTAGGTATCATCATAACTGACTTCTCTACAACAGGCATGATTTTTGCTGGTGCTAATATGCTAGTGGTTAGATTTCCAAACTTGATGGAATTATTAGAGCTTCTAAGCAGAAATTCTATTGTAATGAAATCCAATTCGTAAGAAATAGTGAACTTGAGTGAGACTCTAACTCAGCTGAGTTGTGAGATCAGCATAAGAAACACAAGAAAGAGTACTACACAGCACCTTTCACAACCACCTGCATAGTGCATAGAGAGTGTCCCTGGCTCCCATGGCCTCTCATACCCTACCCTGGTACTTCCATTCCTCATTGGTTCCTGTTTCCCATTTACTGCTCTGCAGGGACAAGGACTGTAGCTTTCTTGTGCAAGGTTACCTCTCCATCACCTATTTTAATTGGTCATTGAAGTGTCCCTGACATGCCAGTGCCAGGCATATGTGTTTAAAACATATTCGCAAAAGTTTTACACATTACCTGGAAGTGGAAGCCAGATGTGTTCATTAGGACAGTGGGAGTCTCCTGGGAATTAGGAGACATCTTAGAGAAGACGGCAGGTTTTTCCACAGGGCATGAAATGGGTATTCGAGCCAATCTGATTTAAATCTTCAGAGGCAAAAGACCCTAGTAAACCCAAAGTTATTACACAGCATTTAAAAATAGAAACTAGAGCCGGGCGCAGTGGCTCACGCCTGTAATCCCAGCACTTTGGGAGGCCGAGGCGGGTGGATCACGAGGTCAAAAGATCGAGACCATCCTGGTCAACATGGTAAAACCGTCTCTACTAAAAATACAAAAATTGGCTGGGCATGGTGGCTTGTGCCTGTAATCCCAGCTACTCGGGAGGCTGAGGCAGGAGAATTGCCTGAACCCAGGAGGCGAAGGTTACGGTGAGCTAAGATAGCACCATTGCACTCCAGCCTGGGTAACAAGAGCGAAACTCCGTCTCCAAAAAAAAATAGAAACTATATAGAGAAGTGGGCAGCTGAAATGCAAATGACAGAAAGGCTTTGGGTCATTGACTCAGGAATTTTGTGATGCTGAAGGAAACTGAATCAGCCACAGGCAACAGGGAAGGCGGATGGGGAAAGACCGAGTCTTGAGGAATAACCTTTTGCAAGCACAACTGCGACATGACACAGCCGCTGAACATTTCCTGAATACAGCCGATAAGGTCAACAACGAGCATTTCTTAATCAGTCATTGCTCTAGAGTCTCTAATGCAAATGCCTGGATTTTTCAGTAAAATAAAAGCCCATTTCATGAGTGAGCAGCACAATAAGGAGAGAAAAATTATCCTGCCCTTTTCTCTGTTTTGTTTTTCCTATCATCCTTCTCCTATTAAGGTTAATTTTATGTCTGAGAAGAGCATGTGTTTTCATTATCAGGCAAAAAATGTCTGTTTTTAAAATTTATTAGCATATTTTATTTGTTTTTGTCATAATGCACCCAGAAATAAAAGAAACCACAATAGTCTATGTGATGGCTCATGAGTTTATATTTCTCTTGGGTGTGCCTGGTTTTTTTATAGGAGCATCACCCTTCTCCTGACTGAACCAAACACTTGGGGAAATCTTTCCATACCACTGGTTTCTGATTTTCAAGCTCACTAATCACAATTTATCAAATGAAGTGGGTTCACTCATTTAACTTCTACTGAATGCTTAGTATAAGCTATAGATACAGAAATAACTAAGCCCAGAGTCCCACCTACAAAAAATTCATGTCTTCTAAAACAGAAATAAAACTAGTGATTATAAGATACTGTGGTAAATATTGCAATTAAGGTTCACATTGTGTAAAGTTTTGGGTTACATGCTATATTTATTTCTTAGGAGTCCATTCAAAGGGAGGAAACCCAACCAATACTCAGCTAAACAAAAAGACATTTATTTGTCTCAGATAACATAAAAGGCAGGAGGAAGACAGTCTGGGGCTGGGAAAGTAGCTCCCTAATGCCATCAGGGACCCAGGCTCTTCTGTTTTCACCAATCCTCCACTATCATCCTTGGCTTGGAGGCATTTGTCTTCATGTTTGCTGCTTTGTGTTTGTAAGTGGCTGCTACATCTTGAAACATCACATCTGTTCATGTTCCAGGCAGGGAGAAGGGAGAACAAAGGGCAAAATGAGGCATGGTAGCCCATTTTTTGCCTTTTTATCAGGAAAGCAAAAGCTTTTCCAGAGACCCCAGCACATAAACATTGCTATATCTTATCCGTCAGAGCTGGGTCAAAAGCCACCTGGGCCAGAGGACGGCAAGCAAGAAGCGGGCATGGGAGAGGAATTAGGCTGGTGGACCCACAGCGTGAGACACTAATGTACCCCACAGACTCCCATTACTATCTTCTACCTGTTTGAGCAACTACTGACCTCTCTATTCTGCTTGCTGGCTGCGAGAGCCTAGGCAACAGTCCACAGGTATGCCTATGGTTATTGCTGTTCCTTTTTTGAGACTGAGTATCACTCTTGTTAACCAGACTGGAGTGCAATGGCACCATCTCGGCTGACTGCAACCTCTGCCTCCTGGGTTCAAGCAATTCTCCTGTCTCAGTCTCCGGAGTAGCTGGGATTACAGGCATGCAACACCACGTGCAGCTAATTTTTTGTGTTTTTAGTAGAGACAAGGTATATCCATGTTGGTCAGGCTGGTCTCGAACTCCCAAACCTCAGGCAATCCACCTGCCTTGGCCTCCCAAAGTGCTGGGATTTCAGGCATGAGCCACCACACCTGGCCGGTTATTGCTCTTGCAACATAGTTCACTAGAATAAGATGATGAGAGAGGAAGTTCATCTTCTTGAGGATTTACCCCTGTTTACATTTAGTCTTTCCATGTTGAACTAGAAATTCAAAGAAGAGGAGCCATGATGTCTCCTTAAATATATATATCCTTCCCCACTCTGGAGATCAGAATCTGTTTTAGACTGTGGGGAATTCAGTAGCACCAACTCTGTTTTCAGATAAGGTGGCTGAAACCTTCCCATTTCAGCAGTGGAATTTCCACTACCTGTTTACAAGAGAACTGAATATCCCCTCCCCCAGGGATCCTCTGCTGGAACTCCAATTACCCTGTAAGAGGCTGTTAAATCAATGAATGGCATTCATCAGGCACACATCATATGCCAGGCACTCTATCAAATTCCTCTAATTCTTCAATGACAACTTTACTAGAGAGGTACTACTGTCATCTGTTTAACCATGAGGAAGTCAGGCTCATGGAAATTAAGTCATTTGTCCAAAGTCACTTGGCTAGTATGTAGTGAAGCAGGGATTCAAACCCAGATAGTTGGCTTCTTATGGAGCATTGGGCAACAGCTGGGCAACAGCTCTTACTACTAAATCATATAACCTCATCTAGGGGGAAATGACATTTTCAAGAGCTCTTCAGGCTGCAGACACCAGGATTCTGTAACCAGCTCTAGGTCAGCTTGGAAAGGTGCATGGTTAATACTAATAATTCAGGAATATAAGGCAGTTTAAGATTTTAATTCATTCATTATTCAATAAATATTTGAACCCCTGAAATGTGCTAGGTACTACTCCAAGGCCTGGGGATTCAACTATGAGCAAGAGAGCATGGTCCCTCACCTGAAAGCTTACTGTTTCTAGGAAAGACAAGGAATTAAATGAATTTCATGAGAAATTACTGAGAAAATTCAAGGTACTATAAAACTGTATTACAGAGGACATTCCTATCTTTTGGGGGGGTGGAGGTGGGGAGCTTGTCAGAGAGTACTTCTTTTTTTCTTTTTTCTTTTTCTTGTTTAGACAGTGTCACTCTATCGCCCAGGCTGGAGTGCAGTAGTGTGATCTTGGCTCACTGCAGCCTCTGTCTCCTGGGTTCAAGTGATGCTCTTGCCTCAGCCTCTCAAGTAGCTGAGATTACAGGTGTGCACCACCACACCCAGATAATTTTTGTATTTTGAGTAGAGTCACGGTTTCACCATGTTGGCTAGGCTGGTCTCAAACTCCTGACCCCAAATGACCTGCCTGCCTCAGCCTCCCAAAGTGCTGTAATTACAGGCGTGAGCCACCTTGCCCCATCATCAGGGAGTACTTCTAAGAGGAAGTAACATTTAAGTTATCTGATATGTTGAAGTTAGCCAGGTAAAGATGTTGACCAGAATGTTCCAGGTCAAAGAGATACGTGTGTTTGTATACATCTAGAGCCAGGAAACCCAAGTTTGTTGAAGAACTGGAATGAATTGCAAACCCCCTGAGGCAAAAGTTCAAGGAGCCCTGAAGAGGGGGGCAGAAATGGAGTCCTGAAGAGCTCTGTGACCTTCTAAGCCAACTTAAGGTCAAGCATTTTGTTTATGGATTTAACTTATTTCACAGTTAGAATCACAATGTCCCCAGTAAAGAAACCATAATATAGCTCATGTAATTTTTACTCTTAATTAGCTTGCTAACTTCATGGTACACTGACCACTTAAAAATGAGATTTATTTTTCTCATTAACTTTAAAATGTTTGGAAATGAATTGCTTAATATTAGAAAACATTTCTTATGCTTTTTGAGAGAGGAAAATAGGTGAGCATCTATTTATTGTCTGATGATGTCTATGTGCCGAGGGCTTGGTTCTATTTCATGATTCCTGATGAAAGACATATGCCTCAGTTCTTGCAGCCCATTCAGAGACCAGTTTCAAGAGTGAGTGACACAAAACAAATTAAAGTTCTTGCCAGAGTATGGGATTCCAAGTCTTGTCTTCAGGCCCCTAGGCATCTGTGCCAGTTGTGTGAGTTGCACTAAAGACTAGTTAAGTGAGTGGCCATTGCTCTGCTAAATCTTGGATATAAAAATTTAGGGGCTCCCAACCCATGAACGGGATGAGGAACAGGCAGAGAGGCAAAGATGTGTTTATGAGAAACCAAGAGAGGAAAAGGCTCCATTCCTGAGTTGTTTGGCTATATGCTGTCCAGAAAGTGGGGTGAATGTAGTGCCCCATCCTGGGGAGATGTGGAGCTTTTTGCAGCCAAGAGAAATGGCCCCATAACAGGTAACCAGAATCTCAGAGCCCTCTATTCACAGCCAGAATAGAGGTTATCACAATCCTAAAGGAATTTGTTTATTTCTTTATTCATTCATCCAATAAATATGCCATACAGACAGGGCAGTAAAACACACAACAACAACAAAACAGACAAAAAACTCTGCCTTCATGAAATTTATACTCTGATGTGATGCAGATAGAATCCAGTAATATTTAGTGAAAAAAAATTTCATGACCACATTGGGTTTATTCCAAGAATGCTATTTTGTATTTTGGCCTTATGTGAAAAAAAAATCAGTCAATAGAATGAAAGAGAATAATTATATATCACCTCAGTAGTTGCACAAAAAATATTTGGTAAAATTCAAAACCCATATGTGATTTAAAAAGACAAACACTCCTAGCAAACTTGAACTATAAGGGAATTTTCTTAACCTAATTAAGGATATTTGTAAAAGAACCTTTGATGAATGTCACACTTAATAGTAAAATGTTGAAAGCTCTCTTTTTAGGATTTTTAACAAGACAGAATTGTCTTTTATTACTACTTTTATTCAATGTGCAACATTGAAGGACAGTGAAGGCCTTAGCCAGTGCAGTATGAAAGAACAATACATAAATAACAAAGTTATTGGAAATAAAGAAATATAACACCTTATTCATAGATATGATTATTGTGTGAAAAGAAATAAAATTTGAAAGCTGTTGGAACCCTGATAATATTTTAAGCTTTGAGAGAGATGTGACTGTGATTTTTTTTTTTTTAAACACTGCATGTTCTCACTCATAGGCAGTGTTGAACAATGAGAACACATGAACACAGGGAGAGGAGCATCACACACTGGGGTCTGTTGCAGGGAACTAGGGGAGGGACAGCATGGGGAGGGGAGTTGGGGAGGGATAACATGGGGGGAAATGCCAGATATAGGTGATGGGGAGGAAGGCAGCAAACCACACTGCCATGTGTGTACCCATGCAACAATCTTGCATGTTATTCATATGTACCCCAAAACCTAAAATGCAGTGAAATATATATTAAAAAAAGAAAGAAAGTGAGAGATGCGAGACCCTTCCTTTCACTTAGAGATTGTTGTAGGGTTATTAATTGGCCTTTCTTTTTTTTTTTTTTTTGACTCGCTTGAACCTTGGGGGGTGGAGTGCCACCACACTTTTTTTTTTTTTTTTTTTTGAGAGAAAGAAAGAAAGAAAAAGGAATGAAGGAGAGGAAGACAGAGGAAGAAAAAGAGGGAGAGAACAGGAATGTTGTTTTATTCTAAAAATGGGTATTGAAAACCTCTTTTATACCAATAATTGTGCTTAATAATGGCCGATCAATATTTCATTTAAACCTATGAGTAGATGTGATGTAATACTGATAAGAATGAATATTTGTGTATTTAAAGTGGAGAGTTCTATGAATGTTTATTAAGTTTACTTGTTCTGGATCTGAGTTCAAGTCTTGGATATCCTTATGAATTTTCTGTCTCATTGATCTATCTAATATTGATGTTGAAGTCTCCCACTATTATTGCATGGGAGTCTAAGGAGTCTAAGTCTCTTTATAGGTCTTAGGTATCTGGGTGTTCCTGTATTGAGTGCGTATATATTTAGGATCGTTAGCTCTTCTTGTTGCATTGATTCTTTTACCATTATATCTTTGTTGCTTTAAAATCTATTCTATCAGAGGCGAGAATTGCAACTCCTGTTTTTTATTTGTTTATTTATTTTTGCTCTCCATTTGGTTGATAAATCTTTCTCCATCCCTTTGAGTCTTTGTGTATCCTTGCATGTGAAATGGGTCTGGATGCAGCATACCGTTGGATTTTGGCTGTATCTTTTGATTAAGAGATTTAGTCGATTTAAATTTAGGATTACTACCATTTGAAGTTAGCTGGCTGTTTTGTCCATTCGTTGATGTAAATTCTTCATTATGTTGATGCTCTTTACTTTTTGGTATATTTTTGGAAAGGCTAATACTGGTTGTTCCTTTCTATGTGTAATGCTTCTTTCAGAAGCTCTCGTAAAGCAGGCCTGATGGTAATAAAATCTCTGAGTACTTGCTTGTTCATAAAAAAATTTATTTTTCCTTCAGTTGTGAAGTTTAGTTTGGCTGGATATGAAATTCTGGGCTGAAAGTTCTTTTCTTTAAGGATGTTGAATATTGGCCCTCACTCTCTTCTGGCTTGTAGGGTTTCTGCTGAAAGATCTGCTGTAAGTCTGATAGGCTTTCCTTTGTGGGTAACCTGACCTTTCTCTCTGGCTGCCCTTAGTATTTTCTCCTTCATTTCAATCCGGGTGAATCTAACAATTATGTGCCTTGGGGTTGCTCTTCTTGAGGAATATCTTTGTGGTGTTCTCTGTATTATCTGGAGTTGAATATTCTCCTGCCTTGCTAGGTTGGGAAAGTTTTCCTGAATAATATCCTGAAGAGTATTTTCCAGCTTGGATTCATTCTCTTCATCACATTCAGGTACACCTAGTGACTGTGATCTGAATCACATGTAGTTAGTTACACTTCTATTCTCAGATTATAGATTAACTTCCTTTCTTATTTTCCTTGTTCTGTACAATGACTAGAGAGAATTAAATAATGTCAGAGACAAAACCTCCTTCTTTCTTCATTAATGGCCCTTGTTAGATTAACTTCCCCATTTTTGTTTTGATTTGCTAGATAAGATGACAGAAAACTGATGATGATTACTCTGTCTGTAAACATAAAAAATGTTTAAAAAGTTAAATGTATCTTCCCAAAAAGAAACACAGCCTGTATTCAATTAAAGTCTGTAACTATGCACCAACCTTATATGGAAAAATGTTGTAATCCTGCTAAAAACTCCCGTCTCTGCCTACAGTAATGAAACCTGAACGTCCCTACTTCAGAATGCTTACTCTATTCCTGTGGAGTTGGTGTTTCCAGGTGGGCTATCTTCAAATATTGCTCTTAAATCAACTATCTTTAATTAGATTATGACCATTTTATTATTTTAGGCTGACAGTTGAAAAGAACCTACAGCCAAATCAAAAGAATTCATAAGTGGGTTTAGCAAAGTTGCTAGAAACAATATTTTAAAATTTATTTGAATTTCTATATACTAGCAATAAAAAAATAAAAGGATGTCATTTATAAAAACTTCAAAAATATCAAATACCTAAAACTAAGTCGAACAAAAGAAATGCAAGGCCACCATGCCAAAAACTGTAAAACACTATTAAGATAAATAAAATAAGACCTGGGGACCCGGCAAGATGGCGTCGTAGAAGCGACTCAGGATTGCAGCTCTCAGTGACGGCACAGAGGGTGAGTCCTAGCCGCATTCTCGGATGGACTTTTCTAGCCCACAGAGCGTTGAAAGTCCCACAGGACGCTAGTAAAGTAAAACCGGCTAACGCAGTCCTCTGGCGCGGCCGCTTCGGCCGGCGCCGCTTCGGCCGGCGCCGCAGCAGGACCCGGCACGGAACTCACTGGTCTGGGTGCCCTGTTAAACCGGCAATCTGAGAGTTTGAAGGGCAGATTGGCGCGTCCATCTGATTGAACGGGACTTGGACAGTGAGCCAGACCAGGAGTTTCCTGGGAGTTTCCTGGGAAGCGTGATCTGAGCCGGTGAAGTGGGCAGCCGCACGGGAGATCGCACGGATCCCAGTGCCCTATCGGCAGGCTCCTGGGGCGCCAGTGACAGAGTCGAACTTTAAGCTCACGGAGAGGCAGGGAGAGAGAGAGAGGATGGACTCTGAGGCAGGGAGCTGGGTAATCGGGCTCAGCGGGTCCCACCCTCACAGGGACAAGCAGGGCAATGACTGGAGACGCTTGGCGCTGAGAGTTTTGCTGCCGGCATCTAGGACGGTGCAACCCGGTGAGGGAGGGGCGTCCACCACCGCTGACACAATCCGCCCCTATTGAAGTACCGCCCAGGGCCGAAGCAGCCTGCCGTTCCCGAGGCAACCTGCCATAACAGAGAGACTCCCAGGAGACGGGAGCTCTCCACAGCAGAAGGGAGCCCAGCAGCAACAGGGCAGAACCGCACTAGCGGGTCACCGCCCCGGCAGGCAAATAGTGAATAGACTGCCACCTAGTGGGGCAGGACAGTGCAACAGATACTCATAAAGAAAGCCCCAACTCCCTGAAACAGTGCATATAAGGGGGGGAAATAAAAGGGTGGTGTTTTATGAGTTCTATTACAGCAGACATAAACAACCTCCCAACAACCCTGAATGAACAACGGAGCTCACAGCTCAGCACTGGAGCTACTATAAAGCACAAACCGTCTCCTTAAGCAGCTCCCTGACCCCTGTATATCCAAAGAGTCACCGCAAAAAAAGGACTAATCAGACTGACATTTGGCGGGCATCATTCTGGAACAAAGACAGCAGAAGAAGAAACTGGTATCATCCCTCACTCTTCCACAGCTGCTACAGGTATACTCCAGACAAACGGGGCCTGGAGTGGACCTCAGCACTCATACAGAAGAGGGGCTAGACCACTAGAAGGAAAACTAAGTAACAGAAATACTTCATCATCAACAATCTCAGCATCCACACAGAGACCCAATTGAAAAATCAGCAACTACAAAGACGACAGGCGGATAAATCCATAAAGATGGGAAGAAACCAGCGCAAAAAGGAGGAAAACACCCGAAACCAAAACACCTCACCTCCTACAAAGGACCAAAACTCCTCACCAGCAAGGGAACAAAGCTGGACCGAGAATGAGTGTGATGAAATGATGGAATCAGACTTCAGAAAGTGGATAATGAGAAACTTCATTGAGCTAAAAGAACATGTTCTAAATCAGTGCAAAGAAACTAAGAACCTTGAAAAAAGATTTGAAAAAAAATTCGAGGAATTGATAACAAGAATGGAAAACTTAGAGAGGAATATGAATGAATTGAAGGAGCTGAAAAACACAACACGAGAACTTCGTGAAGCATGCACAAGTTTCAACAGCCGAATTGACCAAGCAGAAGAAAGAATATCAGAAATTGAAGATCAACTCAATGAAATAAAACGTGAAACCAAGATTAAAGAAAAAAGCACAAAAAGGAATGAACAAAATCTCCAAGAAATGTGGGACTATGTGAAGAGACCCAACCTACGTTTGATAGGTGTACCAGAATGTGATCAAGAGAATGAATCTAAGCTGGAAAACACTCTTCAGGATATTATCCAGGAAAATTTCCCCAACCTAGCAAGACAGGTCAATACTCAATTCCAGGAAATACAGAGAACACCACAAAGATACTCCGCAAGAAGAGCAACCCCAAGGCACATAATCGTCAGATTCACCAGGGTTGAAACGAAGGAGAAAATACTAAGGGCAGTCAGAGAGAAAGGTCGGGTCACCCACAAAGGGAAGCCCATCAGACTCACAGCAGATCTCTCGGCAGAGACTCTACAAGCCAGAAGAGAGTGGGGGCCAATATTCAACATCCTGAAAGAAAAGAGCTTTCAACCCAGAATTTCATATCCAACCAAACTGAGCTTCATAAGTGAAGGAAAAATAAAATCCTTCACGAACAAGCAAGTACTCAGAGATTTTGTCACCACTAGGCCTGCTTTACAAGAGCTCCTGAAAGAGGCACTACACATAGAAAGAAACAACCAGTTCCAGCCATCCTAAAAGCATACCAAATGCTAAAGACCATCAACAAAATGAAGAATGTACATGAACCAATGGGCAAAACAGCCAGATAGCATCAAAATGGCAGTATCAAACTCACACATAACAATATTAACCCTGAATGTAAATGGGCTAAATGCACCAATCAAAAGACACAGACTGGCAAATTGGATAAAAAACCAAAACCCATCAGTGTGCTGTATCCAGGAAACACACCTCACACACAAAGATACACAAAGGCTCAAAATAAAAGGATGGAGGAAGATTTACCAAGCAAATGGAGAGCAAAAAAAAAAGCAGGAGTTGCAATTCTCATCTCTGATAAAATAGACTTTAAAGCAACAAAGATCAAAAGGGACAAAGAAGGTCACTACATAATGGTAAAAGGATCGATACAACAAGAAGAGCTAACGATTCTAAATATATATGGACCCAATGTAGGAGCACCCAGATATATAAGGCAAGTTCTTAATGACTTGCAAAGAGACTTAGACTCCCACACAATAATAGTGGGAGACTTTAACACTCCACTGTCAATAGCAGACAGATCAACCAGATAGAAAATTAACAAGGATATCCAGGACTTGAACTCAGACCTGGAACAAGCAAACCTGATAGACATTTACAGAACTCTCCACCCCAAATCCACAGAATATACATTCTTCTCAGCACCACATCACACCTACTCCAAAATTGACCACATAATTGGAAGTAAAGCACTCCTCAGCAAGTGCAAAACAACGGAAATCATAACAAACAGTCTCTCAGACCATAGTGCAATCAAGTTGGAACTCAGAATTCAGAAAATAACTCAGAACCGCACAGCTTCATGGAAACTGAACAACTGGCTCTTGAATGTTGATTGGATAAACAATGAAATGAAGGCAGAAATAAAGAAGTTCTTTGAAACCAACGAGAATGAAGACACAACGTACCAGAATCTCTGGGACACATTTAAAGCAGTCTGTAGAGGAAAATATATAGCAATAAGTGCCCACATGAGAAAAGTGGAGAGATCCAAAATTGACACCCTATCGTCAAAATTGAAAGAGCTAGAGGAGCAAAATCAAAAAAGCTCAAAACCTAGCCGAAGACAAGAAATAACTAAGATCAGAGCAGAACTGAAGGAGATAGAGACAAGAAAAACCCTTCAAAAAATCAACAAATCTAAGAGCTGGTTTTTTGAAAAGATCAACAAAATAGACAGACCACTAGCCAGACTCATAAAAAAGAAAAGAGAGAACAACCAAATAGATGCAATAAAAAACGATAAAGGGGAAATCACCACAGATTCCACAGAAATTCAAACCATCATCAGAGAATACTACAAACAACTCTATGCACACAAACTAGTAAATCAGGAAGAAATGGATAAATTCCTGGATGCCTGTGTCCTCCCAAGCCTAAACCAGGAGGAAGCCGAAACTATGAATAGACCAATAACAAGGTCAGAAGTTGAGGCAGCAATTAAGAGCCTACCACACAAAAAAAGCCCAGGTCCAGATGGGTTCACAGCTGAATTCTACCAGACACACAAAGAGGATCTGGTACCATTCCTTCTGAAACTATTCCAAATAATCCAAAAAGAGGGAACCCTTCCCAAATCATTTTATGAGACCAACATCATCCTGATACCAAAACCTGGCAGAGACTCAACAAGAAAAGAAAACTTCAGGCCAATATCCATGATGAACATAGATGCAAAAATCTTCAATAAAATACTGGCAAATCGATTGCAACAGCACATTAAAAAACTTATCCATCATGATCAAGTAGGATTCATCCCGGGCATGCAAGGCTGGTTCAACATACGCAAGTCTATAAATGTAATTCACCACATAAACAGAAGCAAAAACAAAAACCACATGATTATCTCAATTGACGCAGAGAAGGCATTTGACAAAATTCAACAGCCCTTTATGCTAAAAACCATCAATAAACTTGGTATTGATGGAACATATCTCAAAGTAATAAAAGCTATTTACGACAAACAAACAGCCAATATCATACTTAATGGGCAAAAACTGGAAGCATTCCCTTTGAAATCCGGCACTAGACAAGGATGCCCTCTCTCACCACTTCTATTCAACATAGTACTGGAAGTTCTAGCCAGAGCAATCAGGCAAGAAAAAGAAATAAAGGGTATTCAAATAGGAAAGGTGGAAGCCAAATTGTCTCTATTTGCAGACGACATGATAGTATACCTAGAAGACCCCATCACCTCAGCCCAAAAGCTCCTGCAACTGATAAGCAACTTCAGCAAAGTCTCAGGATATAAAATCAATGTGCAAAAATCACAAGCATTCCTATACACCAATAACAGACTTAAAGAGAACCAAATTAAGAACGAACTGCCATTCACAATCGCTACAAAGAAAATAAAATACCTAGGAATACAACTCACTAGGAATGTAAGGGACCTCTTTAAGGAAAACTACAAACACCTGCTCAACGAAATAAGAGAGGACACAAACAGATGGAGAAACATTCCATGTTCGTGGTTAGGAAGAATCAATATTGTGAAAATGGCTATACTGCCCAAAGTAATTTACACATTCAATGCTATCCCCATCAAACTACCATTGAATTTCTTCATAGAACTGGAAAAAACCACCATGAATTTCATATGGAACCAAAAAAGAGCCCGCATAGCCAAGTCAATTCTAAGCAAAAAGAACACAGCGGGAGGCATCATGCTACCAGACTTCAAACTATACTACAAGGCTACAGTAATCAAAACAGCATGGTACTGGTACCAAAACAGAGATATAGACCAATGGAACAGAACAGAAACATTGGAGGCAACACAACATATCTACAACCATATCATCTTTGATAAACCAGACAAAAACAGGCAATGGGGAAAGGATTCCCTATTTAATAAATGGTGTTGGGAAAACTGGCTAGCCATGTGCAGAAAGCAGAAACTGGACCCCTTCCTGACACCTTACACTAAAATTAACTCCAGATGGATTAAAGACTTAAATGTAAGACCTGACACCATCAAAACCCTAGAAGAAAATCTAGGCAAAACCGTTCAGGACATAGGAGTAGGCAAGGACTTCATGAACAAAACACCAAAAGCATTGGCAACAAAAGCCAAAATAGACAAATGGGACCTAATCAAACTCCACAGCTTCTGCACGGCAAAAGAAACAGTCACTATAGTGAATCGACAACCATCAGAATGGGAAAAAATCTTTGCAGTTTACGCATCAGACAAAGGGCTGATATCCAGAATTTACAAAGAACTCAAACAGATTTACAGAAAAAAAACAAACAAGCCCATTCAAAAATGGGCAAAGGATATGAACAGACACTTTACAAAAGAAGACATACATGAGGCCAACAAACATATGAAAAAGTGCTCATCATCATTGGTCATTAGAGAGATGCAAATCAAAACCACATTGAGATATCATCTCACACCAGTTAGAATGGCGATCATTAAAAAATCTGGAGACAGCAGATGCTGGAGAGGATGTGGAGAAATAGGAACACTCTTACACTGTTGGTGGGAGTGTAAATTAGTTCAACCATTGTGGAAGACAGTGTGGCGATTCCTCAGGGACCTAGAAATAGAAATTCCATTTGACCCAGCAATCCCATTACTGGGTATCTATCCAAAAGACTGTGAATCGTTCTACTATAAGGACACATGCACACGAATATTCATTGCAGCACTGTTTACAATAGGAAAGACCTGGAACCAATCCAAATGCCCATCGATGATAGACTGGACTGGGAAAATGTGGCACATATACACCATGGAATATTATGCAGCAATCAGAAGTGATGAGTTTGTGTCCTTTGTAGGGACATGGATGAATCTGGAGAACATCATTCTCAGCAAACTGACACAAGAACAGAAAAAGAAATACCGCATATACTCACTCATAGGCGGGTGAGAAAAATGAGAACACATGGACACAGAGAGGCGGTCTACTATACACTGGGGACTGTTGGGGGAAATGGGGGAGGGACAGCGGGGGGGGCTGGGGGGGATAGCCTGGGGATGAATACCAAGTGTGGGTGAGGGGGAGGAAGGCAGCAAAACACACTGCCATGTGTGTACCTATGCAACTATCTTGCACGTTCTGCACATGTACCCCAAAACCTATAATGCAATAAAAATTAAAAAAATAAATAAATAAATAAAATAAGACCTAAATACTCTAATTAATATAAAAGACTATATTCATAGATTGGAGAAATTAAATTGTAAAAGAGAATTCTTCCCAGATGGATCCATATATTCAATGCAAACACCTTTAATAGTTCTTTTTTTAAAAAAAATGAAACTTGAGTCTACATTTAACCAGAGATTCCAAGGGTCAATAGCTAAGAAATTTTTACAAGAGTAACAGTGGACTTCTGATTATCCAGACTATGAAGCTTCAGTTGTAATACACTGGAACAAATTAAGAGATTGGATGAGGATTATAAGGATAAACAAATAAACCAATGAAATTGAAAGACAACCAAAGACAGACTGAACCACACATGGGAGCTTGATTTACGAGAAAGGTGATATCATAGAGTAGTGGGGAGAAAGGGATCTTGTTGATATATTATAATATATATTGGTGATATAATATTATATGATATAATATATATTGGTGATATAATATATGATATAATATTATAATATATATTGGTGATAAAATATTATAATATTGGGACAATTAAATATCCATATTGAGAAAAAACTTGACCCTGGTCTGACACAAACAAAAGTTAAACAAAAGTTAAAGGTTTCTTATCTCAAATATATGAATAACCTCTAAAAATTTATAAGAAAATATAAACAATTCAGTAGAACAATGAGTAAGAGCAAATCATAAATAGTAATTTTAAATATTTAGACATAAATATGAAAAAAAGCAAAAAACATTAAGATGATATAGTAGGAGAATAGCTTCATGATTTTAGAGAAAGGAAATAATTAAAATAGGACATAAGAAATGCAAACTATAAAGAAACCAAACCACATATTTAAGTACATTGAAATTTTTAACTTCTGTTTGCCAAAAGACACGTTTAAGAATGAAAAGGGAAGAGCAGAGTGGAGAAAAGTATTTATAACATAAGCAAAAGTTAGAAATCTTATCTCAAATATGTAAATAACTTCTACAAATTAATAAGAAAAGATAAACAATTCAGTAGAATAAGTAACAGCAAATCATAAAAGAGGCTATTCAAATGGCCAATAAATTCTATGATGTTAAAATTTATCAAAAAGTGAAAAACAAACTGGACTCAGAAGAGCAGAAGCCTGTGGTTGAAAGGAAAACAGAGACTAGAGAGGGAAGGGAAGGAAGCTCAGGACGGCATTGAGAGAGTATACCAGTACTGGGTTAAAACAATCTGAGTGATGTTCAGTAAAGCTCCACTATTTTTAACTGGGATTTTTGAGACCAGCCACTGAAGTGGGAAAGTTTATCCCTTTCCTGTGGGTCTTTGGATTTTCACTAAATCTTTCCCTATTCCCTTAAACCAATGCTGCCCTTCTGTCATCCAGTTCAATTCCTTTCTGTTGGTGGCTAAATGGGATCATCCTTGAGGAGGGTTAAGGCTATTTCATTTCCCATTCTAAGTGTCTTTTGGGGCTGAACAGAGATCTGCAGCTGATTAGTTAGCTGGCAGAAATGTGAACAGTGAAAATTGCAAATTGATTTTTTCTTGAAGGGTCAGCTATTGGCTCACATTTTCAGGTAATTAGTTACGATGCTGTCAAATAAAACCACTTGAAATAGTGGCCATCTAACAATATCGAATGTAGATTACCCTACACATTAACTCCCCGAAACACTAGCTTGTAGCTGCAGGTACAAAACTCCAGTGAGAAAATCTTGCAAAAAGATTTAGTGCAAAATCAATGATAAAGGCTTCCACAGCATTTTAAGAGTAACTGTAAGAAGAAAGCAATTATAGTTATTCATTTCATCACTTTTCTAAATAGAGTCTACACATGTGCTGAATTCTTCATTTGAAATAAAATAATCCATTTGAAAATTTTGCTCTGCAGTAGATTTTATCCCAAATGGCACTTGAAGCACTATCTAATATAACTAGCAACCACACATCTATAACTAGTACAACTCCAACTATAACTTTGTAGGACCCACTGAAGTGGTTGCATTATGCCTATTAAAATATTAAACAAGAATTAAATCAGTCATTCTTTGGAAGATCCCAAATAATGTTGCAGAAGCTTCGATTTATTTATATGTTTCAAGATATCTTCCATAAAGTGGATAAGATTTTTAAAAGATGTATAAGAACTAATTTTGAGTGTGGCTCAACTGGACTCAATTCTGGAAATCAATTCTTACACATTATCAATTATTCATATTAATATATCAAATATATATAACTTTGGACACTGATTTATTCATTTTATTTGACACTATAAAAAAAGCAACCTAAAAGAAAATCAGTATTGCCTTGGAGAAATATTCTGTTAATCTTTCCATTTTGAAAATGAATGCCACAGGAGAATGCCAAACAATAGAAAATTTATTAGGGTAATAAAAGAAAATTTAAAGTACTCCCCTAAGTGCTCAGAACTAGACTATGCCCTGAAACTGTTTCTGAGTAAAACGTTCTGGATATTGAGTTACAATTGTGCATTTGAGATAACAAAAAATTCCAGAGAATATTGTATATAGTTGTGAATAAAAACACTAACAGGACAGCACTTTTTTCATATTAGTTCACATTCACAAAGTTCAAAGCAATATTATACGACTCAAAGTAGTTCATTACTAGAACCCTGAACTACAAAGAAACCCACAGCATTTTAAGAGTAACTGTAAGAAGAAGGCAATTCCTTGGCAGCTCTGACTTCATGGATATATGACTTTGCATTTATACATGAATCATAAGCTTGGAAAGTCAGTCGACTGCAGTGGTTCACGCCTGTAATTCTAGCACTTTGGGCTGGCCAATACAGTGAAACCCCATCTCTACTAAAAACACAAAAATTAGCCAGGCATGGTGGTGTGTGTCTGTAATCACAGCTACTTGGGAGGCTGAGGTGGGAGAATCGCTTGAATCCAGGAGGTGGACGTTACTGTGAGCTGAGATTGCACTACTGCACTCCAGCCTGGGTGACAGACCAAGACATTGTCTCAAGAAAAGAAAACTTTTCCTGTATTTAGTTTACTGTTCTACTGTAGCTGTCTTGAAATTCTTAATAATTTTTAAACAAGAGGTCCTGCAGTATGAAAACTGAACTGTGATTTATCCGTGTTATATCCCTCTATTTCATAAATATTAAGATACTTTCTAATATGATTAAATGTATATATACAGAGGCAAATATTTTTCTTTCAACCTTTTCCCTTTCTTTCCCCTTATTCCTTGGATTTGTTTCTCCTTAACATTGACTATGGTCCATACATATGTGTGTGTGTAGGTCTAGTACTGAGCTCTGTATTGTGTTCCGTTTGCCTTTCCTTGTGCCATACACAATGTTTTAATTACTATAGCTTCAAAATAAAGTTTGATATTTGATCATACAAGTTCCTATCTTCTTCTTTAGAACTGTCTTGGTTATTTTTGTTTTTTTGCTAGTCTATACAAATTTTAAAATCAACTTGTGATGTTAGGATTCTAGGAGTGTTAATCAATTTATTAGAATTGACCCCAACACAATATCAAATCTGACTATCCATGAATATGACATATCTCTTCATTTGTTTAGGTTTTACTTAATGTCTTTTAATAAAGCTTTATAGTTTTTACCAGAAAAGGGCTTACACATCTCCCACTAGATTTTGTTCTAGGATAATATGTATTTTGGTTGTAATTTAAAATAGTATAAATATTTTTAAACTTTTTTATTTATTAAATATTTGTTTCCCGTTAATTTTTCAGTTTAAATATATATACAGTAAAATAGAAAAATACACGTGCACAATTTGTTGAGTTTTGACAAATGCAAACAACCATATAGCTCATACCTCTGTGGAGGCAAGAATGTTTTACATAGTATAATTTTTTAATAACATCTTTAGCTGATCATTTCTGGTATATAAAAATGCAATTAACCTAACACCATAAAAACACTAGAAGAAAACATAGGCAAAACCATCCAGGACATAGGCATAGGCAAGGACTTCATGACTAAAACACCAAAAGCAAAGGCAACAAAACCCAAGATAGACAAATGGGATCTAATTAAAATTCAGACCTTCTGTACAGTAAAAGAAACCATCATTAGAGTGAACCAGCAACCAACAGAATGGAAAAAAATGTTTGCAATCTACCCATCTGACAAAGGGCTAATATCCAGAATCCACAAAGAACTAAAACAGATATACAAGAAAAAAAACAACCCCATTCAAAAGTGGGTGAAGGATATGAACAGACACTTTTCAAAAGAAGACATATAACAAACATATGAAAAAATGCTCATCATCACTGGTCATTAGAGAAATGCAAATCAAAACCACATTGAGATACCACCTCATGCCAGTTAGATCTGGAGACAACAGATGCTGGAGAGGATGTGGAGAAATAGGAACACTCCTACACAGTTGGTGGGAGTGTATATTAGTTCAACCATTGTGAAAGACAGTGTGGCGCTTTCTCAAGGATCTAGAAATAGAAATTTCATTTGACCCAGCAATCCCATTACTATGTATATACCCAAAGAAGTATAAATGGTTCCACTATAAAGACACATGCACATGTATGTTCATTGCAGCCCTGTGTACAATAGCAAATACCTGGAACCAACCCAAATGCCCATCAATGATAGACTGGACAAAGAAAATGTGGCACATATACCATGAATACTACACAACCATAAAAAATGATGAGTTCGTGTCCTTTGTAGGGACTTAGATGAATCTGGAAGCCATCATTCTCAGCAAACTGACACAAGAACAGAAAACCAAACACCACATGTTCTCACTCATAGGTGGGTGTTGAACAAAGAGAACACATAGAGTCAGGGAAAGGAGCATCACACACTGGGGGCAGTTGCGGGGGTTAGGAGAGGGACAGCGGGGGATGGGGAGGGTAGGGAGGGATAACATGGGGAGAAATGCTGGATATAATATACACCTAAAGTAAAATTTAAAAAATGCAATTACCTTTTTATTTTGTAGACAATATACTACCCTTAAATAATGACAGTTTGTTTTGTTTCATTCTAACTCTTATTTTATTTTACTTTTTTTAAACATTACTACATCATCTAGCCCATTTAGTAGAATGTTAAATAGATGTATTAATAATAAACATCTTCATCTATTTTATATTAAACTTAAAAATTTTTACCATTAAGAATAACATTGCTGTAAAGTTTTTGATAATTTACATGATTAAGAAGTTTCTTTCCATTATTAGTTTGCTTAAGATTTTCTAAACCATAAATGGATATTAAATTTTATCTAATGTATCTACTTAGTTCATTATATAGTTTTCATTCCTTAATATGTTAATGGGGCAGGAGGAGTTTAGCCAACTGCATGGTTTGAGAGAGGATAGCCCACACAAGACTGTCCTCACTTTTGACAGCAATTGCAAGTTTAGGGGCTTCCTAAAACCACCCTCGGGTTTGCTAATCCATAAGGACTCCTGGAACTCACTAAAAGTTGTTATAATCATGGTTAGAGTGTATTACAGGAAGGATACACATTAAAATCAAAGAGAGGCACATGGGGCAGAGTTCAGGAAAAGTATCAAACATGTAGCTTCTGTTTTCCTTTCTCCATGGAGTCCTGGACACATTACTTCTCCAATAGCAATGTATGACAATGTGCACAAAGTATTGCTAATGAGGAAAGCTCACCAGAGCCAAGTGCTCAGACTTTTTATTGGGGCTGCACGATGTAGACATGGGTGATTGTGCATATGGCTGATTTCAATCTTTAGTCTCCAACCCCTCCAGACATGACCCAAATCCCCCATGCTAAATCAATTTCTGGTCTTTCTGGTGTAGCCATTCTCCACCATACATAATATTTTTAGACAATCTGGTGACCCAAGGCTCCCAGGCAAACAAAGACACTCCTATCAACCATGACATTCCAACGATTTACCTATCACCTCTCAGAAGCCCAGGACAACGAACAGACTTCTTTATGGACAAGGCTGAATCTTTACTATGTGTGGGGTGAATAACACAAATTTACTATCTAATATTAAATAAACTTTGTATTCCTGAAATGAATTTAACTTGATAATAAAATATTTACTTTTTTATACATTATATAATCTGGTTTTATAAGATTTTGTTTAGGATTTTTATATCTCTGTTCATGAATGAGACTGGTCTGTAAGTTTTCTACTTTATACTGTCCTTGCCTAGTTTTGCTATCAAGATTGTGCTAACCTTATAAAATAAGTTTGGGGATATTTCCTCTTCTTCTATAATCTAAAAGAGTTTTTATAAAATGGAAATTATCATTTATTAAATATTTGGTTGAACTTGTCCTTTCGTAATTGGTAGAACATGTTAAAGAAATAGACACATTAATGGACATGTTCAGGAAAAATGAGTGTTGAATTTTATCTATTTTTTTACATCTTTTAAGATTACCTTATAATTTTTTTCTTCACAATGTTAATGTCATATATTCATAGGTTTTAAACGTTGAACCATTTACTTTTTTTGTTTTGTATGTTGCTGGATTTGATTTGCAAATTTTTTATGAAATAATATTCATAATTCATCTATTTTTATCTTGTATTACTATATTTTATCAAAATTATACTAAATTTATAAACTAAATAATTGTTTTTTCTATAGCAGTTGGTATAAAATAAAGATCTGTTTCTTAAAGATTTAGTATTGCCATAATCAATTACTACAAACTAGGTGACTTAAAATGCTGGAATATATTCTCTCACACTATTGGAGGTCAGACTTCCAAAATATCAAGGTGTCAGCTGGGTTAGGTTTGTTCCTTCTGGAAGCTTTAAGGGAAAACCATTCCATACTTCTCAACTAGTTTCTAGTGTTGCTGGCATGTCTTGGAGTATTTTTTGGCTTATGGTAACATAGTTCCAACCTCTGCCTCCAGTTGCCCATCACCTTCTTTCCTGTGTCTCTCCATGTCATCTCTTCTTACAAGGACAACAGTTATTGCATTTAAAACTCAACCTAAATCCAGGATGATTTCATCTTAATATCCTTAACAAATTATATCTACAAGGACCTTACTGCCAAAAACATGACATTTTAAAGTCTGGGCATCTTTTTAGGGGACACTATTCAATCCATTCCAATTGCCTGAAATACAAAAATATGCCAGCTCTAATTCCAAAGTATAAAAGAAAAAGTCTTCCTAAATAAGACTTTTGAATTACTTGATACTTTGTCTCCGATCTGAGGAAATGAAGTATATCTGAGGTGGATTTGCTTTAAAAAGTACTTCACTGGATACAAGTGGATGAGTAGAGAAGAAAGAGCATTAACAGACATTAGTGGTGGCTTCTGGAAAGGGCGATTACTAATCAGATCATCTGTTAAGGCTGCTGGACAGTTTAATGTGCAAATGTAAATAAAACTAATAATATCTCCATGGAACATTAAAAAATGCTTAATCAAGATTGACTCAGTATTGAGAGTCTTTGTGTGTTTTGTGCTGCTATAATTTAATACCCAAGATTAGGTAATTTATACAGGACAGAAATTTATTTCTCACAGTTCTGGAGGCTGGAAAGTCTAAGATCAAGGTACCAATAGGCTGGGTGTCTGAGGACGGCCCAGTCTCCACTTCCAAGATGACACCTTGAATGCTGCATCCTTCAGAAGGGAGAAACTCTGTTCTTTACATGACAGAAGAGCAGAAGAGAGAGAACCCACTCTTGAAAGTTATTTTGGTAGTTGCATCAATTATTCATAAAGCTAGAGTCCTCACAGCCTAAACACCTCTCATTAAGCCCCACCTCTCAACACCATTGCACATTGCATTGGGGATTAGATTCCAATAAATGAATTTGGAGGGACCAAAACATTCAAACTGAGACATTGAATTTCTGCTGGAACTAATAACTTTAATAACTTTGTTAGATGAATAATAGATAGATAGAATAGAACCAATAAGCATTTCACTAAAGTCAGCCCCAACCTCTTTCAGATGCAAATAATTTAGAGTGATTTATTGGCATGATTTAACTTTAATTAGAAATTGAGAAGTGAGTAGCTATGTTCTAATATTTAATAATATATTTAAATATATAACTATACCAACCTCCTAGAATATTGCCTCTTGTTACTATGTTTCTCTGGAAACATTTTTCTTGGATTTCCTAAAAGGTTCTCTAGAAGAGGAAGTAGTCTAGAAAATGAACTTAAAACAACTTGTAATTGTTTAAAAGCAACATTTCACAAATTCTAATTATAAGAACTTCCAACCAAAATTACTATCAGAAAAAATATATGGACATCCACTGGGGCCTCTATGGAATGGAGAGTGTTGGGATCCCTTTCATCTCTAAGATTTTGTGAAGTCCCTGAGCTATGGAAGAGTGAGCTGAGAATCTTTAGCATTCCCAAGTGAAGGGAACTAAGGCAGCCGATTTAGCAATGTGGAAGGTAATGCTTCAGGATCTTGTTAGAAACCCATACCCCAAGGCAAAAGGTGGCCCAGGTAGCAATAACACAGAATAATATAATAAAAAGATACCAGTTTTACAAGCAGGTAGATCTGTCTTTGAATCCTGGCTCTTCCATCTCTGTGTCTCTATTCTGTCATATACCTTAATTAAAATTCAAATGAGATAAACATGCGAAGTACCTGAACCTGAACACTAGGTGCACAAAAAATGGTAGGTGGTATTATTTGTAACTAGGAAAGAAAAACAAAATTGCTGCATAAATGCCAGAAATTTTAGTCATCAATTAACACTACTTACAGAGAATGTATATGCTTTTAAAATTTATGATAATTTTTTTCTCTTATTATAAAGAGGATTGTAGCAGCCTAAAATTATCATAACATGGAAAATATTTGCACATGTCAACATGGCAACACCTCTAGTTGTGGGCTGTTCATGAAAATACATGCTGCTCATGCTGCTTCTGAGAAATTGAGTTACTATTATCTTTCCCTCTACATTTCACTTCCCAAACAAGATAATATTTCACATGCATTTGTATGTATTTTGTTTTTGTTTTTGCTTGTTTGTTTTCAGCTGGGGTCTCCCTCTGTCTGGAGTGTAGTGGTGTAATCACTCCGACTGGAGTGTAGTGGTGTTATCACAGCTCACTGCAGCCTCAACCTCCAAGGCTCAAGCGATCCTCCCATCTCAGACTCCTAATTAGCTGGGACCACAGGCACATGCTATCATGCTCAGCTCTTCATTTTTTGTAGGAACAGGGTCTCACTATGTTGCCCAACTGGTCTCAAACTTTTGGACTCAAGTGATCCTCCTGCTTTGGCTTCCCAAAGTGCTGGGCTTACAAGCATGAGCCACTGTGCCTGGTCACATCTGTATGTTAAAGAAAATATTCTTTTTGTCTTTGGAAGAAATACTTAGAAAAAGTGTATTATCATTAATTTTAAAAATTATTATACTCTCATTCATATTGAGTTATTTTTGCTTGAGTGGGTCAAATGTCAGCTTTCTTGCTGCAAGACTTGATTAAAACAATATGAAATTGGTGCCTGAATTTTCAAATAGTTCCATTGTCTTGGGTACTTTAAAAATATAAAAATAGCATAACATTTGGTGAGTTGAATAGGGCTAGTTTTCATAAATTCATACTATTGGGAGACAATTTTCCATGGGTCTCTCAACATTTCAGCACATCTGGCAGAAGCACCCATTGCCTTTTGTTACAGAGTATCCTTTCAAGGACATTTGTATAGAGAACAACCTTGACAGATAATGTTTCCCTCTGGAGCACAGGACAACCATATACGCTCTCTAGTATAATAAGTATTTTTCTCATTGGAGCAAAAAACAGGTATGCTTACTGCCCATTATAAAATAGATCAGAGTTCTTCTTTAACATAACCCACTGCTTGTGCAGATATCATCTGGCCTTTTTTCAGATGCCCTTCAGAAGTTGGGACTTCAAAAACTGGTACAAAATGCTAATAATCTGGCTACTACTGTTGCTGTGAATAATAAACTCCTTTGTCTCTGACCCAGGAGTCTTCTGTTTCCTACTAGCATCCATGAGACTGTGGCAGAATAACTTGGTTGCAGATAGGGTAAAAATATCAGACCCTTTGAAGTTCTTGACAAATATCTGAAACATTTATTTGATCACCGTATTAGTCTGTTTTCATGCTGCTTATAAAGACACACCCGAGACTGGGTAATTTACAAAGAAAAGAGGTTTAATGGTCTCACGGTTCTACACGGCAGGGGAAGCCTCACAATCATGGCAGAAGGCAGAGGAGGAGCAAAGGCACATCTTACATGGTGGCAGCCAAGAGGGTGTGTACAGGAGAACTCCCATTTATAAAGCCATCAGATCTCATGAGACTTAGTTACTCCATGACTCACTTATCTCCACCTGGCCCCACCTTTGACATATGGGGATTATTACAATTCAAGGTGAGATTTGGGTGGGGCCATGGCCAAACCATATCAATCACTAACAAAAGGGACTAAGGGAAGTCTTAAGAAAGTGAGTGGGGACCTTGGGAAGCTCTTTTCTCCATTTTAGTAAGTTCACATTGAGAGAAATGTCTCAATTGTTTCCATCTCTTTAATGCTGAAAACCCTGGGAGAGGGCTAGGAAGAAAAAAAAAACATACTGTAAAGGGGGAAAAGCCTTACTATAAAGAGGCGTGCACTAGGATCTAGGAATTTCAGGATCTTGTATAATTCTAACTCTATTAGTGGAGCCTTGGCCAGGTTACTTAGCCACTTAGAAGTTGCATGGTATCATTTTTATGGTCCTTTTCAAGTTCTATAGTCTATGATCATCTACTCTTGAAGCTGTCATGATTCCCTTAAATGAAATTTTGGCTACACAATTTCTTTGTGAAAGGTTATCTCTCAATTAGTTTCAGTTATAGTACCTAAGTTTTTAGTGTCTGTGTTTTATATCAGACTTTGTTACTCACACAATGCCAATCACTAGGAACCCTTTTGGTGACTTAAAAATAATAGACTGGACAGGGAAAATGTGGCACATATACACCATGGAATACTATGGGACCATAAAAAACAATGAGTTCTTGTCCTTTGTAGGGACATGGATGAACCTGGAAACCATCATTCTCAGCAAACTGACACAAGAACAGAAAATCAAACACTGCATGTTCTCACTCATAGGCGGGTGTTGAACAATGAGAACACATGGACACAGGCGGGGAGCATGACACACTGGGGTCTGTGCGGGGGGAACTAGGGGAGGGACAGCAGGGGGTGGGGAGTTGAAGAGGGACAATATGGGGAGAAATTCCAGATATAGGTGATGGGAAGGAAGGCAGCAAACCACATTGCCAGGTACGTGCCTATGTAACAATCTTGAATGTTCTTTACATGCACCCCAAAACCTAAAACGCAATAAAAAAAAATCCATGCCTTCAATACAAAGCTAAGTACAGAGTTAGGTCCAAAACTGTTCAAGCAATCTAGCTGAAATTATGAGATTTGGGAAAATGTCATCATTTCTGAAGAGGGGTAGTTCAGTGGTTAGAAATACATATTCTGAAGGCAAACAACAGGGTTTCCTAACTTGGCTCTGCCACTGACCTGCCTTGGGCAAATTACCTAACCTATTTGTGGTTCAGTTTTCTCATCTATAAAGCAGAGATATTTATTATATCTATAAAGCATCAAGAAACAGGGCCTGGTACAAAGCAATTCTGGATCAATGTTAGTTGTCTGCATGAGATCATGTCAGAAAAGATAATTAGTTCTGTTAAAAATAGCAAAGGCAGAAAACAATAATTCTATCATGGTAAACCATTGATCCCCCAATTGCTTTCAAAAAAGCTGATTAGCCTAAGATAATGAAGAGGTATTTTCTGCAACTCCATCTGTAGCTGGGTGGTGGGGTATGTGAGACCCTGGAGCTACCCAAGTCTGACCTCTTCTTTCCCACTTTCTCAACCACCTTAAATAGTAAACCACCTTAAATAGATGTTAAATCTGGGTAATCTTACTAAGCACCAAAAACAAAATCCCTTTAATGAGCTTTTGATGAATCAACAGATTCAGCAAATGCCTTTCCCTTCTTAACTAAAATACTTATATTTTTAAAGTACGTAAGGTAACAGAACTACTTGAAAAATCAGGAACCAATATCATATTTTTCCAGTGAAGTCTTACAGCAAGAAAATTGGTATTTGACCTACTTGAGCAAAAATAACTCAATATGAAAGAGAACATTGTAATTTGTAAAAGGATAATGGGTCTTGCCAGGTACAATAGTTCACACCTATAATCCCAGCAATTTGGGAGGCCAAGCGGGGTGGATCACTTGAGGTCAGGAGTTCGAGACCAGCCTAGCCAACATGGTAAAACCCCATCTCTACTAAAAATACAAATATTAGCCAAACGTGGTGGTGATCACCTGTAATCCCATCTATTTGAGAGGCTGAGGTAGGAGAATCACTTGAACCGAGAGGCAAAGGTTGCAGTGAGTTGAGATTGCGCCACTGCACTCCAGCCTGGGTAACAAGAACAAGACTCTGTCTTTGAAAAAAAAAAAAAGTGAAGAGTGGGGGTCTACACTTTTCTGAAGGATTTCTTCCTAAGAATGGTTTTCCAGGGAAGTAGAGTTGGGCTGCTGCCCTCTTGTGATTCTGATAACCATTATGCCTTAAGATCATGCAGAATAAGGACCCACCTTCCATACTTCACTATGGTATGATACGAATAATATCAGTGATAACTAGCATGGCAGTTTGCAAAGCTCTTTCCTGTGTTTTTCATTTGAGCTTCACAACAACACAGTGAGGACATAAAGTGGGACGAATACGTGATTTAAAATAAGAATTCAATGGTTTGATAACTTACCAAAAGCATGCTAAGTTCCTACCACATTCTAGGCACTGTACTAGGTGATGGAGGTTCCATGGCAACCAAGAGAGACAGTCCTTGCCCTGACTCTGCAATTTTCTTGCTATGTGATATGGGGCTAGGCAACCAAACTCTCTGTGCTCATTACTTATGCACAGGACTAATACAAGCAACAAATGGGAGACAAGAGGTAAAAACTTGTTACAAATCATAAAGCACTAGAAAAATTATGGCTTGTACTAGCTATAGAGGCACAGGATTAAGCAATTTACATTCTATTACTTCATTTAACCCTCACCAAAATTAGTATCATGGTTTACATTTTTCAGGAAAAGAATCCTGAGTAACTTGCCCAGGACTTGCATTAGTGTGTGGTATTGCTGAGGCCTGAGTCAGGTCTCATGGGCCCCACATTCCATGCTTTTCATTACTTCAGTACATTTATACCTCAAGGGGTCTCATCAACTGATAAATATTCCTAATGTGAAAATACCAAAGGGAGGAGTAATTTTCCCATAACTACTATGGAATGTTCAAACCAAGGCCTTTTCATTCACAAACCCAGATATCATCCTGGTAGCCTCAGCTTCTTGGCTCTTAGTCAAGCGTCATCATAAGCTTGTACTTGTATCTATCTTTTTTTGGCTAAAAACATTGATTGGGGTAGGTGAGAACTGAGTGCCTATAAACATGTTGGGGCTGGGGGTTTCTTTAGCGTTCTGATTATGATCTTTTCCTTCTGGCCTTTTATATTAGCAATCTAAGCAGCAAATATGCATAACCTTATGACTAATTCACATTGTAACATATCTAGAGCAGAGCAGCAAAGGGGAAGTGTGGCAATTTGTAAAGTTGTGAGTATGTGTATGTACAGCCAATTGTATACTTTTAAAGCCAGGAGACATTTAACACTTCCTAGAACCTGGGATTTTTCTGAAACAAAGAATCAGGTGGATATTTCATATTAACTTTTAAAAATTCAAAGAAATCAAAACCATAGTACACAGTATACACACTAATAATAATGAGATTATGCCTAAAAGCACTTGGGAGACAAAAATAATTATAAGGAATATATAGTTTTGAGTCACTCTAATATGGAGGATTGGCTCTAAAATCAGCAATATGTATGTTGAAAATGCCTTTAATCACCCATAGAGTATGCTGATCATACAGATTTTTAAAACAAATAATGCATTTAATTTCTTTGTCAATAGCCATGAAAACTTTAAAACCACTCACATATTCTTTCCAGTGGTTATGGAACTTCTGCAGCTGGTTTTTCTGGCTTAACTGTAACTCCTGTGCATGTCATAGCATTGGTAGTACTGAGAAATGTCTACTCAAGGTGTATTGTTAATTTAACAAACTTTAAATGTATGCATGACATGGCTTCATTTTACCCTTAAATATTTTCATTATTAAGCAAGAGAAGATGAAAAATAAGCCAACATATTGAATTTTTAAAACAACCATTAAACAAACTTACCAAGGCACAATAAAAACAAAGTTAAAGAAAGATATTGATGAATTAGAAAACAAAATTGGTTAAATTAAATAATCCAAAAGCAGGTTTTAGAAGATGAATAAATAAAATGGAAAGGTTTTGAAAGCTCACCAAACAACTACAATATAAGCTCTGTGAAGCCTAATACCTGGCCTATAAGCACACAATAAGTATTATCTAAATGAATGAAGATATTTTAAAAATTAGGAATAGGGAAGATGAAGAGGCAGAATAAAAGTGAGATGTTTAGTGGCCAAGACTAAAGGTGGTGCACATAATTTCTGCCCATATCTCAGGGGCCAGAGCTCAGTCACTTGGCTGCACTGGACAAAGCAAGGGCTGGGAAAGGCCATCTTCCTGTTTCTGGGAAGAAAATGAAATGATTTAGTTCTCTGCAATAGACAATGTCTGGATATTATTTCCTTTCCTGTATTCATTTGTTCTCACTCTGCTATAAAGAAGTGAGAGACTGGGTAATTTATAAAGAAAATTATGCCAAGTCAGGCTGGGTAATTTTTAAAGAAAAGAAATATAATTGGCTCATGGTTCCACAGGCTATACAGGAAGCATGATGACTTCTGGGGAGGCTCATAAAACTTTTGATCATGGCAGAAGGCAAAGAGGAAACAGGGATGTCTTCCATGGCTGGAGCAGGAGCAAGAGAGAGGTGGGAAGATGTCACACACTTTTACACAACCCAATCTCACAAGCACTCACTCACAAGCATGAGAGCAGCACTGAGGGGGAAACTTGTGCCCATGATCCAATCACCTCCCACCAGACCCTACCTCCAACACTGAGGATTAAAATTGAGCATGAGATTGTGGGGACACAGATCCAAACCATATCTCTCCACCTCTGGATCATCCAAATCTCATGTCCTTCTCATGTTGCAAAATACAATCATGCATTCCCAACAGTCCCCCAAAGTCTTAATTCATTCCAACATTAACTCAAAAGTTCAGTCTCATCTGAGAGAAGGCTAGTCCCTTCCACCTATGAGCCTGTGAAATCAAAAACTAATTAATCACTCCCAACATACGAAGGGTGGATCTGGGGGTATAGGCATTGGGTAAATACCCCCATTTCAAAAAGAAGAAATAAGACAAAAGAAAGGGTTACAGTCCCCATGCAAGTCCAGGATCCAGCAGGGCAGTCATTAAATCTTAAAGCTCCAAAATGATCTCCTTTGACTCCATTTCTCACATCCAGGGCACACGGGTATGAGGGGTAGGCTCCCTGAGCCTTGGGCAGCTCTGCCCCCATGTCTCTACAGCTGTACCTACAGTGTTTCCAGGTTGAAAATGCATGCTGGAAAATGCATGCTTGGTGGCTCTACCATTCTTTGGTCTGAATGATGGTGGTCCTCTTCTTACAGCTTCACTAGGTGGTACCCCAGTAGGGACTCTGTGTGGGGACTACAACCCCACATTTTCCCTCCACACTGCCCTAGTAGAGGTTGTCCATGAAGGCTCCACCCCTGTAGCAGGCCTCTGCCTGGACAGCAAGGTTTTTCCATACATTCTCTGAAATCTAGGTGGAAGCTCCCAAGTCTCCACTTTTGCACTCTGTGCACCTGCAGATTTAACATCATGTGGAATCCACCAAGGCTTACAGCTTGCACCTTCTGAAGCAGTGGCCTGAGTACCTAGGCCCCTTTAAGACATAGCTGGAATTGGAGCAGCTGAGAAACAGGGAACAGTGTCCTGAGGCTGCACAGGGCAGTGGGGCCCTGAGCCTGGCACACAGAACCATTCTTCCCTCCTAGGCCACTGGGCCTGTGATGAGAGGAGCTGCCATGAAGGTCTCTGAAATGCCTTGGAGGCCTTTTCCCACTGTCTTGGCTGTCATTTGGCTCCTTTTTACTTATGCAAATTTCTGCAGCCTGCTTGAATGCCTTCGCTAAAAATGGTCTCTTCTTTTCTACCACAAGACCAGGCTGCAAATTTTCTAAACTTTTATTCTCTGTTTCCCTTTTAAATATAAGTTCCAGTTTTTGGTCATTTCTGAAGCAGCCAGGTCATTCTTGAATGCTTTGCTGCTTAGAAATTTCTTCCAGCAGATACCCCAAATCATCACTTTCAAGTTCAAAGTTCCACAAATTTCTACAGCAGGGGCATAATGCTGCCAGGTTCTTTGCTAATGCATAAAAAAATTGACCTTTGTTCCAATTCCCAATAAATTCCATCTGAGACCTCATCAGCTTGGACTTTATTATCCATATCACTATCAGCATGTCAGTCACAAGTCAAGCAGCCTCTACAGAGTTCTAAACTTTCCCTCATCTTCCTGTCTTCTTCTGAATCCTCCACACTCTTCCAATCTCTGCCCATGACCCAGTTCCAAAATCACTTTCAGATTTTCAGGTATTTACAGCAATGTCCCACTCCTCAGTACCAATTTTCTGTGCTAGTACATTCTCACACTGCTATAAAGAAATACCTGAGACTGGGTGACTTGTAAAGAAAAGAGGTTTAATGGGCTCACAGTTTCACAGGCTATACAGGAAGCATTACAGCTTCTGAGGATCTGAACACTCCAAACCTGGTTCAGTTTCCTCTCAGGAAACTTTCAATCATGGTAGAAGGTGAAGGAGAAGCAGGCACATCTTACATGGCCAGAGAAGGATGAAGAGAGAGGAGGGGGAGAGAGGCCACACATTTTTAAACAAACTGATCTCAGGAGCACTCACTCACTATCACAAAATCAGCACCAAGTGGGAAACCCACCCTCATAGTCCAATCACCTCCCACCAATCGCCACTTGAATTACAATTGACACGTGTTTGGGGTGAGGACACAAATTCAAATCATTTCATTTCCCTTTCATCTCTAAACATGTTCCTTGTCTATAACTCTGTTAGGTCTTTACCACTTGAGATTGTGTGCATCTTTTCACAGTTTATCTTTCCCAACCAGATGGTAAGGTGCATGAGAAGAGAAATCATGTCATGCCCTAAATTTCTTGTCATAAACAACACCCAGCATAGGGCTCTGTGTACTCAAAAACTCCTCACTCCTACAGAGTGCATTTCAATTTACAGAGTGTCTCCACAGATTTATCTCATTGTTGATTTCTGAAGTGGAAAACCAATATTTCTGACTTTATGATATACGAATGTTTGGATGAGCTACAGAAGGTTGAGCAAAGCAAATGTTTCCATTCCATCTAGTTCAGCCACATAGACATAACCTTTTTCTTTCTCTCTAAAATAAACTCAACTGAGTCATACTGCATTTTTCTTTTATTACTGCTGCCATTTTATTTAAATGTTTGCATCCATATTCCTAAGTGAGATGATATTTCCTTTTTTGTGATATATTTTCTATGCTATGTATCAGACTTATCTTAGAAAGTAATAACTCCAAGATGGCAGAGTCATGCACAGAAGGAGCCCCAATCTTTGCATATTTTCTTGGAGGACATCTGCCAGGAGGGCTGCCTGGCTCAAATCGGATTTTGACATGAGTGAGAAATAGAGTTTATTATGGTAAGTCACATCACGGTAAGATTGCGGGTTCTTGTTACAGTAGCAAGCATTGCTTTTCCTGACTCAGTTTCTTGTCATCTCAGGTCCTGCCATCATCCTAGGTGACTTCTGTGCCCACAGCAATGACCTTTCCAAAACCTTAGCCATTCCTCTTAACCTCATTACCCTTTGTAACTTCATTTCCTCTACTGCCATTTAGCCACGGTCCTAGAACTTGTCATCCTCTAGAGCTTCCCAGTCACATCTATTCTTCACCATCATATGGTTCTCTTGCCAACTTTTCTGTTAGGCCTTTCCTCCTTCAATTCCTTCCCACCCATCTTATTCTCAGTGGCTATGAGCTCACATATTATTGGACTAATCTATCACTTCCCTCTCACTCTCATTAAATGACCTGTATTTCACAAAAACGATGTGATCTTCAGGCAAAGATTCCCCTCACTCCCTACACAGTCCTCCAAATCTTGTGTCTACACCGATCCTCTTCTCCATTGCTCTTCTCTGAAAAAAACAGCTGTTCATCCTCCCTTCCCATGCACTCACTGTCTTCCTTCCTGTTGTGTCATGCATTTGTTCCACTCTTTGTGACCTGTCTTAGCTAGATCTTCATTCTCTCCTCTACTGGCTTCTCTACCCTGGCCTTTAGATATGCCTTAACTTGAACTTCATGGCTCTCTTTATTCTGCATCCTTCTGCATAGTCAAGGATCTATTTTTTGTTTGCCATCTTTCCATCCAAACTTCTTGAAAGAGATGTCTGCACTTTCTCATTTCTCATGCGTTCCTCAACACCCCACTGCCATTTGTCTCTCTCCTCCACTTAACAATTTGTGCCAAGGTTATCTGTTCCTAAATCTATTGGACATTTCCAGGCTTTCTCTCCCTTGATCTCTGAAGTATGTGGCCCTCTTGGACACTGTCTCTCCTTCTCCTCATTTGACTTCAGTGATACTATCTTCCTCCTCTGGATTTGCTCTCATCTCTTTGGTCCTTTCTTTTCTGGCTTCTGCTCT
Organism: Saguinus oedipus; assembly: GCA_031835075.1. NCBI lineage: Eukaryota > Metazoa > Chordata > Mammalia > Primates > Cebidae > Saguinus > Saguinus oedipus. The sequence goes on along the minus strand of CM063177.1, from coordinate 31,887,778 downwards.
TCTAACTGCTTAAACATCGCTGTCTCCACTGTTCCATCCTCTTCTGTTCTCTTGCCACATAGTCTCTGATTTATTTCATCCACTCCCATGTCTTGAATGCCTAAATAAATGCTGATGACCAGAATCTAAATCTCTGGCTCAACTTTAATTTCTGAGCTCCAGGCACCTGCATACATCTTTGTACTAATCTTTCCTCTTTGATGCCCTACAGGCTGCTCAAACTCAACATGTCCAAAACAAAACAAACTTTCTTCTCCTTCAACATCTTAAAGAATTGCATCCTTTCCTGCACCACCCAAGCTGTGAATCGTAAAGTCAGCCTCCATGCTCTCTTCTACCCTCCTCCATCTAATCACTCACCAATCTTGTCAAGACCACGGTTTAAATAACTATCAAATACATCCCCCTCTCTAGCTCTATCACCACTTCTCAGTTCAGGCCTGCATCATTTCCTCCCAATTACTTTTATAATGCCCTAACTCATCTGCCTTTTCCTCTTTACTGCAGTCAAAAAGCTCTTACTAAATTACAAATCTACTCATATCACTCCAGCTGCTAAAATCTGTTCAAAGAAAAATTAGACAAATTTAATTTAATAGAGTCTAATTGAGCAAAGAATAATTCACAAATCAGGCAGCCTCCTGAACCAGGCTGAAACAGTCTCCAGCATTGCCTTGTGATAGAAAAAGTAAAAGGAAAGTGCTATACAGAAACAGAAGTGAGGTACAGAAATGGCTGGATTGGTTGCAGCTTGGCATTTGCCTTGAATGTAATTTGAACAGTTGGCCACCTTTGTTTAACGAAAACTTGGAGATTGGCACTAGAGTAGGTTACAGCCTGTTTACATACTCGGTTAGGTTACAGCTATGTAGGAGAAACCTTTAGGCTGAACTTGAAATATGCAAGGAGGTAGCTTTAGATGAAGCTGAATTTAGCAAACACTTCCAAGACTGACCCCATAGCTTTCAGAACAAGGTGGAAATGCTGGGCATGGCACCTTTTACACTGACATCTGCCTCCTTTCCAGGCTTCCCCTCTGCAGAGCCTCTACCTCGACCCATCTTCAACTGTGGTCTGGCAAGAGCAAACTATTTTCAATTTCTTGAATGCACTTCTTTTTCCCCAGTCCCTCAGCCTTTAACCATACTATTTTCTTGGGCTGGACTGATATCCCCACCTTCCCACACCACTTCACTTTACAAACTGTTTCTTCAGGGCTTGCTCTGGGATACTATATCCTCAAGGAGGCCTCTCTAGACATTCGGCACCACCACCATTCTTTGTTCTCTTACAGCACCTTGTGCATACTTTATTAATGGACTCATGTGATTCTGAAATAATTTGTCTAATTTCAATCAATTATAAAATCCTAAAAATTGTGCCTCTTCAATATCTCCAAACTCCTGCCTTCCTCTTTTACCTCAGCCAGTGTAAAGGTCCTCTACCTGGTTTTCCTGATATCATTTCTGTCCCCCACCCATTTCAAAATTAGCACCAGAGGGGTCTGTTTCATATGCAAATTGAATGTCCCTTTCATGCTTCAAAAGGATCCTTTAAGGAGGGTTTAAATCAGGGTTAAATAGGTATTTGGAAAATGTTCCTTTAACACGAATAAGGTCAAAAATGGCTTCATAGAAGTGGAATTTCTGTTAGGTCTTTTAAATTAATAGACTATCAGTCAATGGACAATGCTAGGGAGTACATTCTTGAAAGAATCTTTAAAGAATCTGAGTAGGCCAGATTAGAGTGAGTTGCTTAAATGGTAGAATTATGGGAGATAACACTGGAAACATTGCCCGAAGCTGCAAGGAGAATTTTGAATGCAATCCTGAAGAGTTGCAGCATCACAAGTGTTCTATGCAAGACAAAATTTAGTTCTGCATCTAATTTCCCTATTTGAAACTAATACAGCTTAAGAAAGTTAAATAGGAAATGAAAGGAATGTTTATCAGGTGTCAGGTCATATACAGGGTCTCAAAAGATATGCTATGTCACAGAAATGTCAAAAGAGTCCAGGATTGCTGTTGAGAGAAAGCTGAGTGGACAAAGAGATATAAATTTAAGAGCTACAATTTGAATGTCTTGATGTGAAAATAACTAAGACTTATACTGACATAGAAAAAAAAAATTTAAGAAAATTGTTACTGTATTTTTTAAAGAAAATCATTACTTACCTTATTTGACCAAAGGCAGTAGTATTTGTTTAAATACTGATACTTAAGTGTATATTAATGCTATTTGATTTTTTAAAAAACTTTAGTTATTAAGAACAAACTGCCATTCACAATTGCTACAAAGAAAATAAAATACCTAGGAATACAACTCACTAGGAATGTAAGGGACCTCTTTAAGGAAAACTACAAACAACTGCTCAACGAAATAAGAGAGGACACAAACAGATGGAGAAACATTCCATATTTGTGGTTAGGAAGAATCAATATTGTGAAAATGGCTATACTGCCCAAAGTAATTTACACATTCAAAGCTATCCCCATCAAACTACCATTGACTTTCTTCACAGAACTGGAAAAAAACACCATGAATTTCATATGGAACCAAAAAAGAGCCCGCATAGCCAAGTCAATTCTAAGCAAAAAGAACACAGCGGGAGGCATCACGCTACCAGACTTCAAACTATACTACAAGGCTACAGTAATCAAAACAGCATGGTACTGGTACCAAAACATAGATATAGACCAATGGAACAGAACAGAAACATCGGAGGCAACACAACATATCTACAACCATATTATCTTTGATAAACCAGACAAAAACAGGCAATGGGGAAAGGATTCCCTATTTAATAAATGGTGTTGGGAAAACTGGCTAGCCATGTGCAGAAAGCAGAAACTGTACCCCTTTCTGACACCTTACACTAAAATTAACTCCAGATGGATTAAAGATTTAAATGTAAGACCTGACACCATCAAAACCCTAGAAGAAAATCTAGGTAAAACCGTTCAGGACATAGGAGTAGGCAAGGACTTCATGAACAAAACACCAAAAGCATTGGCAACAAAAGCCAAAATAGACAAATGGGACCTAATCAAACTCCACAGCTTCTGCACGGCAAAAGAAACAGTCACTAGAGTGAATCGGCAACCATCAGAATGGGAAAAAATCTTTGCAGTTTACACATCTGACAAAGGGCTGATATCCAGAATTTACAAAGAACTCAAACAGATTTACAGAAAAAAAAAAAAACAAGCCCATTCAAAAATGGGCAAAGGATATGAACAGAAACTTTACAAAAGAAGACATACATGAGGCCAACAAACATATGAAAAAGTGCTCATCATCATTGGTCATTAGAGAGATGCAAATCAAAACCACATTGAGATATCATCTCACACCAGTTAGAACGGCGATCATTAAAAAATCTGGAGACAGCAGATGCTGGAGAGGATGTGGAGAAATAGGAACACTCTTACACTGTTGGTGGGAGTGTAAATTAGTTCAACCATTATGGAAGACAGTGTGGCGATTCCTCAGGGACCTAGAAATAGAAATTCCATTTGACCCAGCAATCCCATTACTGGGTATCTATCCAAAAGACTATAAATCGTTCTACTATAAGGACACATGCACACGAATGTTCATTGCAGCACTGTTTACAATAGCAAAGACCTGGAACCAACCCAAATGCCCATCGATGATAGACTGGACTGGAAAAATGTGGCACATATACACCATGGAATATTATGCAGCAATCAAAAATGATGAGTTTGTGTCCTTTGTAAGGACATGGATGAATCTGGAGAACATCATTCTCAGCAAACTGACACAAGAACAGAAAAAGAAATACTGCATATACTCACTCATAGGTGGGTGAGAAAAATGAGAACACATGGACACAGAGAGGTGGTTTACTATACACTGGGGACTGTTGGGGGAAATGGGGGAGGGACAGCGGGGGGGCTGGGGAGGATAGCCTGGGGATGAATACCAAGTGTCGGTGAAGGGGAGGAAGGCAGCAAAACACACTGCCATGTGTGTACCTATGCAACTATCTTGCACGTTCTGCACATGTACCCCAAAACCTATAATGCAATAAAAATTTTAAAAAATAAATAAATAAATAAATAAATAAAATAAAAATAAATAAAAAATAAAAAACTTTAGTTAAAACAAATTTAATAGAGTTCATGTGAGCAAAGGACAATTCCCAAATCAAGCAGCCCTCAGAATCAGAAGGGGTTCCTAGAACTCCACTTGGCAACCTGGCAGTATTTATGGACAGAAAAGGCTGAAGAAAACAGAAAGAAGGAACAAAAAGCAGATTGGTTGTTTCAAAGCTACTGTCCTTGTAAAGGTTAAAGCAGAGGGGGCTTCCTTATTATGCTACTAAAACTGGCCTGTTTGGGATTTGGGCTATTATTGCTCTCCCTTGGAAGGTCAGAAAACTTAGTTTTTATCTGGTGCTATGGAACTTTAGCATTAGTGACTCCATTTTGGTTTGTTCTGTTGGGGCCTGGTGCAGAAGCTCAGTTCCAAAGCAATGGCTTCCCGTTATTTTATTTAACACACTGTAGAGAATGAAAAATATCTTTTCTTCAACCATCCCTAGGTTCACAGCAGAAACCCCTATAACAAAACAGATTAACAAGGGAAGAGTATATACATTTATTTAATATGCTTTTTGTGACACAGGGGCCTTCAGAAACTAATACAAAAAGAAACAAGTAAACTTGTATATTTTTACACTTAGGTTTGATGAAGAGGTAGATAGTCATAAAGAGGTATGACTAGACAAAGAGGGTATGATCTAATTGTAATAAACAGGGGAGTTTAGCAAGGTCTGTTCAGATTCTTCCCTGTGTCCCTGTCTTCAGAGATAAGAATGTTCTTTCCCTCCAGGTATAGGAAGGATGCCTCTTGAATAAGGATATTTTCTCTAGGGAGAAGAGTTGAGGGAAGGTTGAGCATGGCTTCTGCTTCCTCTGTTTTCTCAAATTCCAAGCGTCCATATTTTGGGATAGCATGTCTGAAGCCCACAGCTATTCTAAAATAACCAGATTCTCATGACAACAATTTAATTGGTGAGAAGAGATAACAACTACAATAAAATGAGAAAAAGGGTGCCATAATTTAAAAAGAAAAAATGCTACAAAAATGTATTGTCTCTAGAGAAAGTAATGGGTTGTTTAAGACTATGTTCTGGTGTGTAGAAGCTTGGTTATCAAATTCAAGTGCTCAGAGGAAGATGCTTTATTCTCTGTTTATCAAAAAATAAATAGTTCTGCATTAGGAAAAGTTGCTGCCTAATGATATGAATCATCTTTGACTGGCTAAGAGTTAAACCATTGAGTTTTAACTTTTTAATCTGCTTGAAGACTGGAAAAGGGTGAATTAATGTAGTTTCAGTTATTTATTATTATCATTTTTTTAGACAAAGTTTCACTCTTGTCCCCCAAGCTGGAGTGCAATGGCATAATCTCAGCTCACTGCAACATCCACCTCCAGGGTTCAAGCGATTCTTCTACTTCAGCCTTCTGAGTAGCTGGGATTATTGGCATGCACCACTATGCCCAGCTAATTTTTGTATTTTTAGTAAAGATGGAGTTTCACCATTTTGGCTGGGGTGGACTTGAACTCCTGACTTCAAGCAATCCACCTGCCTTGGCCTCCCAAATTGCTAGGATTACAAGTGTGAACCACCGTACTTGGCCTTCTGTTATTATTTTTAAAGGCTTTTAAAAAACAATAGATTGATAATAGAAACACCTGGATTAAATTTCGTGATCTGCAATGATTTCAGAGCTTTATGCTGACCCATTTTATCAAACAGTCAACAAATTTGTCTTATCATTAAAAAGAAAATCTGGACACTAATGAGATACATATTTTGAAAACTTAAAGTTATGCATTTCTCAGAAACCTATTAGTTATGATTCAGAATGTGAGTTTTAATAATATTATGGGATATTTTATGACATCTTAAAGTAACATTTAAGAGTAGGTGAAATGGAGTTATAGTGGATTGAATGTGGTTATCTCCCTCCCTGTATTAATCTGGCATTTACTGAAATGGCAACACCTTTAGGAGTAACACAGAAGGGTAATCTCTCGTGGTTACATACCGTTTAAGAAATACTGGTGATAGTAATGATTTAAACTTAATGTTAGAAATTGAGCTGAATGATAAAACATAACGTGTTTTTAGACTGCAAATGACACATATTAGCAGACTTCAAACGGTGAGAATCTAAAAAATATATTAGTGTAGCAGAGAAGGACCAAAGCTTTCCTAGACTAGCACTAAATTATTATGAAACCGCATTTTAATAAAAAAGAAAAAAAGAAAAGAGAGAAAAGAGAGAAAAATAAAAAAAAAACAGAGAGAGGGAGAGAGGAAGGAAGGAAGGGAGGGAGGGGAGGAGGGAGGGAGGGGAGGAGGGGAGGAGAAGAGACATGGAAGGAGAAGAGAGAAAATTAAATAGAACAAATAATGCTTGGTGCCAAATTCAGTGGACATTTTTCCATGAGAATCAAAACAATCACAAGACTATAAATATGAATAATACATAGGAACATAAATTTTGTGGCTGCTGTCAAAACGATAATGCTGCTCCTATTTTCAGAAATATTTTTACTGTATACATTCAGTTAATTTTATCCAGCTGTCAGTATATGTTCTGGAAGTTGCCAGAAAGCGAATGAATGTGAATATTTAAAACAATGAGTAAAATCATCTTAACATATCTGTGAACATAAAGAATAGTTTGTGCACCAAATGGCTTCACTGTCTACTTTTTGGCACAGGTATCAAGGTGGTACCCAACCTGGTGCATATAGGATATGCTCTTGGAATTCTTTTTCCAACAGAAATGTTAGATTTGCAATGAATATTTTCATCTTATAGGGTCTTTCTCATGGCCAATAGTCGCATCCTTTTCTGAGATGGCTGGTGGGGACCACGAAACCTGTCTGCTGTCTGTGATAAACTGATTCAGACAAGCTCAGGTAAGGATTTGGCTCTTGAGCTCACACTCAAAAGTTATTTGATGAAATGACAAACATTCTTAATTCCTCCATTACAATTCTTTTTAATGGTGTGGTTAGGCTGTCTGGGTACCCATCAGCATGTGGCCTTTGCACTGACCACTGGTAAAGAAAGGACTGTGTGGTCACGCAATGATCACAGGCTTTGGGATCAAGGGATGTGAGGTAAGATACCATCCTGGCTATCCACTAGCTACGTTATATAACTTCTGGCAATTTTCCCATCTGAAAGTGAGTCTGACTTCTAATGTCTACTTCACAGGGATAGCTTACCTCTTCGTGATTATGTAAGCAAAGAACCTAGCACTGTGCCAAGCACAGAATACAGTCACCAGGGCTGACAGCAGTCACTTTTGGCAACGCTAATGTGTTGCTGCTCGGATTTTCATGTACTGGTTACTTTTCTTTAAATTAAGCCAAAAATTATAGAATCTTTACCTAACACACAATGTATCCAAATGCCTAATTCCAGCAAAAGTTATGGTTATTCCAAAATTAGAATGTTAATAATAAATCCAAAAGAGTGGGTCTTAACCAAGAAAGACAGCCAAGTGCTTTGAAGCCAGACAAATCGGTTTCTAATCTTAACTTTCTACGTACTAGCCACATGGCCTTGGGTGAGTAATTCATTTCTTTCAATTTTCTCATATGTAAAATGGGCAACAGTACTTACTTCAGGGTGTTGTCATCTAGATTAAATGAAACAACATGTATGAATCCTGGTTATGCCATTTACCAGCTGTGTGATCTTGGGCAAGTTTCTAAATCTCTGGGTGCTGCAGTTTGCTCATAGGTCAGGTGGATTTCACAGTCATCCTAATGCAGAGGTTGTTAGGAGGATTACATGGGTTAGCTCAGATAATATGCCTAAACAATGATTTGCACATGGTAAGTACCCAATAAATATTATAACTCTATTCATTTTTCGTTGTCACTTCTTCTTCATTGGTTTTATTGTTAATAGCCAGAAATTAGGTTGATGAGATGACAATGGCATAGAGTTGAAAAAATTGCTTTAACAATTCAGAGCATAACACGCCAAGAAGATTAACCGACTGGAAATGGTACATTGTCCACTGCTCTCTTGGGTTTAATATTACATGAACTCTCAAGGAAAGCAAAGAGGAATTGAAGTGAAGGAGAGAAGTAGTTGCTCTGGAAACACTGATGGAAGTGAGAAGGTCACCTGAGCCACTGAAACTGGCCCAGTGTCATCTTTCATAGTTGTCCTCACCTTGCATTTCACAGTTCACAAGCACTTCATATCCACCATCACAAACTTACTCTCCCCATGCTCCCCCTTGCAGCAGGTGGATATGCTGAGTGGCCCATCCCCATACTGCATACATACCCCACTGTACTCAGGTTTATATTTTGCTTTTTCTCTCTAGTGATAGAAGTTTCCCTTCATACCAGGAATTAATTTAAAAAAAAATACGTTGCCATGGAAGTTGCTGGAAGTTTCCAAGTATCAACAGGAGAACAGTTAATTGGCCTGTCAGACCATGCAACCTCTTCAGAGGTCATCTCTGGCTGAGTAAACACTACATCTCTGCCATTTACTCACTAAAGCAGTCAAAATTTCTCCTGACAGAACTGGATTCAAAGAAAAAATAAAAAAAACCTGCTCCAAAGGTAAGAGACAGCTTATTAAATTTGTGTCAGGTCTACTGCCTGATGCCTTTTAAGCCCAGTCTGATTCCTTTCAGGCCCTTGACACGTGCTAATTGGCATTACTCTGTTAGCAGATGCTGAGAGGTGACAGGCATCAGGCTTCCTGCTTCTCTGTACTCAGCATGACATCCTCTCATAAATACCAAATGGGATGCCTTAAACAACTGGGAAATACATGCTAAATGGGTACTTAGATGTATTTAGACAGCTTATTTATCACTGAATATGGCAAAACTCTTCGTATGCTCTTTTGGGGAGGTAAAGAATGTCACAACCATGGAGCAGAGTAGAAAATGTGCCACGTGGAAATCAACCATATTGTAAACAGTACATGCCTATTGTGGCCTTTCCATACCTCGGAGTTTATTACGGTGGGCCCTCTTACAGCTCCTTCCTTGGCTTTCATTCTTCTGACAAATATTTATCATTACTGGGCCAGGGGATCCAACACCAAACAAAACAGATAAAAATGCCTGTCCTTGTGGAACTTATATAGTAATAAAAGATGTAGAAGTCAGATGGAGATGGATGTGACGGGGATGGGATGGGGTGGGAGGGCTTGGGACTGAGTGGGGGAATCGACTTTAATTAACCTGGTCAGAGGCCAGGCTGAGCAAAGACCTGAAGCAGGCAGAGCCAGTTGGGCCGGCATAAGAGGAGTGTTTCAGAAGAAGGGCAGAAACCTGAGGGGTAGCCAGCTTGGTGCACACAGAGGCTGGCGAATGACAGCACAGTGAGTGTGGTACAGAGTGGTAGGAAATGTAGCTGGAGAACTGGCTGGGGTGAACACAGGCAGACCTAAATAAGGGCTCAACCATCACTGCACTTTAGAATCCCCTGTGGAGCTTTTAAACCAAGTGAATCAGAATTTCCTGCAGTGGAGCCCAGGACTGCGGATGTTTTTGAAATCTCCACATGTGCTCCAGTGAGTAGTCAGAGGAAGGACATGAGCTGCCTTCTGCTGAGGGGTCCTGAGCTTTAAGAACAGACCCCAGGAAGGGACAGGTAGATGCAGGGAGGCCAGTCAGATACTGCAATCATCCAGGGAGAGAGTTAGCTGGTAGCTGGGGTGTGGGATCCAGTGGAGGTGGTAAGAAGAGCTCAAACTCCAGGTATAGTTTGAAGGCAGAGCCAAGAAAATGTTCATGCAGATCAGGTATATGGAGTAAAAGCAGAAGGGCAGTCAAAGATGACACCAAGGTTTTGGAGCTGAGCAACTGGAAGAATGGAAATGCCGTTTGACTGAAACGAGAAAGGTCATGTGAAGAAACTGCAAGGCATTTTAGCATCATATATAAACACTTTGCATGGAAATGCCCATAGATAGTATAACGCTCAGTACCTGGCACATAAAGGACTCACTAGTGCTTTAAAAAGACAGTATGTGTGGTGAGGCTGAAGGGCAAGTAGCTATAGCTGAGTATCTTTAAGGTGGTTTTGGTATCAAATAATAAACATGTGTTCCAAGCATTTTTCCAGAGATAAATAGAGGAGACGAAGATGCAGCCAGGGAAAACTTCCTATAAATGCTTCTGCCTCTATCTCCTCTAAATCTTTAGATAATGTGGGAAGAGGCTTCATTGCCTGGCAGAAATTCTGGCAACTGCCCCTACATTCAAGAAAAGTATGAGATATACTTAATACTGGTAGATAACACTCCCATCTCGCCCAGTGTGTGGTACTTAAAACTGAATACCCTAAGTGACAAACAGCAGGGGAGTTAGCCAGCCACCTTGCCACTGTGTATAGAAAATCTCTAAAGAGCAATGCCTGCTCTAGTTTAGGAAAACCTCAGCCCTTGTATGGGCTGTATATGATTTCATTTTCCACAACCCTGCCAAATTCCTAAGATGCTTAATTCTGACCAATTAAACAAGAAAAAGAATGTAATAATACATCTGTCATTCAAATCACTTTGTACTATAGCTAATTAAGGTCCTTAATACAAATTATATACAATAGTCAATTATATGCTTTTCAATTGAATCTTTACATGAGTAAGATTTATTAACACAAATAGCTCCTGACAAACTTGGCCAAGGAACAAGCACTATATTTCCTCTGGGTTTTGGGAAAACGTCAGAGTTATTATAAATGGTTGCTTAGAGGAGACATTTGCTATTTTCTCCACTGATTTGAAGTAGGTCAGATTGAGAGCTGAAGGCTTCCCTAAGGTCATAATTAAGTATGAATATTAAAAAACTGAGAACAAATAAAAAAATGCAACTTCTTTAAGCTTCCATCACAGACCTTGCATTGTATTTTCACCTCAGGCAAAATACTTTCTTTGAAAAAAAGAATACAATTGAAAAAATAGACTTAAAAAAAAAAAAAGTAATAGCTCTACATGCCTAGACTTTGAGAAAGATTTGTGCAAACAAAAATGCTTTGGAGAAGTATTTAACCAGGCTGAGTTAGGGCCAAAATGTACACAAATGCTCGAAAGCAGCCTGAACTATTGTGATTTAATTGTGCAGGTCAGTCTGATGTTTTTTTCCCTTCTTGAAAATCACATCTTTCTGTTTCTTCCCGCCCAAATCATTCACTCTTATAAAACTAGCTTAGATCAATATCTGAGCTAGCAATGCAAATTTAATAACAGCAAGGCCTGGGTAAACATTAGCTCTAAGACATATCTTGGTCTATAGAGTGATAACTGAATAAAGTAGGATTATTTCATCATTACAGTATTAAGCCCACAATGTTACACAAGAGAAGCTAATATTTCTCTTTTTAGCCTAGCAAAATATGCTATAAGCATTTACATGAGCCAATTTCATATGTTTTCTCCTTGAAGAGCTATGAAATAGGAATACATGACAGCGACCTTTTCAGTGTAGAGAGAGGAATGTGAAATAAGGAAACTTCACTCTGAACCCCATCCAAAGGGTCTAGTAATCAAACTATCGAAGGGCTTCATAATAAGACAGTTCCTGGGACACCAGCACTCTGGTCTCCTGACAGCCACTTTAGTTGAATTCCCATGGACCTGGGAATTTATGTCTTGCCTTCCATCTCCTGCATTTTCAGCTGTGCAGATTTTCTAAACATAGTCTTCCTTGAAGCTGCCACTTGGTCATTATTTCTTAAAGGAATCTTTCCCTGACCTCCCTGTCTTTGGGCATTTCTATATCAGGGCACTGGCCTCATGATAAAACTTTATTTCTGCCTCTCTTTGAAACCTGGGAGCAGCTTGATCATCATTGATCTCTGGGTCAAGCACAGGGACTGGCATACATTAGGTATTCAATACTATTTACGGAATTCATGAATGAATGAATGAATGGATAGAATTAAAAAGCTAAGACATGCAAACACGTCCGATGTGCTAGGTACTAGATAAAGGGATCAAAGACACATTGTCTAGAAGTTGAGTCAGGAAAGGGGGAAATATAAAGAGAGGCAGAAGAATATAAGCCAGCATTTCTTGAGGACCAAAACAGTGAGTTGCTAGGATTAAGGGAGCTGCAGCATGGAAAGGCAGAACAGAATCCTGGAAACAGAGCCAGCCCACTGAAGGAAAGGTAGCCTCAAGCCAGACAAAGGGAGTCGGGAGGACTAAGGGGACACGATGAGCAAAGCCCTCTTATGGAGGTGAGAAGTATTACAGTTTATTAGAAGAGAGACATTAAAAGACTGGGTTCTGAATCCAGACAACTGGGTTTAAATCCTGACTCCTTTACTACATGCTCTTTAGGCAAATCACATCATATTCCTAAGCTTCAGTGTCTCCATCTGTAAAGTGGACTTAAAAATAATATCCTCCTCACAGATGTGAGATAAAATATATAAAGCCATTAGCATGGAGCTTATATATAAGAAATGTTATTATTGTTTTTATTCGCATTCTGCATGTCATGGCTAGGACACATTTAGAAGATTTCAGCCTAACTGTATGGAAGTGAGTGTAGATAGAGAACCAGCGCAAAATTTTAAGGTCCCTGTCTCCTCTAGATCTGATCAAGAATGGTAATGTATAACCCTAAAATAGCAGCTAGCTGCAGGTCAAGATCTAGCTACGGTAATATTCGTGGCATTTGTGGGATGGTTATATAGTATTTAAACCTGTATCACATTAGCCCAGTTGGTTAAAACAAGATCTCTGAGTATATTCCTTTCACACCTCCTATTGGCCATTATAGTTACAAATAGATTAACTCTTCATTCCTTTTGAATAGGTTTATTTCTTTACAGTCTCAGTTGTACTGTAATCTCCTTTAAGAGGATAAAGTGGTTATTATACATCATTTATGGCTTCCACAGTATCTAGGAATGCCTAATAATCTTCTCTGGGTTACTACTGGCCATTCATCACCAGTGTGATCACCCTCGATCCTAGATTTTTTGCTCCATGACCCTAGAATCCTGTGGACACTACAAAAACTTTTTAAAAATATATTTCACACTCTGCTAACCTCATTGGGAAGTTTAATCAAGTAAGCTAATGAGGCTACCTTGTGAAATAATTTTTAAATTATCTTAAGAAATATATTTTTTAAATTAGTTGGAAAAATCTCCCATGCAGTCTGACTTGTCTCTGCTACTTTCCAAGAAATTTAAAACAAATTGTCTAATATTCCCTTAAATAGAACGTTTACCCATAAATTTGGGTCATGTTCTAATTTAAAGTATTGAAATTAGTCACTTATTCATTTAAATATTTTGACATATAGTTTATAATGATAGAGCAAACATTTACTTTGTATATTTGGCAATTTCATGTGTGAAGTGTAACTGGACTAAAAAGAGCCAATAGACTGGAGAAGGACTAGTCTATCAAGTTCATCTCTTCTAAGATAGATTTCAACTTTTGCTACTAGTAACACATTGTATTTTATAGGAAAAAAAAACATGTTCACCTTTATTATAATTTATAATCTCCTGACCTTCCATTTCTCTTCTCCCCAGACGTACTGTGAGCTTAGTTCATTCAACTCTTACATTTACAGAGAGTTTACTTCCACTCATGCTTTATAAAGTCATTCTATTGGTTAAACGTCTATGTGAGTACTGTGGAGAGATATTTTTTAAATGATTATCATGATAAAAACAGCTTGTTAACTCGGTCACCTGGGAAAATGATTTATTCTTTCTGAATTGCTTTTTACTATACGTAACAGAGTAGTATTTACCATCTTTTAAGGCTGCTATAACAAGGAATGATAATAAATAAGAACGATCTCACACAATGTGCCTGGTGTTTAGTAGGTGCTTGATAAGTTAATAAACCACTATAAATGCCATATGCACACTTTAAAACTAAAAAAGTGTCTATTTTTCCATGCTCTGGTCCTTATTGTAAAAGAGCTTCCTTCCCTGGCATCTATCCACAAGCAACAATAGCTGCTTAAGCACTCCTCTCAATTATTCGGGAGGTTTTTATAATGGTTTTTAGTTCTACTTTTTATATATTACCACCCAATAATACTTGCAAGGGCAAATTAATCATCATCTTTCCACACTAACGTTCATATTATAAAAAATTAAATCATGAATTGGGGGTCTGACTCTTGAGCAGGGAGGAATGAGAGAACCACGAAAAGAATCTTGTGCTTCCTTTAAAAACTATTATTCTAATATATTGGAAAAGCGAAGAGTTTGCTTCTCTGTAGATGAAATCTGCACTCAAACATCCTTGGAATATGTCCTCACTTTACTATAATCTAATCAAATTTGAAAGTTCCAAAGCTCATTGTTAGGAACCCAATCTGTTACAGCTGCTTCAAACTAAAAATAGTTTTAACAAATGAAAGAATCAGGGATATAGTCATCTCAAAGTAATTATTCCATGTTCCCCAATTTAGAAAATATAAGTCATAAATTACAGCCAATTTACTCCATGTTTCATTTAGTGCTCGTGAATCAAACTCTTCTGTTTTTCTAACATATGAGAATATTTTTGGAATAATTTAGAAAATTATTCTCATATATTTTCTAACATATGAGAATATTTTAGATTAATAAATCTATTAGCAAGTAAGAGGAATGTATTTGAACATAGCCTCAAATACACAATTTGCTATGGTCCCATTTCAGGATCTGTTTCATCAAAATAGGTAGAAGCAGAATGTCACAGTAAAGTTTTTAAAAAATAGTTGGGCAGTCCTTATCCCAAACTTCTTGAATCAGAAGATTTGGTTGAGGAGTGTGCAGGGGGTAGCTGCTAGAAACCCTTGCTTGTTTAACTTTTCCCTGGATGTCTATTGAGAAGCCTAGTTTTGAACCTACTGCTAGATCATTTGGTAAACCAGATGACACTGGAAGGTGACACCAAGCTAGCAACAGTATGGCAAAAGAAAAGCAATGGGCCTTGTGTGGTGGCTCACGCCTGTAATCCCAGCACTTTGGGAGGCTGAGGTGGATGGATCACGAGGTCAGGAGTTTGAGACCAGCCTGACCAACGTGGTGAAACCTCGTCTCTACTAAAAGTACAAAAATTAGCTGGGTGTGGTGGCACATGCCTGTAATCCCAGCTACTTAGGAGGCTGAGACAGGAGAATTGGCTGAACCTGGGAGGCGTAGGTTGCAATGAGCCAAGATCATGCCACTGCACTACAGCCTGGGCAACAGAGTGAGACTTCGTCTCAAAAAAAAAGAAAAGAAAAGCAGTGATGCTGTAGGATGCTTAGGCTGTATTCCTGTCTTAATAGTGCTTCGCAGGATGATCCTAAATCAAATAACTTTTTGGAATTTGAACTGGTAGTGTGTCTTCTCATTCCTCTTATGTTTCCGCCCCCATAAGTTTCACTTACGTCCCTTTTGATTAGCATTAGAAAAATGTTTAAATATAAAAAACATTTTCCATGCAAATAGTTCAAGGAATTAAAGCTAAAAAACGAATATAGTTTAATGTGTCTAGACTGAACAGTGAAGAATAATGCAGAAATTGATTAAAAATAAGAAAACCTTTTAGGTCCTTCTTTCAGATTCTAGATCTTGAAAGTGTGTTTAAAATTTTAACTCACAACTATAGAATATATTATATGTACACAGAGAATAGTGGACCCAGTATCTTTGTTATAAGGCAAAAATACTCTTAAGCCTTGGAAAATTTCACTTCTATTATCTTTGATTGATTTCTCCAGTGAGTTTCCATATCTCACAACTATAAAATAAAAAATCCTAAGTGGCTTAAAAAATAACCCAGTTACATAAGTCCAGATTATTACTTGGAAAGAAAATTATATAAAAGGTCTAAGTGAAATACATTTTAAAAGGATAAATTACTTTTGTTCCTATATTTAAAATATATGTGATCAGGCTCTTATAAAAAAATTGATGCATCCAAGAAATTAAAATTCTACGTCACAACATTTAGTTTCATACTTTTATTTTTTATCAACATGCCTTCCTACTTTTGCTCAAAACACAGCTTTGCTTTTCAGTATTTGGAATTTTGTTTGTTTGGTTGGTTTGTTTTGGTTATAAGTATCTTAGTTTCTGTCTCAGTTCATCCTATCATTTTGCCAGAGAGCCACTCCCTACTCTTAATACTGTCCATATTTCCCTGCCAAATACAACACTTATTATCATAGGATCAAGGACTTGAGGAATCGAAGACCCTTAGGGATCCCTTCTGAAAAAGATTTAATTCAGGGATCCTCTTTCCAACTTCCCTGTGAGAGGATAGTCCCAGATCTATCACACTCCCAGAGTGTTCATGGCCCCTGTGGCAGCCCTTCCATTGCTGGAGAGCTTTCATGGATCAAGTGGCTTTCCTTGTGCCCAGACAAGCAGTATGATCCTAAACAAACACAACATTTCCTGAGTCTGCTTTTCTATAAAGGAAGAAGAGGTGATGATTTCTAAGGTCCTACAAGTCACAGAATTCTTCCTAATTATTTTAATGGCAGTAAGCAGAATAAAATGCTTGCTTGTAACATCTCTGGCTCTGAAGGATATTGTCCAAAGGGTGAGGTCCGTGTTTAAGAGGTGTTAGTAATTTTCAACACCATCCAATAAGGCATTTTCAATGCTACTGAGCAGCAGGTCTACATCCTGTTTCCCAAAAGGACACATACTGGCTACTTGTTCCTTAACTTCCCACTGTCCAGTCTGCCACTAAAAGTCCCACATGGCACTTAGGGAGTTCTCACCATGCATCCATTATTATTATTACTATTAATATTACTGATTCATTCACAGAAAATCACTACTGTCAAAGTAAATGGTTGATCTTCCATCTTTATCTACTTTTCTGCAATATTTTTCCCAAAGGAAAATCCTTGATTCTCCTTTGCCATGTTTTGATCACTTTTTATCTGAATCCTTGGTTCCTTCTCTATGCCCATCCCTTGAAAAGGAGTTGTTTCTTTGGACCTCTGATCTTCACCAGGGAGAATGCTAAACTCCAGCTCTCCTTCTATCCTTGCCACTGTTTGATCTTAGACATGTCATGTTCTCTCTGGGCCTCATCTGTCCCTGAGAAAAGAGAAGGAGCTGGAGTGATGATGTGGAACGTCCCTTCAAGCTGTACACTGCTATGCTGGTCTATCTTAATCCCATTCCTGCATTCCTTCAGTATGTGGTAGAGTCTCAGAAAGCCAGTATAGGTCTGTGATGATGCTAAGACCACCAAGAAATCATTCATTCCAGTATGGGGAGAAACCTTAATCACCATCTGGTCTGAAACCTTTGCTTTACAGCTGAGGGAACCTAGGTTCAGAAAGGGTACTTGATTGCCTCATAGTAGAGATGGTATAATAAGGAGGTCTCCTGGGCTCTCACTTGTTGCAAAATAAGAGTTTAAATGTTTTCTGAATCTGGTTAAAGTGCATAATGATATCAGAGTAGAGCATCATAGAGAAGTTACAAATTGGTCTAGAACACATTAAAGCCTTCCCCTCCCCCTTAAAAAAAATAAACTTTACTATAAGAATATTAGAGAGAGATTTGCTATCGGTGGTGCTTTATATAAAATAGCATAATCTGAGAACATAAAACATTTAGATTTATGTTTTTAAATAGCCAAATAAAACATCAAGTCACAGATTACATGTATTTACATTAATTCAGATGTCCAAAGCACAGTACAATAGGATCAATTTAATAGTTCACATAATTTAAGATTTACATATACACGAGCACATGAACCAATATTAGTTTGCTAGAACAGAGATTTAAGAATTTACTCAGACATTTTGGTATTGACACTTACATATTTCTGGCAACAAATTATGATGACTTTAAGTTTTCAATGAAATCTTTTGTACAAAGATACAGAATGGAAAGAATGCACAGAATGAAAAGAAGACAGGCAAACAGTTGTACTTTCCTTGCACTATTTATATAACACTATATAGGATGTGGCATTATCCAGTACATTTTATCAGTGTCGTCTATTCATTCTGGTCTGAAATGGTAATTTTGGCTGAATAATCCCCAAATCTAACTTTGCTTTAGGCTTTATAATTAATTGATGCTTGATTCTTCTTTCTACCACTTTTAAAAATGAAACTGGACACTAGTGCTTTTCTTCAAAATAACTCAACTTTGGTCCTAATAAGTTAGCACAGTCTATTTTTAAAGGACACGAATACATAAAATTTATTTTTTCTTTCAGTACCCTAAATAAAGGGACAATGGGAGTCACACCACCTCTGGACCTGCTCTGAAATTATCGATAGTGCTAAAGACTAAGATATTGTCATCTAGAACTTAATCTTTGGAAAACAATTCCATCTTTCTCTGGCACACTGAAGAACTAAAGTGCTTTACCTCATCTCCTACCAATCATATTAAGAGACCGTTTGATTGTATTTCAAAAAACAAAACAACACAATTTCTGTCCTGCTGTTTATTTTGCAGAGCACACACAAAGTTAAATAGGAAGAGATTAAATTATGACATCATACAAATATAGGCACAAATTAAGTGGATGACACAAAAGGTGTGTCAGAAAACACTGAATTGACTGAATCTGAGTCAGATTTCCCCCTCGTGGACTTCAGGATGCCCTCAGCTATTACTGCCTCGCTGGGAAAGAGCCTGACTTTCCCATTCTGCCCTGCTGCAGTATCCTTCAAGGGTTCCAAAAACACCACTCTTTTACCTGCACCTGCCTTCCGTTCATCCGTGCAGGCATCACTAGCGGGGCCAGGACTGAGAATCGATGAATGGGCATTGCTTTGGTGTAGCATATTTTTCTGTCTCTTGGTTTTACACTTGCAGGGACACGGAGTCAGATAGAGGTACAAAAGTACCAAAACGATACTGGCCACGCAAGCAGCAAGAGTGGTAAAAGCTGTGTTAAATGTCTCATGAGCATGAGATCTGCTTACAGTGAAATTGCTCACATTTATTGTGACGTCCACCGTTTCATTTAACAGGCGTTGCCTATTCATTGCGATACAAGAATACACTCCAGCATCCTCAAAACGAGGGCTTTCTATAACCAGACTTCCATTGTGAAACACGTGAAAGTTTTCCATCTCTTTATCTGGCTCTAGCAGTCTGTTATCTGGACCCACCCAAATGAAATCGGTATTTCCATTACCTGTCTTGCTGTCACAGTGGACAATCAGTCTTTCCCCCACCTGAGCTTCATGAATAAAGCCAAGTGCACGAAAGGAACCATTGATGATACTGTCAGAGCAATTCATAAAGCTATCCTGGAGCAGAAGTACCTGACGCGAGCGCCTGGAGTCAGACCACAGGCGACAGGTGTAATCGTTCTTAAAATCCATCACTGAGCTAAAGTGCCTACGATACCAAAACACCAGCAAGGAGTACAGGGAACAGTCACAGACAAATGGGTTTCCATGAAGGTAGATGCCTCTCAGCTGTTTTCCTGGCACTAAATTTATATGGTGCATTGGCATGGAAGGAATTCGGTTATAAGAAACATCTAAAAACATGAGTTCTGCCAGCTTGAACCTTCCAACATACAAATCCATCGGAAACTGTGTGAGAAAGTTTCCACTTAAGTAGAGTTTCTGCAACTGGGAGAGGCCTCCAAACGCTGAAGGATCAAGATAGGAAATGTAATTGTTGTAAAGCAGAAGCACTTCCAGAACCTTCAACTCTTGGAATACAGCATTTTTCACCGTCTTCAGCTTATTGGACGATAAGTCAAGACACTTCAAATTTGGAGTTGTGGAAAAACTGCCCGTGGAAATGCTGCTGATGTTGTTATGACGAATAATTAGGGTGTTCAGCTTTGCAAATGATACTGGAATCCACTCAGAATCCAGAAGCCCAATTCTGTTATAACTCAGGTCCAGTCTCTTAATCAGTCTGAAAAGATTCCCAGGCACCTTGGACAGGTTTTTGTTGGTGCAGCTGACGATGTCAGTGGCACAGATGCAAGCGGTGGGGCACACCCCAGAGGCGCCAGGGCCCACAGTCACTGTGATCACCAGCAAACACAGCAGCTCCCTGC
Organism: Saguinus oedipus; assembly: GCA_031835075.1. NCBI lineage: Eukaryota > Metazoa > Chordata > Mammalia > Primates > Cebidae > Saguinus > Saguinus oedipus. The sequence continues at coordinate 31,867,722 of CM063177.1, read as the reverse complement.
AGCCCGGTCTCACGGCTCCAAGCAGGGTGGGCAGAGTGTGTACACGTAACCACATTATGGTCGCCTCCGAGTCTCTTCCCGGTGTCTTTCCCACCGGCTCAGCCTCCCACCAGTGAACCTGGCAAACAATTAATATTTAGGAGGAGGTAAAAAGCAGAAGTTGACTACCACTAGTTAGCCCATAAGAGCCATACCTTACTTTCTTTCCAAAAACTTTTGAAATGGGTTTTATTTCACACTGGGGAGCTCTGTGTTTCCTCTTTACTGTTAAATGTATTATTTCCTGGGTTAGTCCTGCTAATAAGATATTTACAGTCACATTCTCTCCATACAACCCACCGTCTCACCCACCATCAGAAACTCATTGTTTTCCCAAGGTGCAGCCTGCGTTTTATTTATTTTTTTAACTCCCTTAACAGACACAACTATACGCAAACGTAGCCTACAAACAATTAAACGGAAAGACTTAGCAAGCACCCATCCAGAAAATAACTCACAGAGCTGGGGAGCCTAGCTGGCTCCGGGGAGGCTGCCGACGCGGTGCTTTCCGAAGGTCTGCGCGTCAGTGTCTGTCGCTCTTGCACCTTCCGACTTCCTTTCCCTCAGGCTCCCGGCGGGCGGCAGCCTCTCGCCAGCTCTCAACTTTGAGGAGTTTCAAGCAACAGCGGCGGCAGCAGCAACCCTGGGCGCAGCAGCCAAGCTCTCCGTGGGCTCCCGGGGGCTCTCTCGGGCTCCTCTCATCGCAGGCTGAAGGTACCGGCTCGGCGCTCTGGCAGCCGAGTGCCGGCGCGCAGGGCGTCCGGCTCCTGGAGCTGGGGCCGCGGGACAGGGCGCGGGCAGCCGGGCGGGAGCGGGCGGCCCCGCCTCTCCGCGCTCGAGAGGCTCCAGGACCCGGGGTTCCCGCGCGCCCGGGGCCTGGAACCGGGCTAGAGGGCCGGTCCCAACTCGGCGCGTCCTGCCTTTCGCGGGCAGCAGTTCGGAGCCTGCGGGAGGCAGCCAGCTGGGCGCGTGGTGCGGGGCGCGCGGTGCGGAGGGGGCCGCGGCGCAGCCAATCCGAGAGGCGGCCGGCGCCCCCTCATCCCGCCCCGCGGCCTCGCCGCCTCCTCCCGCCTTCCTCCTCCCGCTTCCACCCGGACCTCTGGAACAGCCGAGTAGAGCGGGGAGGAGGCAGGGCTCCACACCCGAGGCCCAGACTCTCGTCCTGGGGTCAAGACGCCCCCACCTACTCACCTACCAATTACGTGCGTTCGTCCAGCTCCAAGCCGGGAGGGAATGGGGTCCACGAAGGGTAAAGGGGACACGCCCAGCCACCGAGGGAGCGGGTCTCGCCCTTGGAGACCCATATCGCCACCCAGACCATGGAGTCCTCCGACCTCTTAGAGCTTTGCTTTGGGGCGAGGGCCATGGAGGCTTTGCTGGCGCCAAGTGCAGTTTACTGTCAGGGTTTATAAAATAAACCCAGAAGCAGCCTGACATCCCCGCTCGCACTTGGGGAGGAGGTCCCGGAGAGGGAAGTAGGGAACGTTTCCTCTCCACAGAGATCTCTGCTGGGAGGAAGTAACCGGCAAAACGCCGCGGGGACATCCCTCACCTCCCTCAGAAAGTTCTGTCCCTTTCCTAACTCTGGAGGCGGCAACAGGGATGGCGTCCAATTCAAGAAGCCGGAGGGCAGGGAAGAAGGCTTGGAGTCGACCTTCCGGCTGGTGTGCAAAGCAGGGTATTAACCTAAATAATAATAATAATAATAATAATAATAATAATAATAGTAACCCAAAGCAGACCTTTGTTTCTTTTTCTGTGTTCTCTCTTCTCCTTTCCCTCTTCTCTCTCTCCTTTTTCTTTCGTTCTCTCTCTCTGTCCCCGCCACCTCCCCGTCTTTTGCAAGCGTGCTCCTGGCGCGCGCGGGACAGGGACTTAAGGGGCCTGTGCGCAGAGGCTCGGCATCCCTTCCAGAGATGCCGCCGCCAACCAGCGCACTTTGGTTCAGCAGACACGGAAGGTGCAAACCGGAAAGGGCGATTCAGTAATGAGGGGGAGGCTGTAAGGCTGATGAGCTCTACGATTAAAAATCCATTTTTGTTTAATTCCAAGATAAGTTTTAACGATGGGATTTGATGGAGCCAAAAGGCTCATTTGGCCGTTATATTGGGATTAAAAGAAATAAATTACTGCCCTGAAAAAAAAGATGCCAACCACAGTAGAATGAAAAGCAACCAAATTTAGAAAATAGTTGAAGCAGGACAGGTAACTTGTAATATTACTTAAAAATAAAAATGATGAGGACAACCTACTCTTCCTCTCCTCCCCCCCACCACCCCGCACCTTTTCACTTGAGCAATCCTGAATTTAGTGATGAGCAATCTTGAATTTAGTGAAAGTCGTTTTCTACGAAGTCCATGAATGATTGCTGTGGTCGGTCAGATCTGTTAGACCAACGCCTAATTTAAATAGAATTGTTTGTGAAATAAAGCCGGGATAGCACTGATCAATCTAGACATTTTCAGATGAGGACAGGTTAATTCAGATTAATTTGTTTCATGAGAGGTTGAATTTTATCATAAGAATACAGCCTAAATGCTTCATGCAAGCATTCCTCACTGTGCACTTCCAGGGGAGAGGCAGAGGCTGAGATTTTCTAGTATTAGGCCACACTTCCTGGGGGTGGGGGGCAGTTGTCAAAAAACGTGGTCACCTGGCCTTCAATTTTATAGAGTTAAAATGGTTAACACAGAGGAATAGAATTAAAATTGCTCAGAGGTATACTTTTTAAATGACTAATAAATGACCAAGTTTTTGTAGGATTTTACTAATTAACATCCTATTTAAAGGATACCATGAAGGCAGAAGAAAGACCTGTATTCAGTGCAAAAATAGTCTAAAAAGAATAAGTGATTCAGAAAAACAGAAACAGGAAGTTTTTTTTATTATAGCTACAGGCATATCTTAGAAACACTATGCAGAGATTACACAGCATAAGTAAACTAAATGCACTCAAAATCCATAGACAAGGCTATTTATCCATTTGAAGACCTGATCTGGGGAGTTTCACATATTGGTGAAGGGGAAGAAGGCTGTAAAAGGATTGAGTTTACCAGCTGGGAGGAAAGAAAGAGAAGAGTTGCTCTTAAGGTATAAGATATGATCTTATTTTGTGGAGGATAACATTTTTATCTTTCTAGCATCCCTTTCCTTTCTTCTAACAGATTCCCTCCTTCACTAGAAGGTAAATTCCAAGAGGGCAGCAGTTTTATCTGTCTTGGACATTGCTGTATTCTCAGCTCCTAGAACCCTGCTTAACATTAACATTCAATAAATTTTTGATACATGAACTGATGAATAGAGAACCTATTCAAAGTGGTTAAGACATGGTTTACCCCACCTGAATCTGCTGGTTGCTGTCCTTATCTTATACTTTAAAAGCTTGTCTTAAAAACAAATGGGAAGAAAGGGAAATAAGAGCCCTGCCAACATTATTTGAGTCCTGGATCTGGTAGTACCTGAAGGCTACTGGATATTTTTACTTCCTTTTTAGTTATATTTTCTACCTCACCCCCCTTTATTAGCTTAAATTATTTTGAGTTGTGAGTATATCACTTGTGATGGACAGAGTCGTAACACATGAAATGATGGTAATAATAAATATGTAGTGAGCCATTATTATGTGTTTTCACAGCCATTACACTGTGCCAGACACTGAGCTATGTCATTTATTGCTCTCCACAGCCCTGTGACATTATATAATCCCATAACTCAGATGGTAAACAACTGTGTTCCAAATTATTTGAAAATGAAATGGGATGCAATTATCTCAAGGTTCTATTTGAAGGATTTAGATTAAACAGAAGACAGGCATTTCTGCCAGGGTGTTTCCAACCTAGAATGGGTTGCCAAGACAGATGGTTGAGTTGCCTTCTCAGGAGTTTAAAATAGGATGCGATAGATATTCCTCTGGCCTCTTCCCCATGGCATAATACATTGGCATTTTTGACCATTCGGTAATGACTCCAAAGGATAGTAGAATGTGGCTTCACACTGGACATAATTCTGAAACTAGTATGCTAAGAAGGATGTGTGGTCATGTGAGTGTCTAGCTAGGTTTGGAAATACCTTCTGCCTGGAGGCAGTGATTTGAGTTGGTGAAATTGCAGGAGTTCTATCTAGCCTTCTGATTTCCAGAATTATCTCAGGTTGTAATCAAACACTTAAAGAATGAGAGATAGGAGACAAGAAAATGTTAATAGCCTATGTTTGATGATTCTAAGTCATTTTTACAATAATTAACACTTCAATAGCATTTTATGTCTGAAGAAGGGCTTTCACATTCTTTATTTCCTTTGATTCTAGCATGCCTCCTATAATCAGATGGAATTTATACACTGGCAGATATCTTGTTCCCTCTCCTTTTGGCGTGAGGCACACTGGGTGTTCTTTGGAGATGGAGTTCAGTGCGGTCCCTGATTGCTGCATGCAGGAGCTTCCTGTGGAATCTCCTCACTCTGGTGGGCAGCACTCTTAATAGGATTTTTACGGTGTAACTTAGCTTGAACCCACAAGAAACACATATCTTTGCCCACCAACTACGGAAGTGCACTCAGCTCCTACAGCATCCTGTTCTCTTGGTCTGCTCCAATTGGTTTTTGTAAATTGTCCAAGATTTGTTATAGAACCAGATCTCTCACCCAAACCTATGTCTTTCATTATATGGAGACACATTTTCAGGGGAAACTTAGAACTCATACTCCAGCTTCTGCGCTTTCTGAACTTTAGGAGACATATGTCAGCTTGTGGCTTGTTTCTCTGGACGCTCCCTTTACTTGGCTGGAAATGGGGAGATAGAATGTGGGTACTCTGCGGGAGGTACTGCATGTCCTTCCCAGGAAGAGTTCACAAGGGGGCAACTCTTTAAGCAATCTCCACTAACCCATCTGATTGATCTCTCTCTTATCTTCATTGACATAGGCAGGACTGGTTTTTTGTTTTTTAATTCACTTGAGATAAAATTCAAATAAGGTAAAATTTACCATTTTAAAGTGTGCAATTCAGTGATTGTTTAACATATTCACAAAACTGTGCAACCATCACCCCTATCTAATTATAGAATACAGATGCTCCTTAATTTGCAATGGAATTACATCTCCCAAAAAAAAAAAAAAATAAGTCAAAACTGCATTTGTTTCATCTAATTTACCAAACATCACAGTTTAGCCTAGCCTACCTTAAATTGTTCAAAACACTTACATTAGCCTACAGTTGAGCAAAATCATCTAACACAAAGCCTATTTTATATATTTTAAAATTGTTGAATTGCTCATGGAATTTACTGAATACTATACTGAAAGTGAAAAACAGAATGATTGTATGGGTACTTGAAGTATGGTTTCTACTGAATGTGTATCACTTTTGCGTCATTGTAAAGTTGAAACATCCTAAGCCAAACGGAACCATCATAAGTCAGAGACCATTTGCATTTTCATCACCCCAAAAAGAAGCCTTATGCCCATTAAGCAGTCACTCCCATTTCCCTTTCTCTCAGCCCTGGCAACCACGAATGTACTTTCTGTTTCTATGGATTTGCCTATTCTGGACATTTTATGTAAATGGAATAATTCAATATGTGGCTTTTTGTGTGTGGCTTCTTTCACTTAGCATGTTTTCTAGGTTTGGATGGGGACTTTTAGCTAAGGGTTGCAGAAGCAGCTAGGATCATGCTGTTGAAAGCCCTGCATAAGTTAGCTGCACTTGAACTTAGAATGTGGTTGCGGGGACCAAAGTCCCATTTACGCAGAGTCTTGAATTATAAAAGTATTAAACCTCTGTGTGATTGCAGAAACCAGCAATAGTACAAGGTGAGGAGATCAAAAATTTAGCTTTAGCAAAAAAAACACTTAGACTGGATTTGGGGCTCATGCCTATAATCCTAGCACTTTGGGAGGTGGAGGCAAGCAAATCACTTGAGGTCCAGAGTTGACCAGCCTGGCCAACATCTCTACTGGTGAATGCCCGTCTCTACTAAAGTTACAAAAATTAGCCAGGTGTGGTAGCACAGGCCTTTAATTCCAGCTACTCAGGAAGCTGAGGCACTAGAATTGCTTGAACCTGGGAGGTGGAGGTTGCAGTGAGTGGGAGATCAGGCCAACACACTCCAGCCTGGCCGAGAGCGCAAGACTCTGCCAAAAAAAAACTCTCCAGGAGCCTCAAGAGTTAATTGAGGATATAATTGACTATTTCTAAAGTTCCTTTCAGCTTCAAAAAATTAGCTTGATTTTCTTATAACCATGTGTTCTCTGTTGCCCAAGTCCCAAGAACTCTGGGTTTTGTTTCTTCACTGGACAGTTAGCACTGCCCTGGGCAGACACAGACTCCTCCTCTCTCTCCAGTGAATGACGTCAGTCCCATTGCTACTTTGGGAAAAGTAACGTAAGGCAAGTTCTTTATAGTTGAGAGATCACTTTAATCTATTAAGTATTCTATTGTGATGGGTATCACATGTGCATTGCAATATTTTCTTAATGTGTAACAAGGATGTTGGTAAATAAATCAGTGTACATCCATTTGGTGTACTGTACATTATTATAGAAATAATGTGGCAGGGGAATATCTGGTGACAAAGCAAACAATTACAAAATGGTATTGTTCCAGTTTCTGTAAAAGAAATATGTATATGTTAATCATATGGCATGCATAATCATCTGAAAATTATAAACCTGTGTCATAACAATATTTCTTTTAACATATTTCTTCTCTTTCCTTATCTGTATATTCTATTATTCTAGAGTCCTTTGTGAGAAGAAAAAGTACAATGAAAACAATAGTTTTTAAAGTCATGTGCATCAGTGTTTCTGCTTAACTTGATTCCTACTTCAGAATCAACTACTGTACTTTCAGAGAGCAAAACCCTCTTCTGGCTTCTCAGGCAGGAAGTGACACAGACTTTCCCTGTTTTGAAGATAATAATTGCTGTCCTTCTTTAGCTCTGCATTGTTTACTGGGCAGATATTTACTGAGCACCCACTGTGTGCCAGGCACTATTCTTTAGTCTGAGAATTACAGTCATGCATAAATGCTACAATAGCCATACAAGCCTGACTGAAATTAGGCACATAATAGACATTTAGATATTTCTTATTGCCCAATTGTCCACATCCCCAGGTTTGGGGTTCAACAACCTTAGGTGGGATCAACTCCCAATAGCTCTGAGTCCTTTCTGCAAAGGCATATTCTTAGTCCAGCCTTTGTGAAGGTGACATGGTCCACTGCCCACACTGCTTTTTGTTTTTCATTGAGAAACAAAAATAAAAATAACAACTAAAAATTTTTTTTCCTAATTCTTAAAGTACTGTACTATGTGCTTATTGTTTTTTTAAAAAAAAGGAAGTTATAAGAAACAGAATCAGAGAATGCCATTTACAATCTCACTGATAAGTTACAATTTCTGCTCAAAGAATAAATCCATTGAAGTGAGGAAGTGAGGAACCTAAGAAGTTTGCAAAAGGATGCTCTTTTTCCTTTGTCATAATTATATAATGAGAGAAACAAACAGACCTCTTTTTCAATACTTTAACATTCTTAGCTTTAGGAATAAAATAAGCAGATGAAAATTTGTTTCAAAAAACTCAGTGTGTCAAAATGATGCATTTAGCATTATAGTTACCTCTTGAGATTTTTGGTCATAAATGGCAGGTGCTCTAGTTTTTATTTTGCTCATTGTTAGCCTGAAGAGATCATCTGATTAATTCTCAAATGCTATTACATCCCTCAAAACCAGGGTTAATTTTGCCTCTCTGATAAATACGGATAATATTTAACAAAACCAGTTTAGAGAACTATGTGAAGCATTGAGAGTCCTATTTTATGCCCTTTAAAAAAATCTGTTTTCCTGTAGTAATAATTAATTTATCATGGCTTTATAAAGAGAATCTAATTATTCAAAGTAATATCTAATTTGAAGCAGCCATTTTTCACCAACCAACATTAACACTAAACAAAATAAAATTGAGAGAGAAAAGAATCAACTCTCTCCATTATACAGTCAGCATTATTGCAAATACTTATTCAATTATTTTCAGCATATACAAGGCCCTGTTTGGTGGCTGCTCCATGAGTAATTTACTCTGGAACTCTGACCTTTCAGTTTGTGACAGTGAAAAGAAACATCGCATTATTACAGGAGAAGACAGAAGGACCTCTTGAAAGACCCAAGAAAGTGGCCTTGAGAATAAGACCTACCACTTACTATATTCTCACCATATACCAGGCTTCTCATTTAATTCTTATAAAAGGCTTCAGAGATGGGCATTAGCATCCCCATTTTCTAATGAGGGCCATGGGGCTTAGTTGGTTTATATAACCTGCCCAAGATTAGTGGTAGGAGCAGATTTCTCATAGAAGTCTGCCTTGCTCTAGATTGATGCTTAACAATTAGTTCTAATACTTCCCATTTAGGGAGTAACAAGGTCAGCCATAATTTAAATTCCATCCAGCAAATATTGTTAGTCCTGGCCACACTCCCAGAGCCATGATATGGTTGCTCTTCTCTAGGAATTTGTGGTATTATTAGAAATAATTATAGGCTATAAGGCAATATAGAATTCAATTCCAATTTGGCTATAACCATGAGCCAAAATATTTGCAACAGAAAGCATGTACTTTGGGCATTCAAAAATTCTAAATATTCCAATTCGGAATTTTTTATCTTACTTTGTTGGCAAAGTATCTGATTCAACAAATAAATTGTATGCAAATAAATAAAATAGCAACTAAATCTGAAGAAAACTATTAAATGGTCAGAGATGAAAATTATCTCTTAGAATTAAGCAGTACTAACATGAACCCCTATTGGTCATCTTATCTTTGGCACTCACAATAAAGAATTACAAACAAAGAAAGTAGTGTCTCTCTCCTGCACATACCAAGGATCTGAAACACCTTCTAATTAAATGCCAAATGGCAATTGGTCAAATAGAGTATTGAATAAAAATCAAATCTCTGGATTTTGTTCCAGAACATTCTATTAACTGTGTAACCCTAGGTAAATGACTCAACCTTTTGGATTCTCAGCTTCCCCATTTGTGAGATGGGAATGCAGTACTAATATGTGCACTGTTTAATTTCACAAGGTTGCCTGAGATGAAGCATGTAAAAAGTGCTTTGGGGAACTACAAAGCTGTAAAAGAATATTGCCTTATTGCCCTTGTGCCTTGGATGTGGCCTGATGCAGCACAGATATTTAACAAATGTGTGTTGAACCTAATGGCTAGGTTTATGTGCAAAATAAACAGAGCTGGAGAGGTGTCTCAATACAATGATGTTTGTACTAATTATGTGGCTCCCCCGAGCCTCCTGTATCAGAGTCCAGCAGGTCCTCATTTGGCTCAGCTCTGCCTTACTCTCCATGGTACTCTCTCAGCTGCTGCAGACTGGAAAGAGTCCACTGGTCTGCATGCCTAGGCTTCTCAAAACCCCTGGGGACTTGAAGGTGGCATGTTGTGGGGAGCAACCTAAGGGACCTTTAGTAGAGAGTGAGGGTCGGCAATCTTAATACACACTGGAGAGTACCCAAAGGGGTTTTGAACTACAGGGAAAGCAAAATAAGCAAAAAATAATAATAATCACTTTCTCCAGAGAGCAATTTTGACATGTTGCTACTTGCCTCTTGCATTGTGATTAAAAATACATGGTAGGAAATCAATGTAGGTTTCCTTGGCAGCTGTTGTATAGAAGAGGTCAGGTGCAAATCTGAACAAGTTGCTGAAGGATGAGTCTGCTCATAGATATTGCCTACTTCATAGAAACAGCAAGATGATGGAAAACATGCTTAACATGACAATTGTCCACATTTATGTCAAAATAAAATTTTGCATTCGCTCAATATTTATTAAAACTACTGGATGTCTAAAAACTCTCCTCTCAATTTCCTTTCCTTCAAAGGCTCTGAGAACCTTGGCTCCTTGGCTCTATTTTTAGAAACATAATATGCACTGACCCAATGAACATTAATGTTTGTGGGGGTACCTGGGTGAAAGATAGGCAATGGGATCTTCAGACAGGGATACCTTTATGGCATCGACTTAGCCCAGCTTGGCAGGTCCAGAAACTTGATATTTTTGGTGTCCCAGGGCTAATTTTATACATGGAGAGTGATTTAAAATATAAATCAAAAAAAGTACCTACCCATCAATTTAGAGCAAGAATCAAGTGGATCAGAACTTGATGTTGGTCTTTGGTGTTTATTCTCTGGCTGCAAGAAAGCTTTGGGAAGCCAAGTTTATAATCATAAATACGTTTGGTGAGTGTGAAATAATAAAGAAGAGTAATTCATTTGATGATTTGAATGTTTAGTGGTATCAAGCTATTATGCATGACAAATCCATTGTCACAAGAGAGAGATACTTGCCAATAAGAACAAATATTTAGATGGGCTGGATAAGACACTATCATCCCCAGGGAGAAGGCATGAAGCAGTTAATCATTGAAGTCAGTTATTTATTTATTTATTCATTTAGAGACAGAGCCTAGCTCTGTCGCCCAGGCTGGAGTTCAGGGCCACAATCTTAGCTCACTGCAACCTCTCCCTCCTGGGTTCAAGTGATCCTCTTGTCTCAGCCTCCCAAGTAGCTGGGATTACAGGCACTTACCACTATGCCCACCTAATTTTTATATTTTTAGTAAAGACAGGGTTTCACCATGTTGGCCAGGATGGTCTCAACCTGACCTCAAGTGATCTGCCAACCTCAGACTCCCAAAGTGCTGGGATTACAGGTGTGAGCCACAGGGCCTGACCTGAAGTCTTATTATACAGGAAATACAATGGCTTCATGATTCTGCTCAATCAGAAAATTGCCCTTTCTATTAAAGATGATCTCTTCCTATTTCTTTATCAGCCCAATAACATGAAATGCAAAGACAACACATCACAAATATGATAGAATGGTGATCACACACAAGAGAGGCAAATGGACAAAGAACAGAGAACTCAGAAAGACATTATCAGACAGCCAAGGAGCCACATGGAGAAAAAAGCCAGTGCCCAGAGAATGTCGTGAGATGCAGGCATTTTGCAGAGCCTCAATAAAATCATTATAAATATGTATATTGAAGGTGAACTGAACAATTACATAAGCAGAAATTAATTCTGTCCAATCCTTCTGATGGAAAAAAAAATTCCAGCAAAGACAGTCATGAGGCAAGAATCATGTACCATTCATAGAAGAGGATTAGCAGAGCAAAGGCAACTGCACGCTTGTAACCATCACCGAAATCAAGAAACGGGACATTACTAGCACTCCAAAAATTCCCTTTCTTTCTAGTCACTAGCCTCCCAGTGGTAACGACTCTGCTGAAATCTAACAACACAGATTAGCTCACCTGTTTTTATACTTTGTATAATTGGAATATATATTCTTTTATATCTGGCTTCTACTGCCCATCTTTATGTTGGAGTGATTCATCCATACTTTTGTATGTAGTTGTAAATCATTTTCACTGCTATTGATATAGCCCAATTATGCGGCTACATCACAATTTTTTAAATCATTTTGTTGTTCCCGGGCCATTTTGTTGGAACAACATTGGAACATTTGGAATATCGTTCCAAAAATTGGAACAACCCATTTGTTCTGTCTAGCCAACAAATGGGTTGTTCCAATTTTTGCCTACTAGTAAGTACTGTTGCCATGAACATTCTAATACATGTCTTTTGGTGAACATATACATACGTTTCTAGTGGGTGTATGCCTTGAAATCCATTTGCTGGGCTACAGGTTATGCATATGTTCAACTTTAGTAGTGATTCCCAGTTCTCCAAAGTGGTCGTATTAATTAATTGTCCCCAAGTGGTATATGAGAATTCTTATTCCTGTGCACCATTGCCAACACTTACTATTTTCCATCTTTTCCATCTTAGCCATTTTAGTGGATAGCAAGTGTTATTTTATTACGGTTTTAATTTGTATTTCCCTGAGAATTAATAAACTTGAGCAATTTTCTATATGTTTATTTCCACATCCTGTTTTATGAGACTTTTGTTCATTATGCTGTTGAGTTGTTCAAATTTTTCTTATTGACCTGTAGGTGCTCTTTATACATTCTAGGTTTCTGTTTTTTAATCATATATATGTGTGTTTACATTAGATATAAATTAATACATTAGTATTTTTTTCTCATTCTGTGGGTTGCCATTTCACTCAATTTGGGGGAATGAAAGTTTTTAGTTTTAATGTAGTCAAGTTTATCCTTTTGTTATTAGTGATTTTTCATTTGCTTATTTTCTATTTAACAAAATATTGCTGACTCCATGGTCATGAAGGTGTTTTACTCTAAAAGTTTTATTGTTTTATCTTTCAATTTATTTCTGCAATCCATCTGCTATTGACTCATATGTAATGTGAAGTAAACATTAGAATACCTTTTCTTCCACTTGAATGTTGAATTGACACAGCACAATTTATTGAAAAGATTATCCTTTTTCCTACTGCATTGCAGGATCACCTTTATCATAAATCATGCCATCATATATGTGCAGATCTGCTCCTGAATTCCCTGTTGTGTTTCATTGAACAGTTATCTGTTCTTGCACCAGTACCACACATTTTTTATTGACATAACTTTATAATAATAGTTGCCGATATCTCATAGTGAAAGTCTTCTATATTTATTCTTCAAGAATGACTTGGTGATTCCCAGCTTTTACATTTTATATGAATCTTAGGAAAACTTGTCAATTTCTGGGAAGAAAGAACCTGTAGCTTAGATTTTGATCAAAATTGCATGGATGAACAGAGGACTAACATTTATAATATTGAGTCTTCCGATTACTCTGATGCATATACTTCTATTTATTTGGCTGTCCTTTAATTTTTTTCGATAATTGTTGTAGTTTTCAGTTAGAGATCTTGCACATTTTAAATTAGATTTATTTCTAGGTGTTTGAGTTTTTTCATGCTATTGTAAATATGTTATATTTTCTATTTGTTCATTGCCAATATATACAAATACAACTAATTTTTATATGTCAGCTGTATATCCAGCTCCCTTCCTATATTCTCTTATTAATTCTAAGAATTTGTCTTTAGATTCTCTAGAAATTTTGAATGTGCATGATCTTATTGTCTGGAAATGACAATTTTATTTTTTGCTTTCCAGTCTCCATGGCATTTGTTTCTTTCTCTTGCCTTTTGCATTGGCTAAACTTCCTTCTGCAATGTTGGATGGAAATGATGATAGTGGCCATTCTTGACCCAGTCTCAATCTTGGGGGGAACTTTTTAATATCCTGCCATTGAGAATGATGTTTGCAATGGATATTTTGTAGATATTCTTTATGAGATTAAGGAAGTTCTGTTCTTAATTGATGACATGTTTTCATCACAAATGGATGCTGCATTTATCAAATGCTTTTTCTGCATTTGAGATGATCATGTGATTTTACCTCTTTTTCTGTTAATGTGGTAAATTATGTTTATGGTTTTTGTATGGTAAGCCACTCTTGCACACCTGGACTAAACTTGCACTCTATTTATTGTATCAATGGATTTGGTTTCCTAATATTTTGTTAAGAATTTTTGGGTGCCGCGTTGGCTCCAGCCAGCTGTCCTGGCGCTTGAGGAGGTGAGGCTATGAGTTCAAGGCCAACCTGAGTAACATAACAAGCTCTCATTGATTAACAAAAAAAAAAAAAAGAAAAAAAAGAATTTTTAAGTAATGTTTATGAGAAAGATGGGCTTGAAATTTTTTTTTCTCACAGTGCTTGTCGGGGTGTTAAAATCAAGTTTATGCTATTATAATTTTTTTTAAGTCTGGAAAGCTCACCTTCTGTTTCTGTGTTCTGGAAGAATTGTACAAGACAGCTGTTAATTTTTCCTTAAGTGTTTGGAATAATTCACTGATGTACTATCTGAGCCCAGACTTTTCTTTTTTAAAGTAATGGGCTTAATTTTTAAAAAACTACATCCTAAATTATTGATATTTTCATCTCTTCTCCTGTCAGTTTTGGTATAAATTGTGTTTTCAAAGAGTTTGTCTATTTCATCTATCCAAAGTGACAAATTTATCAGAATAAAGTTGTTTTAAGTATCCTTTTATTGTCCTTTGATGCTCGTATGATCTATAGTGATATCTCCTTTTGCATTGCTGCTGTTGCAAATTTGTTTTCTCTACTTTGTTCTGTCTTTAGATTTTGATGTTTTTAAACAACTGACTTTGGCTTTATTGACTTTCTCTTTTATATGTTTGATTTTTATTTCTTTGATTGCTTTTATCTTTATCATTTCTTTTTGTAAGCTTGATTCCTGCTCTTTCTCTACTTTCTTGAAATTAACAATTAAATCATTGATTTTCAGGCTTTATTTTTTCTAATATGGAATTTAAGGCTATATATTTCCTTCTAAGCATGATTTTAGCTTTTTCACATGATGTTTCAAATGTAATTTTTATTATTTAAGTTTAAAGACTAATTTGTTTTTTTCCCTTTATCCCACGGATTATTTATAGTATATTGTTTAATTTTGAGCACTTGAGTTTTCCTATTTTTGTTATTGATCTTTAGCTTACTTCCATTGTGGTCAGAGAAGACATTCTGAAAGATTTCAATATTTTGAAATTGAGATTTTTTCATGCAATATATTGATTCTAATATATGTTCTTTGTATACCTGAAGTGAATATGAAGTGGTCATTGGGTACAATTTTATGTACATGGCATTAGAAAGATATGTTGACTGTGCTGTTTATATCTTCTATATCCTTACTGATTTTTTATTTTTCACTTTTTCTGCTACATGTCTGAAAGAGATGCATTAATGCCTCCCACTGTGATTGCTGGTTTGTACATTTTTTTCTCCTTCTGTCCATTTTTGTTTAGTTTATTTTGAAGCTGTATTATTAGGTGCACAGAGATTTAGGATTGTAATTATTTCCTATTAGGCTTATCTATTTATAATTACGAACCATCTCACTTTATCTGTAATAATGTTTCTTGCCTTAAAGTTCACATTGTCTGATATTAGTATAGCTAGACAGCTTTAGGAGCAGGGCCAGGTTTGTATTTGTGTGTATATTTGGCTTTCCTTTCACATTAAACATTTCTTTTTTATTAGATTTAAAAATTTGGGTTTGTTTTTTATCTGACAGCAGTTTACTTCAAATTTAGCTCATTTACATTCAGTGTAATCACTGACATAATTGGGCTTACAGCTACCATCTTATTTTTTATTTTCTATTGAGTTTTTTCTTTTCTATTTCTTTTGTTGTCATTTTATGTTATTTTTGCCCTCTCTTTCCCTAATTTTTTTTAGTATTCAGTGTTTTCATTCTAAAACCTTGCAAGTTATACTTGTTAATTCTAATAGTAACTATCTAGAGATGACAACATATATCCTTGATTTATTACAGAATTATACAAATTAGAATTATACAAACTATTTTTGCCACTCCTCTGATTCTGTTAGACCCTTAGACCTTTTAAATGATTTATCTCTCCTGATTTTGTTCTTCTTACCACACATCTTAATTCTACATAGATCTTATACTACAAAGGACATTATAAATACTACCTTGTATAATCAATAGTAATTTACAAAATATCCATGGTTTACCCTCACTAATGTTATTTTATTTCTTCCTTCATGTCCATATTTTTCTTCTCTTTTCTTTCTCTCTCTCTTTTTTCTTTTTTTCTTTTTTTTTTTTTTTTTTTTTTGAGATAGGTGTCTCAAGCTTTGTTACACAGGCTGGAACTAAGTGGCGCCATCATGGCTTGCTGCAGCCTCAACCTCCTGGGCCAAGCAATCCTGCAGTCCTCCCGCCTCAGCCTTCTGAGTAGCTGGGACTACAAATGTGTGCCACTGTGCCCACTATTTTTTTTTTTTATATAGATACAAGGTCTTGCTTTGTTGCCTAGGCTAAGATTATTTTCCTTCTGCCTGAAGAACATCCTTTAGTTTTTCTGAAAACATCTTTATTCCATTTCATATTTGAAGGATATGATTGCAAGATATAATTATAGGTTGGCAATTATTTTCTTTAAGCACTTGAAGTTGACAATATTGTCTTCTCGAATCTAAAATTTATGTTGATAAGTCAACTATGAATCTTACTGTTGCTTCTTTGAAGATAATTTCTTTTTTTTCTTCTGGGTGTTTTTATGGTTTTTCTCTTTATCCTCAGTTTTCTACAATTTGACTATGATGTGGTTAGCTTCAGTTTTCTTTGTTTATCTTGCTCCTTGTTCTTACGTCAATATGTAGATATTCTTTTCTTTTTTTTTTTTTTTTTTTTTTTTTTGAGATGGAGTTTCGCTCTTGTTATGCAGGCTGGAGTGCAATGGCGCGATCTCGGCTCACCGCAACCTCCGCCTCCTGGGTTCAGGCAATTCTCCTGCTTCAGCCTCCTGAGTAGCTGGGATTACAGGCACGCACCGGTGGCTCAAGCCTGTAATCCCAGCACTTTGGGAGGCCGAGGCGGGTGGATCACGAGGTCAACAGATCGAGACCATCCTGGTCAACATGGTGAAACCCCGTCTCTACTAAAAATACAAAAAAGTAGCTGGGCAATATGTAGGTATTCTTATCCATTATCTCTTTGAATACTGCTTCTCCTCTATTCTCTCTCTCCTTTTTGGAACTCCAGTCATATATATGTGAGAAGTTTCATATGTATCTTGTTCTTGCCATTGTTTCTGGTTTTTTTTTGTTTTTTTTTGTTTTTTTGTTTTTTTGTTTTTTTTCTCTTTGTGCTTCAGGACTAGATACTTTCCATTTATCTGGGTTCCAGGTCAGTAATCCAGCCCATTATTCCCGAATCATGCTGTGTTTCATCTGCTATATAACTTATCCATTTGAGTTCCTAATTTCAAAGTTTTTTTTATGTTTAGAGTTCTAAAATATACATTTGATTTTTTTCACAGATCCCAACTTTCTAGTGAAATTCTCCTTTGTATTCATCATTTCACTATTTATTTTTCATATTAACTATAACCATTATAAATTCCTTTTCTGGTAACTCTAATTTTTGGCCCAATTGTGGGTCAGACAAACCTGAGAAGCTTGGTTTTTTTTTTGCTCTGTCTCAGGTACTTTATATTTAGTGTTTGTATTCCTAGCCAGGGAAGTATTTATACAAACACTCTCTATATTTAATGACTCAGTTTAAGAAAATGCTTACAATAATTGGGTTCTCCTTGTTTCCTAACCAAGTTTTATATCAGAAGACCACATCCTCATCTCGGGGAGAAGAGTGAGGAGAGTCAGTGTCTAAGCATTCCTGAGCACTATGCTTGTGCTTCAGTGTTCCAGCCCCACAGAAAACCCATTTCTGTACAGCATCATATCCCATAGTAATACTTTTAGATTTTTAGGAATACTTAGAGTCATTGCTATTTAGAGATTATCTATATCTTATACATTAGATAAATGTGCTCTGATAATATAAAGGTTATTTGAGCTAATTAGATAAACTTTGATTTCAATAATTGTTCATCTTTAAAACTGATGTGCTTTGTCTTAGGACTAAAGGATTATTTGTCTTCTCGGTCAATATATAAAATACCTGTTATATATTATATTATATATGTATAGATAGAAGATAGTAATGTAGTGTATACAACTGTTCGCATAAATTAATTCATCTATATTTAGCTTCTGCTGTATCCTGTTCTCTTAAGCTCATTGAGGGCAGAGGCAGTTTTCTTGTATCTTGCCACTCTGCAGCACCTAACACAATACCTTTCATAAACATAATCTGGGCTTAGCAACTCTGTGGATTGGATTTACTTGCAAAATCTACCCATTGCTTTAAGAGAAACCAATATTTAAAAGTAGACTTTTCAGTGAAAGGATAGTACAGATATTAATTGCTTTGTTTAATAATTGTCTGCTTTGGAGATGTGTTTGCATTTTTAATGAGTGTTTTAATTAACTTCTATTATCCATATTAGAAAACAAACTTAGAATAGTGCCACTCTGTAAGTTAACTATGCTAGTTTAAAATATATTTGAGATGCAATTGGATTAAATAATTACCAAAAAGAGAATATGTGAAACCGTATAAGAAAGCTTTAGCAGCAAGATCAGGCAGCAATATTGATTTTTTCGATAAAGTACTGAATATACCCAGTCAAATTCAAACACTTACTAAATAATATTTTGCAATTTTCAAAAAACCCTAACATTTAGCCCCTCAGCTCATTCCCTTAATAACTTGATAAATTAGGCAAAAAAGCAAAGAAGTAGAGGATCATGGGAGGCAAGGATTTACCTTTACCCACATTTACATTTATATTGTCAAGAGTCAGGACTTGAACTGAAGTCTCCTGAGGCCTAATTTGATCCTCTATCTGTATCAACTAGAAATACCTAAAATAACTCATATGTCTACAAAGTTAAATGTACCTGTAGAAAATGGATCTTTCAAAACATATATTTAATTACAACTTCTTAAATGAGCACCCTCTTCCTTTTTCTTATAGCTTTTTATGCCTAGATTTTAAAGAATCAAAATGCATGTAAACATCTGCCTAGAGCAAACACAGTCCTCATGACTGGACGCTCACATTAAAGCCACGCCTAAGGGAAGAAGGGAAGGCAAGGCTGATAATATTTTGTTTATTTTAGTCCTTCTGCTTAGTTTTTGTTTCCAGGCACTGGACCAAACTTACTTTTCAGAGCCAGAAATTATTATTGTTTGTGTATCTAAATTTGTTAATACTCTGCTTTTAGAAAATTTTAGGTACAGTGGATTCCAAGAGTATCTTGGGAACTTCTTAGTGGTGAAATCTAAATTGTGGTTCAGTGAAGAGCCAACGAACACAAACTCCAAAGAGCAATTGGTACAGTAAACTTTTGGAGGATATAAGACTCTTCTGCTCTTCTAGCATGAGGCACAGAGTAGGTGCTTGCTAAAGTTAATAGGATGAATGAATGAAAAATACCTTAGTCCCTAGCACTGTCCCCTCAGTTCACCCAAAGATTCTCTGTGATTGCTGTGCCATTGTTAGAGCAGCAGTTTATTTTCTGTGCAATTTGTAGAAGAAGAACGAGAAACCAAATTGTTATCCATGCTCCAAACACTATCCTTAGTTTATGCCATAGCAAATAAGGTTCCTGCCATTTTCACATAAGGCTTGCCCCATGCCAGTCTGTGAAAAGGAGGGTTAGTAGTTGACATACTTTGGTGCATGTATGCTGCCTTCCATCTCAGAGAATTCCTGCTATTCACAGTCATTGTTGGAAAGAACAAGCCTAAGTGGCCCTGTCCCCACCCCATGTCTGCCTTGCTCCACTCCCATGAGACCAGGGCTAGACTCATGGGCCGCAACAATCAAACTCTCTCTCTTTTTTTTTTTAATTGCATTTTAGGTTTTGAGATACATGTGCAGAACATGCAAGATAGTTGCATAGGTACACACGTGGCAGTGTGATTTGCTGCCTTCCTCCCCTTCACCCTCATCTGGCATTTCTCCCCATGCTATCCCTCCCCAGCTCCCCCATGGCCACTGTCCCTCCCCTATTGCCCCCAGTAGACCCCGGTATGTAGTGCTCCCCTCCCTGTGTCCATGTGTTCTCATTGTTCATCACCCACCTATGAGTGAGAACATGCGGTATTTCATTTTCTGTTCTTGTGTCAGTTTGCTGAGAATGATGTTCTCCAGATTCATCCATGTCCCTACGACTCATCGTTTTTGATTGCTGCATAATATTCCATGGTGTATATGTGCCACATTTTCCCAGTCCAGTCTACCATCGATGGGCATTTGGGTTAGTTCCAGGTCTTTGCTATTGTAAACAGTGCTGCAATGAACATTCGTGTGCACGTGTCCTTATAGTAGAACGATTTATAGTCCTTTGGATATATACCCAGACTCTCTCTTATGATTCTGAGTCAAGTTATAGAAACTACAGACAGTAACTGTGGACTGCAGCTGAGCGCTACTGTCCAGCGAGGGCTGAGGTTGTTGCCAATGCAAGCCAAAGTCAAGGACAATCAAAGCTGGTTAAGAGCAAGATTATAAATAAACAGACGAAGCCAAAGTCTATGGAGAAAGGAAATTAGACATGCCTTTAAAAAGCAAAGAGTATGTAACACTCACGGGGAATTAATAGTAATAATATTTTTTAAAAGCAAAGACAGTCAATAGAGAAACAATCAAAGAGTAAAGGAGAGAAAGAGTCAGAGACTAGAGACCAATCGACTTGAATTTCTGACTCTTCCCTTTCCCAGCTTTGGTCGCTATGAAGTCCAGCTGGACTTTGTTTCCTGCTGGAGTCTGCAAAATTGCTGGCTTTATCTTTACAGTTAATTCCTGTTTTTAATTTGAGTTAATTTGAGTGAGATTTGATTCCTAGCAACCGATCATCTCTGACCAATGGACTTCCCCGTCCCCTACTCTCCTGGGAACTAAATGCTTCAGTTTGGCTCTTTTCTCTCCCGTCAAAGAAGAACGGGATCTGAAAAACTTTCACACTGTCAAATACTGAGTTTGCTGACTCTTCCAGTAACATTTGAGAAGAGCACAGCAGTGAGAAGGCCACATGAGACAGTAACGAATAACAATTCATGATACCATTTTTGGCGTCAGTTGTAATCTATTTCAAGAGGGGCACCAAAACACATTCTATTAACCTCAGTAGCAGATCACTCACTATCCCCTTTTAGATGGCTACTTACCATCACACATAAAGCTTTTCCTTCCTCCCACACTCCATTCACCACATACTATGTAAGCTCTTCTGTCCATTGTAAATGCCTTGAAAACGAGGATTGTCTCCACTGCCATTGTATACTCACTGCTCTCACACTGACAGAGACAGCACTCATTTGAATGGATACGTGTTCTACATATAATTTTAATGGATATTCCTTCTGCTTCTCTGAGAGTGAATATTTTGAAAACTTCTGAGCTGAATATTCAGATAACACCTCCTCAAAAACCCTCCTTTTCCATTTTGCCACTCCCTCTGCATTTCCATGTGTCCTTGCACTTCTGTGAGACCTAAAACTGAAGAGCATGAGGAAGACAGGAAATTCGTATTAGCTTTTTCTTGGTCTGGGGGAAAAAAAAAACTTAAAGGTGTCCCAGTCATATTGATAAAGTGTTGATTAAAGAAGCCAGTATCAGCAATTGAAAGGGACTTTCTAATTCAGCCCTACCTCCCATTCCATCTGGGCATCTCCAGCATCAGCCTACAGTTTCTCAGACTCCAGTTCATTCCATGCCATTCATCACGCTGACTTTTCCGTTGAAGACACAGAAGACAGAGAGCACATTTGCATCAATGCAGGCACAGGTGTATAAACCCAGTGGCTCCAAGCGACTACACTGTGCAATGTTTACTAACTTGGAAAAAAGGGCCATTCTCACAGATTCTATTTAAGGCCAATGAGGAAATATTAATAGAAACTCTTGAATCTAGGACTATTCATAAATCTGTTTTAGAAGAATTATTTTCATTCAGAAAGGACCACAGTTTTTGACAGACTGTGATTAATGTTTTATTTCCCTTTTCTACATCATTGAAGGCAAGGGTAGTATTCAGAATACTCAAAAGTCATATACAGAAAGAAAACAAAATGTTTTTGGCATGCATGGATCTCTATCATATTATGTTCCTGTCTTTTCTGGTACAATTGTAAGATTTATTTTCTAAACATTCCAATTTTACAGCATGAACCATTGTTAATGTAGAAACCAACTGAATCATCCATCCATCCATCAATGAATAGTCTAGTCTTCTTTTTTCTTCTATGTGCTTATTATTATACTAAAAATAATATTAGGAATTCTTCCATTTCAAGCACTTCTCCCTTTCAATTATTTTGTTGGCTTCACAGTAATATAATAAAGCTATCATTAACTTTGTATTGGTTCAGATTTCCATTCAAAACATTGAGTTGGAAACTAAAATCAAGTGTACTCTTCAGTATCTCAAATCTGATATCTTCCATGCAATTATCATCATGAGCCCCCTTTCTCATTATGATTATATGGAGATTATATGGGAAAATACAATCAAATATATTGTAATATAGATTACATGGGAAAAAACTGAATTAAAAGGAAGATTTGAATTTATTATGCATTATTTCTAAGAGATAACTCAGAGAAATCATTTGTCCTAAACAATAGCTTCTGTCTAAAGCACTATGATATTGACTCCCAGATAGGTCCTAAGAAACTAAATTGCTCTTACCAAATTATCCTTTTAATACATCCACATTATAGACTCATCAACTTGCTATTCATTAAAGCGCATGGTCTACCAAAATCATATTTTAACATCATTAGCTTTTAAATACTAGAAGCCATTTCAATGCTTAGAAAAGTCTGGTGAGCATGATTACATTTAGAAACTTTCAGATAGAATATATACAAAATATGTAAGTGTATTAAAAATATAAATATATTTCAGATAGAATGTATCCAGAAATATAGATATATTGATAGGCTTTGCCACTTTTTTGCAGTTTCACATCATGTCTTTACTTTAATAACAATAATTACTGCAAGGATAATCAACTACATTCCCATTCCCCCATCCCTTTAACCCCAGTATTGTATTATACACCTTTCTATCCAACATGCTGGAAATCTGCAAAACATCCTTCTGACATCAGGAGGAGCATCTAGATTTTCTTTTAGGGGCAACACATTTTGGTATTAGGTTGAATCATAAAATTGCCATTTTTGGTCAGGAATGATTGACTACTGGCAGTTTCATATGATGCAAGCTAAATTGCCTTCCTTGGGTTTGAGTTGCAGTCCTGAGAGTCCCTTGTTTGTCTGCTTGGGCCAGTTACTTAACTGCTGAGCCTTGTTGTGTGAAATGGTAATAACACCTGCTTTGTAGGATTGATTATTAACTTAACATAGAGGCTTAGCAATGATGTGTAGGAGCACCGTGACTGGAAACAGTTATTGTTCAAGAAATAGCTAATAATACAATATAATTACCAGTATAAGTAACTTAGAAGACTTTCCTCACTTTTCCTTTAGCCATTTTTGCAT
Source organism: Saguinus oedipus (assembly GCA_031835075.1). Classification (NCBI taxonomy): domain Eukaryota; kingdom Metazoa; phylum Chordata; class Mammalia; order Primates; family Cebidae; genus Saguinus; species Saguinus oedipus. The sequence goes on along the minus strand of CM063177.1, from coordinate 31,844,728 downwards.
ATATGGTGAAGGTAATGATTGCTATGGTAGAGAGAAATGGAAAATATTTGTGAAACAAGCACAATTTTTAAAATCCCAATAATGTTAAAGGCCTTTCATTCCTGTCTTGTATGCTCTCTTATGTCCTAGTAAGGTCACAGATAAAGTTTGACACACACTCGGTAGAGTGTCTAAATAGGAAATGTACTGAAGCAAACCAAGAACAGAGTTAAAAAAAAAAAAATCAAAGCACTGAGCAAACATTCTGAACTTTTGGCAGAGGAATCAGACTGTTTGAATCCCCATGACTCTTTGAGTTATTAATAGTGATGCATTTTGCCATATTTTGAGCAGATATGTATTTATGTCACACACTATCAATGCATGGAGACTTTCAAGGCTTTATCCCCATTTTAAAATGTCTTACCTTGGAAGAGAACAGGGCAAGGAGAATGCCATTTTGTCATCTGTGCAGCACCTAATACCCTGTGCTCATTAAATGCTATGGGAAAGATAGTCACTACAGCAAGGCCTGGAATGTAGCTCCCATCTGCTCTGCCAGAAGCCATGATGAAGTCACGAGTTGCACAGCAGTAGTAATTCGCAGCTATTTATGACCATTTTAATAGCGAAGGTCTAGATTAGAATGCTGTGTTTACATGCTGTGCAGCAGAATGGTTCCATGAATCATTCCCACGGTAACTTTTGGTCAAACCAATCAGCCAAGTAATGAAAAATGAACCAGTTGTTCTTGAAGTTGTGATTAATAGATCTCTAAGTTAGCCTCTGCTTTCCTGATCCTCTTCCATACTGGAGACAGAATTGACTCCTGCCCCATTCCCACAGACTCTCTTCCTCTGTCTTCCCAGCAAGCCACAGCCCTGCTACCCTTTCTGCACCCAAACTCAAAACCCTAAAACATCAGGTAAGTTAAACGAGCTTTGGAAACTCTGTAGAGCACCTGTGCACATAATTAAGGAGACACTATTTTTAGCACATGTTTATTTTCTCATTGTCATTGCTCCATCATGTGACTTCAATTAGTGACCCTGATGACTCATTTGCATCCAGATCAGTAAACTTCTTTTATTTATCCCTTTAAACTCACTTGAGGTTTTAGTAATTATCACTTTCACACTGCCTGAAGGTCAGACTATTTCCGCTTGTTTTGCTAGGCAGCTAATCCCCTCATTAAAGGTGATGGAAAATGAATAATTAAACAGGCCATTTTCATATTTCAGGTAATGAGAGGTCCTAAGATCCCAGAGGATGCCATAAGAGGAAAAGTCAGGAGAGTGTTGAAGACTCTGCCTACTACAAATATGTGAGTTTCTGTCCCCTTGCCTCATGGTAGAAAAGGTTTGGCGAGGGCTCTTCTTCTAAATTGAAACAAAACAAAATGAAAACCTTAGTTATTGGGCTATACTCTGACAGTTAGTAGCTGTGTGACTTGGAGCAAAGCAGCTAATCTTTTGACACTAAAAGTTTCTCAATTATATAACAGGAATGGTAATGGTAACCACTGTATAAGCATTAAATACATGAATAAGTGACAATACTTACACTGTCTATCACATGGTAAGAGCTCTGTAATTGTGTTAATTATATTATCATTTCATTATCACCAAGGCAGATTATCTGAATGCTGTGGGTATCAGGCCTCAGCCAAACAACCACTTGCAGAGTGTCGAAAAGTTTCCTTTGGTCTACTGGGGCAAGGATTAAGAGTAAATTATGCTTTACCCTGGAGGGAAAAAAACCCAAGTAGCCATACCTCTAGGGTCTTAGGGAATTTAACTTTCACCAAACCTCTTCTAATTACTCTAAAAAGATTTTTTTGAGGGTGGGGGCGGTAGAAGGTAGAAAGCCATAATAGTCAGGACCCAGATGACCACACTTGGTGAGTGAAGGTGAAGCCACCCACGGCAGCATCCACTGGTGCAATCTGAATCCCCTGACTCTAATCCCAGGCCCAACAGCCTCTGCCCCTTCCTCACATTCTCCAACTCCCAGGAAGCAGGTTCACCTCAGGCTTTCCCAGCCCTATAGTGTCGGAGACTGGGCAAGGACCTTTTGTATTCTTGACTCCTGTCTCATTTGGCCATGTTTTAGGGAAAGCTTAAGCTCATGCCGACTAAAAATGGACTCACCCTGCTAAGGAAATCCAAGCCCCTTGGGAAATATCTCTAAGTATCATTTGGTCATTTTTTTGCTGCTTCAGGCTGTGGACCTTTCAAAGCAGAGATAGTGCCCTTCAATATGCAGAGTTCAGGGAAAGCTGCTAAATAGAGTGGGGTGGGAGTCTCGGCTGAGTTTGGAAAGATGACTAGGGTTTGATTGACAAAGTGAACTGCGTGGAGGTGGGAGATGTTTCAAATAAGTGAGGAGGAATGTGCCTAGAACAGGGAATATCCTGAGAGGCTGAAACAAGCTGTATAAGGGAGTACAGGTGGCTAGAGCTACCAAAAGTTCTGAGGGTTAGATCAAGGTATTGGACTTTATCCTGCATCAATACAGATGGTGAAGGGTGGAAGCAGTGTTTTAGAAAAGAAAAAGTGTATAGTGCTGTGCATGCGGCATTGGTAGAAATGGGCTTGATGGGAGGAAAATTACTTAGCAGACTAGGGCCTGAGGTTATGGGGAACCCATGAAAAGGAAAATAAAATGAATGAGGGTGGAGATTTGATTATACACAGAGGGGATGGAAACAGCTGCTCAAAACTGAGTATTAAAATTTGTTATGTCATTGCTTTACCCAAAATAGTCGATCCTAGTTGGATTTTTGTGGGGAATATATTTTGCCCCTTTAAAGAAGGTTCTAATAAGAAGCAGCTTTAATGCTGCTTGTGGAAGGAAAAAGTCACCAGGAGAAAGAGTGAATACAGTGGAAAGTGACGATGGCTTTCAAAAGAACATAGGTGAATTGACACATATGACAAACACAATCTTACAGCAACTTCATTTTCTTGTCAATATTGGGAAATACTTTCTAGATATTCTAATAATGATGCAGTTAGTAGTGTACAATTTTTAATTTAAAAACTTATAACACAATTAGAAAGTTAAGTCTGGAGGAGAACTTAAATATCCTGTCATCATTTTACAGAGGAATTAACAAAACCAGAGCGTAAACAACGCACCCACAGCCACCCAGCAGGTGTGTGAGGAGTCCATTACCAGAAGGTAAATGCTTTGCTCCCAGCCCAGTGCTCTTTCTCCTTGGCCCCAAGAGTCCACAAAGACCATTTTATTTATTTATTTTTCAAAATGCACATTGTTATCAAAAAAATGCTATTTTTTATAGCTGAAGTGAAAGAGTTGGTGTTTTCCATTTTCTCTTTTGAAGTCAAGAGCTGTTTTCTAAGATAAATTATTCACACTTTCCTTTACTACATTATTCTTGTTTGTAGAATTAAATAATTAACCTTGAGGTAATCTTTATGTTAAGACTCCTTAGCCTAGGGGTGGGAGTTGCCTAGTGGGAAGAAAAGTGAGTGCCTAGGGGAAAGTACAGACTTCTAGGCATTCCCCAGCTCCCTCGGACCCGCCCCCTGACCTGGTGTTCAGGATAAGGTAAAGTCACGGAAAAGCATCAGCAAATGCGCCTCTCAATCTGCCTTGCCCCTGATGACTGACATCCCAGGCCCCGGAGTTGAGGCGCCGAACCTCTTCACAGGGTCCCTGGGTGCCCTCTCCTCAGAGGGGGACACCTCCTCACAGGGGACCCATCAGCCTTAGTTCTCTGTTACCCCTTCTTCCCACCTCTCTATCTTTTCTGTGAAATGTTTAAAAGTAAAAATAAATCTCTCCTGTCACAGCATGTTCCTTTTTTTTTCCTCCAACCATTTTTTTCCTTTCTCAGTCTCTGCATCTCATGCAAGTGAAATCACTTTTCTCCACCTCGGGCAAACACACATTAGGGCCTTGCTTCCTCTGCCACCAAGGCCCACGGCCTTCCCTTTGTGGCACCTTCTCCCTGAGACCTGTTTCTTTTTGCCTCCTAGTGAACCCACTGTGGACAGGAATGACCCAATAATGGCAGAGCGTTCCTGTGGATGGTCCCCTCCCCAATCTCAGTTACCTGGCTGGGGCTCAGGCCTTGGAAGTCCTCAACTTTTTACTTGGTTAATCTCCTTGAAACAATTCTTCATGATACCAAGTGCCCTGATTCTTTGTCTAAAGTTAGAGTGTCAACCTTGATATTCATTGTTGATTCATGTTCGTGAAAGATTCTCCTAAAGTTTGATTGGTGAATGCCTGGGCCAAGCACCATAAGCCTAGGTGCACTGTGCCATATCCATCCATATCAAGAGGCTGGGAATCTTGGTGGGGTCAAAGTCCCTTCTGTATCCATAAACCATTGTATTGCCTCTCCCAGCATGTCTATGAGAGAAGGGACAGCATAAACTCTGCCATAGGAGGAGGAAGACTTCTCTCTTCTACTCCATGGGACACAGGGAGGGAGCTGATAGATCGCAGCCCTAAGGGCACAAATTTAAGAGAGTAAAGTGAGATGAACATGTTGAGATTGTGACCAGTTTTTCAGAAGAAGCAGAAGGTATAATGCATCAAAGAGCACTAGAAGGGCCATGGCATGGCCCCTGACACCAACTCGGGCAGAGAGGCCAGACTCCAGCAGGTGGCAGCAGTGGCAGTGGAGGCAGCACAGGGGCCAACATGCAGACAGAGCTGGCAGTGACTCTGGCAGGGAAGGATGCAGTGCCTCAGAGATGAGAGGATGCCAGCTGGGCACTCAGGCTCAGGTGTAGGTGTCACTAGGACTGGGCTTACCTCCCACCCACTAGCCAGTTCCACAAGGATATCTTTTCAGATACAAGTCCCCCTAAGGAGGAAATTGGTAGACAAGTAAGTACGTCTTCACACTCAAAACCTCTCTCTCTTTTTTTTTTTTTTTTTTTTTTTTTGAGATGGATTTTTGCTCTTGTTGCCCAGGCTGGAGTGCAATGGTGTGATCTCAGCTCACCAGAACCTCTGCCTCCCTGGTTCAAGCAATTCTCCTGCCTCAGCCTCCTGAGTAGCTGGAATTACAGGCACCCATCACCACATCTGGCTAATTTTATATTTTTACAAAATTAAAAATGGGGTTTCTCCATGTTGGTCAGGCTGGTCTTGAACTCCCAACCTCAGGTGATCCACCCCTCTTGGCCTCCCAAACTGCTGGGATTACATGCCTGGCCCAAAACTTCTCTTTAACATCCAGGTAAGACTCCTAAACCAGAAAAATCAGGATCTCTATTGCTAATTACATGCTGGGTGTCCTTAGGAAAGACATTTAAACTTTCTGGACTTCAGTTTTCTCATCTGCAAAATAAGGATATAAATAATAATTATTTTGTAGAATTGCTGTAGGACAAAATGACAATCTGAGCAAGTGAAATGCTATGCCTAGTATCAGTGAGCTCTCAATAAATGATAGGTGGGAAGGCCTCTATCCAGGAGGGTAGAACTTGTTGACTTTCAAGATGATGAGGATTTCCAGATAGAGCTGGGTGAGTAAGCGTTGCTTTTTCCAGTTGGATAACCCTGAGATCTGCTGCTGGAGTGGGCTCTGGATGTCAGCAGGAGGCAAAACACAGGGAAAGTAGCCCGAGTGCTACTGAGCTTCTCAGGAGCTGATTTAGAAATTGCCAATGCGCACTACATAAGGACCTAAATATACTGGCTCAGTATCTAAATGTGCTATCTAAATGGCAATGACAGTTGATGACAGATGTTCTCCAACAACTTCCTCTCCCAGAATCTTTTGTACCCTATACATTCTGGTTGTTCAGATTCTGTCTGGAAGCAACAAAATTCCCAAATGTACATCAGATTGTGTTTTTTCCCACATCTTCACCAGCCTTGTATAATTATCCCTTTACTTTTTCTTAATCTTTTCTATTACATTGCAATTTAATTTTTATTTTTCTGACCACTAGTGAGACTTAGAATCTTTCCACCTATTTATTGGCCCTTTGCATTTTCTATTAGGCTTTTATTACTTGAGTTTTGCAATCAAATGGCATCATCTTTAGAATCATTCCAAGCCCAGCATTCATTACAACCACTCCTATTATTTTATTTTGTTTTCTTCTTTTCTTTAAACTTCATGCCTCTGATTAATCTGTTTAATTTTAATGGCTGGGCACAGCAGCTCACACCTGTACTCCTAGCACTTTGGGATGCCAAGGCAAAAGTATCACTTAAGAGCAACCTGGGCGATATAGTGAGACCCTGTCTCTAGAAATAGTAATAATAATAATAAAAATTTTAGAAATATATGATGCTTCAGGACACATGCCAGCTTTTGTTTGTTTTCTCTTACCAGAGTCCTCACCATAGATAGAATTCTTTCATCTTTTGGATTAATCATGATTCAGGTCTTGAAATAAAAATTAAAATAAATTTTCCTGTTTGCCATTAATCTCAAATTGGAATTAGTCTAGATTGAATGAAAATCACCTACTCGATAGTACTCTAGTTATGTTTTTGTACTTTCCAAAGAACAGAATTGGGGGCAGAATACTGTAGAAGAACTTTTCAAGAAGATTCAAGTACTAGATTAAGGATGTAATAAAAGTCCCTGGTTGCATACTGCTGCCAGTCTCCTTGCAAAAGTCTTCACAGGCAAAGCCATCCCTCCTTGTCTCGATCTTACATTGTGCCTGGTGTCTTTAGTTGAGGATTCTGGGAAAAAGAAACTTACAGTGACAATGAGGAGATTTGAGATTTTAGGAAGAAAATGGGAAGTTTCTGGAATTTCAGAAATTTTCAATTTCAAAGACTGTAATAGTTGTTTCTAGCTCTTTATTTTATTCCATCTCTATAAAATTCCATACGTAGAAATAATGTGTTTCCTCATATTTATCTCTATTCAGTCTTGCATTTAATACATATTCATTGAAAACTAATTATGTGCCAGTCCTGTGCAATGAGCAAAGGGGATGCAATAAAATAACCTGAAAAATTTTTAAAAAAGCTATTTTAAAAATTAAAAAAAAAAACCTTTTAAGAAATGCATCCTAAGGTCAGTTAAATAAGAATCTCTGGGAATAGGATCTATGGATCAGCACTTTTTAAAAAGTGCCTCAGGTGATTTTCATGTGGAACCACGAATGGAAATCACTGAACATGATGATCTCTGATATCCCTTGTAATAAACACCTCTATGATTCTAAAACATTGAAATTTGGGCAGTATATCAAACTCTTTAGTGATTTTTAAGTTAGTAAAATGGGGATTCTACTTTATGTTCCCACACACTGCAATGGAGTTTAGAATTGGCCTGAGTGGTTGGCTTGAAAGATGTTTGTTAGTGGCCAGAATCATTCATGAATCTTATGCTTTTTCCTCTCCTCCTGTGCTGATCATGTCTCTAAATGAAACATTAACATGTGCTTTTGTTGAGCTAAAAACTAGGTGAACTGAAGGGGGTGAAATGAATGACAATTAGTCCTGTAAATCACTAATTCAAAGGACAGCCGGCAATCACTTCTTCTGTCCCCAGTTTGAGGTTAAAAACAAAAATGCTGTGTTTGGAGGTGGTAATCTGAGCTTTTGTCAACAAAGAGGAAAGTGCAATAGGGTTATAATAAGACCCACTTCAATAAATAGTTTTTTACGAAATCCGTAGCTATTCAGCCAATCAATTAATTATTAATTGCCAACATATTTTACCCAGGAAGTGTTTGGAAACAGTTTGTGCTTGACAAAGACAATGTGTTCAACAAAGGATCTAGCCCAAATTCACTAACAAAATATGATATTTTTACTGCAAAAGTGACATAGTAGACATTACTGGGGAAGCAAAACCTTTAATACACAAAGATACTCCATAAAGCTTTAATTGCATGGTAAATCCGTAAGTGTAAAAGAAACAGCCTCATCTTGAATTTCAAGTGCGAAATGTTTTGAGAGCCATCTGTGTCACTGTTAATGAAAGGTATGAGGTTCCCTGAGAAGCTGCTTCGATCATGCAAACATGAGCTTCACTTTTAGATATAACTAGTGTCTTCTTTCAGGTGGTTGTTGATCAGGTTCTTCTCGGCTGAGCCAATGATAAACACACACAAAGGTTGGTCCAATGTGAAGTTTGATGTCCCAGGTTACGGATGCAGGGAAGCATGAGGTCATAGCACCAGAGGTTTGATTTCTTCAGTTCAAAAACCATAATGGAGCATGAAAGAATGCTCTGGTGTTCTCTGAAGTTTGATGTATATAATTTCAAATCTCAAAGAGAAATACATTTCTCCTCCCACTGAATTCAATTGCTTTGTAAGTGGCCTGATTTTTTTTAAATTGATTTTTTGTACAACTGAAGAGTCTATCTAACATTTGTGTTGCTTTAATAATAGAAGCCCAGGGATGCTATGACTCTCATGTATCAAGGACCTGTGCAAAGCCACAAGGACATGAAGATTAGGATGTCATCACTCTGCCTTAGATGAGCTTACTTTCTAGGGGAACCAACACCTACATGAGAGTGTTGTGAAAGTCTGCCTTTAAATGCTTCAAAATGCATCTGGTATTATTTTATGACAAGAGAAAGATCACCATGGTTTTCACTGATCATCAGAAGAAATAAATACTCGTTAGAGTTTTATGTTTATATTATTTATATATTTTGAAATTGTGGCAGAATACACATAGTACAAAATTTACCATTTTAACCATTCTTACACGTACAGTTAGGGGCCTTAAGTACATTCACTTTGTTGTGCCACCATCACCGCCATCTACCCACAGGACTCTTTACATCTTGCAAAATTGAAACTCTATAAACACATTAAAAAATAGCTTCCCGTTTCCCCCTACCCTGAACCCCTGGTAATTACCTTGCTACTTTCAGTCTGTGAATTTGGCTCCTCTAGATTCCCCATATAAGTGGAATCATCCTGTGTTTGTTCTTTTGTGGTTGGCTTGTTTCGCTTAGCATAATGTCTTTGAGGTAAATTTTTTTTAAAGAGCCAATAAATACTTCCAAGTGTCTCATAAGCAACCAGCTGTGCTTGTTCTAGCTGAGGTGCCTCGGTTTACTTACAGATCTTATTAGAAAGTTGCTTCTTCTCATGGTAAAGGGAGTTGATGTCATTTTATACATCTTTGAAGGAATTCAATATTATTCATGGATTATCCATTTATGGGTTCTCTGAGTGCTCAAAGGCACCAGCACTGACCCTAATAAGCTGTTGCTGGGGGTCGTGCAGCCCTTCGACAAGAGAGGCAGAGACAAGGCAACCCGCCTGACTCAGAGCTGCCAACCCCCAGCCCACACCAGCTCTGTGCTTGATTATGGGTGTGTATTACCATCTGGTATGTGGGTTTAGCAGTAAGAATGGGAGAATCAATCAGGCTTTCCATGTCACATGTTGCTATTATTTTATTTAACACTTGTTCTATGGCCAGTACGGCACCAAGCACAGCATAAAACCTGGAATTACTTGATACACTATCTGTCTATTATCCAAGGGAAATTCTGCCAAACTTGCTTCAGGGGATTCCTCTCAGTCTACTGAAAAGTTGCTTTATTTCCTAATGCCTTCCAAATACAGAGTCTTGATTGTTTAAAGACTAAAAAGCTGTGCTTTAGAATTTTAAGTAAGACCCATTTCAATAACAGTCTCTCAGCAAATTTCTCTATACTTCATTAAGTTTCTGTCTTGAAGAAAAATATATCTCTCCATTTTCCATGATGTTAGTGCAGGAAATGAAGCAACCACTGCCACTCACTATTTCCCTGGCAGTTTTCTGTTTAACAAAATGTGATTTTAGCTGAAGCTTTCTTTGTGATTTTAATCACAATTTATATGTTGGACCTCAGTAATTAGAAATTTGAGTGTTAGTCATAGAAAAGCTGCTTCCAAGGTACATTATTTTACCAGGATACCTTCCAATGTTGTGATCTCTTAAAAACTCTGTAAAGTCACATTATTTGCCAATGTTTGTAATAGGCATGATACCTGCCTTTCTCTTATGGACTTTGGAAGACTCCCCAATTCTTCCCCGGACTCCAGGGAGTACTGGGATTATTCAAGTGCTTCTTATTCTCAGCTAAGAGACAGAAGTTTCATTTTTTTTTTGAGACGGAGTTTCGCTCTTGTTACCCAGGCTGGAGTGCAATGGCGCAATCTTGGCTCACCGCAACCTCCGCCTCCTGGGTTCAGGCAATTCTCCTGCCTCAGCCTCCTGAGTAGCTGGGATTACAGGCACACGCCACCGTGCCCAGCTAATGTTTTGTATTTTTAGTAGAGACGGGGTTTCACCATATTGACCAGGATGGTCTCGATCTCTTGACCTCGTGATCCACCCACCTAGGCCTCCCAAAGTGCTGGGATTACAGGCTTGAAGAAGTTTCATTTTTACAGTAAAGAGCCTCAGCCTGCAGACAACAGTAACTTCTTGAGCATGTCATCCCTCGCATATACGACTGCCCTGCTGTGTGCAAAAGTAGTTGGAATTTCCTTTCCCTTCCTCTTAATTGATATTCTTCCACTCTTGTTAGGTTTGCTTTTACCATCTATTATCCAAAACTGCGTAACAGAACTAGTGTTCTTTAAAAACATACACAATCCCCTCCCAATAACTTGGGGATGTCTCATTCATTCTATAAAGGAAAGCTGGTCACTAGGTTTGGTCTCTGGGATGTACTAAGATGCTCAGACAGAGTCCCTGTTCTAAAGAAGTAGGGGAGAGGATTTATACTCAATTACCTAATAGTGTACAAGTCAGGATATAATCAGAGAAGGCTATGGAAATTCGGAAGATGGGAACATCCCCATATTTGGGAATCACAGAAGGGGAATGAAAATACCTCACTTTTCTTGAACACATACTATGTATCAGGCACTGTGTTAGGCAGCTTTCAAACATGATTTAGTTCAGTCTTCACAACCATGACATGATGAGGCATTTTTTGCTCCAAATTTGGCAACACAGAGAAAGAAGCTTGTCCAGATCTGACTGTTTGCTCAGCTTTCATGCTTCCTTTATTGCATTGTTCTATGCTGATGACACTCCTGCTTCAGATCCTATTCCACTGTTCTACCCCTACATCCTGAAAAAAGGAGAGAGATTGGGAGACTTCAGACAAACAGATTTTACCAGATTTGAACTGCCTTTTAGTTTGCACCAGAAATCTGTGGGACCTGTGTGCAGAGAAACATATATGTACAAAGAGTAGCCAAAATGCAATTCATTTTTTTAAAGAATGTGATTTTAAGAATTGTATAGCAGGGCACGGTGGTGCACACCTGTCATCTCAGCACTTTGGGAGGCTGAGGCTGGCTGATCACCTGAGGTCAGGGGTTCGAAACCAGCCTGGCCAACATAACAAAACCCCATCTCTACTAAAAATACAAAAATTAGCCAGGCATGGTGGCAGCCACCTGTAATCCCAGCTACTCAGTGGGCTGAGGCAGGAGAATCGATTGAACCTGGAAGGTGGAGGTTACAGTGAGCCGAGGTTGCTCTGCTGCACTCTAGCCAGAGCAACAGAGCAAGACTCCGTCTCAAAAAAAAAAAAAAAAAAGAATGAATTGCATAATTTATTTAGAGGCACACACTGGGGAAGCCTTTTGTATATTCAACTGGGAAAGAGGAAAAAACTAAGTCTAGGACTTAGGTAATTCACTAAAAATTTACTGGGGTTAGGGAAAGATACACAGCCATGACAAAGGAGCACACTTGTACAGAGAGAGCAGCTGTCGGAATTCAGATTGAGCACACTTTCATGAGTACCCACTATGTGCCGCTTAGAGGCTTGCCTTTTACACTTTTATCTTCACAACAAATCTGTGTGTTGGATGCTAATCTCTCCTATTTAACACCTGAGGAAACTGAGCCCACGTAGAAAGTAAGTGATAGGATTTAGATTCAAACTCAGGCCATTTGCCTCCAGTCCAACTAATGACTTAAAAGCAAAAGTATTTGAAATCTGGAAAGAGGCTTTTCAATTCATTAAAACCTGGCCTGTCAAAGCTGGAAATGCAGCTTTCTCCACACTCTGGTCTGTCACCTTAGCACCCTGCACCAAAGATAGAGAACGTTACCCCTGGGAACAGGCCAGTGACTGGCTCTTAGCACATATGCACATGCCTCAATTCTAGCTCAAAATTACATTGCGCTGGTTTAGAGGAGTTTGTCTCCCCAATACTTTTACTGCTGCTTGATCTGTAGAACTTTCTTAAGATAAAGCAGCTGTTCCTACCCCAGAAGCCTTAAGGTTGCTGGCACCAAGCCCTCCAGCTAGAGCGGGAATGAAGGTCCCCAACATCAGAGACTGCCAAGGTACAGGCCTCAGAGTAAGCTTTGATGAGTTAGCTAATGGCAGCATCTGACTTTCCATCGTGATCTTCTTACTTCATGACACAGCATGTTTTTAGGAAATTCCGCTTGCATTTTTCCTGCTGTGCATTAAACAAGGTTTAATAACATAATCTGGAAATACAGGTGGGAAGTAGATTTGGGAAGTTAGACTATTTGCAAATTCAAACTATAACTTGTGTTTGAATTACTCCAAAGTTGATATCTTTTTCAAGTATAATAAAGAACAAATATAGCAAATTAAGTAAATTCTATTCTAATTCAGTATGGTCTGAGTAAAATAAGATGTTACCTGTTTATCTAAGTGTATGAAAAGGTATATATTAAAGCCTGGAGCCTAGGTTATCAATAAATATTTATATAAATGGATAAATGTATGGTGATTTTAGGATCTTGCCAAAACCAAGAGTGACAGCCTTCTTGGGGTTAGGCCTAATTTTCATTCTTTATACTAATGGTGGGGGGTCACGGTGGCAAACAGTTGAAAGTGTCTGCTGGTCCTTTATTCTCTGCCCAAACAATATTAAGCCACCTTTGCATGATATCTGCACTCCATTCTGACTTCTGCTAGTGTTGTTTCTTTTCTCCTCGCTCCCCTACCCCTCCCCCAATGTCTGTATACTATGTGGACCCTTCATTTTGTACTTTTCTGGTGGATAAATACAGAAGGTTTTGTCTTAAAACTGTAAACACACTCAAGGTACAACTGGAAACTCCTTCAATAAAGGAAGGCAGTATGAACACTTCAGTACCTCCCCCCTCCCCTCATTCTCCTTGCCCTCCTCCCTCTTCCTCTTCCCTTCATCTTTTTCATCTTCCTCTACTTATTCTAGAAATGTTTCAGATTAGAAAATAATCTGTTACTTGGCAGTTTAAAAAAGGTGATATGTATTGAGTCTCCTTATCTTAGAGATTAAGTTCTGTGTTCACCTAATGTGCAACCATTTATTCACTAAGTGAGGTGATGATATGATGATGATCTACTGCAGACTGGAGGCACCCTGTAAAATTAACATGTCTTACATCTTCCTATAATTTTTGTATGTGTAAATTAATATGCACAATGAAAAATAATTGTATACAACCAAGTGACTTGCTATGCTAGGCTCTGATCCAAAGAAATTGTATGGATTGGTTTTTGGCATCTGAGGGCACTTTAGCTTTTACCTCATATCAATGAAACTATGTTCCTTTAAATTAGCTCACTAGAAATCCATACTAATTAGAATAATGAAAAATTGAAATAAATAAGGTATATAGAACAAGAAAATATTCCTGATTCAATTGTTTCATGATTTCTATTAGCATATTACATTAATGTTTTGTTTCAAAATATGACAGTTATCTTCCCAACATGTTTCTATATTAAAATGACTTTTACTATTAACATATCTACATGGTGTCAAGTAACTAGAAGGCAAATACAAAATTCATATGAATATTTGCAGACACACCCTCAGTGTGATGAGCCTTGACTACAAAAAAAAGATGTTGATAAGCTCTGTCCTCACCAATTATTGTTTGCTCCTTTTGGAAAGGTACATAGTCTGTCAAAGCATCTGAATTATTTCTAGTCTGAAAATAAATTTAATAGAGCAAATGCTTTTTAGGTCACAGTATGGCAAAAGTGACTTTTTTTTTTTTTAATTTTAAATTTTTATTGCATTTTAGGTTTGGGGGTACATGTGCAGAACGTGCAAGATAGTTGCATAGGTACACACATGGCAGTGTGTTTTGCTGCCTTTCTCCCCTCCAACCACACTTGGCATTTCTCCCCAGGCTATCCCTCCCCAGCTCCCCTTCCGCTGTCCCTCCCCTATTCCCCCCAATAGACCCCAGTGTGTAGTAGACACGCTCCCGGTGTCCATGTGTTCTCATTTTTCTCACCCGCCTATGAGTGAGAATATGCGGTATTTCCTTTTCTGTTCTTGTGTCAGTTTGCTGAGAATGATGTTCTCCAGATTCATCCATGTCCTTACAAAGGACACAAACTCATCATTTTTGATTGCTGCATAATATTCCATGGTGTATATGTGCCACATTTTCCCAGTCCAGTCTATCATCAATGGGCATTTGGGTTGGTTCCAGGTCTTTGCTATTGTAAACAGTGCTGCAATGAACATTTGTGTGCATGTGTCCTTACAGTAGAACGATTTATATTCCTTTGGATATATACCCAGGAAAGGGATTGCTGGGTCAAATGGAATTTCTATTTCTAGGTCCTTGAGGAATCACCACACTGTCTTCCACAATGGTTGAACTAATTTACACTCCCACCAACAGTGTAAGAGTGTTCATATTTCCCCACATCCTCTCCAGCATCTGTTGTCTCCAGATTCTTTAATGATCGCCGTTCTAACTGGTGTGAGATGGTATCTCAATGTGGTTTTGATTTGCATCTCTCTAATGACCAGTGATGATGAGCATTTTTTTTATGTGTTTGTTGGCCTCATGTATGTCTTCTTTTGTAAAGTGTCTGTTCATATCCTTTGCCCATTGTTGAATGGGCTTGTTTGTTTTTTTCCTGTAAATCTGGTTGAGTTCTTTGTAAATTCTGGATATCAGCCCTTTATCAGATGCGTAAACTGCAAAGATTTTTTTCCCATTCTGATGGTTACTGATTCACTCTGATGACTGTTTCTTTTGTCGTGCAAAGCTGTGGAGTTTGATTAGGTCCCATTTGTCTATTTTGGCTTTTGTTGCCAATGCTTTTGGTGTTTTGGTCATGAAGTTTTTGCCTACTCCTATGTCCTGAATGGTTTTGCCTACATTTTCTTCTAGGGTTTTTATGGTGCCAGGTTTTATGTTTAAGTCTTTAATCCATCTGGAGTTAATTTTAGTGTAAGGTGTCAAGAAGGGGTCCAGTTTCTGCTTTCTGCACATGGCTAGCCAGTTTTCCCAACACCATTTATTAAACAGGGAATCCTTTCCCCACTGCTTGTTTTTGTCTGGTTTATCAAAGATTATATGGCTGTAGATATGTTGTGTTGCCTCCGATGCCTCTGTTCTGTTCCATTGGTCTATATCTCTGTTTTGGTACCAGTACCATGCTGTTTTGATTACTATAGCCTTGTAGTATAGTTTGAAGTCTGGTAGTGTGATGCCTCCCGCTGTGTTCTTTTTGCTTAGAATTGACTTGGCTATGCGGGCTCTCTTTTGGTTCCATATGAAGTTCATGGTGGTTTTTTCCAGTTCTGTGAAGAAATTCAATGGTAGTTTGATGGGGATAGCATTGATTGTGTAAATTACTTTGGGCAGTATAGCCATTTTCACAATATTGATTCTTCCTAACCACGAACATGGAATGTTTCTCCATCTGTTTATGTCCTCTCTTATTTCGTTGAGCAGTGGTTTGTAGTTTTCCTTAAAGAGGTCCCTTACGTTCCTTGTGAGTTGTATTCCTAGGTATTTTATTTTCTTTGTAGCAATTGTGAATGGCAGTTCGTTATTGATTTGGTTCTCTTTAAGTCTCTTATTGGTGTATAGGAATGCTTGTGACTTTTGCACATTGATTTTATATCCTGAGACTTTGCTGAAGTTGCTTATCAGTTTCAGGAGTTTTTGGGCTGAGGTGATGGGGTCTTCTAGGTATACTATCATGTCATCTGCAAATAGAGACAATTTGGCTTCCACCTTTCCTATTTGAATACCCTTTATTTCTTTTTCTTGCCTGATTGCTCTGGCTAGAACTTCCAGTACTATGTTGAATAGGAGTGGTGAGAGAGGGCATCCTTGTCTACTGCCAGATGTCAAAGGGAATGCTTCCAGTTTTTGCCCATTCAGTATGATATTGGCTGTTCGTTTGTCATAAATAACTTTTATTACTTTGAGATATGTTCCATCAATACCAAGTTTATTGAGGGTTTTTAGCATAAAGCACTGTTGAATTTTGTCAAATGCCTTCTCTGCATCAATTGAGATAATCATGTGGTTTTTGTTTTTGGTTCTGTTTATGTGGTGAACTACGTTTATAGACTTGCGTATGTTGAACCAGCCTTGCATCCCCGGGATGAATCCTACTTGATCATGATGGATAAGTTTTTTAATGTGCTGTTGCAATCGGTTTGCCAGTATTTAATTGAAGATTTTTGCATCTATGTTCATCATTGATATTGGCCTGAAGTTTTCTTTTCTTGTTGAGTCTCTGCCGGGTTTTCATATCAGGATGATGTTGGTCTCATAAAATGATTTGGGAAGGGTTCCCTCTTTTGGAATTATTTGGAATAGTTTCAGAAGGAATGGTACCAGATCCTCTTTGTGTGTCTGGTAAAATTCGGAGGTGAACCCATCTGGGCCTGGGCTTTTTTTGTGTGGTAGGCTCTTAATTGCTGCCTCAAATTCAGACCTTGTTATTGGTCTATACATAGTTTCAGCTTCCTTCTAGTTTAGGCTTGGGAGGTCACCGGCGTCCAGGAATTTATTCATTTCTTCCTGGTTTACTAGTTTATGTGCATAGAGTTGTTTTTAGTATTCTCTGATGATGGTTTGAATTTCTGTGGAATCTGTGGTGATTTCCCCTTTATCGTTTTTTATTGCATCTATTTGGTTGTTCTCTCTTTTCTTTTTTATCAGTCTGGCTAGTGGTCTGTCTATTTTGTTGATCTTTTCGAAAAACCAGCTCTTGGATTTATTGATTTTTTTGAAGGGTTTTGTGTGTCTCTCTCTCCTTCAGTTCTGCTCTGATCTTAGTTATTTCTTGTCTTCGGCTAGGTTTTGAGCTTTTTTAATCTTGCTCCTCTAGCTCTTTCAATTTTGACGATAGGGTGTCAATTTTGGATCTCTCCACTCTTCTCATGTGGGCACTTATTGCTATATATTTTCCTCTACAGACTGCTTTAAATGTGTCCCAGAGATTCTGGTATGTTGTGTCTTCATTCTCGTTGGTTTCGAAGAACTTCTTTATTTCTGTGTTCATTTCATTGTTTATCCAATCAACATTCAAGAGTCAGTTGTTCAGTTTCCATGAAGCTGTGCTGTTCTGAGTTAGTTTCTGAATTCTGAGTTCTAACTTGATTGCACTATGGTCTGAGAGACAGTTTGTTATGATTTCAGTTGTTTTGCATTTGCTGAGGAGTGCTTTACTTCCAATTATGTGGTCAATTTTGGAGTAGGTGTGATGTGGTGCTGAGAAGAATGTATATTCTGTGGATTTGGGGTGGAGAGTTCTGTAAATGTCTATCAGGTTTGCTTGTTCCAGGTCTGAGTTCAAGTCCTGGATATCCTTGTTAATTTTCTGTCTGGTTGATCTGTCTGATATTGACAGTGGAGTGTTAAAGTCTCCCACTATTATTGTGTGGGAGTCTAAGTCTTTTTGTAGGTCATTAAGAACTTGCCTTATATATTTAGGTGCTCCTGCATTGGGTCTATATATATTTAGGATCGTTAGCTCTCCTTGTTGTATCGATCCTTTTGCCATTATGTAATGACCTTCTTTGTCTCTTTTGATCTTTGCTGCCTTAAAGTCTATTTTATCAGAGATGAGAGTTGTAACTCCTGCTTTTTTTTGCTCTCCATTTGCTTGGTAAATCTTTCTCCATCCCTTTATTGTGAGCCTTTGTGTATCCTTGCGTGTAAGATGGGTTTCCTGGATACAGCACACGAATGAGTTTTGGGTTTTTATCCAATTTTCTAGTCTGTGTCTTTTGATTGGTGCATTTAGCCCATTTACATTTAGGGTTAATATTGTTATGTGTGAATTTGATACTGTCATTTTGATGCTAGCTGGCTGTTTTGCCCATTGGTTCATGTAGATTCTTCATTTTGTTGATACTCTTTAGCATTTGGTGTGCTTTTAGGATGGCTGGTACTGGTTGTTTCTTTCTATGTGTATTGCCTCTTTCAGGAGCTCTTGTAAAGCAGGCCTAGTGGTGACAAAATCTCTGAGTACTTGCTTGTTCACGAAGGATTTTATTTTTTCTTCACTTATGAAGCTCAGTTTTGCTGGATATGAAATTCTGAGTTGAAAGTTCTTTTCTTTAAGGATGTTGAATATTGGCCCCCACTCTCTTCTGGCTTGTAGAGTCTCTGCCGAGAGATCTGCTGTGAGTCTGATGTGCTTCCCTTTGTGGGTGACCTGACCTTTCTCTCTGGCTGCCCTTAGTATTTTGTCCTTCATTTCAACCCTGGTGAATCTGACGATTATGTGCCTTGGTGTTGCTCTTTTTGCGGAGTATCTTTGTGGTGTTCTCTGTATTTCCTGGAGTTGAGTATTGGCCTGCCTTTCTAGGTTGGAGAAATTTTCCTGGATAATATCCTGAAGAGTACTTTCCAGCTGGATTCATTCTCTTCATCACATTCTGGTACACCTATCAAATGTAGGTTGGGTCTCTTCACATAGTCTCACATTTCTTGGAGATTTTGTTCATTCCTTTTTGTGCTTTTTTCTCTAATCTTCATTTCTCATTTTACTTCATTGAGTTGATCTTCAACTTCTGATATTCTTTCTTCTGCTTAGTCAATTCGGCTGTTGAAACTTGTGCATGCTTCGCAAAGTTCTCGTGTTGTGTTTTTCAGCTCTTTCAGTTCATTCATATTCCTCTCTAAGTTGCCCATTCTTGTTATCATTTCCTCGAATCTTTTTTCAAATCTTTTTTCAAGGTTCTTAGTTTCTTTGCATTGATTTAGAGCATGTTCTTTTAGCTCACGGAAGTTTCTCATTAACCACCTTCTGAAGTCTGATTCCGTCATTTCGTCACACTCATTCTCTGTCCAGCTTTGTTCCTTTGCTGGTGAGGAGTTTTGATTCTTTGTAGGAGGTGAGGTGTTTTGGTTTTGGGTTTTTTCGTCCTTTTTGCACTGGTTTCTTTCCATCTTTGTGGATTTATCCACCTGTCATCCTAGTAGTTGCTGACTTTTCAGTTAGGTCTCTGAGTGGACGCCCAGATTGTTGATGATGAAGTATTTCTGTTACTTAGTTTTCCTTCTAATGGTCTAGCCCCTCTGCTGTACGAGTGCTGAGGTTCACTCCAGGCCCTGCATGTCTGGGGTACACCTGTAGCAGCTGCGGAACAGTGAGGGATGCTACCAGTTTCTTCTTCTGCTATCTTTGTCCCAGAATGATGCCTGCCAAATGTCAGTCTGATTAGTCCTTTTTTGAGGTGACTCTTTGGATATACAGGGGTCAGGGAGCTGCTTGAGGAGACGGTCTGTACTTTATAGGAGCTCAAGTGCTGAGCTGTGAGCTCTGTTGTTCATTCAGCGTTGTTGGGCACCTGTGTTTCGGTCTGCTGCAGCGGAACTTATAAAACCCCCTGCCTTCTTTTTCCCTCAGATGCTCTGTCTCAGGGAGTTGGGGCTTTCTTTATGAGTATCTGTTGCACTGTCCTGCCCGGCTAGGAGGTAGTCTATTCACTATTTGCCTGCTGAGGCTCCGCCCTGCTAGCGTGGGTCCGCCCTGCTGCCACAGGGCTCCGTTCTACTGTGGTGCGCTCCGCCCTGCTGGCGGAGTCTCTCTGTTATGGCAGGTTTCCTCAGCAATGGGAGGCTGTGTCAGCACTGGGCATGTACCTCAGTAGGGGCAGATTGTGTCCATAGTGGCGGACGCTCCTCCTTCACCAGGCTGCACCGTTCTGGATTCAGCTGAGCTCGGAGCAAAACTCTCAACCCCAGGTTCCTCCAATCATTGCCCTGCTTGTCCCCGTGAGGGTGGGACCCACCAAGCCCCCTCACCTGGCTTTCTGCCTCAGAGTCCGTCCTCTCTCTCTCTCTCTCTCTCTCTCTCTTTCTCCCCAATTTGAATGGTTGACTCTCTCACTGGCGCCCCAGTAGCCTGCTGATAGGACACTGGAATTTGTGTGATCTCCCGTGCCACTGCCCACTGCACCGGCTCAAATCACGCTTCCCAGGAATCTCCTGGTCTGGCTCACTGTCCAAGTCTCATTTAATCAGATGGACATGTCAATCTGCCCTTCCAAGTTTCAGATTGCCAGTTTAACAGGGCACCCAGACCAGTGAGTTTTTTGCCAGGTGCCACTGTGCTGCGGTGCCAGCCAAACCAGCCGCGTGAGCCAAAACACCAGCTGCGCTGGCATCCCATGTCTCTCCTACACCTGGGAATTTCCCCATTGTGTGGGCAACAAAGGTCCATCTGAGAATGCGGCTAGGAGTCACCCTCTGCGCCTTCACTGAGAGCTGCAATCCTGAGTTGTTTCTACAGTGCCATCTTCGACTTCTTTTTTATGGGAAGAGTGAAGGTCTATTTTTCAATCAGCTAAAAAACAAATAGATTGGCATAGAGTTTTTTTCAGTCACAAAATTGAATATTTTATTTTGAGATTTTAATTTTCAAAAAGTACTATCAGAAAAGAAAATGAATCTTTGTCATATACATTTTGTCCCAAGTTTATAATAATTTAATAGTAGTATAGTATAAGTTTTAATAGGTAGTTAGATCATTTGAGCCAAATCATTTGCCAATCTTAATGTTAATTATTCATTTATTGAAAATTTCAAAGTTATGAGATCCTGGACTGTGTTCACCATGAGTGTTTGTAAAACCTTATTTTTACAAACAACAGTATTGGTACTGGCATAAGGATAGTCATATAGATCAGTGGAATAGAATTGAGAGTTTAGAAATAAATCCTCATGTCTATAGGCAACTGATTTTCAACAGTGGTGCAAAAACATTTAATGAGGAAAGAAGTCTTTTCAGCAAATAACGCTTGGACAACTAGATAACCACATGCCAAAGAATAAAGTAAAAAAAATGTATTTACCTCACACCAAATATAAAAATTAATCCTAAATAGATCAAAGGTCTAAACTTAAGAGCTGTAACTATAAAATTCATAGAAGAAAATGGAGTGATAAATACTTGTGACATTAGATTTGGTAATAGTTTGTTAGGTATGATGATATAACCACAAGCAACAAAACAGAAAATAGAAAAATTGGACCTTATCAAAACTAGAAGCTTTTTGGCTTGGTATGGTGTCTCATATCTATAATCCCAACACTTTGGGAGGCTGAGATGGGAGGACTGCTTGAGCCGAGAAGTTCAAGACCAGCCTGGACAACACAATGAAACCCCATCTCTTAAAAAATAAAGAAAACAACTAAAAACGTTTTTGCTTCAAAAGACACTATTCACTTTTCAGGAAGGTGAAAAGACAACCCATAAAATGGGAGACAATATTTGCAATCTGGCAAGAGACTTATGTCCAAAATATATGTGAACTCCTGTAACTCAATAATAAAAAGATTAGCCTGGGTGCAGTGGCTAATACCTGTAATCCCAGCACTTTGGGAGGCTGAGGCAAGTGGACCACCTGAGGTCAGGAGCTTGAGAC
Source organism: Saguinus oedipus (assembly GCA_031835075.1). Lineage (NCBI taxonomy): Eukaryota > Metazoa > Chordata > Mammalia > Primates > Cebidae > Saguinus > Saguinus oedipus. The sequence goes on along the minus strand of CM063177.1, from coordinate 31,823,138 downwards.
CAGTCTGGTCAACATGGTGAAACCTCATCTCTACTAAAAATACAAAAATTAGCCAGGCATGGTGTCAGACACCTAGAATCCCAGATACATGGGAGGCTGAGGCATGAGAATTGCTTGAACACGGGAGGCAGAGGTTGCAATGAGCCAAGTTCACACCACTGCACTCCAGCCTGGGATAGAGTGAGACTCTGTCTCCAAAATAATAATAATTATTAGTAGCAATAGTAAAATGATTAATACCTCAATTAAAAAATAGAAAAATGATATGAATAGACATTTCTCCAAGGAAGATACACAAATGGTCAATAGCACATGAAAAGATGCTCAATGTTATTAGTCATCAGAGAAATGCAAATCAAAGCTACAATGAGATACCACTTCACACCCACTAAGATAGCTAAAAACAAAAATTCAGATAACAAATGTTGACAAGGGTGTGGAGAAATTGGAATCCTCCTATACTGCTAGTGAAAATGTAAAATGATGCAGCCACTTTGGAAAATAGTCTTTTTCTCAAGCAGTTAAACAAGGAGTAACCATATGGTCCAGCAATTCTTCTTCTAGGTAACACCCAAGAGAAGTGAAAGCATTTGCCCACACAAAATTTTGCATGCAAATGATAACAACATTATTTATAATAGAAAATAGGTGGAAACAACTCAAATGTCCATCAACTGATTAATAGATTAAGAAAATGTGGTATATCTATACAGTGGAATATTTTATGGCCATAAAAAGGAATTATCTACAGGCCAAGCACAGTGGCTCATGCCTGTAATTACAGCACTTTGGAAGGCCAAGGTGGGTGGATCATCTGGGGTCAGGAGTTCGAGACCAGTCTGGCCAACATGATGAAACCCCATTTTTACTAAAAATATAAAAATTAGCTGGATATGGTGGCCAGTGCCTGTAATCTCAGCTACTCAGGAAGCTGATGCAGGAAAATCACTTGAATCCTGGAGGCAGAGGTTGCAGTGAGCTGAGATCATGTCACTACTCTTCAGTCTCGGGGACAGAGTGAAATTCCATCTCAAAAAATAAAAAAGAAAAAAAATGAAGTACAATAAATGCTAGAACATGAATGAAGCTTGAAAACATTATGCTAAGTGGAAGAAGCCAGTCATAAAAGATCACTACATTTTATGATTCAACTTATGTGAAATGTGCATGACATAACAGGAAAATCTATAAAGACAGAAGGTAGATTAGTAGCTGCCTAAGGGTGGAAAACATGGGGGTATGGAAAAGGGGCATAGCCAAAAGGTATGTGGTTGCTCTCAGAGGTAATGAAAAATGTTCTAAAATTATGGTGATGTTTCCACGTATCTATGAAAATACTAAAAATTATTGAATTGTACATTTTAAATGGATCAACTGTATGTTATGTGAATTATTTCTCCGTAAAGCATTAAAAATAAGCAAAACAATCTTACTCTTTAAACACTAGGAAAGAAACTATCCCGGTGATACATTGTGGGGATGGTTTATCAGTGAGACTTTGGCAGAAGGCAGGAGCTTCTTCCTTGGTTTTGTATGGTTTTTTTCATAGCTGAAAAGTTATGAATCATAAGTGGGTATTCATTGCCCTGAAGGATAGAATCTGCTCTAAAAACACTGACTCGTTCAGAACCAAACCACTTCAGGTCTTAAAAAAATGAAAACAAAAATGAAGCCTAAAGCAAACTGAGTGTTTTAATTAATTTAAAATATTGGAGGCTTTCTTTTTTTAAATAAATCTCCTTTGCCATTTTTCTCCAATGCGTAGAAATAAGAATGCATGTTTTACATGTCTAATACATTTTTTTATAGAACAATAATTTAATCTAACTAAATATCCAAAGAGAATTTTCTAGATGTTGACTTAAGTTGGCTACTCTGCCTTAGGAAGTTTTTGCTGAGTAGGGCAGTAGAGAAGTGATTAAAGGCACCATGGACTTAAGCTTCTTTCCTCACTCTGTCAAAATAAGTGATAGAAGATGCTCTGAGCCGGGCATGATGCCTCACAACTGTAATCCCAGCACTTTGGGAGGCCGACGTGGGCAGATCACTTGAGGTCAGGAGTTCTAGACCAGCCTGGCCAACATGGTGAAACTCCGTGTCTACTAAAAATACAAAAATTAGCTGGCGTGGTAGTGGGCGCCTGTAATCCCAGCTACTCAGGAGGCTGAGGCAGGAGAATTGCTTAAACCCAGTGGGGGTTACAGTGAGCTAAGATGATGTCACTGCACTCCAGCCTGGCAACAGAGCAAGACTCCATCTCAAAAAATAAAAATAAAAAAATCCTCTGAACTTCCTTTCTTTTTCTCTAAAATGGGTATTATAGTTTGGTCCTCATGAAGTTATAAAAACACATTAATTGAAATAATAAAATGGACACATTTAATACACAGTAAACACTCTAAATGCTTATTATCATTATTTTAAATTGGGCATTAATCACTTGACCTAATTACATATTTTGTTGGAGAATTTGTATACAATCTAGTGATTCACTCTGACCTTTCTTTCTTTCTTTCTTTCTTTCTTTCTTTCTTTCTTTCTTGCTTTCTTGCTTTCTTGCTTCCTTTCTTTCTTTCTTGCCTTTGCCAAAATAAGGTTTATTTTGAAAATCATTTGAAAGCCACTGAGAAAGGAAGGAGACCTAAGACCCAACGGACTTAGGTGCCAAATTCAGATTTTTGCCAGCCCCACCTATGGTCTCTGTCAGGTCAAGAAGGACCACTGACAAACAGGTTTGCACCACAGACAATTTGCTTTACTAGTAATTGCATCCAACATGTCTCCCTGAAGATGGGCAGAAAACCAAAAGTATCCATATACTCCCTTCATCCAGAACTTTGCATTTCACATTGTCTGTGTGTGACTTAGTCGTAGTTGCTCAAACTGTGTTTTGTTATGTGTGAAAAATAAATGTCTTCCTTATGACCTCAGTAATAGAAAACCATTAAACATCTTGCACCTGCTTAATCTTTTAGTCAAGATATCTAGTATAGAAAACTAGAGTTACAGAGCCTTTCTCCTTTCAGCTCTCTACTCTCAGCCATTATCATTGTTTTTTTAAAAAATGAACATTTTCCCAATGCATTGAGCATCTTTTCTGTAGGCTATAGTTGAGTCTTTCAAATCTGGAAAATAAGAATTTGGAGATGGGTACAAACCTTGGCACAGATGATAGGTGATTTACAAGTCTGTTTTGCTCCCATGTGCAGAGCTTGGCCGTACAGTGCAAATCTTGTCAAAAATCTGTTCAACGATTAAAGATTTATTAAGCACTCTGCAATGTCCTACCTATTTTTGAGAACTCACAAAAGAATGTCACTGACCTCCTGGAGATTATAATCCTCTAAATCAAAAACAAAAACCATGAGCTTATTTTCTTTTGCTATTTTCTCATTGTAGTGGAGACATCTGAGTTTCATGGGAAGCATACCATAGGGTAGGAAGAAAAATGCAGAAAATTTGGCTTTTAGGTTAGAATGAAGAACTATTTGTCATCTGCTAAATGTAGAAATCCTACTTTTTAGTGTAATTACATGGTGATGTCACAGCTGAGATTATTTGACAAAATAGGGATATTGTTAGTTTTCCATAAAACGATGTAGTATCTTTGATAGCTGTTACATTGAAGAGATCCACATTCAGTTACAGCTAGTGGTCAAAAAATCTTTCTTACAACTTTTGTTATGTAAAAAAAGTGCTTTCACATTACCGAACACTAAAAATTCTTCTGTAAGCTATAACAGATGTTACTTGAGCTCTAATTGCCCCTTCTAGCCAGTGTGTGAACATAGCCTCATAAATCCAAGTCTAACCAAGCATAGTTGTATTTTATCCATGCAGAGTTCAAACAATGGTGCTTAATTTTTTATGGCAGAGATTGCACAAACATTGCCCTTTAAAAATTTGATATATGGTTAAGATATATACACTTTCATAAAATCAACAAAACAATGTACCAAAATTCTTATAGTAAGTCCAACAGAATATCAAAAAATTAATAATAGTGTCTTTTCTTTCCTTAATATATTTTATATTCAAGTAAAAACTCAGTGGATATAAAAAGACAAGAACAAGAGCTGAATATGCATAATTGTTACAATGAGTGTTCTAAACACAGGTGATAGAGCCATGGCATCACAAGCATTAGGTAACTTTTTCTTCTTTTTCTTTGTATGTATTAAACTTTAATTTTCCGAAAACACTTTCATGGTTATCTATAATTTTGAATTCTCTCCTTGATTCAAATTTTCATTGTAACTTGGCCCTTCTCATGTTTTTAAGCATTCTCTGAAAATACTTTAGTGGCTACTCTATAATTATATTTTGTGAATGCATCATTATTTATTACTCAACTCCCTGTTTTTAGAAATTTTGTTGTTTCTATTTTGGACTACTATCAAAACAGTGCAATCAACATCTTTGTACTTAGATTTTTAACAACTTCATTGATGTATAATTGACATGCAATCAACTGCACATAAAGTGTGTAACTTGACAAGTTTTCATATATGTGTACATTATATAGCCCACAACGCTATCACTATAATCAAGATAATGAACATCTCTATCATCCCAAAAAGTTCTCTCATACTCTTAGTAGTCCCTCCATGCTTTTCACCTTCATCTCCAGGAAATCATTAGCTGCTTTTCACCACAATAGATTAGTTTTAATTTTCTAGAATGTTGCATAGTGGAATCACATAATATGTACTCTTTTACTCTTTTGTCTTTTTTTTTCACTCAATATGATTACTTTGAGATTTATGCATGTTCTATATACATATATTTTTATTGCACTTTAGGTTCTGGGGTACATGTGCAGAACATGCAGCATTGTTGTATAGATACATACATGGCAGTGTGGTTTGCTACCTCAATCCCCGTCACCTATATCTGGCATTTCTCCCCATGTTATCCCTCCCCAACCTCCCTAGCCCCTGCTGTCTCTCCCCTAGGCCCCCCACAACAGACCCCAGTGTGTGATGCTCCCCTCCCTGTGTCCATGTGTTCTCATTGTTCAACACCTGCCTATGAGTGAGAACATGCAGTGTTTGATTTTCTGTTCTTGTGTCAGTTTGCTGAGAATTATCCTTTTCAGATTCATCCATGTCCCTACAAAGGACACGAACTCATTGTTTTTTATGGCTGCAAAGCGTTCCATGGTATACGTGTGCCACATTTTCCTTTACCAGTCTATCATCGATGGGCATTTGGGTTGGTTCCAGGTGTTTGCTATTGTAAACAGTGCCACAATGAATGTATGTGTGCATATGTCTTTACAATAGAATGATTTAAATTTCTTCGGATATATACCCAGTAATGGGATTGCTGGGTCAGATGGAATTTCTATTTCTAGGTCTTCAAGGAATCGCCACACTTTCTTCCACAACGGTTGAAATAATTTACACTCCCACCAACAGTGTAAAAGTGTTCCTATTTCTCCACATCCTCTCCAGCATCTGTTGTCTCCAGATTTTTTAATGATCACCATTCTAACTGACATGAGGTGGTTAGATGTGAGTTTGATTTGCATTTCTCTAATGACCAATGATGATGAGCATTTTTTCATAGGTTTGTTGGCCTCATATATGTCTTCTTTTGAAAAGTGTCTGTTCATATCTTTTGCCCACTTTTGAATGGATTTGTTTGTTTTTTCTTGTAAATCTGTTTTAGTTCTTTGTAGATTCTGGATATTAGCCCTTTGTCAGATGAGTAGATTGCAATTTTTTTTCTCATTCTGTTGGTTGCTGATTCACTCTAATGATTGTTTCTTTTGCTGTACAGAAGCTCTGGAGTTTAATTAGATTGCATTTGTCTACGTTGGCTTTTGTTGCCATTGCTTTTCGTGTTTCAGTCATGAAGCCCTTGCCTATGCCTATGTCCTGAATGGTTTTGCCTAGGTTTTCTTCTAAGGTTTTTATGGTGTTAGGTCTTAAGTTTAAGTCTTTAATCCATCTGCAGTTAATTTTAGTGTAAGGTGTTAGGAAGGAAGGAGTCCAGTTTCTGCTTTCTGCACATGGCTAGCCAGTTTTCCCAACACCATTTATTAAACAGGGAATCCTTTTCCCATTGCTTGTTTTTGTCACGTTTGTCAAAGATCAGATGGTTGTCAATGTGTGGTGTTGGCTCTGAGGCCTCTGTTCTGTTCCATTGGTCTATATCTCTGTTTTGTTACCAGTACCATGCTGTTTTGATTAGTGTAGTCTTGTAGTAGAGTTTGAAGTCAGGTAGCGTGATGTCTCCCACTATGTTCTTTTTGCTTAGAATTGACTTGACTATGCGGGCTCTCTTTTGGTTTCATGTAAAGTTTAAGGTGTTTTTTTTCTAGTTCTATGAAGAGGGTCATAGGTAGCTTGATGGGGATAGTGTTGAATCTATAAATTACTTTGGGCAGTATGGCCATTTTTACAATATTGATTCTTCCTAACCATGAGCATGGAATATTTTTTCATCTGTATGTGTCCTCTCTTATTTCCTTGAGCAGTGGTTTGTAGTTCTCCTTGAAGAGGTCATTTACATCCTTTGTTAGTGGTATTCATAGGTATTTTATTCTCTTTGTAGCAATTGTGAATCACAGTTTGTTCTTGATTTGGCTTTCTTTAAGTCTGTTATTGGTGTATAGGAATGCTTGTGATTTCTGCACATTGATTTTGTATCCTGAGACTGCTGAAGTTGCTTATCAGTTTTAGAAGATTTTGGGCTGAGACAATAGGGTCTTCTAAATATACAATCATGTCATCTGCAAATAGAGACAATTTGACTTCCTCCTTTCCTAATTGAATAGCTTTATTTCTTTTTCTTGCCTGATTGCTCTGGCTAGAACTTCCAATACTATATTGAATAAGACTGGTGAGAGAGGGCATCCTTGTCTAGTGCCAGATTTCAGAGGGAATGCTTCCAGTTTTTGCCTATATTGAATAAGAGTGGTGAGAGAGGGCATACTTGTCTAGTGCCAGATTTCAGGGGGAATGCTTCCAGTTTTTGCCCATTCAGTATGATGTTGGCTGTGGGTTTGCTGTAAATAGCTTTTATTATTTTGAGATATGTTCTGTTGATACCTAGTTTATTGAGAGTTTTTAGCATAGAGGGCTGTTGAATTTTGTCGAAGGCGTTCTCTGCATCTGTTGAGATAATCATGTGGTTTTTGTCTTTGGTTCTGTTTATGTGGTGAATTACATTTATAGACTTGCATATAGACTGCGTTCCCAGAATGAAGCCTACTTGATCATGATGGATAAGCTCTTTGATGTGCTGTTGCAATCAGTTTGCCAGTATTTTATTGAAGCTTTTTGCATCTACATTCATCATGGATATTGGCCTGAAGTTTTTTTTTTCTTTTCTTGTTGAGTCTTTGCCGGATATTGCTGTCAGGATGATGTTGGTCTCATAAAATGATTTGGGAAGGATTCCCTCTTTTTGGATTGTTTGGAATAGTTTCAGGAGTGGTACCAGCTCCTCTTTGTATATCTGGTGCAATTCAGCTGTGACCCCATCTGGACCTGGGCTTTTTTAGTTGGTAGGCTATTAATTGCTGCCTCAACTTCAGCCCTTGTTATTGGTCTATTCAGGGTTTTAATTTCTTGGTTTAGGCTTGGGAGGGTGCAAGTTTCCAGGAATTTATCCATTTCTTTCAGGTTTATTGGTTTATGTGCATGGTGTTGTTTATAGTAATCTCTGATGGTATTTTGTATTTCTGTGGAATCTGAAATACAGATCAAATTCCACAGAAATACAAATAGACAGACCACTAGCCAGATTAATAAAAAAGAGAAGAATCAAATAGATGCAATAAAAAATAATAAAAAATCCCCTTTATCAATTTTTATTGCATCCATTTGATTCCTCTCTTTTGTATTAATAGTTATTCCTTTTTATTGCTGAACACTGTTCTATTCCTTGCATATACAACAATGTGTTTATTCATTCACCTGCTGACAAGCATTTGTGTTTTTCTTGTTTTTTGCTATCAACATTCATTTGCAAGTCTTTGCATATGCATGAGGTTTTTTGGCATATAATTCAGTTTATATATGTTCTTGTATCCTTTTATTTCTCTGGGGAAGATAACTAAAAGTGGAATGGCTGCTTCATGTGATAGTTGTATGACTTTTTAAGAAACGAATCAGCAGTATGTGAGCATTCCAGTGCTCTACATGCTTACCAACACTTCTTATGATCAGTCTTTAAATTTCAGCATTATAAAAGTGTTTGGTAATATCATATTGTGTTTTTAATTTGCATTTTAATTATGATTATAAGCAATCTTTTTTATCCTTATTTGTCATCTGTATTTGTCTTTGGCAATGTGTCTGTCCAAATCTGTTTTCCTTTTTTAAAAAATTGAATTGGTTTGTATGATTAAGTTGTGGGAGTTCTTTATACATTCTCAATACATGTTCATAGCAGGTAAGTGATGAGCAAGTATTCTCTCCCAATCTATGCTTGACTTTTCAGTCTCTTAACAGTGTCTTTTAAATAGTAGGTATTTTTAATTTTGGTAAAGTCCAACATACCAGGTTTTGTTGTATGGAGAGTATTTTTGATGTCAAACCTGAGAAATCTTTGCTTAACTCAAGTTCATAAAGGATTCCGCTTAAGTTTTCTTTTAGAAGGTTTGTAGCCCTGTGTTTTACATTTTGGTCAATGATTCATCCTGTGAATCACTGCCCATGGTATGGAGATTCCTTTTTTGTTTGTGTATTGATTGCAAATTGTTCCATTACCATTTGTTGAAAAAAGTATCCTTTATCTAGTAAATTCCCTTTGTGCCCCTGCAAAAATCAATTGACCATATGTGTGTGGAGATCTAGACTTTCTGATCTTGCTGTTCTGTTCTATTGATTTGTTTGTCTATCTGATGGCAATACTATACTATTTTGACTACTGTTGCTTTTTAATACATCTCAATATGAGGTAGTATTATCCCTCCATTTTTGTTCTTTTGCTTTTCTTGACTACTGTAGGTCTTTTGAATTTTCATATGAAGTTTATGATTAACTTTTCAATTTTGATAAAAGACCTCCTGGGTACACGATTGAGATTGTGTTCAATGTATACATCAATTTAAGTATAGTTGGCATCTTAATAATATTGAGTCTTCTGAACCATATAAGTTTATAGTATATGAATCATATACTATAAGCATAGTATATCTTTCCGTTTATTTAGAGCTTTAACTTTTCTCAGCAGTGTTTCATAGTTTTCAGTGTACAAGTCCTACACAGCTTTTGTCAGATTTATTTTTAAGTATTCCATATTTTTTGTTCTATTATAAATGGAACTGTGTTTTTTATTTTAACGTCTGATTGTTCACTGCTAGTACACAGAAATACAATTGGGCTGGATGCGGTGGCTCACGCCTATAATCCCAGCACTTTGGGAGGCCAAGGCAGGTGGATCATGAGGTCAAGAGATCAAGACCATCCTGGTCAATATGGTGAAACCCCGTCTCTACTAAAAATACAAAAAATTAGCTGGGCATGGTGGTACATGCCCGTAGTCCCAACTACTCAGGAGACTGAGGCAGCAGAATTGCCTGAACCCAGGAGGTGGAGGTTGTGGTGAGCCGAGATTGCGCCATTGCATTCCAGCCTGGGTAACAACAGTGAAACTCCGTCTCAAAAAAAGAAAAAGAAAGAAATACAATTAAGCTTACATTTTGTTCTTGTATCCCACAATTTAGCTTAACTCATTTACTAGTTCAAATTGTTTTTTGAAATATATTTCATAGGATTTTCCTTTTTTTAAATTTATTATACTTTAAGTTCTGGGGTACATGTGCAGTATATGCAGGTTTGTTACATAGGTATGCATGTGCCATGGTGATTTGCTGCATCCATCACCCCATCATCTACATTAGGTATTTTGCCCAGTGCTATCCCTCCCCAACTCCCCAACCCCATGCTAGCCCCCACCCCTCCCCTAGCCCCTACCCCTCAACAGGACCCAGTGTATTATGTTCCCCTCCCTGTGTCCATGTGTTCTCATTGTTCAACACCCACTTATGAGTGAGAACATGCAACGTTTGATTTCTGTTCTTGTGTCAGTTTGCTGAGAATGATGGTTTCCAGCTTCATCCATGTCTCTGCAAAGGACATGAAGTCATCCTTTTTATGTCTACGTAGTATTCCATGGTGTATATATGCCACATTTTCATTATCCAGTCTATCACTGATGGGCATTTGTGTTGCTTCCAAGTCTTTGCTATTCTGAACAGTGCTGCAATAAACATAGGTGGGCATGTGCCTTTATAACAGAATGATTTACAATCCTTTGGGTATATACCCAGTAATGGGATTGCTGAGTCAAATGATATTTCTGTTTCTAAATCCTTGAGGAATTGCCTTCCACAATGGTTGAACTCATTTACTCTCCCACCAACAGTGCAAAAGCATTCTTATTTCTCCACATCCTCTCCAGCATCTGTTGTCTCCTGAGATTTTAATGATTGTCATTCTAACTGGCATGAAATGGTATCTTATTGGGGGATTTTCTACACAGATAATCATGTCATCTGCAAATAAAGACAATTTTATTTTTTCCCTTCCAATCATTTCAAAAATTTCTTTCAATAAATGACGTTTTCTTCTTATTGCATTTCTTGATACCCTAGTATAATGTTGAATAGAAGTGATAAGAGTGGACATTCTTGACTTGTTCTCAATCTTAAAAAGAAAACATTCACCGGTCTCGGCGGCTCACACCTGTAATCCCAGCACTTGGGGAGGCCCAGGCGGGTGGATCACCTGAGAAGAGAAGTTCAGGACCAGCCTGGCCAACATGGAGAAACCCTGTCTCTTAAAATAAAAAAATGAAAGAAAGAAAACATTCATTCAGTCTGCCTTTCATTATTAGGTTTGATGGGAACTGTAAAGCTTTTCTGTAAAAAAAAAAAAAAAAAAAATTCAGGTTGAAGACTTTCCCTTCTATTTCTACATTAATGTGAGTTTTTATAAGGAATGCATGTGGGATTTTGCCAAATGATTTCTTTGTATTTATTGAGATGATCATTAATTTTTTTTAATTTTAATTTTTAAATTTTAAAAATTTTAAATTTAAAATTTTTTTATTTTAATCTGTTATTACAAATTATACTGATGGTTTTCTTTTTTTTTTAATTTTTATTGCATTTTAGGTTTTGGGGTACATGTGCAGAACGTGCAAGATAGTTACATAGGTACACACATGGCAGTGTGTTTTGCTGCCTTCCTCCCGCTAACCCACATTTGGCATTTCTCCCCAGGCTATACCTCCCCAGCTCCCCCCCGCTGTCCCTCCCCTACTCCCCACAATAGACCCCAGTGTGTAGTACCCCCCTCCCTGTGTCCATGTGTTCTCATTTTTCTCACCCGCCTATGAGTGAGAATATGTGGTATTTCCTTTTCTGTTCTTGTGTCAGTTTGCTGAGAATGATCTTCTCCAGATTCATCTATGTCCTTACAAAGGACATAAACTCATCATTTTTGATTGCTGCCTAATATTCCATGGTGCATATGTGCACATTTTCCCAATCCAGTCTATCATCGATGGGCATTTGGGTTGGTTCCAGGTCTTTGCTATTGTAAACAGTGCTGCAATGAACATTCGTGTGCATGTGTCCTTATAGTAGAACGATTTATATTCCTTTGAATATATACCCAGTAATGGGATTGCTGGGTCAAATGGAATTTCTATTTCTAGGTCCTTGAGGAATCTCCACACTGTCTTCCACAATGGTTGAACTAATTTACACTCCCACCAACAGTGTAAGAGTGTTCCTCTTTCTCCACATCCTCTCCAGCATCTGTTGTCTCCAGATTTTTTAATGATCGCCATTCTAACTGGCGTGAGATGGGATCTCAATGTGGTTTTGATTTTTATCTCTCTAATGACCAGTGATGATGAGCATTTTTTCATGTGTTCGTTGGCCTCATGTATGTCTTCTTTTGTAAAGTGTCTGTTCATATCCTTTGCCCATTTTTGAATGGGCTCATTTGTTTTTTTCCTGTAAATCTGTTTGAGTTCTTTGTAAATTCTGAATATCAGCCCTTTGTCTGTTGGGTAAACTGCAAAGATTTTTTCCCAATCTGTTGGTTGCCGATTCACTCCAGTGACTGTTTCTTTTGCCATGCAAAAGCTGTGGAGTTTGATTAGGTCCCATTTGTCTATTTTGGCTTTTGTTGCCAATGCTTTTGGTGTTTTGGTCATGAAGTCCTTGCCTACTCCTATGTCCTGAATGGTTTTGCCTAGATTTTCTTCTAGGGTTTTTATGGTGCCAGGTTTTATGTTTAAGTCTTTAATCCATCTGGAGTTAATTTTAGTGTAAGGTGTCAGGATGGGGTCCAGTTTCTGCTTTCTGCACATGGCTAGCCAGTTTTCCCAACACCATTTGTTGAACAGGGAATCCTTTCCCCATTGCTTGTTTTTGTCTGGTTTATCAAAGATTATATGGTTGTAGATATGTTGATTTGCCTCCGATGCCTCTGTTCTGTTCCATTGGTCTATATCTCTGTTTTGGTACCAGTACCATGTTGTTTTGATTACTGTAGCCTTGTAGTATAGTTTGAAGTCTGGTAGTGTGATGCCTCCCGCTGTGTTCTTTTTACTTAGAATTGACTTGGCTATGCGGGCTCTCTTTTGGTTCCATATGAAGTTCATGGTTGTATTTTCCAGTTCTGTGAGGAAATTCAATGGTAGCTTGACGGGGATAGCGTTCATTTTATAAATTACTTTGGGCAGTATAGCCATTTTCACAATATTGATTCTTCCTAACCATGAACATGGAATGTTTCTCCATCTGTTTGTGTCCTCTCTTATTTCATTGAGCAGTGGTTTGTAGTTTTCCTTAAAGAGGTCCCTTACGTTCCTTGTAAGTTGTATTCCTAGGCATTTTATTCTCTTTGTAGCAATTGTGAATGGCAGTTCATTCTTGATTTGGTTCTCTTTAAGTCTGTTATTGGTGTATAGGAATGCTTGTGATTTTTGCACATTGATTTTATATCCTGAGACTTTGTTGAAGTTGCTTATCAGTTTCAGGAGCTTTTGGGCTGAGGTGATGGAGTCTTCTAGGTATACTACCATATCATCTGCGAATAGAGACAATTTGGCTTCCTCCTTTCCTATTTGAATACCCTTTATTTCTTTTTCTTGCCTGATTGCTCTGGCTAGAACTTCTAGTAGTATGTTGAATAGGAGTGGTGAGAGAGGGCATCCTTGTCTCGTGCTGGATTTCAAAGGTAATGCTTCCAGTTTTTGCCCATTAAGTATGATATTGGCTGTTGGTTTGTTGTAAATAGCTTTTATTACTTTGAGATATGTTCCATCAATACCAAGTTTATTGAGGGTTTTTAGCATAAAGGGCTGTTGAATTTTGTCAAATGCCTTTTCTGCATCAATTGAGATAATCATGTGGTTTTTGTTTTTGGTTCTGTTAATGTGGTGAATGACGTTTATAGACTTGCGTATGTTGAACCAGCCTTGCATGCCTGGGATGAATCCTACTTGATCATGATGGATAAGTTTTTTAATGTGCTGTTGCAACTGGTTTGCCGGTATTTTGTTGAAGATTTTTGCATCTATGTTCATCATGGATATTGACCTGAAATTTTCTTTACTTGTTGAGTCTCTGCCGGGTTTTGGTATCAGGATGTTGGTCTCATAAAATGATTTGGGAAGGGTTCCGTCTTTTTGGATTATTTGGAAAAGTTTCAGAAGGAATGGTACCAGATCCTCTTTGTGTGTCTGGTAGAATTCAGCTGTGAACCCATCTGGACCTGGGCTTTTTTTGTGTGGTAGGCTCTTAATTGCTGCCTCAACTTCAGACCTTGTTATTGGTCTATTCATAGTTTCAGCTTCCTCCTGGTTTAGGCTTGGGAGGACACAGGCATCCAGGAATTTATTCATTTCTTCCTGGTTTACTAGTTTATGTGCATAGAGTTGTTTTTAGTATTCTCTGATGATGGTTTGAATTTCTGTGGAATCTGTGGTGATTTCCCCATTATCATTATTTTATTGCATCTATTTGGTTGTACTCTCTTTTCTTTTTTATGAGTCTGGCTAGTGATATGTCTATTTTGTTGATCTTTTCAAAAAACCAGCTAGGAGGCAGTCTATTCACTATTTGCCTGCCAGGGCTCTGCCCTGCTATCACAGGTCTGCCCTGCTGCCACGGGGCTCCGTTCTACTGTGGTGCACTTTGCCCTGTTGGCAGCCTCTCTCTGTTATGGCTGGTTGCCTCAGCAACGGCAAGCTGCGTCAGCAGTGGGCGGTACCTCAGTCGGGGCGATTTGCGTCTGTAGTGGCGGACGCCCCTCCCCCACTGAGCTGCACCATTTGAATTCAGCTGACCCCACAGCAAAACTCTCAACCCCGAGCGCCTCGAATCGCCATGCTGCTTGTCCCTGTGAGGGTGGGACCCGCCGAGTCCGGTCACCTGGCTCTCTGCCTCAGAGTCCCTCCTCTCTCTCTCTCTCTCTCTCTCTCTCTCTCTCTCTCTCTCTCTCTCTCTCTCTCTCTTTCTTTCCAAATTGAATGGTTGACTGTCTCACAGGCACCCCCAGTCGCCTGCTGATTGGCCACTGGGATCCATGCAGTCTCCTCTGCGGTGGCCCACTCCACCAGCACAAATCGCTCTTCCCAGGAATCTCCTGGTCTGGCTCACCATCCAAGTCCCATTCAATCAAATGGACATGTCAATCTGCCCTCCCAAAACTCAGATTGCCAGTTTAACAAGGCACCCAGACCAGTGAGTTTTGTGTGGGCTGCCACTGCGCCGCAGTGCAGCACCGGCCAAAACGGCCACACAAGCGGGCTGTGCTGCTCTCCTGTGTCTCTCCTACACCTGGGAATTTGCCAGTTCTGTGGACTACCAAAGTCCATCTGAAAATGCAGCTAGGACTCACCCTCTGCACCTTCACTGAGAGCTGCAATCCTGAGTTGTTTCTATGGCGCCATTTTGGAACTGCTCCCTATACTGATGGTTTTCTAATGTTAAAACTATCTTGTATTCCTGGGGTAAATTCACTTGTTATGAACTATTATTCTATTTATGTAATGTTGCATTCAATTTGCTAAACTTTTCTTGAGAACTTCTGCATTAAGTTTCATGAGGGAAATTGGTGTGAATGTTTCTTTTTTCATAATGCCTTTCATTTTAATATCAACTTAATGCTGGCCTGCTAGACTGAGTTGGGAAGTATTTATTCCCCTACAATTCCACTGAAAATTTTTGTAAAATTAGCATTATTTCTTCCTTAAATATTTGGTCAGATTTTCCAAAGAAGCCATTTGAGCCTGTAACTTTCTTTGTGGAAAGGTTATAATTTCAAATTAAATATATTTAATAGACATAGAATTATTTAGCTTGTTTATTTCTTCTTAAATGAGCTTTCATAGTTTGTGTCTTTCAAGGAATTCTATATCATCTAAGTTGTCAAATTTATTGGCATAATTTTTTTTTTTAATTTTTTATTTTTTATTGCATTTTAGGTTTTGGGGTATATGTGCAGAACATGCAAGATAGTTGCATGGGTACACACATGGCAGTGTGTTTTGCTGCCTTCTGCCCCTTCACCCACATTTGGCATTTCTCCCCATGCTATCCGTCTCCAGCTCCCCCACCGCTGTACCTCCACTATTCCCCCCAATAGACCCCAGTGTGTAATACTCCCTTCCCTGTGTCCATGTGTTCTCATTGTTCAACACCTGCCTATGAATGAGAATATGCAGTGTTTCATTTTGTGTTCTTGTGTCAGTTTGCTGAGAATGATGTTCTCCAGATTCATCCATGTCCCTACAAAGGACACAAACTCATCTTTTTTGATGGCTGCATAATATTCCATGGTGTATATGTGCCACATTTTCCCAGTCCAGTCTATCATTGATGGGCATTTGGGTTTGTTCCAGTTCTTTGCTATTGTAAACAGTGCTGCAATGAACATTCGTATGCAAGGTTCTTAGTTTCTTTCCATTGATTTAGAACATGTTTTTTTAGCTCACAGAATTTTCTCATTACCCACCTTCTGAGTCTGATTCTGTCATTTTGTCACACTCATTCTCCGTCCAGCTTTGTTCCCTTGCTGATGAGGAGTTTTGGTCCTTTGTAGGAGGCGAGGTGTTCTGGTTTTGGGTGTTTTCCTTCTTTTTGCACTGGTTTATTCTCATCTTTGTGGATTTATCCACCTGTCATCTGAGTAGTTGCTGATTTTTCAATTGTGTCTCTGAGTGGATGCCCAGATTGTTGATGATGAAGTATTTCTGTTTCTTGGTTTCCTTCTAACAGTCTAGCCCCTCTGCTGTAAGACTGCTGAGGTCTACTCTAGGCTCTGCTTGTCTGGGGTACACCTGTAGCAGCTGTGGATCAGTGAGGGATGCTACCAGTTTCTTCTTCTGCTATCTTTGTCCCAGAATGATGCCTGCCAAATGTCAGTCTGATCAGTCCTTTTTGCGGTGACTCTTTGGGTATACAGGGGTCAGGAAGCTGCTTGAGAAGACGGTCTGTACTTTATAGGAGCTCAAGTTCTGAGCTGTGAGCTCCGTTGTTCACTCAGAGGTGCTAGGCAAGTACGTTTAAGTCTGCTGCAGCAGAACTCATAAAACCCTTTTTCCCTCAGATGCTCTGTCTCGGGGAGTTTCGGCTTTATTTATGAGTTGCACTCTCCTGCCCAGCTAGGAGGCAGGTTAGTCACTATTTGCCTGCCAAGGCTCTGCCCTGGTGCCATGGGGTTTGCCCTTTTGCTGTGGGCTCTGCCCTTCTGCTGTGGGCTCTGCCCTGCTGCCATGGCCTCCATCCTGCTGTTGTGGGCTCCGCCCTGTTGGCAGAGTCTCTCTGTTATGGTGCGTTGCCTCGGCAATGGCAGGCCTCTGGGTCTTCACTGTGAGCTGCAATCCTGAGTTGCTTCTATAGTGCCATCTTCTCCTGCTGCCCCCCAAAATTCTACATAATATTCTCTAATTATTCTCTTTAAACTCTGTTGAGTCCATAATGCTATTAGCTCTTTCATTTCTGATGTTGCTTACTTGTTTCTTCTCTCTCTCTTCTTTTTCATTATTTTGGTTAGAGGTTTATTCAATTTAGTTGATTTTCTCAAAGAAACAGTTTTTTGTTTCCATCATTTTCTCTGTTGTCTTTCAGTTTTCTATTTCATTCATATTCACTCTGATCTTTATTATCGCATTTCTTCTGCTGATTTTGGATTATATTTGCTCTTTATTTCCTAATGCTTGAGGTGGAAGCTGAAGTTATTGATTTCAGATTCTTCTTCTTTTTGAATGTAGTCATTTTAGCACTATATACTGTCCTTTATGGACCACGTCACTGCATCCATAAATTTTGATACACATTTACATTCAGATTGAAATGTTTTATAATATTTTGTTTACATTTACATACAGATTAAAAATCTAATAATTTTCCTTTGATTTCTTCTATTACCCAGAGATGTTTTATGTTATTTAGATTCCAAATACTTGGGAACATTCTAGCTATCTTTCTGTTT
Organism: Saguinus oedipus; assembly: GCA_031835075.1. Classification (NCBI taxonomy): domain Eukaryota; kingdom Metazoa; phylum Chordata; class Mammalia; order Primates; family Cebidae; genus Saguinus; species Saguinus oedipus. The sequence goes on along the minus strand of CM063177.1, from coordinate 31,805,664 downwards.
TTTATTTCTAATTTAATTCCATTTTGGTAAAAGAATATACTTTATAAAACTTGAATTCTTTAACATTTGTTTAGATATTTTAAGGCTTAGAATGTTGTCTGTCTTGGTAAATGTTTCATGTGTATTTGAAAGGAATGGGAATTCTGCTGTTGTTGGATGGAATATTCTATAAGTTCTATTCAGGTCAAATTGATTGATAGTGCTATTCAAGTCTTCGATATACTCATGGATTTCCTGTCTATATGGTTCAGTTGTTGAGTGTGCACATTCATTTTTTTCATTATGATACCCTTTTATGCTTTATTAAAGTTTTGTAGAACAGTGCTGACATATCTTCTGAAAGATCTTAGAATCACTAATGCATGATAGCATCCTTTATTAATGAAACAACATAAAAACAGTACTTAGAAAAGTTATCTATAAATTTAAATCTTGAAATGAAAAGATGGAAGTGTTGGCTGATTATGCCAGTTTGAGTCATGTCGATTTATAAAATAATATAGTGGTATAAGCACTGTGGTCCAGGGGTTGATTATAGCAATTTGGTAATTTCAACTTAACTTTTTTTGTTTATGAAAAAGTGGGTTTTTTGTTTATGATACCTCAAATAAAATTATACTGTGAATTTCAATACAAATAACAGATAAAAGTGTCTTATCTGTTTAAAAGTGTTTGAGGAATAAAAAATAAAGAAGGCACCTTTTTTATGTAGACTGCAACTGCTCAGCCTCACTTTGGCTGCCTCACTTTTCTCTTAGTGGCAACTTAAGAGGAACCTCAGCTGAAGCATTAAGGCATTGTGGAGAACACTGAAAACTAGAGATCTACCCAAATATTCTGCTAAACAAGAAAAGAAAGATCCCATTCCAAATTTATACTGAAGTAGAATGGTAAACAGATTTCAACTCTTATGACAATAATATAGATTGGCAAGCTGTCTAGAGAACTGTTTGAAAAAAAAATTCTAAAGTTGATTTCTGTCTCAGCAATAAAATAAAAACACATGTTTAATTATTGATGTCTGCCAAGGATGCATATGTGGTAACTGGAAGAGCGAGTGTCATGCATTTGAGATAACTGGTCTTGAGACACAGACAAATCTGATGTTCAAAGCTGGCTTTACATGGTATCTGCTGAGTTAAATTATATGTTTGGTAGATAAGGAAAACCATGCATTGGGGTTAGTGAGGCTTTTCTGCATAGAAATCAACAAGAATGCTTAGCAAGACAGAGATTTTTATAAGGACACTCGGGAAAGTGAGGAAGTGCAGGAAACCATCTGTGATACTCCTTCAAATAATCCTGGGTGGTCTGGCAAAGAAACTGGGAAGCTGGCATTGTCAAGTTCTTTTCTCCATTTCTGCCATCATTAAAACTCAGCTGCACTCTTCTTTGGTTTCTTTGTTCCTGTCTTAGCAAGCTAATTCAATTATCTTTGTCTACAAGACTTATGCTTTCTGCCTTCTTTCGGTATATGTATTTCCCCACTACATTGCTACCTGTATATCTCAAGTTAAAATTTCCTTAAGGGAGAGCACAGTGGCTTACATCTATAAGCCCAATACTTTGGGAGGCCAAGGCAGGTGTGGATATCTTGATCTCAGGAGTTTGAGACCAGCTTAGGAAACATGGTGAAACCCCATCTCTATGAAAAATATAAGAATTAGTCAGGCGTGCTGGCATGCACCTGTGGTCCCAGCTACCTGCGGTTCTAGCTACTGAAGAGGCTGAGGTAGGAGGATCACTTGAGCCCAGGAGGCAGAGGTGGCAGTGAGCCATGATCATGCCACTGTACTCCAGCCTGGGTGGCAGAGTGAGATCCTATCTCAAAATAATATTCCATGGCGTATATGTGCCACAATTTCCCTGTCCAGTCAATCCTCAATGGGCATTTGGGTTGATTCCAGGTTTTTGCTATCGTAAACACTGCTGCAATGAACATTCGTGTGTATGTGTTCTTATAGAAGAATGATTTATAGTCTTTTGAATATATACCCAGTAATGGGATTGCTGGGTCAAATGGAATTTCTATTTCTAGGTCCTTGAGGAATCGCTACACTGTCTTCCACAATGGTTGAACTAATTTACACTTCCACCAGCAGTGTAAAAGTGTTCCTATTTCTCCACATTTTCTCCAGCATCTGTTGTCTCCAAATTTTTTTTTAATTACATTTTAGGTTTTGGAGTACATGTGCAGAACATGCAAGATAGTTGCATAGGTCCACACGTGGCAGTGTGATTTGCTGCCTTCCTCCCCTTCACCCACATTTGGCATTTCTCCCCATGCTATCCCTCTCCAGCTCCCCCTGCTGCTGTCCCTCCCCTATTCCCCCCAATAGACCCCAGTGTGTAGTGCTCCCCTCCCCGTGTCCATGTGTTCTCATTGTTCATCACCCACCTATGAGTGAGAACATGTGGTATTTCATTTTCTGTTCTTGTGTCAGTTTGCTGAGAATGATGTTCTCCAGATTCATCCATGTTCCTACAAAGGAAACAAACTCATCATTTTTGATTGCTGCCTAATATTCCATGGTGTATATGTGCCACATTTTCCCAATCCAGTCTATCATCAATGGGCATTGGGTTGGTTCCAGGTCTTTGCTATTGTAAACAGTGCTGCAATGAACATTCGTGTGTGTGTGTCCTTACAGTAGAACGATTTATACTTCTTTGGATATATACCAAGTAATGGGATTGCTGGGTCAAATGGAATTTCTATTTCTAGGTCCTAGAGGAATCACCACACTGTCTTCCACAATGGTTGAACTAATTTACACTCCCACCAGCAGTGTAAAACTGTTCCTATTTCTCCACATCCTCTCCAGCATCTGTTGTCTCCAGATTTTTTAATGATCGCCATTCTAATTGGCGTGAGATAGTATCTCAATGTGGTTTTGATTTGCATCTCTCTAATGACCAGTGATGATGAGCATTTATTCATATGTTTCTTGGCCTCATGTATGTCTTCTTTTGTAAAGTGTCTGTTTATATCCTTTGCCCATTTTTGTATGGGCATGTTTGTTTTTTTTCTTGTAAATCTATTTGAGTTCTTTGCAGATTCTGGATATCAGCCCTTTGTCAGATTGGTAAACTGCAAAATTTTTTTCTCATTCTGTTGGTTGCCAATCCACTCTAGTGACTGTTTCTTTTGCTGTGCCAAAGCTGTGTAGTTTGATTAGGTCCCATTTGTCTATTTTGGCTTTTATTGCCAATGCTTTTGGTGTTTTGGTCATGAAGTCCTTTCCTACTCCTGTGTCCTGAATGGTTTTGCCTAGATTTTCTTCTAGGGTTTTTATGGTCCCAGGTATTATGTTTAAGTCTTTAATCCATGTGGAGTTAATTTTAGTGTAAGGTGTCAGGAAGGGGTCCAGTTTCTGCTTTCTTCACATGGCTAACCAGTTTTCCCAACACCATTTGTTAAACAGGGAATCCTTTCCCCATTGCTTGTTTTTATCAGGTTTATCAAAGATTGTATGTTTGTAGATATGCTGTGTTGCCTCTGATGCCTCTGTTCTGTTCCATTGGTCTATATCTCTGTTTTGGTACCAGTACCGTGGTGTTTTGATTACTGTAGCCTTGTAGTATAGTTTGAAGTCCGGTAGTGTCGTGCCTCCTGCTGCGTATTTTTTGCTTAGAATTGACTTGGCTATGCAGGCTCTCTTTTGGTTCCAGATGAAGTTCAAGGTGGTTTTTCCAGTTCTGTGAAGAAAGTCAATGGTAGCTTGATGGGGATAGCTTTGAGTCTGTAAATTACTTCGGGCAGTATGGCCTTTTTCATGATATTGATTCTTTCTAACCATGAACATGGAATGTTTCTCCATTTGTTTATGTCCTCTCTTATTTTGTTGAGCAGTGGTTTGTAGTTCTCTTTAAAGAGGTCCTTTATGTTCCTTATTAGTTGTATTTCTAGGTATTTTATTCTCTTTATAGCAATTGTGAATGGCAGGTCATTCTTGATTTAGCTCTCTTTAAGTCTGGTTTTGGTGTATAGGAATGCTTATGATTTTTGCACATGGATTTTGTATTCTGAGACTTTGCTGAAGTTGCTTATTGGTTTCAGGAGATTTTGGGCTGAGACGATTGGGTCTTCTAGATATACTATCATATCATCTGCAAATAGAGACAATTTCCTTGTCTAGAGCCAGATTTCAATGGGAATGCTTCCAGTTTTTGCCCATTCAGTATGATATTGGCCATTGGTTTGTTGTAAATAGCTTTTATTATTTTGGGATACATTTCATCAATACTGAGTTTGTTGAGGGTTTTTAGCATAACGGGCTATTGAATTTTGTCAAACGCCTTCTCTGCATCAATTGAGATAATTATATGGTTTTTGTTTTTGGTTCTGTTTATGTGGTGAATTACGTTTATAGACTTGTGTATTTTGAACCAGCCTTGCATCCCCGGGATGAATCCTACTTGATCATGGTTGATAAGCTTTTTGATGTGCTGTTTGCAATCAGCTTGCCAGTATTTTATTGAAGATTTTTGCATCTATGTTCATCATGGATATTGGCCTGAAGTTTTCTTTTCTTGTTGACTCTCTGCCAGGTTTTGGTATCAGGATGATGTTGGTCTCATAAAATGATTTGGGAAGGATTCCCTCTTTTTGGGTTATTTGGAATAGTTTCAGAAAGAATGGTAACAGTTCCTCTTTTTGTGTCTTTTAGGTTTTGGCTGTGAACCCATCTGGACCTGGGCTTTTTTTTGTATGGTAGGCTCTTAATTGCTGCCTCAACTTCAGATTTTGTTATTGATCTATTCATGGTTTTGATTTCTTCCTGGTTTAAGCTTGGGAGGATGCAAGTGTCCAGGAATTTATCCATTTGTTTCAGGTTTACTAGTTTATGTACATAGAGTTGTTTGAATTTTCTCTGGTGATGGTTTGAATTTCTGTGGGATCTGTGGTGATTTCCCCTCTATTGTTTTTTATTGCATCTATTTGGTTATTCTCTATTTTCTTTTTTATTAATCTGGCTAGTGGTCTGTCTATTTTGTTGATCTTCTCGAAAAACCAGCTCCTAGATTTATTGATTTTTTGAAGGGTTTTTTGTGTCTCTCTCTCCTTCAGTTCTGCTCTGATCTTAGTTATTTCTTGTCTTCGGCTAGGTTTTGAGTTTTTTTGATCTTGATCCTCTAGCTCTTTCAATTTTTATGATAGGGTGTCAATTTTGGATCTCTCCACTCTTCTCATCTGGACACTTATTGCTATATATTTTCCTCTAGAGACTGCTTTAAATGTGTCCCAGGGATTCTGGTATGTTGTGTCTTCTTTCTGGTTGGTTTTGAAGAACTTCTTTATTTCTGCCTTCAGTTCATTGTTTATCCAATCAACATTCAAGAGCCAGTTGTTCAGTTTCCATAAAGCTGTGTGGTTCTGAGTTAGTTTCTGAATTCTGAGTTCTAACTTGATTGCACTGTGGTCTGAGAGACTGTTTGTTATGATTTCCGTTCTTTTGCACTTGCTGAGGAGTGATTTACTTTCAATTATGTGGTCAATTCTAGAGTAGGTGTGATGTGGTGCTGAGAAAAATGTATATCCTGTGGATTTGGGGTGGAGGGTTCTGTAAATGTCTATCAGGTTTGCTTGTTCCAGGTTTGAGTTCAAGTCCTGGACATCCTTGTTAATTTTCTGTCTAGTTGGTTTGTCTAATATTGACAGTGGAGTGTTAAATTCTCCCACTATTATTGTGTGGGAGTCTAAGTCTCTTTTTAAGTCATTAAGAACTTGCCTTATATATCTGGGTGCTCCTGTATTGGGTTCGTATATATTTAGGATCATTAGCTCCTCTTGTTACATAGATCCTTTTACCATTATGTAATGTCCTTCTTTGTCCTTTTGATCTTTGTTGCTTTAAGGTCTATTTTATCAGAGACAAGAATTGCAACTCCTCCTTTTTTTTGCTCTCCATTTGTTTGGTAAATCTTCCTCCATCCCTTTATTTTGAGCTTTTGTGTATCCTTGCATGTGAGATGCATTTCCTGGATACAGCACACCAATGGGTTTTGGGTTTTTATCCAATTTGCCAGTCTGTGTCTTTTGATTTGTTCATTTAGCCCATTTACATTTAGGGTTAATATTGTTACGTGTGAATTTGATTGTGCCATTTTGATGCTAGCTGGCTGTTTTGCTTGTTAGTTGATGCAGATTCTTCATTTTGTTGATGCTCTTTACTATTTGGTTTGTTTTTTGTAGTGGCTGGTACTGGTTGTTCCTTTCTATGTGTAGTGCCTCTTTCAGGATCTCTTGTAATGCAGGCCTAGTGGTGACAAAATCTCTGAGTACTTGCTTGTTCAAAAAGGATTTTATTTTTCCTTTACTTATGAAGCTCAGTTTGGCTGGATATGAAATTCTGTGCTGAAAGTTCTTTTCTTTAAGGATGTTGAATATTGGCCCACACTCTCTTCTGGCTTGTAGGGTTTCCTCTGAGAGATTTGCTGTGAGTCTGATGGGCTTCCTTTTGCAGTCAACCCTATCTTTCTCTCCGGCTGCTGTTAGCATTTTCTTCTTGATTTCAACCCTGGGGAATCTGATGATTATGTGTCTTGGGGTTGCTATTCTTGAGGTGTGGTGTTCTCTGTATTTCCTGGACTTGAATATTGACCTGCCTTGCTAGGTTGGGAAGTTTTTCTGGATAATATCCTGAAAAGTATTTTTTAGCTTGGATTCATTCTCTTCGTCACATTCAGATACACATATCAAATGTAGATTAGGTCTTTTCACATAGTCCCATGTCTTGGAGACTTTGTTCATTCCTTTTTGTGCTTTTTTCTCTAATCTTGTTTTCTCATATTATTTCATTGAGTTGATCTTCGACTTCTGATATCCTTTCTTCTGCTTGGTCAATTCGGCTGTTGAAAGTTGTGCATGCTCGCAAAGTTCTTGTGTTGTGTTTTTCAGCTCCATCAATTCAGTCATATTCCTAAGTTGTCCATTCTTATTATCATTTCATCAAATCTTTTTTCAAGGTTCTTAGTCTCTTTGCATTGAGTTATAACATGTTCTTTTAGCTCACAAAAGTTTCTCGTTACCCACCTTCTGAAGTCTGATTCTGTCATTTCATCACACTCATTCTCCATCCAGCTTTGTTCCCTTGCTGGTGAGGAGTTGTGATTGCTTGTAGGAGGAGAGGTGTTCTGGTTTTGGGTGTTTTCCTCCTTTTTGCACTGGTTTCTTCCCATCTTTGTGAATTTATCCACCTGTCATCTGTGTAGTTGCTGATTTTCAGATTGGTTATCTGAGTGGATGTCTATGTTGTTGATGATCAAGTTATTTCTGTTTCTTAGTTTTCCTTCTAACAGTCTGACCCCTCTGCTGTAGGACTGCTGAGGTCCACTCCAGGCCCTGCTTGCCTGGGGATCACCTGCAGCAGCTGCAGAACAGTAAGGGTTGCTACCAGTTTCTTCTTCTGTTGTCTTTGTCCCATAATGATGCCCACCAAGTGTTGGTCTGATCAGTTTTTTGTGAGGTGTCTCTTTGGATATACGGGGGTCAGAGAGCTGCTTGAGGAGACAGTCTGTTTTTTATAGGAGCTCAAGTGCTGAGCTGTGAGCTTCGTTGTTCATTCAGAGCTGCTAGGCAGGTATGCTTGAGTCTGCTGCAGCAGAACTCATAAATCCCCTTTTTTTCCCCAGGTGTTCTGTCCTGGGGCATTAGGGCTTTATTTATGAGTATCCATTGTGCTGCTGTCTTTTTTTTTTCAGGGCTGCCCTGCCCAGCAAGGAGGCAGCCTAGTAGTCACTGTCTGCCTGCAGAGGCTTTGCTAGGTTTCTGTGGGCTTTGCCCTGCTGCCCTGTGAACGTCCCTGTAATCCTGTTTATATGGGTGTGATTAGAACTCCCTCAGCAATGGTGGCCCACCTCTTTGATGGCAGAGTCTCTCTGTTATGGCAGGTTGCCTTGGCAATGGCAGGAGGCCTCAGCAATGGTAAACTACCTGCGTAGGGGTGGAGTGCCTTGGTAATGGCATACTTTTTTCCTTCACAGAGCTGGGCTGTTCCGGGTTCAGCTGTTCTTGCCATGAAACTCTTAACCCTGAGTGTTTCCAATTGCTGGGTTTTGTGTGTGGGGGGTGGGGGTGGGACCCGCTGAGCCTGATCACCTGGCTCCCAGCCTCAGAGCGTTTTCTTTTTTTTAAGTTGAACAGTTGACTCTCTCCCAAGTGTTCCAGTTGCCTGCTGAAAGGTCACCAGGATCTGTGTGATTTCCCGTGTGGCAAACCACTGTGCTGGCTGAAACAACAGTGCTGCCGAGGAATCTCCTGGCCTGGCTCTTTTTTTCAGACCCCTGTTGAATCAGATGAATGGGCGAATCTGCCTTCTCGGAGCTCCAATTGCCAGCTTAAAAGGTCAACCAGACTAGTGTATGTTGTATGGAGAACCGCCGTGCCAGGGCGCTGGCAAAACAGCCGCACTGGCCAAAATAGCCTTGCTGGCAACCCATGGGGCTCCTCCACCTGGGAATCTCCTGGTCTGTGGGCAATAAAGATCCATCTGGAAATTTGGCGTCCACTCACCCTCTGTGCTTTCACTGGGAGTTGCAGTCCTGAGCTGTTCCTAAAGGGCCATCTTGGCTCTTCCTCCTGGCTAATTTTTTTTTTTTAAGTATTAGGGCTTTATTTTCAAAGGGTAGGAGTTAATATATACAATGAAATAATAAGTCACTTAATATATTTTACCCAATTTTTTATTAAAAAAAAAAAAAAAAAGCTTCTGGGAAGCGTATATAGGAAAATTGAATAAAATTGTTTTACAGCATTATATTCTTAATCACAATTGTGTTTTGTGTCTTAGATGTTATTAAGGAAAATTGTTTAATTATGATAGTCACTATATGTTTGAGGCCAGGTGTGGTGGCTCACACTCCTAATCCACCACTTTGGAAGGCCAGGCAAGAGGATCACTTAAGGTTAGGGAGTTTGAGACCAGTCTGGGCAACACAGTGAGATCCCACATCTACAAAAATGAAACCAAATAATTAAAAAATTAGCCAGTTGTGTTGGTGCACCTCTGTAGTCCCAGCTACTTGGGAGGCTAAGTCAGGAGGATTGCTTGAGCTCAGGGATTCAAGGCTGCACTGAGTTGTGATGACACCACCCCACTCAAACCTGGATACAAAGTAAGATTCTGCTTCTAAAAAAGAAAAAAGAAAAAGTTTATGTCTTTATCATAACAATTGATTTTGGCATTTAAAAAAAAAGAAGAAAAAATGCATGTGGTCAGTAGGATCAACATCTTTGTAGCAATGATCAGATTATGTATTTTTAAGGATTTAGATAACATGTTATTAGGGCTGCTATGTTTTGTTTACAGATACAGATTATTATTGTCACATCAGAGTAAAATTCATAGTAATTAGCTGTTTACTATTAAATAAGATGATTGAGATGTGTCAAGCAATTACATACATTACTTAAATGTTGTCAGTGCATACTTGTATTTTAATATAATAATCATATTCAGTATGTTCAGTCATCTGCCAAAAACAGTTTTTAAAAACTGAAGACATCTTGATCATATTTCTGAATTTGAATTACTTTTATAATTGAGAATCCATATCCTTATTCTATGACTTTAGACATTCAGATATCTATCACTTACTTAAAAGGTGATTCATCCAATAAAAATGTCAAGCCATTGTCATTTGCTGGCATAGCAATAAAAGTATCTGAAACTCCTAGGCATTCTACTTCTTAGACTACAGAAACATACTTCACCCTCCCACTCCAATCCTTGACTTCAGAACGCCCCCAAAACACCAAGAACCTTTGCTTTCTCTCAGAAACTTAGCATACCTATGGTTTACGCAGAAAATTATTCAATTCATTCTTATTTCATGGAAAACTTGTAAGGGTAAATGCGTAAAAAGTTGCAGCTCCTCATCTGGTGGAGCATCCAGGTGTGTACACCATTGTCCTTCATCAGTAGTGGCTGGAATTACTCCAGAGAATTCTCACTGTTGACACCACTCGGCACAAAATGGGAAGGGGAGAAAGTTTGGAGGGAGCAACACCAGTAGAAAAGGGCTTTCTCCATGGATCATTTCTGGTTTTATCCTGCCTCCTTATTGTGCTGACTCTTTTGTCATGTTTTACTTATATTTAGTTATACTTTCATAAAAAATAGGGAAGTTGGAGGGAAAGGCAGATGTCCTGGCCAGTAATGAACTTTGCATGGAAAGTCATTAGCATCAAGTGGAAACATTGTGATTTTCCCAGTGCTTTTTGTTTTTTTTAAAAAAAAGCACTAACTGGCTGCCAGTACTCATGTTAATACACAGTAAATTGCCCATCCTTTTTGTGAACTCTCTTATTTGCATATGAAGTTCTTCTAAACAAGTCAGTTGAGATGGAGCTTTGATTTACTGAAGTGGGTGTATATAAACATAGTTGTGGGGAAAAGTAACAGCACTACAAAACCATTAAATTGATTAATTTTTATTTTTATGTGTACTCAAGCTTGGCAATCTGGAGCTCTGATCTAGTGTTCTGGGAATAAGGAGACCGGAGAGATCAATAGGTGGAACAGGAAGATTGTATTTAGGTGAAACGGCTCAGTGGATTCGAATCCAAAAACAGCCCCCAACAAAGACAGGGCTTGACTTTTTATACATAAAGTGCAGTGGCCCAAAAGCAGGCTTGCAGATGCAGAACAAAGGCAGTTTATGAAGCAATGACAGGCACATAACTCAGGCTTCCGGATGACTTTTGCTATGAGGCCCAGATGGCCGTTATCTGAGGTGCTCAAGGAGCCTAGCACAGGCTTATCTCGTGCCCTTCACAACGGCGCCTAGATGGCTGGAGTCCAGCCGGCTTAGGCATTTCTCATGACCTTCACAGTGTTGCTTAGATGAGAAACAAACTCATAAGGATCCATTACAGAAACAGGAATCTATACACTCATAAAACTTGTAGAACAGAGTGAAGGGTAAGGGCTCAGGGAAGTTTGCTTATACCAAAGAAAGGAAGAAAAATTTAATTTTCTGCTCCTCTCTCCCATTTTACTAGTATATCCAAATTAAAAGTAATGTTCTAATAGAACCTTTTCTTTTGCAACAAATACCCCTGTGTAAATGGCCCAATATTATGGAGGAATTAAATGGCTTGCACTTTGATTTATAATTTAAAGTTTGAATGCAGTGTTTATATTATCAGGAAAACAATCCGTCTCACCTATCATGGTTTATGTGAAGTCATCAGGCTGAGGAATAGGCTCCATCTGACAATGAAGTGGGTTTAGGCATTGTACTGTGTGTAAGTTAATTTGTAGATGACCCTAACTAAATACAACCCTACCCACTGCCCCAGAACCTGTGTTGTCAATTAGAAAGAAGATTGGAGGGACACAGCCCAAGTGCAGCACTGGCACTGCAATAAAACCTAAACCATGACCTTCTGAGGCTGGAAAGTAACATCTCAAATGTCAGCATCACTATGAAAGGAGAACCAAAATCTAACTGGTACAAATATCTAGCCAATGTCTGTGGAATTTTTGAAAGTTAGGAGTCTTTTTGTTAAAGATTATTATTCAAAATACAGTACATTCAAGGGGGGTGGAAATGCTGATACAGTGATATCGTAACAGTGATACATAGTTCAATGTACTATTCTACTTTGATATGCTTAACATTTTTCATATGTAAAGCTTAAAAATACAATATACAAGGTAATTCACCCCTGTTTCTTACAAAGGGGACTATATTTTTTTATATGTAGTTTCATAAAATAATACAAAGTTAATTTAAATCACAAAACAAATATTATTTCCTCTTTATTTTCATGTAGAGATATTTATATATTTTCATATCTATATTTCATATATATAAACATATATGAAAAAATATATTTCCATATATATGAGAAAATATGTAAATATCTTTATATTCTTTATTTTCTTTAAATATATTATATATATATATATATATATAATTTGTATATCTGCTGAAAAAATTTTGAAATTCAACCCTTAATAAGCTAAACTAAAAGAGACAACATGATGTCTGCAAACACATTTTTCAAGTATCTCAAAGTCCATGATTTCTGTGATATGGATTGTACTCAGAGACTAAAAACAATTCTCTCTCTATCCTAGAAGGATTTGATGTGATAGATACTCTGATGTGGCATCCCTTGTACAGGGCCCTGAAAAAAAAAAAAACAGAAATAAAATAGAAACATGTTTGGGCCAGAAGTAGTCATGTAATGTGCAGTTCAACAATAATGGTTTAGGTTTAATTATAGGAGTGGAGCAAGGTAGGAATGGTGGTACATCATGCCCACGAGATTTGAAAGCATGACTGTATGAGAGCTGGGTTCAAGCCTGATAATCTGATACTCACTGAAACCTGTTCAGAGTTTGCACTAACAAAATGCTGATGCATATGAAATAAGCCACAGCTCAAACTATATTCAATATCACAGTATAAGCATAAATTATACCCAGGTGGGCAAGGGAAAGAAAGGAATCCTAGGGGTGACTTTTAAGATGCTATTTCCAGCAACCAAGGTCCTTCTTATGGACTGAATGTTTCTGTCCCCCACAAAGTTTATGTATTGAAATCCTAATCCTCAATATGATGGTATTATGAAGTGGAACCTTTGGGAAGTGATTTAGGCTCCAGCCTCATGAATGGTATTAGTGCCCTTATAAAAGAGATTCCAGGGAGCTCTCTCCCTCTCTTTCTGCCATGTGAGGTATGAGAAGATGGCAGGTTACAACCTAGAAGAAAACCCTCACTAGAATCCAACAATGCTGGCACCTGATTTGGCCTTCTAGAGCTGTGGGAAATGAACTTCTGTTGTTTATAAGCCACCCAGTCTATTGCACTTTGTTAAAGTGGCCTAAATGAACTTAAGACAGTCCCTGACTATATTATGATGCGAATAATCAATCCAGATGTGAGAGCATCTTCAAATGCCCGAGGATGTATTCCATGACATAATGGGCATTTTGTGTCACACTCAGAGAATGAAAAGGAGATTTGGAAAGTGAAGGCCTTTATGAAATTACTACAGGAGATTTCAAAATTTACTTTGTAGCTATGATTGTGTGTTTGTTTTCCCTTGTCAACATGAAACTTTTTCGTTTCTTCTTTTCTTCCTTCTGTCCTTCCTTCTTTTATTCCTTCAGTTATTTTTCTTCAGTTCAGTGAAATGTCACAAAGATATCCCTTATTAATATTTAAAACAAACAAACAAAAATACATTTATCTGGCTAGAAAATAATAACTTTAAACAAGGTAAAACTTACAAAACAGAAATTCAAGCTACCTCTCTCCACCTATATTGACTCCTTCCTATCTAATCTGTCACCTCAAAGAAAACTGCTATTTAACAAAGTCTTGTGATTCATTCATTACCCAAAAAAATACATATATTTGTATACATGTGTTCATATATATTTTCAATCTATCTTCCTTGCTAATCCATAGAACAGAGCTCATACTATACACACCTCTTCACTCATTTTTAACTTATTACCAAGTATTGAGAATCATTTCACATACATATATTACGGTATCTTTTAGGAACCAGTATTTGCACCTATGGATTTATTTAACTTTATTTTACTTCATCAATGCCTACTGATAGGAAGGGTCATTTAGTTTGTTTTCATTACAAATAATGCTTTAATTAATGAGTTTGGTGTCCATGTCCATAGGTCTAGGTGAACTTCCATCACTATATTCCTATAGTAAATTTCATACAATGGCTTGCTCCTTTAAAGGATATATGCAATTACAGTTTTTAATCCCAAAGTACCAACTAGTATGTTAAAGAAAGTTAACATACTAGGAACACATGCACTTTATTGAATGCCATTCTGGAAAAGTGTGTGAGGATAAAGGGGTGATACAGGACTTGGCTCTGGGGGCAGGGCAAGGAGTAGAGTGCATGGGAGACAGGTTGTTGGCAGAGCTCCTGGCCTGGATGCTGCCTCCTGTTTTATTGATAGACTTGGAAGATCAGCACTGGGATGATGAGGAAGAGAATGGTCAGGAGGATGGCCAGAACCAGGGCCCAGGCGTTCAGCACTTGGCGGTGGAGACATAGGCTTGGGCCCCAGTCAAATCACCAACTATCTTCCTATTTATAGACTTCCTGTCCTAGACTGAGTAGGCGAATGCTATGAAGTCCAGGCAGCAGGAGTGAAGAGGGTTTGGACAGTGTACTTCATGGTATCCAGAGAAGACCAGCTGTGGTCGGGCTGCTGGGATGGTTCTCAAAAAAAAAAAATTTTTTTTTTTTTTTTTGAGATGGAGCTTCGCTGTTGTTACCTAGACTGGAGTGCAATGGCACAATCTCGGCTCACCGCAACCTCCGCATTCTGGGTTCAAGCAATTCTCCTGCCTCAGCCTCCCGAGTAGCTGGGACTACAGGTGCATACCACCATGCCCAGCTAATTTTTGTATTTTTAGTAGAGACGGGGTTTCACCTTGTTGACCAGGATGGTCTCAATCTCTTGACCTCGTGATCCACCTGCCTTGGCCTCCCAAAGTGCTGGGATTGTAGGCGTGAGCCACCACGCCCGGCCAAAAAAGTTTTTTATAGATTAAGACAAATTATTCTCCAGGGGACCATTCAAAGTTACACTTCCACCAAGAGAGTTCAAGAACCTTTTTTCCTCTATACTTTCACCAGTATTCACCATTCAATTTCTTTTCTTTTTTTTTTTTTTGCCAATTTGATAGATAGATCATGTTTTGCTATTCATTTCCTTATTATAATCATTTCCTTAAAATCATCATTCACATATTTCTTGCCCATTTATACTTCTGTTCTGTAACCTGCACGATTTTGTCCTTTGCCCATTTTTCTATTGATTTGCTCATCTTTCAATTCATTTTTCCTTAAAAAGATGATGAGTTGGGATAATTGTACCAGACATGGTAAACAGGATATACTGTTCAGTAGGTAGCAATGCCTCCAAAACAGGTGTGTTCTTTCCTCTTTTACACACTTGCATACACACACATGTACACATACTCAGATATTTCCATTTGGTGCCTGCTTCCTGGATAGAACCTCAAACATGAGAAGACAAAGGGAGTTTGAGATGCTGGTAGATTATTTTCTTAGGAGCCATTGCTTCTTGTTCTCAGATCAGATCTGCCCTTCTTAGCTTTTGTATTGCTTGGCCTCTTCTTGTGATGGCAGTAGTAGACTTTTTATCTTTCCAGAATAAGTGTAGATCTGGACATACCTAGACAAGTAATCTGATTTTGGTCTTGCCTTATGCATGACCAGTTTTGACTTCCTAACTTTCAGTAGCCTATCTCACGTTTGTAGGCTATTGATTATTTTCTTAGAAGATTCTATATGTACCTGGTTTTCAGATTAGCTTTATCTACTTTCAGTACCTGACATTAACAAGTGTATCTAAACTCTATGATGGCTTATTGTGTACAATGCTTTGAATGGATCCAGTACATATTTCACCATTATCTTAACTGACTGCAAATGTCATTATAACATATAAGCATTTACACCATCCTTGCTTTGAGCCAAGACTCAGAAACCATGCCTCCTTTTTAAATCCAAATGACCCTCTAGCTAAGGCTTCTGCATATGCAAGGCATCCTGCCACCTGGTTACCATCCTGAATAAGCAGATGCTTTAACATCTGAAGAATTTCCAATAGACTGTATGTCCTTGTGCCTTTGGGATAATGTTTTTCAACTCTTCTTGGCTCTTTCTTACTTCTACCTCCTTTTACCTCCTTGCTTTTTTTCTTTAAGCATTAATTAGTGCCTGACATTTTTATATATTTATTTGTTTATTATCTGTCTCCCTGAATAGATTGTAAACTTCATGAGTTCAAAGTCCTTGCCCTTTTTGTAACCCCCCAATACCTAGTATCAAGAATAGTGACATAAAAGGTGCTTACTAAATATGTGCTGAATGGATAAGTGAATAATTTTTGTAACCTTAGACAAGTACCTCTTTTTGGAGCTTCTCTCTTGTTGTTTGCAAAATGAGGACATTAAACTAGATTATATGATTTCTAAGGACTGCTTACATTTTATGGTTGGAATTCAGAATACAGGTAGCTAAGACCAGTTAGGACAGTAATGGGGAGCAGCCGACAGTCAGAGATTAAGTGATCTGTGTGCTATCCTGTACTGGGAGAGGCTCAGAGAAAGTTTAGGACAGTAATGGGGAGCAGCCGACAGTCAGAGATTAAGTGATCTGTGTGCTATCCTGTACTGGGAGAGGCTCAGAGAAAGGATCTCTAAGCAAAAGGGAGTACACCATGTGCACATCCAGGAAAAGAGAAGTTCAGGTAGACGGAAATGCAAATGCCAATGGGCTGAGACAGGACTGTGTTTGGTGTGCTCAAGAATAGGCAAAGAGGAAGTTGTAGCTGAAGTAGTGAAAAGGGGAGGGAGAGTTGGAAATAAGTTCAGGAAGACAGCCAGTGGCCAGATCATGTGGGATGTATCTGTATGTGTATATGTGCTGGGTATAAGAGGGAATGTATGTGTGGTGTGGTATGTGTAGTGCGTGTGTGGCAAAGTCTTGTGTTTGTGTGGTGTTTGTGCATATAGTATATATATGTGTGTGTGTGTGTATGGTCTGGTATGTGTGTACATGTGCTAGTTTGATGTGAGAAGTATGTGTATATATGCTATGGTGTGTGTGCTATGATATGGCATGTGTATAGAGTATTTTTCTGTGCTCGGTGGAGAGGGGAGTGTATATATGCAGTACGGTATGTATGTATATATCTGTGTGGTGTGGCATGCGTATGGTGTGCAGTTTGTGCTTGTTTTTTTGGTGTGAATAGGGAATAAAATATTGGATGGTATGTGTACGTGGTATATATTCAAGTTACTACTCACGTTACAACAAAAGCTGATTAAAACTCATTCTTCTGAGATGATTGAAAACACTAGCTGAAAATGAAAGAAGCATTCAATTTTTGGTGCTTCCTTCTGGACAAGCTTCCAGGATTAAAAGACTACCTTGCATATGTTACTGCACACTAATAAGGAATTTTGCTCATCAAATAATCTAAATTTTTAATAGTGGATTAATGCTTTCTGAAAAATAACATTGTTTTGCTTTTGCTACATCATCCTGATCATTGAAATTTAATATTTTGAATATTGTTAATTTAAAATGCAGCATAGCATAGATTCTAAAGCAAATCCATAATTTAAATACAGAGTTTTAAGATTCATTTGTTTATAGTTTTGATGTAAAATGTGGGTTTGAAAATCCAGGGATTCTTGACCTATATAATCTAGACTTTTATGTCCCTGGCATCTTGGGCTGCCAAGAAATATATATCAAAGTGTCAGGGACAGCAAAATATGTTGTCACTTTCAACTCTGTTTTATGTATTAAAACCTCTCTCCTCATTCAATCAATGGAATAAGATGATATACTGTCTACATTTTGACCCACATAGAAAACACAATCAAGATTGAAATACTAATGATTTGCTTCACAACTGAGATTTCAGTTATCTCAGAAGACAGTGAAAATGCTTCACATCTTGACAAAAGTTATGACAGAATTTTTCTCCAATCATAATTTTAGTGGTTGCATGTAAAAAAAAGAAAATATGTCCAAAATACAATGAATAAACAGGGAAAGAGTGCAAGGGAAGTGAATCTCCCTTCTCTGTTTAATAGAATTGACTACTTCGTCCCTATTT
This sequence comes from Saguinus oedipus, assembly GCA_031835075.1. Lineage (NCBI taxonomy): Eukaryota > Metazoa > Chordata > Mammalia > Primates > Cebidae > Saguinus > Saguinus oedipus. The sequence goes on along the minus strand of CM063177.1, from coordinate 31,788,004 downwards.
GAATCAAGACATGTTTATTTGCTGAAAATCTTAAGCAAAACAAAACAAAATCTTCTTAGGTAAGATGAATATATTCCTTGAAGTGGCCTTGAACTAGGGATCATTTCTAAGACATTCTTGATATTTCAGCTGACAGACTACATGTCTCTAAACTGTTTTATACTTAAGAGACTGAATTCATTGACATTACTTAAACGGATGGGACTGTATAATGGTTGATCACTTCAACTGTGCAAGCAGAAGACTATGATTTGAATCCTGGCTTTGCTCTTTACTAGGTATAGAGCCTTGAGAAGGCTGCTTTATTTCCTCCACACTAAGTATTTGTTTAAGATCTAACAAGGCGGGGACAACGATGGAATAAGAGGTCACTTGATCATATTTTCCCAGAGCAACAAAAATCTAGTAGCCCTCCATGGACAAAAGTGCCTTTGTGGGAGCTGTGGACCCCAGGTTGCAAAACCCAAGCACAGCCTAAAACCAATGACAGCTCCTTTGAAAGGGCAGATTCACACCTAGATGGTAGGCTCACCAACTGTGGTCCTGCAAAAGAATCAGAAACATTTTATTCCTCTGCACACTCAGCTGCAGCCCCTTTTGTCTTTGGTCCTGACACCAGAGCCATCTGCCAAGGGACCTGGGAGGAGTCACACCACCTACGCTTCAGGCGAAAGGCCTGCTGGCCACAATTCTGGCTGTGGACCCTGAAGCAGCTTGGGACCCAGCTCCAAGCTCTCTTGGCCATGATCTGAGAGCAGTCGTGCTCACACAGCAACCTGCTTGGAAACATGCCCATCCATGCTTTGAGAGGCCCACTTGCTTACCTGTTTTCCCCAGCAGACCTTCAAAGAGCCCTGTAACTTAGCTCCAGGCCCTCTAAGCTACGATCTGGCAGCAGTCCTCTCATCCCAAGGATGTGCCAGGAGACATGCCCATTCATGTCACTAGAAGCAGACTCACTGACCTAAGTCCAACTGCAGATCCTGAAGCAGCCCTGTGACCCAGCTTCAGCACCACTCAGATGCAGTCCCAGGGCAGTCCTGCCCACCAAAGGACCCAGGAGAAGACATCTTCATCCATGACGCAGGACGCAGGACTTTAGCTTGTGTGTGGACCCTGAAGCAGTCCTGTGACTCAGTTTTGGTCCCTCTCTCCTGCTCAGTGAACCAGTGGGAACCCTACCAGAGACCCTGAGGGAACTATACCCATCCATGCATCTGGCAACAGGCCTGCCATCTGTAGACCAAATTTCAAACCCTGAAATGGACCCTTGTCCCAGAACCAGACCTGCTGACCAAAGTCTTAGAGACAGTTCATTTTACCCAAGGACCAGAGAGGATCCACGCTGACTTGAGCCTCCGGTAACAGGCCCATCAACTGCAGACTCCACACTGGACCTAACAGCAGTCACATGTCTTAACTCCAACTCCATTCAACTCCAATTCCAATGGCAATTCCATTAGCCCATGGACCTAACAAGAGGTCTTTACCTGCTAAAATCAATCTGTAAAGACTGGAAAAGCGTTTGCTCCTTCAAATGCACAGACCCCAGTGCAAAGTTACACAGATCATGAAGAATCAGGCAAACATAACACCAAACAAAACTAATAAAGCTCCAGTAACGAACCCCCAAGAAATGGGTATCTACGAATTGCCTGACAAATGATTCAAAATAATTATCTTTAAAAAGCTCAATGAGATGCAAGAAAACACAAACAAATGCAATCATGGAAACAATCCATAAACAAAATGAGGAGTTTAATAAAGAAATAAAAACCACAGAAGAGAACCAAACAAAAATCTTAGAGTAGAGGAATATAATACAGAACTGAAAAGAAAAATCAATAGAGAGCTTCCACAACAGACTTGATCATGCACAAGAAAGAAGTCAGCAAATCAAAAATAGGTTATTTGAAATTAGCCAATTAGAAGAACAACAACAAAAGAAGAAATTAAAAGAATTAAGAAAGCATAAAGAAGCCATGAAACACTATCAAGCAAATGAACTTACAAATTATGGGAACAGAAGAAGAAAAACAGAAAGAGGCAAAAAAAACTAATTTAAAGAAATTCATACACAAATCAATAAATGTGCTACACGATATTAACAAAAATAAAAATAAAAACTGTATGATCATTTCAATAGAAGCAGAAATGCATTGACAAAATCCAACATTCTTTTATATTTAAAAACTCTCAACATGTTAGGTATAGAAATAATTTACCTCAACATAATAGAAGTCATATATGATAAGCCCACAGCTAATATTATACCCAACTGTGAAACACTGAAAACTTTTCCTGTAAGATCTGGAACAAGGCAAGGATGAATACCCATTCTTGCCACTTCTATTCAACATAGTATTGGAAGTTTTAGCCAGAGCAGTTAGGCAAGAAAAAGAAATAAAATGCATCTAAATTGAAAAGGTAAAAGGTAAATTGTTTCTGTTTACAGATGACATGATCTTGTACAAAGCCAACTCCAAAGTCTTGACAAATTATTAGAACTAATAAATGAAGTTAATAAAATTATAAGATACAAAATTAACATACAAAACTCATCTGTGTTACTATACATGAATGACAACTTACATGAATAAAAAAACTATTCGTAAAAGAAACTTAGAAAATAATTCCATTTATAAGAGCATCAAAAAATAAGATATTTAGGGATAACTTTAACCAAGGAGGTGAAAGATCTGTACACAGAAAACTGTAAGACATTGATGAAAGAAATAAAGCAGACACAATAAATGGAAAGATATCCATGGTCATGAATCAGAAGAATCATATTGCCAAAATTTTTATTTTATTTGAAGCAATCTACAAGTTCAGTGCAATCCCTATCAAAATTCCCATGATATTTTTTACTGAAAAAGAAAAAAATTCTAAAATTTACTTGTAAACACAATAGACTCTGAATAGTTAAAACAATCTTGAGCAGAAAGAACAAAGATGGAGGATCCTACTTCCTGACTTCAAATTATATTACAAAAGCTGTAGTAATCAAAATAGTATGGTACTGGTATGAAAATTGACACATAGATAAACAGAACAGAATAGAGAACCCAGAAATAAACTTTACTAGGCATTACCCTAGTAGAAGCTCTCTGTGGCAGCTCTGGGACTACATTTCCACTTTGCATTGCCCCAGTTAGGCCTCTCTGTAGTTACTCCACCCCAGAAAAAAAAAAAAAAAAAAAAAAAAAGAGTCAGGTGCCCCAGGCTGTTCATTATATCCTTTGAAATCTAGGTGAAAGAAACCAAGCCCCTGCCCTGCAGCTCATGCATTTCTGATGCCTGAAGAATTAGCACTACATGAATGTCACCAAGGTTTATGGCTTATACCTTGTAGAATGGTGGGTTGAGCTGCTCCTGGTCCCACTTGAGACACAGCTTAAGCAGCCAAGGAACACCACACTAAAATATGGGAAGGAGACACCTAGGAGGCTCTGGGTAGTGAACCCACAGAGGGTGCCCAGGATCATCCTTTGAAACTATTCTGTCCTCCTAGAACTCTAGTCCTGTAACAGTAAGGAAGCCTCAAGGATCTCTAAATGACTTTGAGGTCATTCTCTCATTGTCTTGATGATACTTTCTTTTCATACTAATCTCCTTAACAGTCTCTTGGTTACACACATGATTTGCTCTCCTGAATAGGCTTTTTTATTTTTTACATGACCAGGTCAAAAATTTTTAAAATTTTCCATTCTGCTTTCCCTTTATAGACATATATTGCATTTCTAAAAAGAACATTTCTTAAAAGGTCAAGCAATTTTGTCATCATCTGAGCATCACAGAGTGTGCTTACACAAACCTACATGGTATAGCCTACTATACACCTAGGCTATATGATGGACCCAAGGGAAAATAATGGTAAGTATTTGTATATCTAGACATATCTAAATATAAAAGAGGTATAATGAAAATATGATATTATAATCCCACAGGACCACCAATTCCAAACTTAATCAACAAACATGTGTGTTCTCTCTGCTCCACTGTGTGGCCATTCCCTTTTCTCAAAATACCTCTCTTGGGCCTCCCTATTCCCTGAGGAAACAACAATATTAAAATTAGGTAATTAATAATTCTACAATGGCCTCTAAGTGAAAGAAAAAGTCACAAGTCTCTTACTTTAAATCAAAAGCTAGGAATGATTAAGCTTACTGAGGAAGGCATGTCAAATGCTGAGATAGGCTGAAAGCTAGGCCTCTTGTACAAAACAATTAACCAAATTGTAAATGCAAAAGAAAAATTATTGAAGGAAATTAAAAGTGCTACTTCAGTGAATATACAAATGATAAGAAAGCAAAACAACCCTATTGCTGATATGGAAAAAATTTTAAAGGTCTGGATAGATGATCAAATCAACCACGGTGTTCCCTCAAGCCAAAACCTAATCCAGAGCAAGACCCTAAATTTTTTTAATTCTATAAAGACTGAAAAATGTGAGGAAGCTTCAGAAGACAAGGTTGAAGCCAGCAGAGAGACTGGTTCATGAGGTTTAAGGAAAGAATACATCTCCGCTACAAAAAAAGTGCAAAGTGAAGCAACAAGTGCTGATATAGAAGCTGCAGGATGTTATTTAGAAGATCTTGCTAAGATAATGGATGAAGGCAGCTACACTAAACAAAATTTTCTATGTAGATAAAACAGTCTTCTATTGGAAGAAAATGCCATCTAGGACTTGCATAGCTAGAGAGAAGTCAGTGTCCAACTTCAAAGCTTCAAAGGACAGGCTGACTTCTTGCTAGGTACTGATGCAACTGGTGACTTTAAGTTGAAGCTAATTCTCATTTACCATTCTGAAAATCCTAGGGCTTTTAGTAATAATGCTAAATCAACTCTGCCTGTGCTGTAGAAATGGAACAAATCCTGGATAACAAGACATCTATTTACAGCATAGTTTACTGAATATTTTTAAGTCCACTATTGAGACCTATTACTCAGAAAGATAAATTTTTTTTAGCACATTACTGCTTATTGACAATCCACCTGTTCACTCAAGAGCTCTAATGTAGATGTACAAGGAGATAAATGTTGTTTTCATGACTGCTAATACAACATTCATTCTGCAGCAAATGGATCAAGGAGTAATTTCAACTTTCAAGTCTTGTCATTTAAGAAATACATTTCATAAGGCTACAGCTGCTATAGACAGTGATTCCTCTGATGGGCTCAGGCAAAGAAAATTGAAAACTTTCTGGAAACAAGTTATGATTCTAGATGCCAGTGAAAACATTCATGATTCATAGGAGGAGTTCAAAATATCAACATCAACAGGAGTTTGGGAGAAGTTTGGAAGAAGTTGATTCCAGTTCTCGTGGGTGACTTTAAGGATTCAAGACTTCAGTGAAGGAAGTAACTGCAGATGTGGTGCAAATAGCAATAAAACTAGAATTAGAAGTGGAGACTGAAGATGTGATTAAATTACTGAAATCTCATGATAAAACTTGAACACATGAGGAGTTGCTTCATATGGATGACCAAAGAGAGTGGTTTCTTGAGATGGAATCTACTCCTGGTGAAGATGCTGTGAACATTGTTAAAATGACAAGAAGGGATTTAGAATATTTAATAAACTTAGTAGATAAAGCAGTGGTAGGATTTGAGAGGATTGACTCCAATTTTGAAAGAAGTCCTACTGCAGGTAAAATGCTATCAAAGAGCATCACATCCTACAGAAAAAAAAAAAATCTTTAATGAAAGAAAGAGTCAATTAATGAGGCAAACTTTATTGTTGTCTTATTTGCAGAAATTGCCACAACCACCCCAATCTTCAGCCACCACCCTGATCAGATTGAGGCAAGACCCTATACCAGCAAAAAGATTATAGCTTGCCCAATGGCTCAGATGATTATTAGCATTTTTAGCAATAAAGTATTTTTAATTAAGATATGTACATTGTTTTGGATACAATGGTATTGCATGCTTAATAGATGAAGGGATAGTGTAAACATAACTTTTATATGTGCTGGGAAACCCAAAAATTCATATGATTTACTTTATATGATCCTGCTTTATTGCAGTGGTCAGAAACCAAACCCACAATACTTCTCAGTGCCTGTATGTGATTGGTTGTTGACTGAAACTTGTTATGTGGCACATGACTATAATTATAAATTCCATCTCTGAGTCATTTCTTTCCTTTTTTTATATCTTACTGTATGCAGTTTAAAGTAGCATCATAGCTTCTACAATATTTTGTTTAGAAATTTCTTTAGATATCCTAGTTCACAGCTCTTTATTTTATTTTATTTTTTTGAGATGGAGTCTTGCTCTGTCACCCAGGCTGGAGTGCAGTGGCACAATCTCAGCTCACTGCAGTTTCCACCTCACTGGCTCAAGCAATTCTCCTGCCTCAGCCTCCCAAGTAGCAGGGACTACAGGCATGCCCCACCATGTCCAGATAATTTTTGCATTTTTAGTTGGAACAGGATTTTGCCATATTGGCCAGGCTGGTCTCAAACTCCTGACCTCAAGTGATCCCCTTCCCTCAGCCTCCCAAAGTACTGGGATTACAGGCATGAGCCACTGTGCCTGGCCTCATTGCTCTTAAATGTCACCTTCCATAAAGCCCTCAGCCATAAACACAATTCAGCCATGTTCTTTGCAATTGTATAACAAGCATGGGCTTTACTTCAGTTTCCAATTCCTGTTCCTCAATTCCATCTGAGATCTCCTCAGAATGGCCTTTACCATCCATATTTCTATTGATAATCTGGTCATAATCAATTAAGTAATCCCTAAGAAGACTTAGGCTTTCCCTAGTTCTGGAGTCTTCTGAGCCCTCACCAGAATTGCCCTTAATGCTTTATTCAAGGCAACCTAGGCTATTTCTGGCCTGACCTTCCAAATTCTTCCAGCCTCTACTCATTACTGAGTTCCAAAGCCACTTTCATATTATCCATCATTTGTTGTAACAACAGCCCCACTTCTGGGTACCAATTTTCTTCATTTTGTGTGTGTGTTTGTTGGGGGGGCTCTGTAACAGAATACCACAGGCCCAGTAATTTATAAATAAAGGAAATTCATTTCTCATACTTCTGGGAACTAGAGAGTTTGATATTAAGGTGCTAGCAACTGGTGAGGACCTTCATGCTGTGCCATCTCGTGGTGGAAGGCAGAAGAGCAAACAAGGGCAAGGACAACAGACAGACAGGACCAAAATCACTTTTACAACAACCCACTTTCACAATAATGAGCCCACTCTCTCAGTAATGACATTAACCTGTTCATAAGGGAGCCTTCATGGCCTAATAATCTTTTAATGGTCCCATGTCTTAATATCATACCAGTGGTAAATTTTATCATGATTTTAGAGGGGATATTAAATTCACAGCAGTTCGTATAATCAAATTATGACACTTGGAAATGAGAATGGGACCAGCAATTCCTAATGCCCATGGTTTCTTGAAAAAGTGTGGATACTAGAAAAAATTTAGAGTTCTGTTAGAAGAGAGTGAGTAGGGACTAGCTGTAGGGCAGGCAACCAAAGGTGTCTGCTATAGCAAATTTACAGGCAGGTAGCACAATATAAGAAGCAATTTATCACAGCTCCTGAAACTTCCAGTCTTAATGGGGGATCCAGGGTTCATTTGTCTTGCATCAGATTTCTAGAGTTACGTGACTCCTAGGAGAAAAATACAAAGGCCCAAAGAGCTATTTTTGATGTTCATACAGACTTTATTTTTCAATACTTTGTCCAATTGTTCACCACAAAGGAGAAAGCCTCCTACTCTAGGAAGGAAATACACCTTTGGTTTTACAAATCTAATCATCATTAATTCAGATGTGCCTACTCTGTCCTCCAGATTTTGGTGCTGCTGACTAGAGTCTCCTAAATTGTTTGAGTATCTTTTACCAGAGGGATCACAGTGTTTTCAACATTTGTCACCCTTAAGAATCTTTTCTCTATTTCATGGAATTTTACAAAATTAGCACCTTCTGTCCCCTTTTCTTCTCCTTCTCCATCCCCATTATATTTGCCACTGTCCTCCTTCCTTCAGGCTTGGTATTATTCTGTGGAAAATGGCACTGCTGAGAATCTTCCCCAGGAAACTCAGTAGAGGATGCCATTAGTCTAACAATCCCTTTGGCTATTTCCAGTCTTTTCAGTTTACAGAAATGAATTTGTGCTCTCAACAAATGGAAACAACTTTCTAGCTATTATTTCTCAATTTAGACATCATTCAATTGCTTTCATAATTTGGTATTTTGTGTCTAGCTTCCAAATACTCTAACCCAGAGTGGACAATACATTTCAGTCACCGTAAATGCTTTCCCTCCAGAGTTATCCAGGCTTCATTGTGTTTCAACTTCAGGAAGAGACATTGACATCCTCATCCCAATTAAGTTTTCATTCTCTTTCCCTTTGTCAAATTCCCTGAGAAGCAGCACAATAGTTGCCTCACACTTTCTGCTACCTGTTATTAGTTCCTTATTCTGCCTCTCCCTGTTGAGTGATTTGAGATAACTGTCTTTTTAAGGCTGGCTTATGCAATAGTAAATGCCCTACCTATTGGTGCACTTATGTTTCAAGGTAATTATTTTTGACAGGCTCTTTAAAAGTTGACTCTGGAGCCTGTCAACATGCAGAGTGAAGAATTAGGAGGAGTATCACAATCATTTTATGTCAAGGATTTATGCTTTAACATGTGAGCTTTTTGTTTTAATAGCTTTTGCTTTTCTCTGATTACAAAAATAATACTTATTCATTGTGAATAATTTAGGAGAAAACATGTTTCATTTATATAAGGACAGGCAGCTCTTAGAAGACATGTGGAGGAGTATATTGAAGGCAAACATTCTAATGAATAGACTAAATCACATTCTGTACTCACACAGTTACTGTAATACGGATTCAAGGCAGAAATACAGATTGCCAGTCCTTATGCTGGCAATTTATCTGCTGACACTTATTATTAATAGCTAAAACATCTTAAGATGTGTCTTTTTTTTAACCCATCCTCTCAAGCATTTATAAGATATTTCTTAATGAAACATGAATTTGGTTAATTCAACAAACGTTTGGTATTAATTAGCTTGATTGTAATAATAATTTCACAGTGTATCTATCTATCAAATCATCATGTTGTACATCTTAAATTTGAACTATTTTTATTTGTCAATCATATTTTAACAAAGTTCAAGGGGGAAAACATTCAACACAAATATATACATATGTATTTAGTTTCTACTACTAGAACAGTTCCAGGTACTGTTCTAGATTAGGGACTATGACAGTATATGAAACAAAGCCCTCATGGAGTTCTTATTTCTGTAACGAAGGCAGCCAAAGAAATAACTATATAAGATACCTCTTGAACAGAAGCCTGAAGGAAGTGAGGGACTCACCCATGTTGATGCATGGGGGAAAGCAAGGAGATGAAAAGGAGATGGGGTTAGAGAAGCTTATAGAGGACCAGATTAGGTAGGTTTAGGCCATGTGGAAAGGACTACTAATTTGACTTTGAGTGAGTTAGAAAGTCCTGGAGAATTTTGTGCAGATAGGATAAAACTTAATTTTTAAAATTAGTATAAATGATAACAAACAATTACAAATGAACAACATAACATAAAGGGAACACAGAGGAAAAGAACTAACATAAGTAACTTTTGAAAATAGTATTTTGACTGTATACTGTGTATTATTCTGAGTTCTCCAGAAAAGCAAAACCAATGGGATATTATTTTATATATATATATATACACACACACACACATACATATATATATGCATATATTTATACATATACAGTCATAGGCTGCATAGCAATGTTTTAGTCAACGATGGACTACATATAAAACAGTGATCCCATAAGATTAAATTATATTTCTACTGTACCTTTTCTACATTTAAATATGTTTAGATATATAACTACTTACCATTGTATTACAATTGCCTACAGTATTCAGAATTGTACATGCTGTACAGGTTTGTAGCCTAGAAGCAAAAGGCTATATAACATAACCTAGGTGTGTAGTAGACTATACTGCCTAGATTTGTGTGTGTACAGTCTATGATGTTCACACAAAGACAAAATAACCTAATGTCACACTTCTCAAAGCATACCCTGTCATCAAGCAATGTGTAACTGTATATATAAAGAGATTTATTGCATTGGCAACAAAAGCCAAAATAGACAAATGGGACCTAATCAAACTCCACAGCTTCTGCACGGAAAAAGAAACAGTCACTAGAGTGAATCGGCAACCATCAGAATGGGAAAAAATCTTTGCAGTTTACGCATCTGACAAAGGGCTGATATCCAGAATTTACAAAGAACTCAAACAGATTTACAGGAAGAAAACAAACAAGCCCATTCAAAAATGGGCAAAGGATATGAACAGACACTTTACAAAAGAAGACATACATGAGGCCAACAAACACATGAAAAAATGCTCTTCATCACTGGTCATTAGAGAGATAAAAATCAAAACCACATTGAGATACCATCTCATGCCAGTTAGATTGGCAATCATTAAAAAATCTGGAGACAACAGATGCTGGAGAGGATGTGGAGAAATAGGAACACTCTTACACTGTTGGTGGGAGTGTAAATTAGTTCAACCATTGTGGAAGACAGTGTGGAGATTCCTCAAGGACCTAGAAATAGAAATTCCATTTGACCCAGCAATCCCATTACTGGGTATATATCCAAAGGACTATAAATCGGTCTACTATAAGGACACATGCACACGAATGTTCATTGCAGCACTGTTTACAATAGCAAAGACCTGGAACCAACCCAAATGCCCATCTATGATAGACTGGACTGGGAAAATGTGGCACATATACACCATGGAATATTATGCAGCAATCAAAAATGATGAGTTTGTGTCCTTTGTAGGGACATGGATGAATCTGGAGAACATCATTCTCAGCAAACTGACACAAGAACAGAAAAAGAAATACTGCATATTCTCACTCATAGGCGGGTGAGAAAAATGAGAACACATGGACACAGGGAGGGGGTCTACTACACACTGGGGTCTATTGGGGGGAATGGGGGAGGGACAGCGGGGGGGCTGGGGAGGGATAGCCTGGGGATAAATGTCAAGTGTGGGTGAAGGGGAGGAAGGCAGCAAAACACACAGATATGTGTGTACCCATGCAACTATCTTGCATGTTCTGCACATGTACCCCAAAACCTATAATGCAATAAAAATTAAAACAAACAAGAAAAAAAGAATATCAATAAAAGGAAACACTTTGTAAATTGGAAAAAAAAAAAAGAGATTTATTATAAGGAGTTAGCTCATGTGGTTATGGAGGCCAGGAAGTTCCAAGATTTGCCATTGACAAGTTGGAGTCTCAGAAGAGCCAAGTATAATTCCAGTATCTGCTTCACTCAGTCTTTCCACTCAAATGTTAATTCCATCCAGAAACACTCTTACAGACACACCAGAAGTAAGGCTTAAATGAATATCTGGGCACCCTATGGCCCAGTTAAGTTGACACATAAAATCAACGTCATCTACTGTAAAACAAAGAGAACTGACACACATAGATAAGTGAATGAATTACTTATTCAATTCTTCTTTACAGTAGAATTACAATTTATAAATCCAGACAGAATGATAGAAATAGAAAATCATTCTTTGGTAAACACTATAGTAATACTGTTATAGGCTAGCAATGTCTATGGATATTAAAAATTAGTAAACAAAACTATGAGAGGAAATAGGATATTTCCAAAGTCTCAGATTATCTTCCCACAAGATACTTTTTAGTTAATATGAGGAAAAAAATCATAAATTCCAAGTGGAGAAACCTGGCCAAGACCACATTAACCAAAGTCAATATCACCATTTGTAACATGAGGTTTATTGACATCATGTACCTCCTGAGATATACACTGAGAAGGGCATAATATTGCTTCTGCAGTCTTCTTGCCAAAAATGGATAACCTCTGTTGAATCATGAGAAAACATCAAACAAACCGAAATTGAAAGGCTCTTCAAAATATCAAGGTCATAGAGAGTAAAGACAAAAGAATTGATCCACATGGAGGAGAATAAGGAGGCATGAAAATTACACACAATGTAGGATCCTGAATTAAATTTTAAACCAGAAAAAGGATAATTGAAGAAATTTGATTAAATTCTGCAGATTAGGTAATAGTATTATATCAAATGTTATTTTCTAAAATAACATTAGTCCTGGGCACAGTGACTCAGGCCTGTAATCCCAGCACTTTGGGAGACTGAGGCAGATGAATCACCTGAGGTTAGGAGTTCAAGACCAGCCTGGCCAACATGGCAAAACCCCATTGCTACTAAAAAAAAAAAAAAAAAAAAAAAAATTAACCAGGCGTGGTGGCACACTCCTGTAGACCCAGCTACTTGGGAGGTTGAGGCAGAAGAATTGCTTGAACGTGGGAGGTGGAGGTTGCAGTAAGCCTGGATCACACCCTGCACTCCAGCCTAGGTGACAGAGTGAGACTCCATCTCAAAAAAATAAAATAGCATTAGGCTGCCAGTTAGTAAAAGTTATTTAGAAAATGATTATTACATAGGAGATGATAATGAAATATAATGATTCTAAAAAAAGGAGAAAATGATTAGAATATAGAAATTTAGAAATCCAAGTTATACTAAATTACGGTTTAAAATTATAAAAAATGTTCCAATCAATTTGATATACCTATTTACAATAATTCAAGTTTCATTCATCTTTAATCTGGCAACTTTATCTCCCAATTCAAGGCCTTTAAATATGAGGACAAAGAACTGTGAACTGTTAGATATCATCAAAGGAAAGGAAAAGTCATCTATGCAGAAAGAGGGAAAAAAAAATAGCTCTCCATAACTAAACTTTGAACCTTTGCATTGCCTTTAGGAGAAGATTTTTCCAAGTACTATACTTTTACATAATTAGTTTTATTCTTCCCTCTGAATTATGAAATACTTAATATGTATGTCTCTGAACAAAAAATAAAAAGAACGATTGTTTCCTTTGTCCTGTTTCCTTCTCCATGAATTGGGTGTTTTCATTCAAGTTCATTTCCATGAGAAGACTAAACCTGCACTGTTCCAGGTTAGAAGTGAACCATGTGGACTTTCTAGATAGTATCTAACCTGTGCCCCTTTCCACTGATATTCTTTCTCTCTATGTTTCAATATGTGTTTGTTTAGTGAGGTGGGACCTACTCTGCTATATTCCACTATATCACATGCATTTAACATATTACCTCATTGTTGGGAGACAATTCTCCAGGGTCTCTACACATCTTGCAAGCAAGGCACTGACTGCCTTTTGTTCCAAACCATTTGATCCAGAAGACTAGTATCTTCTACCAGCATCCATGAAACAGTAGCAGGCTAATTTGTTAGCTTGTAAGGAGAGTGACATGGTAGGTCCTTGGCAGTTTCTGGTAGTCATTTTAACTTACTGCAAGTATTCATTTCAGGCACAGAATTTTAGGATTGGTGGCTCATCCCATAAGTGTACTATATGACTTCCTTATGAGCACTACGAAAACACCCATTTGAAACATGCTTAGCATCTGAGGGAGCTGGGATTTTCTGTTTTGTTTTTAACCATTTCTCCTAGAAGTCAGTGCCTCCTTTCCCAGTAACAGGACCAACTTTATGTTTCAGCCACCATAAAGGCTTTCAAAAACCTCAAAGGTTTTTGCTTTTAAAAAAATCTCAGCTGGTATCAGAGTCCTAATTTATGTCAATGATACTTTTTTTTTTTTTTTTTTTGAGACAGAGTTTCTCACTGTCGCCCAAGCTGGAGTGCATTGGAGCAATCTTGGCTCACTACAACCTTCACCTCACAGGTTCATGTGATTCTCCTGCCTCAGCCTCCAAAGGAGCTGGAATTATAGGCACCCACCACCAAGTCCAGCTAATTTTTTTGTATTTTTTTTTTTTTTAGTACAGATGGGGTTTCACTATGTTGGCCAGGCTGGTCTCAAACTCCTGACCTCATGATCCACTACCTCGGCCTCCCAAAGTGCTGGGATTACATGCATGAGCCACCATGTCTGGCCTATGCTAATGATATTCTAACACTTTTGTAGATTGAGTCCCAATTCAAGTGCCTACTAACCTACTTATAATCTGATTCTGCTACCTAAAAGATTAAATGTATGTGTGTGGGCCTCCTGTTTCCAAGCAGGTGGCAACAGCAATTCTGGTGTCCCAACTACTCATATTCCCTTAAAGCGCTAGTTCTAGGGATCATCATGTGAAGTCTTAAGGCAGAAATATGTAATGTGGGACAGAGGAGTGTGTGTGTGTGTGTGCCTCTTCCTACTGACTCCCCCAACAATAAGACTGTGATTAGCCTGTTTCTGCAAGTCTATAAAATTATGTTTATTACATTCTTGCTTGGTTCCATTTTTAGAAACAACTTTGAAAATCTGAAACTGAGTATTTTTTGTTTTGTTTTGTTTTAGCAGGAATCCATGGGGTGGGGAGAAGGTTGAGGAGATATGGAATGAGGGCACCAGATGGTATGGATCACATAGGAGACTGAATGGATGGATGATTCTGATGCGTCTTCTCTTAGGAACAGATGTGTTGCCAGGTTGCAATAGTTCAGAAAGATGAGATGAGTACTTGCATGAATCTTATCTTTTCTGTCAGAGATTTATTGCATAGAAATTGGATTTGGCTCCTTCTTTTATTTGTTGGCTTATAACCCAAGTAAAATGTTCCATATGCTGAAAGGAGCTACCCTATTTCTAATCTAATCTAATCTAAGATTTCCTCCATTGTAAGATACTATATTATTTTATGATCAACTAAGAAAGAAAAAGTATTGCCAATTAACTATGACACATCGTATGTTGTAAGAGACGTCCCAGTTTTAGAGATGTGAAAACATGAAATACCATGTGTTATAGAATTGATGAAATATGATATGTAAATCAAAGGTTCCAAACTTGTTGCCGAGGCCATTTCACGGTGTTTTATGACCTGAATTATCATCTGAGTCTGTGACCCTTAATAAATAGTAATAGCTATGACCAATTGTTGAACAAATAATATGTTGCTTGTCACATTTACATTCATTATTTCCAATCCTTTCAACTACATTACAAGGAAGAAGGTATAAATTCCATTTTACAAGGCAGGAAATTGAGCTCCTAGAGGTTAAGTAAAGTATGAAGGTAAAGCTGCCAGGAGTGAGAGCTGACATTTGAACCCAGCTAGGTCTCCCTTCAAAGCTGAGATGCCTTCAGTTACTCTACAGAATTTACTCTACAGAATTGCTTTTTTTGAAGAAGCTGCCTGATTTGGGAATGCCTTTAAGAATGATACTTTATCTAAATATTTGTGGATTGTTTTAGAAACAAGTTCCCACCCATCACACAGTTGTCACCCAGCAATAATAGTGAGACTGGCTCCTCTCTTTCAGCCAGAGTTAAAAGTGAAAGGAGGGGAGAAGGGTTAGCTATTCACCTCCACAGAAATCATGACAGACAGAAAGGGGCTAATGCTTTGAGAAACTGCAAAGTGCTATGTCATTGTTTACCTTCTGCCAAGTCCTTATTCATAGCAGGGAGAAAGCCCCTTCAGAACTCCCAAAATGTTAGGGCTTTGAGTTCTTAAAGCACAGGCATAAAGTATTTCTAGAACATTATTCAAAATATACTTTTTCTTTTTTTTTTTCTGTGATTTGAAAGTCTTCACCATAGCCAAGAGCAAAATTTTAACTGATGGCAAAAATATAAAGCCTTGAGGTAATGTTTTATCACTATTTATTATTGTATCCAAAGAAGAGGCCTTGACAATGTTGGCTGCTGCTGGGTTGCCATGGCAGTATTCAGTCAAACAGGAATGGGATTTTGCAAGCCTGCTTAACCCTTTTTCTTACCCAGCAGTGCAAAGCTGATAGATTTTCATTTTGCACAATATTATTGGATGAGGCAAATATGTAATTTTGTGACAAGGTTCCAATCTTGCTCCCAGCTTCCCAAGCCCTCACACTCCTTTGCACCCTTGCTCCATCCACACTGAACCACTTGCATTCCGGAGTGTGCCACAGTCTATACCTTTGGGCTGAGGGCACACAGGGCTGCTTCTGTCTGGAACACTGTTTAGAACCTATTTTAGCCCCAACTCCTACTCCTGTTCTGTTTTGTGACCATACCACCTCCTCCAGGAAGCCTTAAATATCCTTTCTTCCATTCAGTATGGGTTAGACACACATTCTGAGTGCTCCGATAACACTGTGCTTTTTTTTTTTTTTTTTTTAAGACGAGTTTTCACCATATTGGTCAGGCTGGTCTGGAACTTCTGACCTCAGGTGATTCGCCCACCTCAGCCTCCCAAAGTGCTGGGATTACAGGCATGAGCCACCACGCCCGGCTTGTACTTACCTCTATCTTAGCACATGTGACCTTGATCATAGTTGTCTGTGGCAGTCTTAGTAAAGATCATCTGGAGCTGGTCTACCTGAATTTTAAGCTCTCCTTTGTTATTTACTAGCTGTGATCTTGGCCAAGTCATCTGACCTCTGCAAGCCTCAGCTTCACACTATGAAAAAGGACAAAAATAATATCTACTTCAAAGAATTACTGCAAAGATTCAGTGAGATGATCTAAGCAAAATGCCTAATGACAATGAGTTAATAAACATTATAGTAAAACTTGTCTCCTTCTAGAGTCTAAGCTCCATGAGAACAGAGACCATGTCTTTTTTTTTTTTTTTTTTTTTAATATTCAGGTCCTAACAAACATCAGGCACACAGAGAACATTTCCTCATTGTCTAATGCAATATGGTCAGACTGTGTTAGGAATGGGTTTCTCTATATATTTTTTTCTGTAGGTAGAGCTTACCCCTGAACACACAGAAAATCCCATCTTGTTAATTATATTAATTATAAAATTAATTCACATTCATTGGTGAAAATTTGAAATATGTAGAATTATAAAGACAAAATAAAATCCATCTGTGGTTCGGTGGGATGGCTTACCCCTGTAATTTCAGTACTTTGGGAGACCAAGGCAGGAAGACGGCTTGAGGCTAAGAGGTCAAGACTAGTCTGGTCAACATAGTGAGACCCTATCTCTATACGAAATTTAAAAAATTGGTCAGGCATGGTTTTGTGTGCCTGCAATCCTACCTACTAGGGAAGCTGAGGGAGGAAGATCACTCAAGCTCAAGAATTCAAGGCTGCAGTGAGTCATGATAGTGCCACTGCACTTCAGCCTAGGTGACAGAGCAAGGCCCTGTCTCTTAAAAATATTATATTGAAATATTCTAATTTAATTTTTTTCTAATTTTTTTATTCTGAAAATATATATATATAACATAAAATGTATCATCTTAATCATTTTTTAATGTATAGGCCAGTGTAAAGTTGTGTGAAATAACCCCTAATGTGCTACTATCAGCAGGATCCAGCTCTGTAACTATTTTAATCTTGCAAAACTGAAACTCTGTACCTGTTACAGAATAACTCTCTGTTCTCCACTTCTCCCAGTTTCTGGCAACCACCACACCACTTTCTGTCTCTATGATTTTGACTTATAAGTACCTCAAATAAATGGAATCATACAGTATTTGTCGTTTGGTAACTGGCTTATTTTACTTAACACACTGTCCTCAAGATTCATCCATGTTGCAGCATGTGTCAGAATTTCCTTCCTTTAAAGGTTGAATAATTTTCAATTGAATGTATGTACCACATTTGACTTATCTATTCATTTGTTGGACACTTGTGTTGCTTCCTGTTATGAATAATGCTGCTATGAATGTGGCTATACAAACATTTCTTTGAATCCTGCTTTCAATTCTTTTGTGTGTGTTCCCAGAAATGGAATTGCTAGATCATAGTAATTCTCTCTTCAGTTTGTGACTTTTTTCCACAGCAGCCATACCATTTTACATTTCCACTAACAGAGCACAAGGGTTCCAGTTTCTCCATATCCTTGCCTAATACTTATTTTCTGGAATTGTTTTGTTTTGTTTTTTTTTACAGTAGTCATTCTAATGTGTGCAGGTGGTCTCTCTTTGCAGTTTTTGATTTGCATCTCTCTGAGGATTAGTGAGACTGAGCATCTTTTTATGTACTCACTGGCCATTTGCATATTTTTGAAGAAATGCCTATAAAGTCTTTTGCCCATTTTTGAATTGGGTTATTCGCTTTTTTGTTGTTGAGTTTTACGAGTCCCATATATATTTTGGATATCAATCCTTATCAGATATATCATTTGTAAATATTTTCTTCCATTCTGTGTGTTGCATTTTACTCTGTTGATACTGTCTTTTGATGCATAGTTTGTATTGATATGCAATATTGGTACACATTTATGAGGTACAGGTGATATTTTGTTACATGCATAGACTGTAATAATCAAGTCAGGGTATTTGGGGTGTCTATCCCCTCAAGTATTTATCATTTCTATATATTGGGAACATTTCAAGTCTTCTCTTCTAGCTATTTTCAAATATGCAATACTTTGTTATTAAGTATATCACCCTACTCTGCTATTGAACATTAAAACTTATTCCTTCTGACCGTGTTTGTACCCATTAACCAACCTCTCTTTATCTCCTGCCCCCACCCCCCAGCCTCTGTTATCTTTCTACTCTCTACCTCCATGAAATTAACTTTTTTTTAGCTCTCACATATGAGTGAGAACATGCAATGTTTGTCTTTCTGAACCTGGTTTATCTCACTTAATATCATGCCCATTCCATTCATGTTGCTGCAAATGACATGATTTTATTATTTTTTATAGCTGAATAGTATTCCATTATGTATATATACCACATTTTCTTTAGCACTTTATCTATTGATGGACACTTAAGTTGATTTCATATCCTTGCTGCTGTGAATAATACTGCAATAAACATGGGAGTGTAGGTATCCCTTTAATATACTGATTTATCTTCCTCTGGATAAATAGCAATTAGTGGGATTGCTGGATTGTATGGTAGCTGTTTGATTTTTAGCTTTTTTGAGAAATCTCCCTACTGTTTTCCATAATGACTGTAAAAAAAATTGGTATTCCCACCTACAGTGTATAAGAGTTCCCTTTTCTCTTCATCCTTACCAGCATTAGTTATTTTTTATCTTTTGATAATAGCTATTTTAATTAGGGTGAGAGATGATATCTCATGGTGGTTTTTATTTTCATTTCTCTGATGATTAGTGATGTAGAGCATTTTTTCATATACATGTTGGCCATTTGTATGTCTTTTTTTTTTTTTTGAGACAAAATCTCGCTCTGTCACCAGGCTGGAGTGCAGTGGCATGATCTCAGCTCACTACAACCTCTGCCTCCTAGGTTCAAATTATTCTCCAACCTCAGCCTCCCAAGTAGCTAGAATTACAGGCATGGGCACCACCACGCCCAGCTAATTTTTGTATTTTTAGTAGAGATGGGGTTTCACCATGTTGGACAAAATGGTCTCAATCTCATGATCTTGTGATCTGCCCACCTCAGCCCTCCCAAAATGCTGGGATTACAGGTGTGAGCCACTGTGCCCAGCCTGTATATTGTTTTTTGAGACATGTCTATTCATGGTTTTTGCCCACTTTTTAATGGGACATTTTTAACTGTTGAGCTCTTCGATTTCCTTACATATTCTGGATATTAGTTCTTTGTTGAATAAATGTTTTGCAAGTATTTTCTCCCATTCTGTGGATTGTATCTTCACTCTTTAGATTGTTTCCTTTGCTGTATAGAAGGTATTTAGTTCAGTATAGTCACATTTGTCTAATTTTTGTTTCAGTTGCCTGTGCTTTTGAGGTCTTAATCATAAATTATTTGTCAAGACCAATGTCCTAAAATGTTTTTCTTATGTTTTCTTCTAGTAGTTTTGGATCTTATGCTTAAGTCTGTAATCCATCTTGAGTTTATTTTTGTATGTGATGAGATACAGGGGTCTAGTTTCATTCTTCTGCATACGGATATCCAATTTTTCTAGCACCATTTATTGAAGATAGCGTCCTTCCCTCAGTGTATGTTTTTGGCACCTTTGTCAAAAATCAGTTGGCTATAAATACATGGATTTATTTCTGGGTTCTCTATTCTGTTTTACTGGCCAATGTATCTGTTTTCATACCAATATCACGATATTTGATTACTATAGACTTGCAAAGTCAGGCAGTGTGATGCCTCCAGCTTTGTTCTTTTTGCTTGCAAAGTTTTTAAGCATTCATGAAGTCCAATTTGTTTATTTTGTTGTTGTCACCTATTCTTTTTGTTTGTTTGTTTGTTTTGTTTTGAGATAGGATCACTCTCTGTCACCCAGGCTGGAGTGCAGTGGTGCAGTCACAGCTCACTGAAGCCTTGAACACTTGGGCTTAAGCACAAGCCTCTTGCCTCAGTCTCCTGAGTAGCTAGGATTATAAGTATGCATGAGTATGTCCAGCTAATTTTTTAAACAAATATTTTTGTAGAGATGGGGTCTTACTCATTGCCCAGGCTAGTTTGAACTCTTGGGCTCAAGCACTTTTCAATGCTTCCAATGCTGAGATTATAACATATGAGCCACAGTAACTGGCCAGCATCTATCATGTCTTATCCAAGAAATCAGTGACAAATCCAATGTTTTTATGCTATTTTCATGTTTTCTTCTAAGAGTTTTATAGTTTTAGATTTTGCATTTAGTTCTTTGCTATGTTCGAATATGGTTTTTCCCCACTAAAACTCATATTGGAACCTTAATTCCCTATGTGGCAATGTTGGGAAGTGAATCCTCTAAGAAGTAGAGCCTAATGATAGGTGTTTGGGTGATGAGGGCTCTGTCCTTGTGTGTGGCTCCATGCTATTCTTGCAGTAGTGAGTGTGCTCTCATTTTGACAAGACTGAATTACTTCTAGCAGGAATGGATTAGTTCCTACAAGAATGAGTTGTTACAAAGCCCGAATGCCCCTCAGGTTTTGCCTCTTGACATGTTTTCACTTCCCCGTTTGACCTTCCACCATGTTGTGCTGCAACACAAAAGCCTTTACCAGAGCCCAAGTGAAAGGTGGCACTATCTTTCTTGAACTTACCAGCTTGCGGAAACATGAGCTAAGTAAACTTTTCTTTATAAATCTCTCAGTCTCAGTTATTCTGTTAGAGCAACACAAAACAGTCAAAGACAATAAAAGACAATCTTTGATCCATTTTTAGTTTAGTTTTACATACGGTTTGTTGTTGTTGTTGTTGTTGTTGTTGTTGTTGTTGTTTTGAGACGGAGTTTCGCTCTTGTTACCCAGGCTGGAGTTCAATGGCATGATCTTGGCTCACCGCTACCTCGCCTCCTAGGTTCAGACAATTCTCCTCCTTCAGCCTCCTGAGTAGCTGGGATTACAGGCACGTGCCACTATGCCCAGCTAATTTTTTTGTATTTTTAGTAGAGACGGGATTACATATGGTTTTAAAGTGATATATGGTGTCAGAAAACTGGATATTCTTTTGTATATGAATATCTAGTTTTCCAGCACAATTTGTTGAAAAGATGGTGTATTTCCCCATTGGATGATCTTAGTACCGTTGTTGAAAATCATTTCACCACATATGTGAGGTTTTGTTTCTGGGGTATCTATTTTATTTCATTGGTGGATATGTGTAACTTTATGCCAGTACCACAATGTTTTGATCACTATAACTGTATAGTAAGTTTTGAAATCGAGAAATGTGAGTCCTCTTGTATTGGACTATTTTTCATTTCCATGAAGAAATACTTGAGGTTAGGTGATTTATAAGGAAATGAGGTGTGTTTTGGTTCACTGTTCTGCAGAGTGTACAAGAGGTCTATTTTGCATTTCTGTAAAGAAATACTTGAGATTGGGTGATTTATAAAGAAAAAAGGTTTATTTTGGCTCACAATTCTGCAGAGTGTACAAAAAGTCTACTTTGCATTTCTGTAAAGAAATACCTGAGGTTGAGTGATTTATAAAGAAATGAGGTTTATTTTTGGCTCACAGTGCTGCAGAGTGTACAAGAAGAATAATGCCAATATCTTCTTCTGGTGAGGACGTCAGGAAGTTTACAATCATGATGGAAGGCAAAGGGGGAGCAGGCGTGCTACGTGGTGAGAGGGGCAACAAAAAAGAGAGGAGGGAGGGGCCAGACTCTTTTTATCAAGCAGATTTTATGGTAACTCATAGCACAAGAACTCATTCATTACTACAAGGATGGCACCAAGCCATTAATGAGAAGTCCGCCCCCATGACCCTAACACCTCCCATGAGGCCCTACCTCCAATATTTGAGATCACCTTTCAACATGAGATTTGCAAGGGACACATATACAAATTATATTACCACCAGCTTAGTTTTTTTGCAAGATAGCTTTGATTATTCAGGGACCACCTAAGATTTCCTATGAATTTTAGGATGGTTTTTTTCTATTCCTGAAAAAAAAATCTTTGGAATTTTGATAGGGATCGCACTGAATCTGTTGATGACTTCAGAAAGCACTGACATCTCAGCAATATTAAATCTTTCAATCCATGAGCATGGGGATGTCTTTCTATTTATTTATGTGTTCTTTGATTTCTTTTAACAAGGTTTTGTAGTTTTCAATATTCACATTTCTATTTTCTCACTTTAGTATCTAAGTATTTAATTACTTTTGTTGCTATAAATGAGATTGTTTTCATAATTTTCAGATGTTTGTTTTTAGCGTATAGAAATGCAACTGAATTTTGCTCATTGACTTTGTATCCTGCTACTTTGTTGAATTCATTTATTACTTCTAACAGTTTTTGATGAATTACGGTTTTTGACATCTAAGATTATATCATCTGTGAACAGAGACAGTTCTTTTTTGTTTCTGATTCTAATGTTTTTTATGTCTTTTTTGCTTGCCTAAATACTGTGTTTAGAACTTCCAGTACTATGTTGAATAGAAGTAGCAAAAGTAGGCATCATTGCTTTATGCCTGATTTTACAGAAAAAGCTTTCAGTCTTTCACCATTGAGTTTTATGTTCATGGTGAGTTTTTCACATATAGCTTTTATTATACTGAGACAGTTTCCTTCTGTTCGTAGTTTGTTGATTTTTTTTTTAATTATGAAAAGCTGTTGAATTTTGTCAAATGCTTTTTCTACATCAATTGAGATAATCGTGTTTTCTTCCCCCTTGTCTTGTGTTAGAACACTTGGTGTTGCCATAACAGAATACCTGTGGCTGGATAGTTTATTTTCAAAAAAGAGGTTTAGGTCGCTCTCGATTCTGTAGGTTGGGAAGTTCAATAACATAGCACTAAACTTCTGAGGCTACCATTCAGAGAAGCAGAAAAGTGAGCAGGCATGTGCAAAGAGATCACATGGTAAGGGAGGAAACAAGAGAGTCTAGGAAGCAAAACTCGTTGCTGTAACAGCACACTTTCTGGTAACTAATTCCATTCTGTGAGAGCAAGAACTCACTCACTCCTATGGAAGGGCATTAATCTACTTATGAGGAATTAATCCTTATGACCCAAGCACCTCCCACTAGGCCCCACCTCCCTACAGTGCCACACTGGGGATCAAATTTCAGTTTATATTTGAGTGTTGAGAGTAATAAACCACATCTAAGCCATAGTATTTTGCCCTAGGCCCCAAAAGTCATGTTCTTCTCACAAACAAAATACAATCACTTGATCCCAATAGTTTTAAAAGTCTAAACTTCTTCCAACACCAACTCAAAAGTCCAAAGTCTCACCTGAAAGCCTGAGAAATTTTTTTTAAAACTTACTTACTTTCCAGATACAATGTTGGGACAGACATTGGGTAAACATTCCCATTCCAAAAGAGAAAACAGGCCAAGAGAAGAGAGGAACAGGCCCCATACAAATCTAAAACCAGCAGGGCAGACAATTAAATCTTGATGCTTTAAAATAGTCTTTCACTCCATGTGCTGCCTCCCGGACACACTGGTACAGGGATTGGGTCCCCAAGGCCTCAGAAAGCCCACCCCAATGGCCTTACTGCATAGATTGGAGTTTGGTGCCGGTAGCTTTCCCAGGCAAGTGTTTCACACTGCCAGTAGCTGTACAGTCCTGTGGTCTTGATAGTGGCTATGTTCCCACAGATCCACTAGGCATTGCTCCTGTGGGAGCTTATCTGGAAACTTTATCCCTGTGGCAGGTTTCTGCCTGGACTCCTAGGTTTTCCGTTACATCCTCTGAAATCTAGGTGGAAGCCTCCACACCTCCATCACTCTCTTGCATTTTGCATGCCTGCAGAATTAGTGCCATGTGGACCTGGATGCTGCCAAGGCTTATGGCTTCTACCCTTTGGAGCAGCAGCCCAAGCTGTATATGTGACTACTTGAGTCACAACTGAATTGGCTGAAACAGCCAGCATGTAGTGAGCAGTGTCCTGAGAAAGCTCTGGGCAGTGTGCCTATAGAGAATAGTTGGAACTGTTCCCTGAAACCATTCTGATCTCCTAGGCTTCCTCTGGCCTCCTCTGGCAGCTGGTCAAGCTGGGCCTTAGGAGACCAATTTTTGCCTGCCCACATATTGCTCGAGTTTTACGCTGGAGGGGCTCTTTTGACCTAGGGTTTGCAAATTCCCAACTGGGATCATTTTGCTCAATTTTCATCTTAGATGACCTATTGTCATCTTCTAAGTCCAAACTGTGGTTTGTAATAGGACAACATTTTTTTTCCTTTTGGACTTCCAGCATACAGTACAGAACAAACACTACCAGAGGCATATCGAGTAAGCAAAACATTTATTCCATTTCCCTATAGCAAATTATTTCACATAGTGCTGCTTGTGATTGCAAAGATACCACTATTTTACAGCCAGTAATGAATGAATGATGGGACATTTTACTAGAATTGCTTTTAATTTTTGTCAGCTTTATAAAGGTTTTCACATTTTCACATGTTTCCAAGGAGTGTATGTGCATGGGGAAAGATTCTGAGAACTAATTTGGCACATATTCTTTTAGCAACTCCAGAGAGAACATAGATCATTTATGGTCCGTTATTTCAGTAATGTTTCTACAATGAAAGAATTCACAAGGCTAAAAAGTTCTATTCTTTATTCAATTTACTTTTTCAAGTGCCTATTTATGCTTTTATTACTAACTCCATAATTTTCTATCACCACTTAAGGCTAATGGACAAATGTTGACTATTTGACACAAAACCTTGTTCGTCTATTATTAAAATTTTTTCTAGATGGTGCATTTAAGGCTCTCTTTGGAGTCAGTTTTATTATTCTGTTACATAAGAATGTCTTCAGGGACAACTGAGGCATAATGTGCAAATTAGTCCTCTATTCAATTAAAAGTTCAATACATAGTATTAATTTGACTTTATATTAGTAGGTAAAATTATAAATATAGTGACCAAGCAGAATCATATATCAACGGCTGTACATATTAAAATCATTAGTGTAGCATAATTTCTTTAGGCTACATCTAAGAATTGTCCTTTCCTTTTATCACAAATGATTTTGGCATACTCACTCCCCCACCAAGAGACTTGATTAAACGCTAGCATAGCTCAAGTCCCTGACCCTGGGTCAACCCAGCCCTCCTCAAGTTCTTGTCTGGGAAATCTCAAGGTTGTTGAAAAATTTACTGTTTGTTCTAGCCAACATCTGAAGATTTGCCTCTGTCTCCCAGGCTCTGTGGGAGGGTAAGAGCCTAACTTCAATAAGCACTAGTTAACAAACCCAATGGTCTAATCATATTGGCCAACCCCTTTTACCCTATTATTGTAATTTTTCACTTTCATAACTTTGCTTGAGCCCTGCTGTTTCTCTCTCTTGACTCTCTCATTTTCCCTTTAAAATGCCCAGTCACCTCTATATGGATTGGAATTGAGCTCAGTTCTATATTGATTTGTCTTTATAATTTTTAACTAGTATCTGGGCTTTTTTTTTTTTTTTAACACATTTAGCTAAAAATTTGAGCTAAACCAATTAAAATATCAAAGCATAGAAACTTTTAATACACCTGAGAAACATGTCAGTAGAAATAGCATATGAATCAAGCATAGTTGAATGGCAACTGGCCACAGTCATGACAGTAAGTGATTTACAATCCAGTCTTGTGAGAGAATTTGAAATAATTCTCTGCTGATCTCAATCATTCCTGCTGTAAAACAAAACAATCAAAGAGGTCAAGAGATCAAGGCCATCCTGGCCAACATGGTGAAACCCCATCTCTACTAAAAATACAAAAATTAGCTGGATACGGTGGCACACGCCTGTATTCTCAACTACTCAGGAGGCTGAGGCAGGAGAATCACCTGAACCTGGGAGGCAGAGGTTGAAGTGAGCTGAGATCATGCCACTGCACTCCAGCCTGAATGACAGAGTGAGACTCCATCTCAAAACAGCAATGACAACAAAAAGAATCAAAGAGGGAAGTCTTTCTATAAACAATTAACTAATCAAGATGAGGTGTGGTAAATAATAATAATAATAATAATAATAATAATAAAAATCTTCCGTGTCAAAGGATTGATTTTTCTGTTGGTTATCAGGGTAGAAAATAGAATTTTTTAATTTACTCCTCTTAGATTCATTGGCTTGGAGTCCATGAATCAGACAAATTACAGACAAACTAACAAGAGAATAAAAAAACAGTTTTAGTTACGTACGTAGCTACATACTTAAACACAAGAATGTATCAAGATAAATGTTGCTCAAGGAGGCAGCCAGATGGTTGAGGCTTAGGCTAAATAAGGGAAAAGAGATTTGGGACTTCTGGGTCAGGAAGCAAGTTATAAGAAGGTGACAAAGAAAAGTATGATAAACAAGGATTCTTTAGTGCTTTCTCCATTGATAAGAGTTACTGAGTCCTCTTCACCATCAGGGAGAAGGAGACACCTTTAAAGATGGAAATTTTCTTTATAAATGTAAATTTCCTTTACTAAAGGAAAATTTGTGCCCTATTTTTGGAACTTTTCCTGTGTCTGTGGCCTCAATGCCCTTTAGCTAAAATATTCAATATAACAAAAGGACGTATTTTGGGGGGTATAGCATATCTTGGTACCTACCCTTCATGGTGATAAATTCCATTTCTGTTAGGGATTCCTAAGGGTTAGTGCTGGATTTCTCTGCTGACCAATTGGGAAGATGAGGTGGGAACTGAAAAGGGCATCGTGGCTGTCTTTCTAGCAGTCTTTCCTCAGATGATCACTCAAAGCCAACAGTGTTCCCTACCTGTTCTTGGGCTAATGAAATGTGAGATGTGTTTCACCAGAGTTGTCAGGGGAAAGAGCCAGTTGTCTTTGAATCCTGCACATGGACAAGCAAAAACGTGTACCCAGCTGTGCTGGTAGCCATATTAGGACAATGAGGAAAAGCAACCCTACAATTAAGTGGGTGTCATAAATAGTAGCACAGAGAAGGGAGCTGAATTCTAGATGATATTGCTCAACCATTGAATCAATTGAATTACTTAAGATAATATATTCCCTTATTGTTTGACATTTTGAGTTGACATTCTGTTACTGGAAACCTAAAAAGAGCAGAGCCCACAGAGGAAGTCAGTGTTCTCCATGGAGGGAAAATAGACCTTCAGCTCAAAGGAGCCCCTTCAGAATAAAACTCATGAGCAGTACCTGGGCAGGCAATGTTGGTCTCCTAAGGCCCAGCTTGACCAGCTGCCAAAGGAGGCAGACATTTTGATGAGGGAAGGTAGTCAGGAAGAGGGCAAGGAGCACTGACGTTGAAACCAGCAAGTCGGTGAGGACAGTTAAGTGTACCAAAGTGTTTGGATGAGGTAAACTGGGAGTCAAACATTAAAGAGAGGAAAAATGATGAAGAGAAAAAGGCAGAGGCCAGAGATTTCTTTTTCTATATTCTGGAAAAGTACCAATTCCATATGAATTACCTGGTTTACTTGTTTGTATTTTTTTTTCTCATTAAGCTTTTTTAATGGGTCTCAAAATTCTATGACAAATTTTTGGTCAAGTTGTTTCCATTAAAAAGTACTGATTTTAAAAACTAATAACCTAAAACTGTCACATGCAAAAAAGAAAACCAAAGTAGTCCACAAAACATTCTCCTTTCCTCATGAAAGTTTTACGATGCATTGTTATCATTAACCAGTCTTTTACTACTAAACTTAAATGGCCAATTGAAACAAACAGTTCTGAAACCGTTCTTTCTTCACCACTGATTAAGACTGAGGTGGCAGGTATTAGGGATAATATTCATTTAGCCTGCAGCATTGCCAGACTTCAAGAACTTAGGGCCATCTTCCAACTTTTTGCCAGAACTGCGATCAATCTTTTCCTTCAGCTCAGCAAACTTGCATGCAATGTGAGCTGTATGTCAATCCAGTACAGGTTATAGCCAGCACTGATTTGGCCTGGATGGTTCAGGATAATCACCTGAGCAGTGAAGCCAGCTGCTTTCATTGGTGGGTCATTCTTGCTGTCACCAGCAACCTTGCCATGATGAACTTCCTTGACAGACATATTCTTTACATTGAAGCCCACATTGTCCCCAGGAAGAGCTTCACTCAAAGCTTCATGGTGCATTTCAACAGATTTCACTTTAGCTGTAACATTGACTGGAGCAAAGGTGACCACCATACCAGGTTTGAGAACACCAGTCTCCACTCGGCCAACAGGAACAGTACCAATACCACCAATTTTATAGACATCCTGGAGAGGCAGGCACAAGGGCTTGTCAGTTGGATGAGTTGGTGGTAGGATGCAGTCCAGAGCCTCAAGCAGTGTAGTCCCACTGGCATTGCCATCCTTCCGGGTGACTTTCCAACCCTTGAACCAAGGCATGTTAGCACTTGGCTCCAGCATGTTGTCACCATTCCAACCAGAAATTAGCACAAATGCTACTGTGTAGGGGTTGTAGCCAATTTTCATAATGTAAGTGCTGACTTCCTTAACGATTTCCTCATATCTCTTCTGGCTGTACGGTGGCTCAGTGGAATCCATTTTGTTAACACCAACAATTAGTTGTTTCACACCTAGTGTGTGTTCTTGGAGATACCAGCTTTGAATTCATCAACACCAACAGTGACAATCAGAACAGCACAGTCAGCCTGAGATGTCCCTGTAATCATGTTTTTTATGAAGTCTCTGTGTCCTGGGGCATCAATTATAGTCATGTAGTACTTGCTGATCTCGAATTTCCACAAGGAGATATCAATGGTGATACAATGTTCACGCTCAGCTTTCAGTTTATCCAGGACCCAGACATACTTGAAGGAGCCCTTTCCCATCTCAGCAGCCTCCTTTTCAAATTTTTCAATAGTTCTTTTGTCGATGCCACCGCATTTGTAGATTAGATGGCCAGTAGTGGTGGACTTGCCCAAATCTATGTGTCCAATGATGACAATGTTGATATGAGTCTTTTCCTTTCCCATTTTGGCTTTTAGGGGTAGTTTTCACGACACCTATGTTCTGGCAGCAAACCCGTTGCGAGAAAGTACTTGTTTGTATTTAAAGATCAGCTAGAACTTACCTCTGAATCTATCAGGTCCTGGTGATTTTTTAGAAAGTAGGTCTTTTAAGCCTCCTCCTGTCTCTTCTATAGCATTTGCTCTACTGAAGTTTTGTATTTCTTCTTGGGTCAATTTTGTTGGTTTATATTTTGCAAGATCATCATTTATTCCCTCTACATTTTTTGAAATGTTGCCATTGAATCTAATATTCTCCTATAATGTTTTCAATGTCTTATATTTGATTGTCTCTCTCTCTCTCATTTCTCACCTTGTGTATGTTTCTTCTATTGATTTTCCTTTTCGGGTTTATTTATCTTTTCTACAATTTTACTTATTATTTTGCTTTCTTGTTCATTATTTTTCTTCACAATCTCAATCTTTCCACTTTGGTTTTGTTTTGTTTGTTTTCTTTTTCTTTTTCTAATTTTTTTTTTTTTTTTTTTTTTTTTTTTTTGAGACAGAGTTTCACTCTTGTTGCCCAGGCAGGAGTGCAATGGCACAATCTCAGCTCAGGGCAACCTCCATCCCCTGGATCCAAGTGATTCTCCTACCTCAGCCTCCTGAGTAGCTGGGATTACAGGCATGCACCACCATGTGTATCTAATTTTGTATTTTTAGTAGAGATGAGGTTTCTTCGTGTTGGTCAGGCTAGTCTTGAACTCTTGACCTCAGGTGATCCACCTGCCTCAGCCTCCCAGAGTGCTGGTTACAGGTGTGAGCCACTGTGCCCAGCCCATTTTCTAATTTCTTAAAGATGAGTATTGTTCTTTACTTTTCAGCTCTTAATCTTTAATGGCAAAGGCACTTAAAGTTGCAAATATTCCTCTCATAGATTTTTATATGCCTTATTGGTTTGACACAAATAGTAGTTCTTCCTATTGCTTTGAAATAATTTTTAATTTTGATTTTATTTTCTTTTTGACCCACAGCTATTAAAGTGTTGTTAACTTTTGTTGTTTATTCTTAAGTATTTAGAATTTTTGTCATTCTTTGTTTCTTATTTCTGAGCTTTATCAGAGAATACAAACTGTAAAATTGTTCTTTTAAAAACAGTTGTTTTTTGTCACCAAGAATATGACCAAATATCATAAATATTCCATGAATGTGCAAAAATAGGAATATTTTCTACTTAATACTTTCTACTCAACAGATATATGATTTAATATTGTAGTGGAGGAAAAATCTTCTCACTTCTAGATTGTTTGCTGGGGCTTTAAGATACAGATTAACAAGAGAAAAGAATACAACTTTATTTAGTATCTGTTTTACATAACACAGAAATGGAAATGAAGACCCAAAGAAACAGTTAACCCTGAGTATTCTTATACTAGGTTTAACAAAGATTAGAAAGTTGTGGAAAAATATGATAGGGCAAAGAGGGTTTGAACTAGGATAGTAAACTGGAGGAACTAAGCAAGACCTATTGGTTTGTAGGTCTCAACATCTCTCCTTCTTTCCATCTTCCGTGATTAAGGTGTTCTTACCTCTGAGTATCGGGAAGGTACCTCTCATGTTAGGGTCTTATGTACTATTTCAGAGGAGAAGAAAGAGTCAGAGTGTTCTTTCTGTACCTGCCATTTTTTAGATTCCTTCAGCTGAAATAAAAGTACTCAGTATGGCTAGCTGCCATATTGGGGTAGAATGTCCTGAACCCCATCATTTTAACAGTTTTGCTGTTTAATTTCTGTTTGTCCTTATTACTATTCTTTGACCCACTGGATTTGAATGATTCTAAAAGACATATATAAAAATATTAATTTTAATTATATTTCTAAATGAAGTTCTCCTTGCATTTCTAATACTATATATATTTAGTTGCTGTATCTAATACATACAAAGTAATGACTAGAATATCTTTTACCTAAATTGTAGTTTTGGACAAGCATGGTGGCTCATGCCTATAATTCTAGTGTTTTGGGAGGCCACGGTAGGAGGATCATTTTAGCCCAGGAGTTCAAGGCTGCAGTGCATAATCATCGTGCCACTGTATTTCAGCTTGGGCAACAGTGAGACCCAGTTTCAAAACAGAAAAAAAAAAAATGTACTTTTTTCATTATATATTACTCATCCTTAATTTCATTGGTGATTTTAAGCTTAAATTTCTGCCCATCTGGTATTAATATGAATTTCTGCTTTTTCTTTGTGATATCTCTTTGTCCATTTCATTTTTTAATCTTTAGAAAACTCACTTTGTTTTAAGCATTAAAAAAAAATAAACAATATATTGCTTGGTTTTGTTATTTAACCCAACCTGCCAGTCTCTGTTTTAAATAGAAAAGTTTAGCCCATTCATATTAAGTATAACAACTATTTTGTTCATTCTATCTTATTTAATGCTTATCTTTGGTCTTACTTTGCATTTCCTCTTTTTTTCTTTCTTCATTTTTGCTGATTTGTTCAGATTGCTTTACATTCTCCAGTTTTCTTGTTAATTGGAAGTTCTACTGGTAATTACCTTCCCTTTATCATCACACACCAGTTTCTAGACTATCATATGAAATCCATATGCTTTTTCCTTTCAACTAAATCACCCTTTTTTTCACTGTTCCCACCAATAAATGATACCTTTGAATACCTTTACTTCTCCATTCTTTCTGCCAGGTAATCTTTAAATATTTACTCTACAGAATAGAATCTAGTCTGCTTTCAAATGTCTTTTTTGCTGATATGGCTTAATAGTTTGGGTTCTAGGCTAGTATGAGATTTCTCTTGCAGTAAATTCTTATTTTTAAAGATTACTTACTTAGCTGTTATATTATATTAATCTCACTCTGTTAACATCTATTTGCATCTAACTTTACTTGTTGCAAGCTCTACTGGTTGCCATTTTTGTTTCCTTTCTTCACCTTCTACTCTGATCTGGTTTCCCTAAGATGAAACAGTAGGATGATATTTTCTATGAATTCCTGCATAGACACAAATATATTTTTTTCTCCTGATAAAAGAATGATAATATCTTGCCTCAGATATAAAATTCTTGGATTGTAGTTCTTTTCTCTCTGATATTAGTAATTTTAATTAGCTCCTGAGTTGTAGATGACACAGTCATGTATCAGTCTAATGTTTCTCCTTCTTCTATATGTGTGTATGTACGTGTCTATAGATAGATATTTGCATGTTTGATCTTTCTGTCTCTATAAGATTTATCTTAATGCTTAGAGCTCAGAAATCTTACCAGGATATGTCTAAGTGTGTGAATCTTGGTAATATATTTCCATCTGCTGAACTCAATAAATCTAATTTTAACTCATTTTGCCTCTCCTCAATCTGTGCTTTTATATTTTTCTAATATTTACATGTAGGTCTCCAGGATCTATCTTCCAAGTCTATTATATTTTTTCTCATAATTTCTACCTCTTTGAATTATTGCTCCTTATTTTAAGATACTTATTCCAATTTTTCTTTTAGGTTACTAATTTGAACTCAACATAAATCATCTTCTTCACTTCACCCACTTGCTTGTTTAGTTAAAAAGTCATGGGTTCTTTTTTTTGTCATTGTTCGGTAGTTCTTTTGTTAATTGTTGTTTGGGGTTTCATTTTTTGTTTTTCTAAGCATTATAACTAATACCCTTAAGTTCACCTTTAATTTTTTCTAGTTCAAGTTGTTGCCTCTCTCCTCTAGCAGTTCTGTTTTGCATGGAACTCCTGCTGTAAAAGTTATACTTTTTTAGCCATAGAGCATTTATTCTCAAAGTCAGTGCTTCTCAAACTTTAATGTGTATATGATTCACTCAGGGATCTTTTTAAACTGTTGATTCAAACTCAGAATATCTGAAGTGTGGTCTGAGTGTTTGCATTTCTAACAAGCTATGCCAATAATTCTACACCTATTTCTAACAGGTGATGCCAATGCTGCTGGTCCATGGCACTCAAACTTTGGTATACATCAGAACTGCCTGAAGGGTTTATTAAAATGGGATCATTGGTTCTACTCCCAGGGTTGCTGATTCAGTGGGTCTGAAATAGTGGCTAAACACTTGTATTTTCTCTTCATGTGTGTGTGCTGTCTTTTTGTGTGTGGGGGAATGGTAGATAGTAGGTATATATATTTATGAGGCACATGAGATATTTTGATACAGGCATTGTAGTAATTACACCAGGGTAAATGAGGTATTAAAATGGGATCATTGGTTCTACTCCCAGGGTTGCTGATTCAGTGGGTCTGAAATAGTGGCTAAACACTTGTATTTTCTCTTCATGTGTGTGTGCTGTCTTTTTGTGTGTGGGGGAATGGTAGATAGTAGGTATATATATTTATGAGGCACATGAGATATTTTGATACAGGCATTGTAGTAATTACACCAGGGTAAATGAGGTATAAATTACACCTCAAGCATTTATCCTTTCTTTGTGTTACAAGCAATCCAGTTCTACTCTTAGTTATTTTTAGATATGCAATAAATTGTTGTTCACTGTAGTCACCCTATTGTGCTATCAAATACTAGATCTTATTCATTCTAACTATATTTTTATACCCATTAACCATCACCACTTTCTCCTCCACTTCCCCCAACTACCCTTCCCAGCCTCTAGTAACCATCATTCTACTCTCTATCTTCATGAGTTCAATTGTTTTAGTTTTTGGCACCCACAAATAAGTGAGTGCTAAATATGAAGTTTGTCTTTCTGTGCCTAGCTTATTTCACTTAGCATAATGCCTCCAGTTCCACCTATGTTGTTGCAAATAGCATCTTTTTTGTGGTTGAATAGTACACCATTGTGTATATATACTACATTTTCTGTATCCATTTGTCTGTTCATGGACACTTGGATTGCTTCCAATCTTGGCTATTGTGTGTAGTGCTGCAATAAACATGGGAATGCAAATACCTCTTTGATATTGCTTTGATGTGCTTACTTGGGGGTATATATCTAGCGTTGGGACTTCTGGGTCATATGGCAGTTCTTTTTTGTTTTTTGAGGAAACTACAAACTATTCTCCATACTGGTTGTAATAACATGCATTCCCACCAACAGTGTATGAAGGTTCCCTTTTCTTCACATCCTCACCAGCATTTGTTATTGCCTGTCTTTTGTATAAAAACCATTTTAACTGGGGTGAGATAATACCTCATTGTAGTTTTGATTTGCATTTTTCTGATGGTCAGTGATGTTGAGCACCTTTTTATATAACTGTTTGCCATTTATATGTTTTCTTTTGAGAAATATCTATACAGATTTTTTGCCCATTTTTTAATCAATTTATTAAATTTTTTCTGGTTCAGTTGTTTAAGATCCTTATATGTTATGATTAATATTCCTTTGTCAGATGAATAGTTTGCAGATTTTGTTTTCCCCATTCTGTGGGTTGTCTCTTCACTTTATTGATTTTTGCCTTTGCTGCGAAGAATTTTAACTTGATGCAAACCCATTTTTCCATTTTGCTTTAGTTGCCTGAGCTTGCGTGCTATCACTCAAGAAATCTTTGCCCAGATGTTTTAGAGAGTTTCCTCAATGTTTTCTTTTAATAGTTTTATAGTTTGAGGACTTAGATTTAAGTCTTTAATCCATTTTGATTTGATTTTTGTATATTGCTAGAGATAGGGATCTAGTTTCATTCTTCTGCATATTGATATCCCATTTTCCCAGCACCATTTATTAAAGAGACTGTCCTTTCCCCAATGTATGTTCTTGGCACCTTTGTAGAAAATGAGCTCACTACAGATGTATGGATTTATATTTGGGTTTGCTATTCTGTTCCATTGGTCTATGTGTCTGTTCTTATGCCAGTACCATGCTGCTTTGGTTTCTATAGCTCTGTAGTATAAATTGAAGTCAAGTAATGTGATTCTTCTGGTTTTGTTTTTTTTGCTCAAGATAGCTTTGGCTTTTCTGGGTCTTTTGTGGCTCCATATAAATTTTAAATTTATTTTTTCTATGTCTGTGAAGAATGTCATTGGTACTTTGATAGGGATTGCATTAAATCTGTAGACTGCTTTGGGTAGCATGGATATTTTAACCATATTGTTTCTTCCTATCCATGAACATGAAATATTTTCCATTTTAGTGTTCTGTTCAATTTGAAACATCAATGTTTTAAGTTTTCATTAAAGAGGTCTTTCACTTATTTGATTAAGTTTATTCCTAGACATTTTGTTATATTTTATTTGTAACTATTATGAATAAAATTATTTTCTTGATTTATTTTTCAGATTGTTTGTTATTGACATATAGACAGGCTATTGATTTTTGTATGTTGATTTTCTGTCCTGTAACTTTACTGAATTTGTTTATCAATTCTAGTAGTTTTTTTGGTGGAGTCATTTTTTCAAATGTAAGATTATATCATCTGCAAACAAGGATAATTTCTTCCTTTCCAATTTGGATGCTGATATGGTTTGGACCTGTGTCCTTGCCCAAATCTTTTTTTTTTTTTTTTTTTTTTTTTTTTTTGAGATGGAGTTTTGCTCTTGTTACCCAGGCGGGAGTGCAATGGCGCGATCTCGGCTCACCACAACCTCCGCCTCCCGGGTTCCGGCAATTCTCCTGCCTCAGCCTCCTGAGTACCTGGGATTACAGGCATGCGCCACTGTGCCCAGCTAATTTTTTGTATTTTTAGTAGAGATGGGGTTTCACCATGTTGACCAGGATGGTCTCGATCTCTTGACCTCGTGATCCACCCGCCTCGGCCTCCCAAAGTGCTGGGATTACAGGTGTGAGCCACCACACCCAAATCTTATGTTGAGTTGTAATCCCCAATAATGAAAGTAAGGCCTGGTGGGAAGCAATTGGATCCTGGGGGTAGAGTTCTCATGAAATTTTTAACACCATCCCTGTTGGTGCTGTTCTCATAATAGTGAGGAAGTTCTTGTGAGATATGCTTGTTTAAAAGTACATAACACCTCCCCACTCTCTTTCTTGATCCTGCTCTGGCCATGTAAGATGAGCCTGCTTCCCCTTTGCCTTCTGCCATGATTGTGAGTTTTCTGAGGCCTCCCCTGAAGCTGAGCAGATGGCCAGCATTATGCTTCCTGTACAGCCTGCAGAACCATGAGGCAATTAAACCTCTTTTCTTTATAAATTACCCAGTCTCACGTATTTCTTTATAGCAATGCAAGAATGAACTAATACAGGTGTTCTTTATTTCTTTCTCTTATCTTATTGCTCTAGCTAGGACTTCTAGTACTATGTTGAGCAACAGCAGTAAAATTGGGCATCCTTGTCTTGTTCCAGACCTTTGCAAAAAGGCTTTCAGTTTTTTCTCATTCAATATAATACTAGCTGTGGGTAGTGTGTCATATGTGGCTTTTATTGTGTTGGGATATTTTCCTTCTATAAACAATTTTGTGAAGATTTTTATCATGAAGGGATGTTGAATTTTATCAAATGCTTTTTCAGCATCATTTGAAAAATGATCATATGCTTTTGTCCTTCATTTTGTTGATGTGATTTATCACATTGATTGATTTGCATATGCAGAGCCATCTATGCATTCTTGGTATAAACCCCACTTGGTCATGATAAATGATCTTTTTAATGTTGAATTGGGTTTAGTAGTATTTTGTTTAGGATTTTTGCATCAATGTTCATCAGGGATATTGGCCTGTAGTTTTCTTTTTTTTGTTGTATCTCTGTCTGATTTTGATATCAGGATAATACTGGCCTCATAGAATGAGTTTGGAAGTATTCCTTCCTCTTTTATTTTTTGGAATAGTTTGAGTAGGATTCATATTTGTTATTCTTTACATGTTTGATAAAATTTAGCAGTGAAGCCATTGGGTCCTGGATTTTTCTTTGCTAGGAAACTTCTTACTATGGCTGTGATCTCATTACTTGTTACTGGTCTGTTTAGGTTTTGGATCTTTTCCTGATTCAACCTTGGTAGGTTGCACGTGTCTAGGAATTTACCCATTTCTTCTAGGCTTTTGCATTTCTAAAAAAAATTCTCAGGTAATGCTGATGCTGCTGGTCTATGATGCACACTTTGAGACCCACTACTCCCGAAGGAACTGAGGACCAGCTACTGGGACACCTTATATATAGACACTCTAGCCAAAGGTAAGAGCCACAGTTGATTCTACCGGGGAGGTAGCTGGTGTCCAGCAAGTTTAGCAAGTCTCTGGCTCCTTTTCTGACCACTAGAAAAACATCCCAGTGGTCTTATTGGCTACAAAGACCAGTGGCCTTTCAGCCTCAGAGAAGGAGTAGATTTGGCCCATTTATTCAACACTCCTGCTAAAGAGACCAGCAGGCTTTTCAGGAACACCTACCTGTGCTAGTGCCATTTCTCTCCCCATAGAGATCTACAAATCTCCTCGGGGCCAATCTGATACTGGCCTCCAGGTTCTGATTCCAACTACAAGGCAAAATTCCTGCCCCAGCTATCAGATTTCTTCATCCAACACAACTTAGATTAAGGTGATGCTTCAATCCTCCAGGCTCAGCCTGTCTTCCAATTGCAAGAATGACTGAGCTCACAAAGGAGTGCAATTGGATTGGTGTGGTAGAGGAGGAACAAGGAACACTATCTTCCAAACTCCTCAAGTATTCAGGAGAAAAGCTGGAACCAGAGGAGTCAGAAAGGTCCAATGGAAGATGGACATAGTGAGCCTTAAAGAACAGGTAGACGTAGGAGTGGGAAAGGAAGGGGTAAAGTAGGTACAGCGTATCTTAGGACATAAAATCAGGAAAGCCTGTGTGATGATTATCCTGAATGGAGTTTCTGGGAGTCATGGCACATAAAACTGATTGAATAAAATTTGATTCTGGCAGGGTGTGGTGCCCCATGCCTGCAATCCCAGAACTTTGGGAGGCAAAAGCAGGCAGATCAATTTAGGTCAGGAGTTTGGGACCAGCCCGGCCAACATAGTGAAACCCCATCTCTACTAAAAATACAAAAAAAATTAGCTGGGCATGGGAGTGCATGCCTGTAATCTCAGCTACTTAGGAGGCTGAGGCAGGAGAATTGCTTGAACCCAGGCAGAAGAGGCTGCAGTGAGCCAAGATTGCACCATGGCACTCCAGGTTGGGCGAAAAGGTGAGACCATGTCTCAAAAAAAGAAAAATGATTCTGATCAAGGAAATCTATGATTGCTAGACTGATAAATTTTGAGTTTGATTCTGAATGTGGTAGAAAGCAAAATAACATAGTGAAAGCATGAATTTTGTGGCTCAGAGGGAATTAGCATGAATACTTGACCCAAGTATAAATCTCAATTGGGCATTTCCTAGCTTTATGAAATTAGGCAAACTGCTTAAATTCTATAACCCTTATCCTGTAAAATGGAGATACCAATGCCTTCCCCCAGATCTCTTATTAGGAGATCATATATGTGAAAGGTAAGGAAGACTGGCACAGGACTGAATCTCTTTCCCTTTCCTGGTGGTACTGAGTCGGGGAGGAACTGTCTCCTGAGATCCTGCTCAAACCAGCTGCCCAGAGGAAACTGCAGTGTTGTTGAGGGGAAGAGGTTAAAAAGGTGACAAGGAGAAATCATTTTGAAACAGTCAAGGCTGAGAAGGTACCAAAATGTATTTGTGTGTTTGTGGGGGCAGTTTTTTGAGAGACAAGTTGTTGAAAGAGGCAGTGGGGAAGAAGGAAAATAAAGAGGAGAAAATAAACTGACACTGTGAAGTAAAAAGAAACTCTAGATTTCCTTCACATTTTTGACTCGGAGCAGCCATGTAGGAGACAGAGGAGTGTTCCAGAATGACCCATAGGGCATTAAATTGGATGGTTAAACTATGGCGGGTAATAGAAGGAAGAAATCAACCGCCAGAAAGGTTGTAACTCCTTCAAAACCTGATAAGTAACTTAAAGGAGCTTTTTAGAAGTTCAGAATCATTTGTTATCTCCTTAACTCTGTACATAAACACATAATTTTTTTTCCTGTTGAACATGGTGGACTGAAAAAACAAACGTCTGTGATATTCATAATGGAAGTTGGGCCATCCTGCTAAAGAAGATTTATAGTCACTAATTTTAGGATGAATATGATAAATCTCTGAAGTACCGGAAGAAAAATGTAATGCCCAAATAAGAGATATTGTCTTCATCAATTGTTTAAGTATTAACCTAAAAGGAGAGATTTCAGATCTTTAAAAAAAATTATTGGCAGGGCACAGTGGCTCACACCTGTAATCCCATCCCTTTAGGAGGTCGAGGCAGGTGGATCACCTGAGGTCTGGAGTTCGAGACCAGCCTGACCAGCATGGAGAAACCCCGTCTCTACTAAAAATACAAAAATATTTAGCCAGGTGTAGTGGCGCATGCCTGTAATCCTAGCTACTCGGAAGGCTAAAGCAGGAGAATCGCTTGAACCCGGGAAGGGGAGGTTGCAGTGAGCCAAGATCACACCAATAAACTCCAGCCCGGGTAACAGGAGCAAAACTCCATCTCAAAAAAAAAAAAAAATTGGCTCATGCCTGTAATCCCAGCACTTTGGGAGGCCAAGGCAGGCAGATGACAAGGTCAAGAGACTGAGATCATCCTGGCCAACATGGTGAAACCCTGTCTCTACTAAAATACAAAAATTAGCTGGGCGTGGTGACTCATGCCTGTAGTCCCAGCTACTCGGGAGGTTGAGGTAGGAGAATTGCTTGAGCCTGGGAGGTGGAGGTTGCAGTGAGCCGAGATGGTGCCACTGCACTCCAGCCTGGTGCCTGGTGACAGAACAAGACTCTGTCTCAAAAAAAAAAAAATTATACGAGGCTCACAAATATTTCTCAGGTGTTTTGTATGTTTTAAAAGGCTGAGGAAACTGCATATGGTAAATGCTGCAGATGCAGAATAGAAGACTATTCTGATTCAGACCAATTAAAATAAATATGTTTGCAAAAGTGTCCAGCAAGATGACCAGCAAACAACTAGTTCAATAAATGTTAGGGAGGTGTGAGGCATGGTGGCTCACACTTGTAATCCCAGCACTTTGAAAAGCTGTGGCAGGCGGATCACTTGAGCCCAGGAGTTTGAGTTCAGCCTGGGCAGCACAGTGAGACCCTGTCTCTATTTTTTAAAAAAATGTATGGGTGAGGTGGCTCACACCTGTAATCCCAGCACTTTGGGAAGCTGAGGCAGGTGGATCACTAGAGGCCAGGAATTCAAGACCAGCCTGGCCAACATGGAGAAACTCCAGCTCTAGGAAAAAATACAAAAATTAGTCAGGTGTGGTGGCACATGCTTGTAATTCCAGCTACTCAGGAGGCTGAGGCAGAAGAATCGTGTGAACCTGGGAGGCAGAGGTTGCATTCAGCCGAGATTGCACCACTGCACTCCAGTACAGGTGAGAGAGTGAGACTCCATCTCAAAACAAAAACAAACAAAAAACTAATGAAATAAATAAAATGTTAGGGGAATCAAATTAAGCTCTTTAACCCAAATTTAATCTGAAGTGCCATCAAGACTTCTGCTTCCTTTGGCTGTGCATTGGCACATTCTACTCACTGGTCTTGGCATATCTCAGGTCCTCTTGCTCTTAGCTCATCTATTCCAGCATTTACCTTTTTTAGACCCACGCCTAAAATGAATGAATGTGACTATTCTGTAAATGGATAGAAAAGTAATTTATATACACTTTTGCACATCTGGAATTTAATTTTTTTAAGTGGTTCCCTGTCTTTCCTACCTCAGAGCATAGAGGTTAAGTGTATAACCCTTGGGGTTAGAGAGATACAAGTTCAAATCTTAGGCCTGCCACTTAGACTATTAACTTGAGCAAGTTACTTAGTATCACTGAGCATTAGTTTCCTCATCTGTAAAATGGAAGTTAAAACTCTCTACTCCATACTTTAAATGAGATAATGTAAGTAAAGACATTGCAAGGCGTCTGATGCATAGTAAGCCTTGATAAGTAATGCTAAGTATTGCGACTTATAGCATTTATAACTGTAATAACTATATACTATATGTTTGTATATCTAGATAATATGCATTTATAATTATTTTTAAATACCCCTGTAATATCCCTCCTCAAATTCCTGTAATTCTTCATTTTTTAAATTTAGAATAGAAAAACTGAATCACAAATTGTAAAATAAATAGAATTGCTAATTGAGTAGAATATTTGCAGTTGATATATGGTGCTGGCTTTATCTTAGAACTATAATCTAGAGATGTATATTGACTTTTGAAAAGGAAACATTATCCTAGACACAAAGTGGAAAAGTGCTCATAATATCTGAGCAACAAAAACAAGTTGAATGTCAAAGAATTCACTTTTGGACTCTCAAATTAATTTGAATTGGCAAATTGATATTAACTTGCACAGTATCTTTATACCTATGAATTAAATTAATTCAGGGCTTTTTTCCAAAGGAGCCAAACTTCATTAATAATTTTATTTGGTTGTTACCTAGAATATTATAACGATTTCTAAATGTCAGGTTATAAAAATTTTTAGCATACAGAAATTCCATTTCAGAATTTAGAAACCTATTTGTTTGCTTCTTTTAGTTTTTATGAATTTTTTAAATTTTTATTTATTGATTTATTTTTCAGACAGTCTCTCTCTGTCATCCAGGCTGGAGTGCAGTGGTGTGATCTCAGCTCACTGCAACCTCTGCCTCCCAGGTTCAAGCAATCCTCCTGCTTCAGCCTCCCTGAGTAGCTGGGACTACAGGCGGGTGCCACCAAATCTGGCTCATTTTTTGTATTTTTAATAAAAATGGGGT
The DNA here is from genome assembly GCA_031835075.1 of Saguinus oedipus. Lineage (NCBI taxonomy): Eukaryota > Metazoa > Chordata > Mammalia > Primates > Cebidae > Saguinus > Saguinus oedipus. The sequence goes on along the minus strand of CM063177.1, from coordinate 31,746,061 downwards.
TTCACCGTATTAGCCCAGATGGTCTCTATCCACTGACCTCGTGATCCACCTGCCTCAAGCCATCCTCCCACCTCATCCTCCCGAGTTACTGAGATTATAAGCGGGAGGCATTATACCCAGCTTGCTCCCTAGCCAATGGCTCTTTTTTTTTTTTTTTTTTTTTTGAGACGAAGTCTCACTCTGTCGCCCAGGCTAGAGTGCAATAGCACGATCTTGGCTCACTGCAACCTCTGCCACCCAGGTTCAGGCAATTCTCCTTCCTCAGCCTCCTGAGTAGCTAGGATTACAGGTGTGCACCACCACACTCAGCTAATTTTTGTATTTTTAGTAGAGACAGGGTTTCACCATGTTGGCCAGGCTGGCCTCGAACTCCTGACCTCGTGATCCACCCACCTCTGCCTCCCAAAGTGTTGGGATTACAGGTGTGAGCCACTGCACCTGGCCACCAATGGCTCCTTAAATAATATATTGCTCAATATTTTTCCTTCTGAAAGAGTGGCCAGATTTCATACTGATTAAAATCACGAAAACATAAGGAAGATAAGTACAATATTGTGATTTATAATAAGATATATGTATTTTGGTTCTTATCCTCAATTCCTGGCACAGAGCTCTTAAAACCCCTGTAATTTCCTAAGCAGTAGTGGTGCTAGGTGCATCTTTGGTTCTAATATTTGGGTTTTTACCCCACTTTCTGATGCAGAGCTCCTAATCCTTTGGAATTCCCTGGGTGACATTAGTGTCTTTTATTCTAATGAGGCAACCCTCAGTAGGTTCCTGGATGAAGGCTGGACTCCAGAAAAACCAAGCCATGATTAGAAGCTTGGAAACTTCAGACCCAGTCCCCATCCTCTGGGGTTCTGAGACCTTCTGGGTTGCTGAACATGTTGAGGTGCTGGGAAGGTGGCATGACCATGCTCCATGCCCCTTACCTTGTCCTATGAATCTCTTCCATCTGACTGTTCATTTGCATCTTTTAAAGTATCCTTTATAATAAGTTGGCAATAACAAGCAAACTGTTTTTCTGGTTTCTGTGAGCCACTGTTGCAAATTATTGAACCTGAGAAGAGAAGTGTGGGAACCTCCAATTTGTAGCCAAGTCTAGTAGAAGTTATGATAACCAGGGGACATACTACTTGCAGTTGGCATCTGAAATGGTGGGTTGTATCATAGGACTGAGCCCTTAACCTGTGGAATCTGATGCTATTTCCAGTGTTAGCTGGTGTCAGAATATTAGTCAGTGTGGGAAAAAAACCCACACATCAGTTCACAGAAGCACTGGATGTTGAGAGTATGGCAGGAAGGAAAACAGATTTTTCACTAAACAAGAAGTCAAAGCTGTCTCCAGTGGGGATATCGGGAAGCTACAATTGTGATTGAGTAAAGAATGAAGTAAGGGAGAGAAAACAAAAGGACTGTCTCTCTTTGGAATAAACTGAGCAATCCCATATGAAACATCAGCTGTGAACTCTGAGATGCCTCGGAGCAGGAGTGAGTAGCTTAGGCTGTGCTCATCCTGTCTGTGGAGGACAGGAAAGGGTTATAAAGTGTCCAACAAACACAGATACTCATCTGGGGGTATATGAGGAAATGGCACAAAGGGATGACTATCCCCAGGCTCTAGAAGGACTGGCAGTGCCTACCTAAATGATTCACTGAGGGAAATTACATTGTGTATGGAAATTAAGGTTGTCAGGTTTTATTTCATCACTGGAGAAATTGGAGAGAAATATCTCCTCATATAAGAGAGCATTTTGGCTGACTGACTGCTAGTGTGCACATCCACCGCATTCCTCATTGCAGTTCAAATTACCCTCACACTAAACCCATATGTAACCTTTGATGTCCATGGAGTCTTCTGCTTTGTGACTGATTTGGTTGAGACAATGTCTCAAAGGAGAGGGGAGAGATGATGATTACAGCACCTACGCTGCACTGATGCCTTAGCCCAACCTGGTGGTAGGGTAGGGGTGTGTGTGGCAACTAGAAACTGGGGAAATGTTCCCAAAAGAATGTTTGAGGTTTTTGGCCAGGCACTGTGGCTCACACCTATAATACCAGCACTTTGGGAGGCCAAGGCGAACAGACCACCTGAGGTCAGGAGTTTGAGATCAGCCTGGCCAACATGGTGAAACCCCATGTCTACTAAAAATACAAAAATTAAACCGGTGTGGTGTGCACAAGCCTGTAATCTGAGCTATTTGGGAGGCTGAAGCAAGAGAATCTCTTGAACCAGGAAAGTGGAAGTTGCAGTGAGCTGAGATCACACCACTGCACTCCAGCCTGGGTGACAGAGTGAGACTCCCTCTGAAAAAAAAAGGATGTGACCAGGTACGGTGGCTCACACCTGTAATCCCAGCACTTTGGGAGGCTGAAGCAGGCAGATCAAGTCCATACTGGCCAACATAGTGAAACCTCGTCTCTATTAAAATGCAAAAAATTAGCCGGAGGTGGTGGTGCGCATCTGTAGTCACAGCTACTCAGGAGGCTGAGGCAGGGGAATCACTTAAACCTGGGAGGCAGAGGTTGCAGTGAGCCAAGATGGCGACACTGCACTCCAGCCTGGGTGACAGATCTCAACTCCAACTCAAAAGAAAAAGAATGTTTGAGGTTCTGCCATGGAATTAATGCCAGGTGCTGACAGATCTATTTTCTTGGGAGACTTTAAGGTTCTGGGAAAGGGTAAAGGCCAGAAGCTGGGAGAATAGAAAGGACTGTAAATGTAATCAGATCTGCCTAAGGGCAGTTTATGACCACCGGTAGCAGAGAATTAGAAAGAGGGCCTTTCTCCCTTCCTCTGCACAAAACCCTACATCATACTCACACCCTGAGAATACAACACCTTTGGCATGGACACTGACATCCTCACCTCAGACAGTGGTGGTTGGCAGTATCAGGGATTAGATGGCAGACAGGCATCAGGAAGTGCAGCTGGAGGAGGACATGGATGCATTTGACAGACTGGTATGTGGACAAGTGCAAAGCACCCACTTGTAGAAAGTCCCCAACGTAAGTAGGGACACATTGTTGGGGGGCGGTGCTAAGGACTCCTTAAATAGGTGGAGTGCTGCCATAGGAAATTTCACAGGGTGGTGAGGACAGATAGCGTCAGGCTTATGCTTTCAAACAATGGAATGGTAACAGCCAGGGAGCCTGTGTAACTTTTGCCTCCTTCTCAAAAAAATAAAGGGAAAAAAAAGCTTAGAAAATTGGGAAGAGACCTCAAATGTACCAGTGTCATGAAAGTAAGATTGACTTTCTTCATGCTGAATGTATAAAAATGCATTACCATTGTTACAACAGGCCCTGAGGCAATTTTCTATCATTTTTAACTTTGAAAAGTAATTACATAAATTTGTCTAGATTATACAAATTGCAAATTGGATCATTACCATAATTTGCCTTAATTTGCTTTGTAAAATGCCCGATTTTTTATTCTGAGGTTGCAACCACAATTTAGAATCTAACAACTAATCTCTACTTTCCCCTTCTCTGTTTCTAATCTACATCTCTGAAAGGATCATAGAAGATCTTCTGTGCCAATGTCATTTAATTTCAATTAAGAAAACTAATGTGGAGCTTAAACTGGGGAGGTCTGTTCTCAAAGATGGCATAAGGAACATCAAAGCTCATCAAAATATCTGGACATACTAGCCGAGGGGGAGATTTGCATAAAGCTTTATTATCAAATGCAAAATTTGCACCAATATAAATAATTCATCTCCTCAGACTCTGCATGTTTCTTCTTTAAATGTGAAGCCTCAATTAACTGGAAGTGTGGACCATTCTGATGAAATAATATTTCTGGTTAATCAACCTTTTTTTAAAAAAGCAGTATTTTGTCAGCATATTTCTAAATACTTTACAAAACAACTGCTCTGCTTTAAGAGGTACAGTTTCATTGTGACATGATTAATATTATGTTAATGATTACAGACCTCACGATGCCTCTGCATCCTAATTCTGAACACCACTTCTCATTTTTCCAGTACCAAACATATTATTTTCATTCATTCATTTATTTATCAATCCACTTAACAAATGTTGACTGAATGCCTACTCTGTGCCAGGTACTCTTCTAGAGACTGAGGGTACAGCAGAGGCAAAACAGACAATAATCTCTTCTTATAATGAGATTTAATTTTAGATCAATGTTATATGTATACTGATATGTACATATCAATATATCAATATCATTGATATGATATATCAATATCATATATATGTGAAATAAGACATTGGGTTGACTTATACTAGCAGTTAATTTTTTTCTTCAACTTTTATTTTAAGTTTCAGGGTACATGTGCAGGATGTGCAGGTTTGTTACATAGGCAAATGTGTACCATGGTGGTTTGCTACACAGATCTGCTGATCACCCAGGTATTAAGCCCAGCATTCATTAGCTATTCTTCTTGAGGCTCTCTCTCCCCCACCCCCAATAGGCCCCAGTGTGTGATGTTCCCCACTATGTGTCTATGTATTCTCATTGTTCAGCTCCTACTTAACCTATAAGTGACAACATGTGGTGTTTGATTTTCTGTTCCTGCATTAGTTTGCTGAGGATAATGGCTTCCAGCTCCATCCATGTTCCTGTAAAGGACGTGATCTCATTCCTTTTTATGGCTGCATAGTATTTCATCGTATATATGCCTGCAAACCTACAACCATCAGATCTTTGACAAACCTGACCAAAACAAACAATGGGGAAAAGATTCCCTATTTAATAAATAGTGCTGTGAGAGCTGGCAAGCCATATGCAGACAATTGAAACTGAATGCTTTCCTTACACCTTACACAAAAATTAACTTAAGATTGATTAAAGCTTTAAATATAAAACCCAAAACTATAAAAATTCTAAAAGAAAATTTAGGCAATACCATTTGGGACATAGGCATGGGCAAAGATTTTATGACAAAAACGTCAAAAGCAAGAGCAACAAAAACAAAAATTGACAAATGGGATCTAATTCAACTAAAGAGCTTCTGCACAGCCAAAGAAGCCATCATTAGAGTGAACAGATAACCTGCAGAATGGGAGAACATCTTTGCAATCTATCCATCTGACAACGGCTAATATCCACAGTCTACAAGGAACTTAAATTTACGAGAAAAAAAATTAAAAAGTGGGCAAAGGACATGAACAAACATTTCTCAAAAGAAGATATTCATTCGGCCAAAAAACATATGAGGAAAAAAGCAGTTGATTTTTTTATTAACCACTGAGGTCAACTAGTTTTTTATTCAATACTTGCAGGAGAAAGTGTACATATACATGCATATGTATAGCTATGTAGTGGTTCCAGGGAGTTAGGTTCTGGTTAGTGATAGTATTTTCAAATGTATTCTCTTTTTCTTTCTTTCTTTTTTTTTGAGACAGGGTCTTACCCTATAAGGGTAGTGGCACAATCATGGCTCACTACTGCCTCAACCTCCTGGACTCAGGTGATTCCTCCCACCTCAACCTCCTGAGTAGCTGAGACTACAGGTGCCTGCCACCACGCCTGGCTAATTGTTTGTATTTTTGGTAGAGATGGGGTTTCGCCATGTTGCCCAGGTTGGTCTTGAACTCCTGGCCTCAAGCAATCTTCTCACCTCAGTCTCTCAAAGTGCAGGGATTATAGACATTAGCCACCCCACCTGGTCTCAACAGTATTTTCTTGAGTATAATGAGATAGATTCCTTGGTTTTTTTTTGTTTTTTTTTTTCTTTGAGATGGAATCTCACTCTTGTTGCCCAGGCTGGAGTGTGATGATACAATCTTGGCTCACTGCAACCTCCACCTCACCTCCACCTCCCAGGTTCAAGTGATTCTCCTGCCTCAGCTAAATAGCTGGGATAACAGGCGTGTGCCACCACATCCAGTTAATTTTTTTTTTTTTTTTTTTTTTTTGCATTTTTAAAGACAAAGTTTCACCATATTGGCCAGGCTGGTCTTGAACTCCTGACCTCAGGTGACCCATCTGCTTTGGCCTCCCAAAGTGCTGGGATTACTGGCGTGAAACACCAAGCCTGGTCGAGAGAGATTCTTTCTAATATTTATTACAAAGAATACTGGCTTTATGAATTCTTTTAAATTCAGAACATTTTTCTTCTCAGTCTAATTTATCTCCTCTACTGAAAAAAAATATATAAAACAATTCAACTTTTTGTCAGTACTAAAGAGAGGACAACACATCATTACCAACCATCACAACCCTTCTGTGATTCCAATCCTGTCAAAAGAAACATCCTGTAATGTCCCCCTTCAAAATCAGAACTAAACCAACAAGATCACTACAGAAGTGCATGCCAATAATAGTCCACTCCTACTACTAATGTAAGGACTGAAGGCTTCACAAATCTTTTCGAAGAACACTATGATGTAATTTTGAAGTCATAAACCATTCTCTAAGCAGGCGTTTTTCAGATGACGTGTCCAGTTAGAAACCCTAAAAACTAAAGAGAGCCAGTGAAACTTGAAGATGGTTCACAAAAGAACAGCTGAAATGACTGAAAGCTTGGGAGATCAGAGGAACCAAATGTATTTACCTAATTTGGTTGGATAAGAGAGAGGACTTAAGATGAATTCACTTTGAGTCACTGTAAACCAGAGAGCTCAAGTGATAAGAATACTACTGGCTGGGTATGGTGGCTCACACCTGTAATCCCAGCACCTTGGGAGGCTGAGGTGGGCAGATCCCAAGATCAGGCATTCTAGACCAGCCTGACCAACATGGTGAAACCCCATCTCTACTAAAAATATAAAAATTAACCAGGCATGGTGGCATGCACCTACAATCCCACCTCCTGGGAAGGCTGAAGCAGGAGAATCACTTGAACCCAGTGGGTGGAGGTTGCAGTGAGCTGAGATCATGCTACTGAACTCCAGTCTGGGTGACAGAGTGAGACTCCATCACAAAAAAAAAAAAAAAAAAAAAAAAAGAAAGAAAGAAAAGAAAATGAAAAAAAGACTACTACTATGTTGAGTGCTTTATACCTATTATCTTTTTAACAGCCTTAAAGTAACTCAGGAGGCAGATTATTAGTGCTATTACTCCCATTGCACAGTTGAGGAAAACTTAGGCTTAAGTAACTTGCACGAGGCCACATAGCTAGAAATAGTTGAGCTGGAACTTGAACTCAGGCTGGCTCCAGAACCCCAGCTCTCACTCGCCACACCACACCACACTGCCCTAAGAGCAGAAACATTCAACTCCTCATAAAAATATGCAAAAATGAGGACATATAAACAAGCAAGATTTTAAAACTCATCACTCCAGAGATTATAAATGAAAATGAAGTGTCTTACTAGGGTAGACAGAGTTTAGGTCTGCCCAACAACTAAAAGCTAAATTAGAGTGGCTTCAGGGATCTCTCTCTCTTTCTTTTCTTTTTGGCAATGATTAAAAGAATGGTTTTATTCTTTATACCATTTGGAAAACAGGTTACATAAAGAGGATTAATATCCTGATCAAATGACATGTCTGATGTCTTGGGAGTGTTAGCTACCCAATTAGGGAATGAACTTTTTTTTATTTATTGAGACGGAGTTTCCCTGTTGTTACCCAGGCTGGAGTGCAATGGCACCATCTCGGCTCACCGCAACCTCCGCCTCCTGTGTTCAGGCAATTCTCCTGCCTCAGCCTTCTGGGTAGCTGGGATTACAGGCACGCGCCACCATGCCCAACTAATTTTTTGTATTTTTAGTAGAGACGGGGTTTCACCATGTTGACCAGGATGGTCTCGATCTCTTGATCTCTTGATCCACCCACCTCGGCCTCCCAAAGTACTGAGATTACAGGCGTGAGCCACTGCGCCCGGTGGGAATGAACTTTTGCCAATTAGGGAATAATAAAGTGCTACAATTCCGGTACTCCAAAATTATAATAGTCAGGTAAACATTCATGTCATGATGATTCTGTGTAGGTAAAAAGGTGATCAGAACGTACATAGAAAACTTCTGAACTGTCTATCTCTTGCTGTCTAGGGATGGAATTTCTAAATATATTTTGCTCTAATGCCTAATAGAAAATTACCTCAAGGAAATAGAGACCTTTTGAGAAATCTAAGATGGCAATGTGCTAGTGTTTTCTAAAATGTGCTCCTAAAGTGTTTCCTTAAATAGGCAATGCATCTCAAAAATGGATTCCATGGTCAAAATAAAGAGTCCCACATGTCAACATCCTATTAAAGGCTCAGAGAAGTTTAACAATAAAGAAATCGATTTAACTTGGGTTAACCAACACTTCCCAAATACACTAGCTACAGAACCATTTCTTTTTTTTTTTTTAGACACCTATATATCACACATTGAACCAGTATTTTACTGAACATAGTACAGTAGACTGTTTAAAATTCACATCTTGGTAATTTTTACTACTCAAAATTACAAAGTGCTTTTCTTAATTGCATAGTCTTGCTCAGCCATCTTAGAATTGTGTGCATCATGAGGACAGGGACTTCTTGTCTACAGACTTCCACACTGGTGATTTTTTTTTTTTTAAGTTTTAATAGACCTTGATTCCCTCAGTGTTCTGATAACTATGGAATTTCTGATCATGACTCCAAGGAAGACAAAGGCCCCCCACCCACTCGGTAGGTCCTATGCTAGGCAGTGGGGATATTGCATGAACAGAACAGATATGGTTCCTACTGAGGCAGAGCTGACATTTTATTGAGGAAAATAGACCATTAGATGCTTAAACCAGCAATGAAAGAGAATATTTTTCTTTTTTTTTTTTTTTTTTTTTTTGTGGAGACAGAGTCTCCCTATGTTGCCCAGGCTGGTCTCAAACTCCTGGCCTGAAGCAGTTCTCCCACCTTGGCCCTCCCAAAGTGCTGAGATCACAGGCATGAGCCATCACACCTGGCCAAGAATATTTTCCATTGTAAATGTATAAATTAGTAAATGAAGTTTACCTCAATTCCATGTGTGTTTTAGTCAATGTGAGCTGTACCTTGCATGCTTACCCTCTGGCTACTTGCAAGAGGCAGGCTGGAGACAGTGGTGTGCTGGTAAACAACCAGCTGGGGAAGGGGAGGTGGTTTGATTTATAGTATTTGCAGATTTCCATAATGCAAATACTCCCACAACACTGGATTTCAAGCCACCAAGGTGATGCCAAGTTGCTTCCTGGAAATTTAACCATCTGCTCTCAGTAGCTGTTGCCAGCAGCTCCATCCCACACCACTGGTTCTAGGCCTTCAAAGCAAGTTCAGCCAGTATTCTCCTCATCACAGACTTTAGAATTTCACAAGCTAAGTAAAAGAATTTTTAAAAATTAGAGAAAGACTAACTTTCTGAAATTTTTTTTCTTCCTTTCCTTCCTTCATTTTTCTCTTCCTTCTTTCCTTCCTCCCCTTACCAAAGACACAAAAAAAATTACAATCTACAAATACCATCATTTTGTAAAAGAAAGAATATTTTAATTATTTTTAAAGTGGGAATAACATAATTTCAGAAGAAAAAATAGTCCTTTAAATTTAATGAATCCAGATCCATGAATATTTTATTACCTCTCCTATTTTTCTAATTTTATTATGTACTAGGGAAAATTTTGTGTATGCATTGGAATGTTTTTGGCTACAAGTGAAAGAAACCGGGCAGTGGGTTAAGTAACCTGGAGTTCATTTTCTTACATAGCATGAGGTCTAGAGGTGAGTGGTTGCTGGCAGTAGTTAGACTGTGTAGTGAACCTATCAGACTCCTACCTTTTCCCTGGCTTTCCTTTCCACCAGCTTTAGCTGGTTTCCTCATGCTTATAGCCTCATAGTCACAAGATGCTGCTGCACCTCCAAACAGTTGAAAGGAAGGAACAAAAGGCCTTTATATGGATTGAATTGTGTTCCTCCCAAAAAAGATATGTTGATCTCCTAACCCCAAGTACCTGTGAATGTGGCCTTATTTGAGATGCAAATGTAATTAGTTAAGATGAGGTCATATTGAATAAGGGTGGGCCCTAAACCAATAACTGATGTCCTTATAAAAAGAAAAATTAGAGACAGACACAGAGGAGAATGCTATGTAGAGGCACAGACACACACAGGGGAAGATAGCCCTGTGAAGAAGAAGGCAGAAGTTGAAGTATTGAAGCTGCAAACTGAGGAATGCCAAGTATTGCTGGTATAGGAGAGGAAAATAATTAACTTTTCTCTACCCATTTTAGGTTCCCCAGCTAGGGAGAATTAGACTGCATAATAGAGTGGCTGGGCATGGTAGTTCACGCATAATCCCAGCACTTTTGTAGGCTGAAGCGGGTGGATCACTTGAGGCCAGGAGTTCAAGACCATCCTGGCCAACATGTTGAAACTTAATCTCTATGAAAAACACAAAAATAGACCAGACACAGTGACTCACGCATGTAATCCCAGGACTTTGGGAGGCCAAGGCAGGCAGATCACAAGGTCAAGAGTTTGACACCAGACTGACCAACATGGTGAAACCTTGTCTCTACTCAAATTACAAAAAAAAAAAATTAGCCATGTTCGGTGGCGCGCGCTACTCAGGAGGCTGTGGCAGGAGAATTGCTTCAAACCCAGGAGGCAGAGGTTGCAGTGAGCCGAGATTGCACCACTGAACTCTGGCCTGGGCAGCAGAGCAAGACTCTGTCTCAAATAATAATAATAAAACAAAACAAAACAAAAAAAAACACACACACACACAAATTAGCTGGGCTTGGTGGCAGGTACCTGTAATCCCAGCTATTCAGGAGGCTATGACAGAAGATTCACTTGAACCTGGGAGGCGGAGGTTATAGTGAGCTGAAATCATGCCACTACACTCCAGCCTGGGCGACAGAGCTAGAGTAAGTCTAAAAGAAAAAAAAATAGAGTCTACATTAGACTAACAAAAGACAGATTAACAAGAGAAAAACAAGCAAGTTTATTAACATATGCACGCACATACACATAGTGGTATTCAGTGATGAGTAATTCAAAGTGATGGTTAGAATCTGAACTTACATAGCATTGAGCAAAGAACAATAATTTTGTAGAGAAGTCGCAAGACAGAGGAAAATGACTCTGAGTTTCTAGGGGCAGCAAATTATGCGAAGGCAAATATATGTGGAAACTTACGATAGATGAGAGCTAGTTAATACATTTTATTTTTGTAGATTCCTCTGGATGACATCTTGTCTCCAGTGGTAAGGTGTTATCCCTTTACTTTATCCCTTTACTGTTGGGGGGATGGAGAGGGACACTTTCACAAGAGGAACTTATGTTCTGTTTTCAGGCAGATAGGAGGTGGACAGAGAGCTCATCCTGTGTCTGATTTTTCTCAGTTGCCTTCAGGTCAAAATTGTGGGGTGGCATAATCCAAACTCCTTCATTGGCAAACATCAGAAGTCAGGAAGAGACAAGAAAGGGTTTTTTTCTGCTACAGCTTTCAGAGGGAGCATGGTCCTGCTGACACCTTATTTCAGGCTTAGGGCCTTCAGAATTGGGAGATACTACATTTCAATTGTAACCTACCCAGTTTGTGATGCTTTGTGATAGCAGCCCAAGGAAATTAACACAGCACAAAATCTTGTCTTTACTTAGGATATCTCCAGCTAATTTCGTTTTATATCCTATTGCCCAGAACAAGGTCAAATGCCCAAACCAAGAACAACCAATGGATGAGGGGAAGATTTTCATGACTGGTTATACCCATTCTGAAGTCAGGACCACTCTCCTTGGAAGCAAAAATCTCTCCTCACCACCTGAACACACTGAAAGAAGGGAAAATGGCTCTTGGGGAGGCAATGGGTAGTGACTGTCACACTTGAAGGTGGACCATTGTGCTTGCCCTATGGACTTCAGAAATGCTGCCCTACTTAACAGTGTTTGGAATTTATCTCAAAACAGATCTGTACATTCTCCAGAAGCACTCAGGAGTTTAGGTAAAAAATCTAGGTGGATAGCTCCAGAGTAAGAAGTTAGAGATGCTGACAGTCTGAGAAATAATGTTCACAGGGAGAGACCATGGGATCTCATCTAAAACCAAGAAATGGATGGTGAATGTAATGAAAAGGAAGTGTCAGGACATTGGAAATCTCAGAGGGGAGAAAAGGCCGGTGAAATGATCTGGTACTGATGAAAATCCCCATCTCTACATCAAGGGGATTATTAACTCTGTTTCAAAAATAGAGAACAAGAGAAAAAAGGAGAAACAGGGATGCTGTTTTAACTATAGGTAGCAATGTATAGTAAGACATATTTTTAATCTTTTATTGGTGAATGTGTAAACGGTTAAAACCAGCACTAAATAATAAATGTGTCAGTGTTTAAAAATACATATTTTTACAGCTAAGACTAGAACTGAACATGCTAATGAACTCAGCACCAAGGGCTGAAGGTGATGGAAAGAACATTTCATCTCCCAGGCAACTCCCAACTCTGCAGTTCTAGAATCTTAAACATTAAATTTTCTTCATTGAAGATATATTTGGGAACTACAGCTTCATCATAAGGCAGCCAAGTCTTGTGCTTTCTGGGTTAAAGGAAAGCGTTGCTCCTCCTGGGGTTTTCCTCTACATTTCAACACTGACAGGTCTGGGTCGAAATGTAGAGGAAGACCCCAGGAGAAGCAAAACTTTCACCTAGGCCTCTTCCACCTGAGCCTATCCTTTATCCTACCTACTCCAAGACCAGGGTTTTAATTGGCCAACTGATCTACCTTCATCTTTCTGACTGCAACAAGTTCTTTGCCCCATGGCTGCTTTATTTCCACAGCTTATTACCTGGGAGCACCTCTCCCTTCTTGGAGTCCCTTCTATTCCCCAGACGTACTTCTGTCATTTCACCACAGCATTTTGTGGCTTTTAAAGAGTACATGTCTTATCTCCCCTTACTAAGAACTTTGGAGACAGTGACCATGCTTTAGTTATCGTTGTGTTCCCAGTATCTAACACTATTGGGGTCTCTTAAATATTGGATGAATTAAATAAATTATTAAAGGCTAATCTCAAGGGGAAATAGAACATGTCATAAGTTGCTCAGCTGGAATTCATAAGGATCAATGATGTCCCACACAAAAGCCCTATAGGGACAAGAATTCAGAAAGGGTTTTAGATGCAAATTTTCCTGGCCTGTGGAGAAGCATGGAATATACTGTGAGCTATATATATCCTTGAAACTAATCTAATCTATCTCTATGGAATTCTATGCTTACATATTTTCATCTCGCTTTCTAATGTGTAAATTTCGCTTTCCTTGGAAATTGAAAGGAATTGAGCCATTTTTTAGGTAGTTTCAGGACCAAACTGCTTCTCAGAGTTAAGGACTTCCTTTTTCAATAAGTACCTGAGCATCCAGAAGTTAGAAATAAGAGTAGCCAAGTCTTGCAGATGCGAACATAGTACAGAAGTTCTCATTCATCCATCGCCCAAATTGAAATGTGAAATATAAGCTGTAGACATCCAGTTCCACTGCAGTGCTGGGGCAGAGGAGAAAGGAAGTTTGGATGAATGTGAAAAACACAGAGGGCCATTGGGAGCATATTCATTTTACTTATTCTCCCTAAGAAACAGGCATGTTGCTGGTAACATGGACTTTTTCCACCCTAGCTACACAATTGTTGGATTTAGGTGGCAGACTCATGTTTCTTCTCATTGCAAAATGCCCCCATGTGGCACTTTGTTCCATTTTCATTTCTGCCCTTGATTAGGTCACTGTGAACTTTCTCTTCATGTTTACTCAAAATACCAGAAATATGTAGGGACACTCCACTTACCTCAAGACCTCCTACTGTTCATAATTCAGCTCACTTTGCTGTTCTTTTTCATGTCCTCCTTACATTTTGATGGTTTTTTTAATCTTCTTTTTCTTTAGCTTTATTGCTCGTTTCATTGGTTCTTACCCCAGAGACTGGAAGTGACCCTGAGAAGTTGTCTAAGCAGAAAAGCATGCATTGTGTTTTTACATTGTTCAACACAGCCACCATTATTACCCCGTGGGATGCCTCTGTGCAAAGTGGAACAATGTGTCCCTTTCTCTGAGGAGATCTAGCCCTATACTAGGGTTCATGGCTTGGTTACCAGAGGGCAGACCAGTTTCAAAACCAAGTCTCTTTTGCATTCTTGTGCCATGAATAACCTGCTCAATGGAGAAGTGCAGCGTTGTTTAGAGAAGAGCCTGTAATCTTGCTTAAATAAGTCACTGCAGCAACTATTGTCTCACGATGAAAATGTTCCTCTTTAATGGCCACTTAGTAAATGAGTGACCTTCAGCACATATTTATTTCCTCAATTTTCAGTAGTTTACAAGACCCTTGAACACCATTCAAGGCTTATATTAGTGGCTTTCTGCTGCCACTAAGATCAAATCCAAAACAATGTGGACTTACTTGCAAAACTTTATTCGCACTTTCAGCATAGCACCATGAACTTATTAGCACATTTTAGTGTTGTATTAAAATCTCACAATTGTCTGCATTTCAGCAAACAATTAATAAACATGGACTAGGAGCCAAACTCTTAAAGCACAACTTTTGTTTAATCTCCAGGTTGGTAGTTTCACTTCATCTAACCCTATTACAAAATGCATATCCTTCAAACTTCCAAACAGAAGACTCTGGGGATGTTTGGCAAACTCTCAGCATAGCTTCTGATGCTCCAGGCTTGGAATCCACAAAAGAGCTGCCTCTTGGGTCAGCTCCTCCAGCCCTGCTTGGCTCTTCCCTTAGCCATTCTCAGATACACAGACCCTCCTCTATGCACTGTGCTCAGACACCTGCTTCAAGTGCACAAACTAGTTCAGTATCACTTGAGGGAATCTCTAGGTATAAATTCTGCACAGAAGAACAATGATAATACTCTATTTGCATTAATTATCAGAGAATCTCACCTCTCAGATAATCTACCTTACTCATAAAAGCCTCCCAGTTATGTTCAAAGATAGGTTAGATTTGAGAGGTGCCTCTCACACTCTTCATGCTGTAGCCAAATTGAATACCTTTTCTGTTTTGTTGTTTAGGAAATGCTTTCACATGCATTAGTTTGTGTAATCCTGAATTGGAATATCATCCAAAAACAAAAAATGCATAAAATTCAGTCATTTTTCAGTCTGTCCCACCCCGTTCTTTCCATGATGCTGGTTGGTTCATAAAAGGGAGCAAGTGGAAGCTGCCCCACTGTGGCCCCAGTTTCTGAGCTTCAGTTTTCAAAATAGATACAGAACTTGCTCAAGTTCCATCTGTGCTGACCCACTTCCTCCTTGCCCTGGTCTCCAGCCTTTGGCTCCCATGCATTTGCTCTGGTCACCTCTTCGAGGCTTGTCTTCCTCCAGCTCCCTGCAGGCTAAGAATGAAGTGGTTTCTCTAAATTCCGTTTGTACAGGAAACACAAGGTTCTTTATGCCTATACCAGTTTCAGCAGGAAACCCTCTTTATAGCAGCTATGCAAATCCTGTGTCTGGGATACCTGTGATTCATTCACACAGAATCTTGATCCTTTCAAACTTCAACAGTCATATTAACTCATGCTTACTACTTTCTGTGTGGCAGACATGGTCCACTTGGTACCCTCTGCATGTTATCTCATACTGTTATAGAACCTCAAAATTTAGGTTGAGTACCTGATGCCAGTAAGCCAAACACTGACACATCAGTTCATAAAAGCACAGAAAAGGTATTCAATTTGGCTACAGCATGAAGAGTGTGAGAGGCACCTCTCAAATCTAACCTGTCTTTGAACATAACTGGGAGGCTTTTATGAGTAAGGTAGATTACCTGAGAGGTGAGATTCTAATTAAAGCTACCTGTGTTCCTCAGCCAATCAAACTTCTGGATGCCATCTAGGAGATGTTATGACCTAAGGATCATTGTTCTTTAAAAGAAAAACAAGTTCATTAATCTTGCAGGCAGCCCCTGGGGGTTAGGTTGTAAAATTAATCAATTATTAATGACTATCCTCTACCAAAATGACTATGTGCAAGCAAGCATGCATGGAGGAAGAGGACAAAGAGGAAGAAGTAAAACAAACATCTTATGCTTTTTGTAAGATAGTCTTGGTTACATCACTTTCCCAACAGACACATAGAGCTACTATGAGTATGCCCATTTACAAATGAGATTGAATTGAAGCAATTTTTACAAGGGGATACCACTGACCCTAAAGCCCTGAGCTGTCTGTTTCCAGACTTTTTTCAGCCCTTTATCTTCTGCCAGCTTTACAACTCCATGCATTTAATTCCTCAGAAACCACAATTTTTGTTTAAAAATCTCTAAGTTTCTTCCTATTTCTATACCCCAGCATCAACAAATTGTAGCCTCCATTTTTGAAATAGAACACCAATTTAATTTGCCTCCTCTGTATAAATGTATCCAGTCCACCGCATATCACTGTAGAATATCTATATATTGTTATAGAATTACTGTTTTCTCATTTCATATGGATCTTGTTTGCTTTAACTTTTTCAAAAGTGGAGGCTATGCTTTGTATTTTCACCTCTTTCCAAAGTGCCAGCAAAGAGCTTCTAAACCACAACAGGCAGTAAATGCATGTTGATTACAAGTAAAACCTATTTTTGCTTTCACTTTCCTTTGATATAAAAGTCAATTAAATAGGCTGCAGAGAACAGGGAGTTTAGGAGGATGAAATAAGAGAAATATGTAGCTGGAAAAAAATGAAGATGCCCAGTAAGCAAAGTGAAATTGTATATAATATAGACTGATCAGCTCTATCCAAGTGGGTGCTCCTTTTGGATATCAGCTTATTCAAATAGTAAATGATTTCATTAAAAACCTTCCTGGGTGGGCGCCGTGCCTCAGGCCTGTAATCCCAGCACTATGGGAGGCCGAGGCGGGCGGATCACGAGGTCAAGAGATAGAGACCATCCTGGCCAACATGGTGAAACCCCGTCTCTACTAAAAGTACAAAAAATTAGCCAGACGTGGTGGTCCGCACTTGTAGTCCCAGCTACTAGGGAGGCTGAGGCGGAAGAATCAATCACTTGAATCCGGAGGCGGAGGTTGCAGTGAGCGAGACTGTGCCACTGCACTTCAGCCTGGTGTCAGAGAGAGAGAGAGAGACTCCATCTCAAACAAGCAAATAAACAAACAAAACTTTCCTTTGGGAAAAGTCACTTGGAAGGCCCACTTTAAGTAAAAGAATCCAAATTAATATTCAGTGGAAAGAGTGGAACTGGATGAGGCCAGAACTCTCATTTTAGAGCATAAAATTGGAAGCCTGGATCCTCTGCTACTAACTAGCTGTGACTTTGATAGCCATTGAGTTCATCAGAGCTAACTGATTCCCAGGGCTTTCCAAGGTAATAATGGTAATAAAAACAGCAGACACTCACGGAATTCTTGCTGTGTAACAGGTACTGTGCTGAGCATTTTTCATGCATTATTTTATTTAACCATCATTCCGTGGGACAAGTACTATCATTAACCCTGACTGAGGAAACTAAGGCTCAGAGAGATTAATTTGTCTAAGATCACAGGGAAAACGCATTTTGGTGAAACTATTCATTCAAGCCTAGCTCCAACATCCATTCCTTTTTGCTCGTGTCTACATGAGACTTTCCTTATTCCTACATTTGCAAGCAGAGTGCCTTATTCTGGGTTCACTGAATGCCTCATGCACACAGATATTTTAGGGCTTCTCCCATTGTATCTTGCTAATTGTTTTTGCAGGTCTTTCCTGGCTGACTGCAAACAATGAATTCAAAAGCTGTATTTTAATTGTCTTATTACTCTTAGGACTCACCCTAGGGCTTAACAGTTAGTAGACTCTCATATGTACCAAAGTATGAACTCTGAAATTTGTTGTATCCTTGGAAAGGTTAAGTAATTGACTCACGTTCACACAGGAAGTACAAAGTGAAACCGGATTTTACATCTGGGCATCGGACCACCCCCCACTCCCTACAAGTATCACTTCTCGTTCAAGCCAATGCAGAAACCAGAGAACCATTCTCTGTAATAGTTCCCTGCTCACAATTCCTTCCTCCTTCCCTCTTTCTACTCCAATCATTTCAGCCCATCACCTTCTCCCCAACCCTCAATCCCCATAGTAATTCAGATTAGTGCCTTCACTCACCTGGATTACAATAGTTAGGATATAGGATTTTGGCTGACCCCCAAAACAAAAGGTTAAAAATTATGGATGACTTTTATAAGCTACAAGCATGTCTTACAGTTTCCCCTGGAGACAAAGATACACTTCTGCCCACTTAGCCTTGAGTAGCTTCAGTCATGGTTCTCTAGGAAGTTAAAATTATATTTTCTCCCCATGACATAAATTCAGTATGAGGATCAGCAACATTGCTCCAGTCCTGGAAATCATATAAGGCAACCAATTAGTCTCCAAGATTCTAGCTCATTTGCTGTCCATCTGTTTTAAGATTGCTTTTCACCAGTTTATTTTAGAATGTCTGCCATTTTCACCCCAGTTTTGATAACTGCAGGTGGTGGTGGTGGTGGTGGTGGTGGTGGTGGTGGTGGTTGTTTTAAAGCCATTTCATTGTTCAATCTCTCTGGAGCTGGGGCCCTGCCTTGCTCTTGCCCTAAACTGTATTCTGGTTTCCTGCTTACCTCCTTTGACTTTGAATAAATATCACGTGCTCTTGCTGTGCTTTTGCTGTGCTCTGCCACCTGTGGGGCCCTTGGTCATACTATATTGAGACCTCCCTGCAGGATTGGCTGCTTGCCCTTTGCAGCCAGCATCTTAGAGATAACTTCTTTCCATGCTCCTGAAATACATGTGTCTCCCCACTGCCTGCCTCATCTCAGGGATGGGTCTCTTTACAGGTACTGGAACTAATTTACAGCTATAAATGTCCCTTTGATAGCTACTCATCCCAAACACAAGAGAAATTTCCTTAATGTAAAGAAAATCAGTCTGGGCAAACTGCTTAGACTTGTAGTGAAGCTTCTCAAAATGTTGAGGTCTCTGGCTCTTCTGGGAACTATAGGACAAAGTGCTCCAGTTAAGATTCTCAGATGACCTGCCAAGAAGAAAGGTCACACTGGTAGGAGTTTCATGTGCTATTTAAAGAACAGATCTTAGATGGGAGAAGCAGCAATATGTGGCCAGGGTTTTAATGAGGAAGAGAAGGTGCAATGTGGCTAAATTAGATAGTAAATGAAATTGTGTTCATAAACAACACTGGCTGCTTACCCTGTTTCATAATTCCTCTTCTTTGAATTTATTATATTCATTTTTAGTATTGTGAATTATTTATTAGTATTATATATTTAACTTGTTAAATGAAGAAATGTGCTGTTGTATGAGGGGGAAAGAAAATCCTGTTTTAGTCTTTTGGGATTCATCTTTAGAAATATTTCTAAAAATGGCCGGGTGCAGTGGCTCAAGCCTGTAATTCCAGCACTTTGGGAGGCCGAGGCGGGTGGATCACAAGGTCAAGAGATTGAGACCATCCTGGTCAACATGGTGAAACCCATCTCTACTAAAAATACAAAAAATTAGCTGGGCATGGTGGTGTGTGCCTGTAATCCCAGCTACTCAGGAGGCTGAGGCAGGAGAATTGCCTGAACCCAGGAGGCGGAGGTTGCAGTGAGCCGAGATCGTGCCATTGCACTCCAACCTGGGTAACAAGAGTGAAACTCCGTCTCAAAAAAGAAAAAAAAAAAAAAAATATATATATATATATATATATATATATATATATATATATATATGTGACAGATATGTCTCAAGGGAGAAAATGAGGATCATAAGAAAATGAAACAGTTTCTCTCTGTATTAATTATGTGTACAATCCAAATCCATCTAATAGTTGGTGGCTGTAAATTTATTCATTTTCCCTCTACCCACCCTCCTTCTTCTGATTATCTTTCTTAATTCACTTAGAGGCAGCAACTACCAAAAAAAAAAAAAAAATCCCACCATAGTAGAGTAGAGAAGGGATGGGTATTGTATTTAAGGAAAGTATAGTCCCTGTTAGTACCATGCTGCAGTAAGGGCCAGAAACAAGAAGATTGCTCACAGCAGCCCCAGTAGAGTTTAATATCAGATCTTGAGGTGAGTCAAGAAGATCTAAGAAAATTATACCTAAGTCTACCAGAGTTGTCTGTTTCCACTTTTTTCATTCTTCATTTCCTCATCCTCTATTCACTTTTTATGTGTAGTTAAATATTCATTTTATTATAACTGCAGATAGCAGTCAGAACTTAATGTTATAGTACACTATGGTTATGTTTTATTAACCATTTGCTTTTTTGTTGAACTTAATAATTGCATTTTAAAAAACTGCTTATTTTTCTTTTCTCTATTACAATTCTTCCCACACCTTCCAATATTCTATTAGTCCAGTTTTCCAAAGATTAGTCAAACTGGGTGATGTATTCATTTCAGTTCTAAAATAAATGAATTATTTTAACTTTGCAAAGACTATTACATGTAACTCCGTATTATGAAATTTGAATATACTGACATTTTCAAAGTAGAATGTTTAAGTGTGTAACTTTCTAATAATATGTAACCATAAAAAAGTAGGTAAATAATATTATCTTCAACTGAGAGTGCTTTGCTAGGAGGCAGTAGAACTTAGTAGCTAAGTGTCTGGCATTAGAGCGACTAGCTTTAAATGCTGGCTCTGCCACTTACTAGATGTGCCTACCAGAAACAAGATATTCAGCCTATTTGCACCCTAGTTTTCTGATCCATAAAATGGATATAATAGTACCTAACTCAAGGACTGTTTGAGCTTAACTTAAATAATATATGTAAATCACTATCATATATATTGCCTGACACAGTAAATTATCAGTAAGTAGTAGGTATTGTTTAGCACAATAGCAAAGTAAGAAACAACTTAAAAACACTAAAACACTTCATCTAAAGTTTACGTATGAAAATATATGAACATAAAATGAACAGGAAAATAATAAGCTGAAATAAAGGCATTTGCAGCATGGATAGCAGGCCAAAAGGTTAATACACTTAATATGTAATAAACCTTAGGTAAAACAGAAAAGTAGGCAAAGTACGTAAATTGGCAGTTTATGAAAAAAAAAGAAAAAGAAAAAGAAAACCAGGGCCAGGCGCGGTGGCTCAAGCCTGTAATCCCAGCACTTTGGGAGGCCGAGGCAGGTGGATCACGAGGTCAAGAGATCGAGACCATCCTATCCTGGTCAACAAGGTGAAACCCCATCTCTACTAAAAATACAAAAAATTAGCTGGGCATGGTGGCGCATGCCTGTAATCCCAGCTACTAGGGAGGCTGAAGCAGGAGAATTGCCTGAAACCAGGAGGTGGAGGTTGCGGTGAGCCAAGATTGCGCCATTGCACTCCAGCCTGGGTAACAAGAGCGAAACTCCATCTCAAAAAAAAAAAAAAAGAAACCAGATGAGAGTCCAGCCTGGCCAACATGGTGAAAGCCTGTCTCTAATAAAAATACAAAAATTAGCCAGACGTGGTGGCAGACACCTGTAATCCCAGCTATATGGAAGGCTGAGGCAGGAGAATCACTTGAACTTGGGAGGCAGAGGTTGCAGTGAGCCAAAGTCACACACTGTTCTCTAGCTTCGGTGTTAAAGTAAGACTCCATCTCAAAAAAAAAAGATATAAAAAGTTATCTTTCCTCACTTGTAAAATATGTTCATATTGCTGGGTATGGTGACTCATGCCTGTAATCCCAGCACTGGGAGGTAGAGTCAGGTGGATCACCTGAGGTCAGGAGTTCGAGACAAGCCTGGCCAACATAGCGAAAGCCTGTCTCTACTAAAAGTACAAAACAATTAGCTGGCTGTGGTGACAGACACCTGTAATCTCAGCTACTCAGGAGGCCGAGGCAGGAGAATCACTTGAACTCGAGAGATGGAGGTTGCAGTGAGTCAAGATTGTGCCACTGCACTCCACCCTGGGCAACAAGAGCGAAACTCCATCTCAAAAAAAAGTTGTATATTAAAATACAACTGTATACCAAAAAAAGGAGAAGACAGCCAGGTGCAGTGGCTCACGCCTATAACCCCAACACTTTGGGAAGCCAAAGTGGGCAGATCATGAGGTCAGGAGTTCAAGACTCACCTGGCTGTGGTGAAATCCCGTCTCTACTAAAAAATATATGTAAAAAAAGAAAGAAGGCCATGGTGGCTCACTCCTGTAATCCAAGCACTTTAGAGGCCAAGGCAGGCGGATCACCTGAGGTCAAGAGTTCAAGACCAGCCTGACCAACATGGTGAAACCCCGTCTTTAAAAAAAAAAAAGAAGACATAAATTACTAATATCAGAAATGAAAAAGGGGCCATTATTACTGACTCCATGGACATTAAAAAATATTAAAGGAATATTAGTCACAACTCTGTCTTCACAAATAAGATCACGTATATGAAAATACACCATTTCCTTAAAAGACACAATCTACTGAAACCCATGCAAAGAGAAATCAATAATCTGAATTAGCCAATATATAGTAAAGAAATGTAATCAGTAATTAATAACCATCCAGAACAGAAAGTACCAGGCCCAGATGGATTTGCCTGTGAATTCTACTGAACATTTAAGGAAAAAAATGATACCAATTCTCTACAATTTCTTCCAGAAAATAGAATTGAAGGGAGCACTTCTTAACACGTTCTATGAGACCAGCATTAATCTGATACCAAAACCAGAGAAAGACATTAAAAGAAAGGAAAACGCTGGGTTCAGTGGCTCACGCCTGTAATTCCAGCAGTTTGGGAGACGGAGGCAGGTGGATCAAGAGGTCAGGAGTTCAAGACCAGCCTGGCCAACATGCTGAAACCCTGTCTCTGCTAAAAAAATACAAAAATTAGCCAGATATGGTGGCACATGCCTGCATTCCCAGCCACTGGGGAAGCTGAGACAGGAGAATCTCTTGAACCTGGGAGGTAGAGGTTGCTGTGAGCTGAGACTGTGTCTTTGTATTCCAGCCTGGGCAAGAAGAGTGAAACTGTGAAAAGGAAGGAAGAAAGGGAGGGAGGGAGGAAGGAGGGAAGAAGAAGGGAAGGGAGGGAGGAAGGAAGGAAGAAAGGAAGGCCCAAAGAATCAACAGCAAAAAACTATCTTGGAACTATTATAGTAAGTAATTATAGCAACATCACATGACACAAAGTTAGTATACAAATGTAATTGCTTTCCTATATATCAGCAATGAACAACTGGAATTTGAAATCAAAAATACACCATTCATATTTTTACCAAAAAATGACTTAGGTATAAATCTAAGGATCTATATAAGGATAACTACAAAACTGTGATGAAAAAAATCAAATCACTAAATAAATGAACAGCTATTTAATGCTCATGGATAGGAAGGCTGAAATTCCTCATGCTACCAGTTCCTCCTGAAAACTTGATCTATGGATTCAACACAATCTGCATTCAAATATCAGTGAGTTATTTTATGGATATTAATAATTTTATTCTAAAGTTTAGAGGAAAATTTCTCCGGAGAAGAAGTTAAAAAATGAAAAAATAAAAAATAAATAAAGTTTATAAGAAAAAACAAAAGACCCAGAATAGCCAACATAATATTGAAAAAGAACAGGGATGAAAGACTGACACTATTCAAAATTGAGTGTTACTGTAAAGCTATGATGATCAAGATGTTGTGGCATTTGTGAAGAAAAAGACAAAGAGAACAATAAACTTATATAAATACAGTCAACTGATCTTTGACAAAGGAGCAAAGGCAAATCAATAGAGACAGACTAAGCTTTTCAACAAATGGTTCTGGAACAACAGGACATCCACATGCAAAATAAGAAAAAATTAATCTAACACAGACTTTGCAACTTGCACAAAAATTAACTCAAAGTGGAATCATCGACTTAAATGTAAAATATAAAACTATAAAACCTCTGAAAGATAACAGGAGAAACCCTAGGTGACCTTGTGTTTAGTGGTGAATTTGTAGATTCAACACCAAAAGCACAATCCATGAATGAAAAATTGATAGATGAGACTTCAATAAAACTAAGAACTTTTTGGCTTGGCAAAATATACTGTTGAGAAAATAAAAAGGCAAGCCACAGACAGGGAGAAAATATTTGCAAATATATCTGATTAAGAAGTATTATCTGGGGCCAGGCACTGTGGCTCATGCCTGTAATCCCAGCACTTTTGGAGGCTGAGGCAGGCAAATCACAAGGTCAGGAGTTCAAGACCAGCCTGGTGAATATGGTGAAACCGTCTCTACTAAACATGCAAAAATTAGCCAGATGTGGTGGCAGATACCTGTAGTTCCAGCTACTCGGGAGGCTGAGGCAGGAGAATTGCTTGAACCCAGGAGGCAGAGGCTGCAGTGAGCCGAGATTGCACTACTGTGCTCCAGCCTGGGTGACAGAGCAAGAATCTGTCACAAAAAAAAAAAAAAGAAGAAGAAGAAGACGTATTACCCAAAATATCAGCCTGGGCAACATGGTGAAACCCCATCACTACAATATACGGAAAAAAAAAATGATAATTAGCCAGGCATGGTGTTGTGAACCTATAGTCCCAGCTACTCAGGAGGCCTAGGTGGGAGGATGGCTTGAGCCCTGGAAGGTTGCAGTGAGCTGAGTTTCCACCACTACACTCCAGCCTGGGCTATAGAGACTGAACTTGCCTCAAAAAAAAAAAAGTTCTGTCCAAAATATGTAAAGTGTTAATATTTAACAATATGAAAGCAAACAACCCAAGTGAAAATATGGGCAAAAGACCTGAATAAACACCTCTGAATAAACCCTCACCAAAAGAAGACATATAGATGGCAAGTAACCACATGAAAAATGCTCAATACCATATGTCATGAGGGAATTACAAACTAAAACAATGAGATACTATTCTACCCCATTAGAATAGTTAGAAAACCAGAACACTGACAACACTAAATGCTGGTGAGGATGTGGAGCAACAAGAACTCTCATTTGTTACTGGTAGGAATGCAAAATGCCACAGCCACTCCAAAAGACAGATTGGCAGCTTCTTACAAAGCTAAGCATAGTCTTAACATAGAATCCACCAATTGTACTCCCATTTTCCCAAGTGAGTTGGTACTTATCCAAATGAGCTGAAGACTTATGACCACCCCAAATACTGCATTTGAATGTTTATAGCAGCTCTATAATTTCCAAAACTTGGCAGCAAATGTCCTCACCAAATGCCTTGCTGATATTGGTACAGTGTCCCTACCAAATTCCACTGCTCTGCTAGACCAGTAACCCTAGTCCATGTCTGTTCAGATTACTGCAGAATCAGTGGAAAAAGTAATGAGACTTAACAGTAAGAGACCTATGTGATGTGAATTAAAAGACACAGTTGTTCATTGAAATTCTATTTCCTCTGTGTTCTAAAAAACAAAATAGACATTTGTTTGAAGTTATTTGAAAGGTTTTTAAAAAGTTTTGGATAGTATGATTATTGTGCCCAGCAGTATTTTGTTATTATTCTTCCTTAACAAAGGAAGAATTTTTTTTTTTTTTTTTTTTTTTTTTTTTTTGAGACAAGGTTTCACTCTATCATTCAGGCTGGAATGCAGTGGTGCGATCTTGGCTTACTGCAGCCTCAACCTCCTAACCTCAGGTGATCTTCCCACCTCAGCTCCTTAGTAGCTGAGACTACAGGTGTGAGCAAACACGCAGAGCTAATTTTTTGTATTTTTGTAGAGATGGGGTCTCACCATGTTGCCCAGGCTGGTCTTGAACTCCTGAGCTCAAGTGATCTGCCTGCCTCCGCCTCCCAAAATGCTGGAATTACAGGCATGTACCACCGCACCAGGCCTGAAAGCCAATATTTTTAAGTTCATCTTGAGAACTGGTATGTGTAAACCTGAACGTCTATCTGAAAGCAGGCCATTAAGCTCTGCCTAATTATGAAGAAATATTTAAAGCCATTTAGATCAAGTACCATATTGCTTAGTATATTGATATTACAAATATACAATTATCTATATTCATTGTAAGCACCACAAATAAAATATAAATAGCACCTAGAGGATACTTATCATTCAGGCTTTGCGAAACTGATTCCAATGTGCTACAAAGATAATGAGAATTCATTAAGAACTCTTTGCACATAATGAAAGGGTTAATATTTGCCAGGACAGGAAGTTGATACTCAAGAGAACATTCAAAGCTTCCATTCTTGGACTGGTAAAAGTCTGGAAAATTATGTCAAAATTTTCCCATCAAGAGATGATACTGCATTGCAGAAGCACATGAGCTTCCAGGTTATACCAGACTGGATGTTGCCTGGGAAACCATTACTGGTTTTTGCTACAGCTAAAAGAGAAGTCTGTTCCTAAGATGAAGATAGTTTCAGAACTTTCTGTCTCCGGTTCCTTCACAGCTTCTGCAGTCCTCACTGCTTACATGTCTTCTACCCACAGCCCCAGTTTGATCTGATTCTGTGTGGTCCCTGATTCCCAGATATTTGCCTGAATTTGACTCCTTCACATCTAGACATAATTAAAAAGAAAAAAATTAAAAGCAATTGCAAAGCTGCAAAACTGTTTGGTTTTACCTATGCAGCATCTTTTTATTTGAGCAAATGTTTAAAAATCAGAATACAGCTCAAAAAAATCTATATTTACAGGTTTGTTTTTTTTTTTAAATTGGAATTTTGGCAATTTAAAGCCGTATTCCTTCATGAAGTAATCTGCTAGAACAGAGTGCACTGTGCCACTCTGTGACACCAGTTTGCCGTAGTCCTCACTATTCCCTATTGTTCCCAACACTGGTCTTAGGTTTTATTATAGTGACGTTATCCCCAGGAGCAATTTGGAAAGGCTCAGAATCCTGCAGCCTCCAGCTGCATGAGTCCTAAACCATAATTTACAATCTGGTAGCTAATATGTTAGTCCTGCAAAGGCAGTCTAGTCCTCAGGTAGGAAGGAGGTTTGTTTTGGGAAGGGCTATCTATCATCTTTGTTTCAAAGTTATACTATAAACT
The DNA here is from genome assembly GCA_031835075.1 of Saguinus oedipus. NCBI lineage: Eukaryota > Metazoa > Chordata > Mammalia > Primates > Cebidae > Saguinus > Saguinus oedipus. The sequence goes on along the minus strand of CM063177.1, from coordinate 31,719,243 downwards.
AAGTTTCTTTCAAAGTTAGTTCAGCCTATACCCAGGAATGGTGTAACAGGTTGGAAGTTACAAGCAAGGTGGAGTCAGTTAGATCAGATTTCTTTCATTGACATAATTTTCTCAGTTATAATATTTGCAAAGGCAGTTTTAGTAGTTTTTTTATGAAAAGGAGGAAAGAAATAAAGAGAGGGAAGAAGGGAGAAGGGACCAGAGGAAGAGGGAGAGAGAGAGGAAGGAAGGAAAAAGAAGGGGCAATGACCACTTAACCACCCAAGGGGTTCACCTTGCCCACAGCCTTGACAGAGCCATTTCACCAAAATAAGGGAATAGCAATGAAGAAAGAGTAATTCACACGGAGTCGACTGTGCGGGAGACCAGAGTTTTATTATTACTCAAATCAGTCTCCACCAGCATTTGGAGAAAAGAGTTTTTAAGGACAATTTGGCGGGTTAGGGGAAGCCAGTGAGCCAGGAGTGCTGATTGGTCAGGGATGAAATCATAAGGAGTCGAAGCTGTCTTCTTGCACTGAGTCAGTTCCTGGGTAGGGGCCACAAGATCAGATGAGCCAGTTTATCGACCTGGATTGGTGTCAGTTGATCTATCACATGCAGGGTCTGCAAAATACCTCAAGCGTTGATCTTAGGAGCAGTTTAGGGAGGGTCAGAATCTTGTAGCCTCCAGCTGCATGACTCCTATCCCATAATTTCTAATCTTGTGGCTCATGTTATTCCCACAAATGCCATCTAGTCCCCAGACAAGAAGGAAGTCTGCTTTGGGAAATGGCTGTTATCATCTTTGTTTTAAACTATAAACTAAATTTCTCCCAAGGTTAGTTCAGCCTATGCCCAGGAATGAACAAGGACAGCTTGGAGGTTAGAAACAAGACAGAGTCAGTTAAGTTAGATCTCTTTCACTGTCTCAATCATAATTTTGCAAAGGCAATTTCAACCATAGTCAGCACTCAATAAATACTAAGCATAATATTGTCAATGATTGGCATCAGGCTTTGTGTATTTTGCTCCACCTCCTCCCTCCTTGGTAATTCCTCAGACTGCTGGGGACAAGGCAAAAGTTCACTTCCATATTTTTCAGTCTCTCTTTATATGAATTGATCATTTTTTAAATCCTAGTTTTCTTTAGGGTGCTGAGGCAGGAGGATCACTTGAGGCCTGGAGTTCAAGACCAGCCTGGTAAATATAGTGAAACCCCATCTCTACCAAAAAAAAAAAAAAAAAAAAAATCATAGCTGCTTTAAGGGCCTTGTAGGTTAAAAAGGGAAATGAGGAAGTAAACCTGATGGTAGTTACAGGTGCTGCCCTGTTTCTGCCTTCCACTCTGTGCTCTCAAATCCCAGCACCACCAATATAAACAAATGGTGATTAGATGGTTTAGCCAGCATTTGCTCTTGCCTTAGGTAAATGGCTGTCCAAATGGCCAGGGACATTGACATATTCATCCAAATGAAGCTGAGCCCAACTTGGCTGGCACTGCCCAAGTGGAAGGGGCTTTGAATGGGATTTTAGCAAACAATCAGATGTTACCAAAATATTTGTAGAATAGCATGTAGAGTTACCCTGTGGTCTCTAGCTCAGGGCCTTGAGGGAATATCCTTTCAGGACCTAGATGGAGCCCCATGGTCAATGCACCAAGAAAATAAAGGGCTTTATAGTCTGAAGGTGACAGATGGAGGACTAAATTAGTTTAAATCTTTGTCCAAAATATATAAAATAAATTGCTAGGATAATATCAGTGTTGGTTTGAATAGCCTGTTGGATTGGCTGAGATGAAGTAAGGAGCTGGCAGCTGGGCTCATCTGGTAGCACAGATAAGAACCTAATTAGCTCTATGAAAGAGGAAGCCCTGGGCCACCTCTTCAGAGCAGTCTGAGGCCCAGGGGCACATCTTCCAGCTGCCTGAGGCTGCTGCCCACTCCCAGTCCCACTGAGGGAAGGAAGTCTCTCTCCTAATAGGACAAGGATGACTCAGCAGATCAGCATGTGGGCAAGCAAAGCTCTCAACTACCTTTTCTCTTAGCATGGGTGACAATGTGTATGCCCACTGACCTCTCTTCCTTTCTGTTTCCTTCTATGAACCAAGCAATGAAAGAAAATGACAAGGATATCTTCCTTGCACAAACATGTAAGAATGATTCCTCTTCATCAGACACAATCACAGCTTAAAGAACTTGCATGAGTCTTGTGAGCTGGGTCCTGGCCCCTAACCCCTGACTACAATCGATTATTCCTAAGACATCTACTGAGAGAACTTACTCAGATAAAACATTTTATGGGTTTTTTTTTAATTAGAAGTTTTTCTATTTAAAGAATAATAAGCTCCTTCTCTAGTTTTCTTGAAAAAACTAAGCATGTGACAGGCAAAGGTTACAGATTTTTCACAGCTTACTTCCTCCTGAAATTCAAGTCTGTGGTTAATCAAGCTCTGTGAATGACAGTTTCTCTCTCTAATTTTGTAGGCTAACACGGCTCTCTGAACACCCATAGTTTGTTGTTTTTTGGTTTTGGTTTTGGGTTTTTTTTTTTCTGAGCAGTGTAAATAATTGTAATAAAGCTTTAAATAAATAAGCTATAAGAAATTTTCCCAGGGTTTGATTCTGTGATCAAGCATCAAGATCTCTGAACCAGCTGTCCTTAGACACATGCCTGAACTCAAAGTGGCCATACTGTTAAGGGATAGACTTGGTGCTGTAAACTTAGTCATTTTGGTTTTTGTTTTTTATTTGTTCATTTGTTTGTTTTGAGACAGGGCCTGGTTTCCCAGGCTGAAGTGCAGTGGCACCATCATAGCTCACAGCAGCCTTGACTTACTGGGCTCAGGTAATCCTCCCACCTCAGTCCCCTGAGTAGCTGAGAATAGCATGCACCACCATCCTCAGCTAATTTTTTTATTTTTTTCTTTGAGATGGAGTCTCACTCTGTCGCCCAGGCTGAAGTGCATGCAGTGTCGTGATCTCAGCTCACTACAACCTCCACCTCCCGGGTTCAAGCAATTCACCTGCCTCAGCCTCCCGAGTAACTGGGACTACAAGCATATATCACCACACCACACCCAGCTAACTTTTGTATTTTTAGTAAAGAAAGAGTTTTGCCATGTGGGCCAGTTTCGCCTGTTGCCAGGCTGGTCTCGAACTCCTGACCTCAGGTGATGAACCCACCTCAGCCTCCCAAAGTACTAGGATTAGAGGAACTCCAGCCTGGCAACAGAGCAAGACTCCATCTCAAAAAAAAAAAAAAAAAGGAATAATAATAATAAATAAATGTATTTCAGAGAAGCAACAACAAACCATGTTGAAGAAAAGAACATCCTAAAAGAAAAAGGAAGGTCAAAAAAAGTAACCCGTACCAATAGTTTTTTAAGTGATAATTGGGAAAAATACTTAAAAGCCTACTATTTTACCACAAAATTGAATAGTGATATACAATTAATTTATAAAACAAATAATGCAATGTGGGCCAATCGTATGTACAAAGCAAATATTCATCAGAAAAGAATATGACCAGAAGCTACTTTTCATGCTAATATTTTGTTATTTTCAAGTTTTCGGTAGAATTTTTAAAATCCCTTTTTAGTAATAGAAGTTATACTCTAACATAAAGCCATAAATGCACTCCCAACATTGAATTCTAATTATCTGCTTCTGTGTTTTTCCCTCCCTGCACTGTAAGCTACAGAACACAGAGAAGACCACGTCCTATTCAACCTCAAATCTCAGGTGCTAAGCACTGTGCCTGACTGAGGGGGCACTGGATGAATGTTTATCTAATAAAGTAAGAAAAAAAGAATAGCACACATCTAAAAATATTAAGCTATTTCTATTTTCCTGGACAAAACAACCTATGGCCACGCGTGGTGGCTTGTACACTGTAATCCCAGCACTTTGGGAGGCTGAGGCGGGTGGATCACTTGAGGCCAGGAGTTCGAGACCAGCCTGGCCAACATGGTGAAACCCCAATTCTACTTAAAAAAGATAATAATAATACTTAGCCGGGTGTAGTGGCACATGCTTGTAATCCCAGCTACTCAGAAGTCTGAGGCAGGAGAATTGCTTGAACCTGGGAGACAGGTTGCAGTGAACCGAGATTGCACCACTGCACTCCAGCATGGCAGCAGAGTGAGACTCGATCTCAAAAAAAAAAAAAAAAGAAAGAAAGAAAAACAAAATAGCTGGGCACAGTGGCTCAGACCTGTAATCCCAGCACTTTGAGAGGCTGAGGTGGGCAGATCATTTGAGCCTAGGAGTTCGAAGCCAGCCTGGGCAACATGGTGAAACCCCATCTCTATCAAAAATACAAAAAATTAGCAGGGCGAGGTGGCTCACACCTGTGGTCTCAGCTACTAAGGTTGGCAAGGGACTGAAGTATGAGGATCACTTGAGCCCGGAGGTAGAGGTTGCATGAGCTGAGATCATGCCACTGCACTCCAGCATAGATGACAGAGCAAGACTCTGTCTCAAAAAAAAAAAAAAAAAAAAGAACGTAGAGAGAATCGGAATTAGAAAGCTAACCCTGTGGCTTAGAGGTAAGGGATATTGCTAAACAATATAAGACCCATTTCTTGTAGGGTATTGAACTATTCTCTGTAAAAAGGAGTTTGCAACCTTAGAGAAAAAAAATCATGAACTATGGCTCTGGAACTATGAATCTGGGACCCAGGAAGCCTGGTCTTTAGTCCAAGCTCAGTGGTTAACCTGTGTGGTTCAGACAGTTGCTCAATCTCCATGAACTTCAACTTGACCTAAGGATGATTTCTGTCATCTCCTCCCACTTGTGCAGTCTGTTCCTGCAGTGATGGTGTCACACCAGCCAATGGAACAGTGCCCATCAAACAAGGTACTTGTCAGTATTTAGTTATTTAAAGTATTATTTTGCATTACTAAAGCATGGATGCATGTTTACTAATTCCTGGAATAAAATGCTTAGCACATTGTATGTTTAAGCTTCACAACGGGAAGTGGGCCAGAGGGGTTGAGTAACTTTCCCAAAGTCATACAGCTTGTGGGTTTTTAATTTGGGACTCTAAATTCAACTTCTCTGCCTGCAAAGGCCATGCTCTGAACCACTAAGCTTCATTGAAACAGAATACAGAACTTGCATGAAACATAAGAATTCTAAGTTTGTAGAAATGTTTAAGAAATCATGACAGAATGGGAATTTTTATAAATTTACATTTCTCATTTCATCCATCCTGAATAGTGAAATCACTGATTTGGCTCTTCTCAATCTGTAACATCTCAAATCCCCACAACTATTGCCTTGCTCATCAACACAAAGTTTCCACGTACTGACTTAGTGCAGAATTTAGTTCTGTTACTGAATTGAACTCGAGAAGCTTTAATCTAGAATTTCAAAGTTCTTAATATGCTATCAGAGAAGATTTTCTACCATAATAGAAACAAATTATTCATTATTCATATGTGCTTCAAAGTACTAAATGTGAGTGCTTTGAAGAGAAATTATCAAAAATATGTAGACCGTTTAAGTCAGACAAGCAAAGAAAAAACATAGTTTTGTGATTTGCCAAATTTGGTCCAATCTGTTTAAGGCAGCCAGGAATAGATTTAAGCACATGCATACACTGGTCAGCTGAAATTAATGCACATATAAGTATATATTTAATGGGCTGATTTCTGGCCCACTTACAGGATTCCCAAGAAGATTAGAAAAATAAATTGTGTTCCTTAAAATAGAAAATGTAGATAAAATGATAATAGCTTGCATAAAGAAAAGTTCAAATTTCTCTGTGGCTGTAACTACTAATGAGTTGCTAATATTAAAGGATATCTGTGTGTGAAAGTACATTTGCAGGGTAAAACATGCACACTTGTGTGTGCATAAGTTGTCATTATTGTTTAAGAAAAAGCCAAGTTTGGTGGGTAAAAAATAAAAGACCACTGAGCTTTTAAACGTGAATTGGGGCCAGAATAACACTAGTTGCTAGAATAGCAATAGTAGCTGTCTACACGGAACATAAGTTCTTGGAAGCAAGAAAGTCAGTTGAAAAATCTCTTGATCTCAAACAGGTTTATTTTAAGTTTAAAGAGTGTGATTATCATTTGCATTATTACAGTTCCTCTGTTCTCTGGTCTTGGAATGATTACAGAGGTTGTTCTTTTATTCTCACAGTGCACAGACTAGCTGAAACATCCAGAACTGAAAGATTTGCAATTCATTTATAGAATTGCTAGAAGTAAATAATGGCAGATTTTCAAAGTTATATAACAGACTACTCTGAATTATAAATACTAAGGCTATCAGTTGGGTTCTGCCTTGATTGTATTAAATTTCGTGGTAATGACTGTATTATTCATGGGAAAATGCAAGATAACTTTATTGATGGCCATAGACAAGAGGAGGAAAGCAATGTATAATGTATGGAATTGCCTGGGTGGATCACGAGGTCAAGAGATCGAGACCATCCTGGTCAATATGGTGAAACCCCGTCTCTACTAAAAAAATACAATAAATTAGCTGGGCATGGTGGCGTGTGCCTGTAATCCCAGCTACTCAGGAGGCTGAGGCAGGAGAATTGCCTGAACCCAGGAGGCGGAGGTTGCGGTGAGCCGAGATCGCGCCATTGCACTCCCGCCTGGGTAGCAAGAGCAAAACTCCGTCTCAAAAAAAAAAAAAAAAGTATGGAATTAATTTTAAGCCACACTGAGTAGACAGTGATATAAAGTAAAATGATATTTTTCAAGGAAAGACAATATGTCACATTATCATCCAGTTTACATAAATAGCATACTATTAAAAAAAAAAAAAAACTAAGCCTTTAGAGCATGTAATTCAGTACTATTCTGAAATATGTTACTCTTATTAGTTATTCTGTACTGCAGGAGAGGAATACAGCTTCCTCCATCCTTCTAGGTTTGTTGATTGGGCTACAAATTAAATTGACACAAAACAGATTAACAGAAGAAAAACCACTTTTGGCCTAGCTCAGTGACTCATGCCTTTGAGAAGCTGAGGTGGGAGGATCACTCCAGGACTTCAAGACCAGCCTGGGCAACATAATGAGACTAAATCTTAATTTAAAAAACAAAAAACTGCCAGGCGTGGTGGCTCACGGCTGTAATCCAAGCACTTTGAAGGCCAAGGCAGGCAGATCACCTGAGGTCGGGAGTTCAAGACCAGCCTGACCAACATGGTGAAACCTCGTCTTTAAAAATATATATAATAAAAAAAAAAAAAATTAAAAAGAAAAAAGAAATAAAAAACAACAAAAAAAGAGGAAAACACATGTTTAATTATGTGCACACACACATGAAACTCAAAGGTCAGATGATGGAAGCTTATCCTGAGCTATAGGAAGGAACAGGAACTTGGGGCTTCTGTGAGAGCTAGTGACAAGTTATGGGATGGTGGTAAATAAAGGTTGTTTTTTTATGTAAATAAAAAGTCTCCCAGGTAAAAAAAGTTGTCTGAGAGCAGGACTTCCTGATAGATACTTTGACTAATGTAGATTTCTTTTATAAATATAAATACATTTTACAAAAGGACAGCTTTTCAGAGATACTCCTGTGTCTGCAGTTGCTCAGAATAATGAGCTCGAAATATGCCAAATAACTATACTTTGGGGTGGCGTATTTTTTATTTTGATTTTGATATGGAGTCTCACTGTCACCCAAGCTGGGATGCAGTGGCGCAATCTCGGCTCACCGCAATTGCTGGGTTGAAGTGATTCTCAAGGAGCTGGGATTAGGGGTATCTGGAGGTGGCATATTCTGATCTTCTGTAGTCATGCATTGGGGTAGTATATTTTGAGCCCCAACAGTACCACTTGATGGAGAAATATTGAGTCTATCCTGAAGTGTTTAAAACATCTATAGAGGCCAGGCGTGGTGGCTCACCCCTGTAGTCCTACAACTTTGGGAGGCCGAGGCAGGCGGATCACGAGGTCAGGAGTTCAAGACCAGCCTGGCCAACATGGTGAAACCCCATCTCTACTAAAAATACAAAATATTAGCCAGGCGTGGTGGCAGGCACTTGTAATCCGAGCTACTCGGGAAGCTGAGGCAGAGAATTGCTTGAACCTGGGAGACAGAGGTTGAGTGAGCCGAGATTGCACCCCTGCACTCCAGCCTGGGTGACAAAAAAAAAAAAAAACCAAAAGACAAACAAACAAAAAACCACCTATAGAAGGCTCACTGTTTTGAGAAAAACTTTTTAAAACTTCATTTTCTCTCTCTCTCTTTTTTTTTCTGATTCATTTTTTTCCTTTTCTTTTTCATCTTGGTACTTGTAAGGAAAATTGTATTCCCCTCCCTGAAATCATCTTATTCCAGAGAAAAGAAAACCAACACCTAATCAGTTAGGACCATCTCCCCTGCCATGCCACCCTGCTTTTTTTTTTGGTGTCTTTGCTCTTGTCACCCAGGTTGGAGTGCAGTGGCGCAGTCTCCACTCACTACAACCTTTGCCTACCCGGTTCAAGCGATTCTCCTGCCACAGCCTCCCAAACAGCTGGGATTACAGGCACCTGCCACCACACCCAGCTAGTTTCTGTATTTTCAGTAGAGACGGCTTCACCATGGCTTCACCATGTTGGCCAGGCTAGTCTTGAACTCCTGACCTCAGGTGATGCACCTGGCTTGACCTCCCAAAGTGCTGGGATTACAGGCTTGAACCACCGTACCTGGCTGACCATCTCCCTTTTAAGCACACTGTCCCCTTGAGTTACCTGCTGGTTTCAAGTAGAACACTAGGAGAGGAAGCAGAAAGTTCTTTTCTTGCTCTGCTACGTACCGTGTCTACTGAAGCCAGTGGCTCAGGCCTGTGATTTCCTGTAGGGTGGACTGGGCTATTCTTCCATCAAGAGGGCAGTGGAGAGATGAAGTGAAAGGATTTAAAAGCAGGTTGTGGCCAGGTGCAGTGGCTCTCACCTGTAATTCCAGCACTTTGGGAGGCAAAGGCTGGTGAATCACCTGAGGTCAGGAGTTTGAGATCAGACTGGCCAACATGGTGAAATCCTGTCTCTACTAAAAATACAAAAATTGGTCGGGCATGATGGCTCACACCTGTAATCTCAGAACTGTGGGAGGTGGAGGCAAGTGGATCATCTGAGGTTGCAAGTTTGAGACCAGCCTGACCAACATGAAGAAACCCCATCTCTACTAAAAAAAAATACAAAATTAGCTGAGTGTGGTGGTACATACCTATAATCCTAGATACTTGGGAGGCTGAGGCAGAATAATCTCTTGAACCCAGGAGGCAGAGGTTGCTGTGAGCCGAGATCACAGCATTGCCCTCCACTCTAGGCAACAAGAGGGAAACTCTGTCTCAAAAAATAATAATAATAATAAAATAAATAAATAAACAAATAAATAAAAATAAATGTTGTTTGTAAACTGTAACACTTTGCACAGGAACACAAGATTACTGCTATTAAATATTAGTTAGAAAAGTAGAGTTCTTACCAGAAGAACTTACCAAGGAGTTCTTCTTTCCTTGTTTCTTTCTTCTCACTTCCTCCTTTCCGCTTCTGACCACCTTTTCAGCTGTGAACACACCATACCAGCAAGAACAAAAAGAGCCAAGGGTCTGAATTGTTCAATCAAAGGAAGAGTCAAAATAAGCTACACCCAGATTACTGAGAAAGGCGAAATGAAAACAGCTCAAAACCAAATTCCAGGAAGATGATGTCTTTTGTTTTGACTTACCATTTCGTGTTTTTGTACTTGTCAAAGTCTTGAAGCTTTGGTCACTAGTCTTCCGCTTCCTAAAGCAAGAAAGTAAATGCTGACTCTTTTTTGCCATTTGCCCCAGATGCCACCGGAAATGTCATCTTCTCCCCAGACACTGGCTTGCAAGCATAGCAGCACCCAGAGGCTAACTTATTTCCCTTGTAGCCCAAGCTCTGAGATCTCCCATCTGGCCACAGTGATCTACAGGAGAGGAAGAAAGCTAACTAGGGACGAGATCTAGAATCAACTGAGAGGGATGCTTAAAAATCACCAGTTACTTTAATGAGTAAGTACTTTTCAGTTTTTCCATTTTATTTGAAACATTAAGTTGACATTTCTGACCAGCCTTTCTTGAGAGTGTCATTTCTTGGGCACTTACTGTAGAGACGAATCAGCACCCTAGCCTGCTCCAGCCCACCCCATGTAACACTAAGAGTCAAATGGTGTTTGGCAATAACAAAATATTAGTGACTGATAAATTAGTAAATTTATTAAAATGGTCAGTGAAAGGAAACAGCCAACTTAGTTGTGAAGTGGAGAAGAAATGTGAGGCATTGGTTGTCTGAAATCTTATATGTTGTGGTTTACCACATGGGCTTGGCATCAGTTTTTACTCACAGCACTGCTTTTTATAAAATGGATGACCTTGGGCAGATTACTCAATCTTTTAGCCTTAATTTTTAAATGTTTAAATTGGAGAAAATTAGAGTATGTAGTCCAGGTCCGGTGACTCACAATTGTGAGAATCTATGTACTTTGGGAGGCTGAGGCAAGTGGATTATTTGAGTCTGAGTTTAAGACCAGCAAAGGCAACATGATAAAACCCCATCTCTAAAAATATATATAAAAATGCCGGACATGGTGGCACAGGCCTGTAGTCCCAGCTACTAGGGAGGCTGAAGTGGGAGGATCAATTGAGCCTGCAGAGTTGCTGCAGTGAGCCATGATCTTGCCACTGAATTCCAACCTGGGCAACAGAGTGAGACCTTGTCTCAAATAAATAAATAAATAAATAAAGTATGTATTTCCTAGGGTTCTTCTTTTTTTTATTTTTTTAAATAGACTGAGTCTCACTCTGTTGCCCAGGCTGGTGTGCAGTGGCACTATCTTGGCTCATCACAACCTCTGCCTCCCAGGTTCAAACGATTCTTATGCCTCAGCCTCCCAAGTAGCTGGGATTACGGGCATATGACACCACGCCCAGCTAATTTTTATATTTTTAGTAGAGACAGGGTTTCACCATATTGGCCAGGCTGGTCTTAAACTCCAGACCTCAGTTGATCTATCCACCTCGGCCTCCCAAAGTTTCTGGGATTACAGGCCTGCGCCACCATGCCTGGCCTTCTTAGAGTTCTTAAGAAGAATAAAGAGATAAACTGGTAAAACATGTAAATACTTTTTGGAGAGTATCTTAAATAATTAGTGTTGCTAAATAATAAGTTACATGCGTCATTTAACTGAAAATCTCCCTTAACCACTAAGCCCACCTTCTAGATATGCTAAGGTGGCTCAGAATAACAATAGCAGTGAGCATTTGTAGAGTTTACACAGCATTTCATTTGATTTCCACAATTAACTCTAAGGTAGGCAGTGCAGAGCTGTTGACTAATTTTTGGAGCTGGAGGAGGAAAGAGAAGCAGGAGCTCAGCTGAACATGGCAGCAGAGAGAAAAGCCCCTAGGTTCATTGCTGACACTGAAGAGGGAAAAACCATAGTCTGGGGAAAGGCCTAATGTGAGAAGTTAGTCCGTGTGCCTGGGAAGCAGGACATTCATTTCTCCAGCACAGATTCTTGTTCCTCAGCTTCCTTAGTCCCTGCACCTCGCTTGTTCTTTCTTATGCTCCAGACCATAGAGTTTGAAACTGGCAAGTGCTCAGTTGCGCTGCCAACAGGGAAAGCAATGGGAGCTCAAGTTTCCAGAATCCTCTGCAACATAGTGCGAGTAAAAGCCAAGGCAGAGACAGTGTCTTGCCCTGTCATCCAGGCTGGAGTGCAGTGATAGCATCACAACTCACTGCAGCCTCAAACTCTTGAGCTCAAGGAATCCTTACACCTCAACCTCCTGAGTAGCTGGGACTACAGGAGTACACCACCATGTCCTGCTAATTTTTTATTTTTTATTTTTTGGAGATACAGGGATCTAGGGTGGACTTGAACTACTGCTCTCAAGCAATCCTCCCTCCTTGGCTCCCAAAGTGTCGGGATTACAGGTGTGAACCACTCTACCTGGCTGAGACTTGCTCTTTTTTTTTTTTTTTTTTTTTTTTTTGAGACGGAGTTTTGCTCTTGTTACCCAGGCCGGAGTGCAATGGCGCGATCTTGGCTCACCGCACTCTCCGCCTCCTGGGTTCAGGCAATTCTCCTGCCTCAGCCTCCTGAGTAGCTGGGATTACAGGCACGCACCACCATGCCCAGCTAATTTTTTGTGTCTTTAGTAGAGACGGGGTTTCACCATGTTGACCAGGATGGTCTCGATATCTTGACCTCGTGATCCACCCGCCTCGACCTCCCAAAGTGCTGGGATTACAGGCTTGAGCCACCGTGCCCGGCTGAGACTTGCTCTTATAATCTCATTTTTAAATCCAAAAACTTTTTTTCATAGACTGAGCACCTATGGAAAAAGGTTGGCTCAGGCTTATAATCCCAGCACTTTGGGAGGCTTAGGTGAGTGAATCATCTGAGGTCAGGAGTTTGAGACCAGGTGAAACTCAGTCTCTACTAAAAATACGAAAATTATCTGGGCATGGTGGTATATGCCTGTGATCCCAGCTGTTCCAGAGGCTAAGGCAGGAGAATCACTTGAGCCCACGAAGGAGGAGTTGCAGTGAGCCAAGATCGCACCACTGCACTGGAGCCTGGGCTACAGAGCAAGACTCTGTCTCAAAAAAAAAAAAGAAAGAAAGAAAGGCTGGGCGTCGTGGCTCATGCCTATAATCCCAGCACTTTAGGAGGCCAAGGTGGGTGGATCACAAGGTCAGGAGTTCGAGACCAGCCTGGCCAATATGGTGTCCACTAAAAATACAAAAATTATCTGGGTGCCAGGTGCCTGTAATCCCAGCTATTTGGCAGGCTGAAGCAGGAGAATCACTTGAACCTGGGAGGTAGAGGTTGCAGTGAGTGAGATCGAGACACTGCACTCCAGCCTGGGCAACAGAGCAAGTCTCCACCTCAAAAAAAAAAAAAAAAAAAAAAGAAAAGAAAAGAAAAAAATTTTTCCATAGAAACACTGTTACACATAGAATTTAGATACTACAAAAATGGTAATCATAATAACAATAATAAAATCATATTTATTTTTAAAACTCTTTTGTGTAATCCCTTCAGAGATGCATAAGTGCTATTTCCCCCGTTTAAAAGAAGGAATACTAAGTAGCACAAAGATAAAGTAAGCATTAGAGGTGGAAGAAATCCAGGACTGCTGACTCAACCCCAGGTTCCTGTTACTGAGTAAATGGACTTTTGTGGCTAGTCCTGGAGCAGAATTGTCAGAATCCAACCTGTTCATCACTTGAAAGCACTCCTCATTATTAGCTCTCCAATTGCCCTACTTTTTTATGCATAGGAACTTTTCATTCAGCCATTGGTGGGAATCTAGAGTAGTCAGCATAAGCCTAAACTCTTGAAACACAAATAAAGCTTTAGTGCAGCACTGGGTTTTCTGTTGACTTTTAAGAAGACTAGCTAACAGAGTGATGAAAACTGAACTAAGTTACTTTACACCCACTTTGTTTTCTCATGGAAAAATTTAAAGCTAGGCGCAAAATATTGTTTTGTTTTTCAACAGAGAATAACAAAGTTACATGCAAACATTTTTTTCTAGATAAGATTTTTTTTTCCCCCTTATTTTAAATAAATATTTATAGCTGAGATTAAAAGCTCAGGTTTTGGAGCCATACTTCTTCCTAAAGAAACAAAAGGAAACCTTAAGCTTATCTAATCAATGGGAAGATTCACTGTCTAACGGGTGTGGTGGTGTGAGCCTAAAGTTCCAACTACGAAATACCTCGGAGGATGAGGTGGGAGGATTGCTTGAGCCTGGGAAGTTGAGGCCATGATCATGCCACTGTACACCCGGGTAACCAAGTGGGACCCTGCCTCAAAAAAAGGAAGAAGAAGATACATTGTCAAAAGAATAGTTCAGCCATTTACTAGCTGGGCAATCTTAGGCAATTTATTTATTTATTTTTAATTTATTTTTTGAGACAGAGTCTCATTTTGTCACCTAAGCTGGAGTGCAGTGGCGTGATCTTGGCTCACTGCAACCTCCACCTCCCGGGTTCAAGTTACTCCTGCCTCAGCCTCCTGAGTAGCTGAGATTACAGGTGCATGCCACCACACTGGGCTAATTTTTGTATTTTTAGTAGAGACTGGGTTTCACCATGTTGACAAGGCTAACCTCAGAAGATCTACCCACCTCAGCCTCCCAAAGTGCTGGGATTACAGGCGTGAGCCACCACACCTGGCCAACCTTAGGCAATTTATACAACCTCTCCATACCTCAGTTTACACATTTATAAAATGGAGAAAATAATAGTTCCTCCCTCACCAGGTTGTGAGAATGGAGTAGGCCTGGCACAAATTGAGTGCTCAGTGAGTGCTGATTATTATTAGGCACAGGCACTGAGTCCTGAGGGGTACAAGAATGCATGAGACCGCTTCTGACATCTAGAACTAGCATAAAAGAAGATAGAATGGCACATGGCAGTTAATTCTAGAACAAAACAGAACCAAGGGTTAAGTAGAGTCATCCCTCAAAGAAGGGAGAGATTTTTCTGTCTGGGTGAGTAGAGAAGGCTCTCTGACAAAATTGTCTTTTAACATGGGTCTTAATGAAGGAACAGAATTTCAGTAAGAGGAAAGAGCTGGGGAACATTCAAAGGTGAGGCAGAAACAAACATAAAGACATAAGAAAAAGCTCTCTGGGCTTATACAAAACCTATCCTTCCCCACAGCCTTTCAATAGATCCCAAGAAGAAAGGATCATATCCCAAGACATAAAAAGTTAACAGAATGCAATGAATTTGAACTTTTAAACCTAGATGATGAAGTTTTATAGGAGAAAACATATAAAACTAAAACAATACCATTTTAAAAATAATGTTTTCATCAAATACAAACTTTTCAAGGACTAAGAAAACTTTGGGGAAAGTAAAAAATTTAACCTTGAAACCAAAAACAAATCTGACATTGATCACTGTGCTCAGCTTCCCAAAATATACTGCAACATTCCCCTCCTCCCTAAAATACATCTTCAAAATATATATATTGTTTCCACTATTCGTTAGACATCAATTTTTTTTTTTTTCTTTTTAAGAAACGGGTGTCACTATGTTGCCCTGGCTGGTCTTGAACTTCTGGGCTCAAGCGATCCTCTTACCTCAGCTTCCCAGAGTCCTGGGATTACAGGCATGAGCCACCACTCCCAGCCAACAACAAAACTTGTAAGTGATTGCTAGGATACAGATCAGCCTAATTATTTATTCACAACTAAAACAAAATCAGTCATCAAAAATAAAAATGATTTTATCCACATATTGTACCCGTGCAAATGCACCACACTCTGAGATTAAATTATGAGTCCTTTATTATGCCAGTGGCCAAGAGGTGGCCAACGACCCAAATTCTCTCAGCCCCTAAGAAAAAGTTAGGTGGTGTTTTATACCCTAGTTTTGAAGGGGAGGCAGAATCTAGCTGAAGCAAATTTTCACAAAAGCGGAGTAAGCAAAAAGTTAAAAGATAAACTAGTACATGAGAAAACAGTGCCAGGTGTGAGGGGTAAAGTTGTCATAAAAGACATACAACTTATAGATAATGGGGGCTTTGGGTGCTCAACAGCACCTGCATTCACAGGCTCTGCTGGTACCACTTAACTTGGCTTCTTACCAACAAATGCATTCCTGGAGATGCCCAGTGTCAGCCTGCCCCAGCTGTATACTACAGTTACATACTTAATGGTGGAGAAATAACTAAAATGAAGAAGCTGAGATGGAGTCTGTCCAGCTCAAGGAGCTAACATAAAGCCTGAACAGCTTTTAGTCTGAGAAAGAGAGAGTTAGTTTTAGCTGGCAAAAAGTAGGTTATCACACACACATTTCAGAAACAGTTTATTTCAATTTTGTATTCCCAGCCAGTGCTTCAAGCAAAATTATACAGCAGCTCTCTGAAACTGTATGGTGAGAGTCTGCTGCCATCATTCCCATTGTTGGTCAGTCTCCTTTAGGGAGACTGTTCAAAGGTCATGGGACAATTATGTGAGGAATTCATCCACAGTTTGATGGGAGGATAAATGAGTGTCTAGAGGATTGGGAAGTGGCTGGGCACAGTAGCTTATGCCTATAATCCCAGCACTTTGGGAGGCCAAAGCAGGAGGATTGATTGAAACCAGGAGTTCGAGACCAGACTGGGCCACAAAGCTAGAGCCTGTCTCCACAAAAAATAAAAAATTAAAAAATTAGCTGGCCATGATGGTACACACTTGCAGTCCCAACTACTCGGCAGGCTGAGGCAAGAGTATTGCTTGAACCAGGGGGATAAAGGTGTAGTGATCACACAATGGCACTCCAGCCTGGGCAATAGAGTGAGACCCTGTCTCTTAAAAAAAATAAATAAAAAGAGAGAGAATTGGGAAGTGATAGAGGCCTGCATAGACTGTTTTTCGTACTCCCCACCCCCCAGAGAACTCTATTCTCTCCACCTGACTATGTCTGGAACTCAGGAGACAGGTCTGGGCCAGAGACAAGGATAATAGCTACATTCACTGAGCACTTAGAAATGTGGCGGTGTCATGCTAATGACTTCACATATTTTCATGGAACTCTCACTTGTTAAGAAAACTGTAGTAATATTGTGCCCATTTTATTGGTGAAGTTTCTTCAGAGCAGAGGTTGCTTAATCAGCCCAGGGACTCAAGGGCTAGTAAGCAGTGGAGCAGGATCTAAATCCAGGGGGCCAACCCCAGAGCCCTCCCTGTCAGCCACTGTGCTTTATTGCCACAATTCTCAGTCATCTGCATACAAATGGGAATTGATAAGGGGATGGTCCGTTGTTATCATCCAAACCAGGACTCATGGGTTTGGGGTGCTACTAATCATTCTGGGGAAACAGGCAGAAACCAGAACTGTTCGGGGCAAATAGGGACATATGGTTACCTCATTGCCTGATACTCTAAAAATGGGTGGACATCCGAGGATAAGAATGTTGAAAAAGAGAAGAAAGGAGCCCTTCAGTGGGCCTTGAGAAAGACTGGGAAGTGGGGGAGGAAAAAGAAAGAGAGAAAGACCAACATTTGGGAAACTGAAAAAAAGAAACCTTCAAAGGATATTGGGGGAGAGCAGGGTGTCACAAATACACGGACTCAAGGGCTGGGTTTCTCAGAGGGAGCAGTCAGTAGTGCCCCCACCCCTTATTCAAAAAGTGGCCACTGAAAGGAGAAACAAGGAAAGCATTGGTGATTTAATAACAAACGTTTCTTTGCTTTTGTGCAGTCAGATGCCAAATTAAAGTAAACGGAGGAGTGAGTGGGAGGTGGGGCCCAGACCTAGACACAGTCAGTGCAAGCAAGTCTTTTTAAAAATGTGGCCTTGGAGCGGAGGCAAAAGATAGGACTGTCCTGGAGGTGGAGTCAAAGACGTTTTCTTTCTTTTTCAGAGCAAGAAACCAGAATGTGTTTAATGCTAAAAGGAAGGATCCAGGTCAAGGAGGGTAGAGAAAATGCAGAATGCTAATTATCCCCTCACTGGGGGATATCCTGAAGCAAAGTCCCTGAGCTGCTGAGGGAGCTTTACAACTAAGGAGGTACCTTTCTGCCTTTGCAGGAGGGTGGGAAACTGGGTGAGGATTTGAAGGTTTGAGGAGGAATCCAGGCGGGGTTCTGTCTGCAGGCCTGTGTTTTCTCTGGCCTCATTGTGGGGAGGGCTTGCTGACTCAAAGGATTAGAGGGCCCTACTGTCTGGCAGGCCTTGTATTAGGCCGTTGATGTACGAGACCTCTTTTCATCTTCACTATTATTCAGCGAGGTAGGTAATATTATTCCCTTTTTACAGACGAGGAAACTGGTTCAGAACTGTGGGCAACCAGCCCAAGAGCATGCAGCAGGCCAGGAGCAGAGTCCATCTCTGGCTTCTTTGTGTCTTGGAGTTGAAAGCCAGGCACCACCTCCTGGTGTCTTTCATTTGTGTTAAAGGGGTAATTAAGTAGGAAGTTAGCAAATAAACTTTGAATAATGACTCAAGACCATCATGTAGAGGTTTACCATAGACTGTACATGACTGAAATCACGCTTTTGTGTTTATGACTTGCTTTGATTATTTACTTTAGGGAATATTTACAAAAGGTTGTAAAACAAAAGTTTTAGAAAGTGAGTTCATTGGAATGCATGGTCCATAGTTTTACCTTTTGTTTTTATAGGTGAAGTTACTCGCATATCAGTTATTTTTTTTCCCCACCGCTCCTCCCGCATATCAGTTATTAAGAACCTCCATTTCATTCATAAAAATGCCCTCTGCATTTCCTTCTGTAATCAATAGGAGTTGTTTATATTAGGCTATTATGATAGGGAAAATATGCTGCTTTAAGAATTTTTATACTTGGTCATTTTCAGACTGAAAGTGTTTGAGAGTCATCTGTTAACAGTTTATTTAAAAAGAATTAAAAATTTCAGATTGTGGCTTAGTAGGGATGGTAGAAATTGAATATATCCGAAGTCAGTCCTGCCTCCACAAAGTAAATCCGTGATTACATGGAGCCCAGTTTGAAGATCTTTATTCTAGTTTACATTTTTCATTTAGCTTGCAAGATCTTAAATGTGTTTAAGAACCAGCTTAGAAATACAGGCAGTATGGTGCAGTTTCATGATGTGGGGTTTCACAGGGGAAGCCTAATCGTGTTGGGGGATGTGAGCCAAATGTATAGTGACAGCTGTCACAGCCTTAGATAGACCCAGGTGCTCTCTAAATTTTTACTGAATTACTTAATAGACTGCAGATATGAGACCTACGTAGGAAGTGAGGTCATTGAGGGTAGAGGATGCAAGTCAGTTTTGTCTTTCCAGTGATTATTTGGCAATTCTTTTTTTTTTTTTTTTTTAATCTTTTTTTGACACGAAGTCTCACTCTTGCTCAGGCTGGAGTTCAATGGCAAAATCTCAGCTCACTGCAACCTCTGCCTCCCAGGTTCAAACGACTCTCCTGCCTCAACCTCCCAAGTAGCTGGGATTACAGGTGCATGCCACCACGCCCGGCTAATTTTTGTATTTTGGGTAGAGACTTGGTTTCACCATGATGGCCACGTTGGTCTCGAACTCCTGACCTCAAGTGATCTGCCCACCTCGGACTCCCAAAGTGCTGCGATTACAGAATTGAGCCACTGCACTGGCCTGGCAATTATTTTTCTATTGCATCACTTAACACAGCATAGCATCTACCAGTAGTTTTCTGTATTTTTTATTTGCTCCTAAAGCCACTTTTTAAAATAGGCCTGCATTGCTTCCTCCGCTTTGGTATTGTATGGGACATTGGATTTAACTGACTTGCCTCAAATCAAAATATGAGTCTCTAGAGAATCCTCAGTCCACAAAGTCATTAAATTTTCCCAAAGAAAAGTTCAAATTGTTTGCTTTTCTTTTTTTCTTTCAAAACTGTATGTGGCATGTAATTTAATTTTTGACAAGTTTAAATTCACTTAGAAAACTAAGCAAATGCCAGGACATAGGTAAGTTGTACAAGTGAGTTCATTAAAAATAATTCCTTATTTGTACCATCCGTTCGACTAAAATTTAAGAGAATTTTGGAAAGTTCAAACTTGGTTAGATCCCCCAAAATGCAGTTATAAGGAAATTAACCATTTCTATTCCCAGTACAATACTGTATTAAGATGGTTAGTCATATGCAAGAAACTTCTAAGTTAGTTGCAAGTACTTCCTACAACAAGTCAAAACATCCTAATTGCTAGTGACTATCTCTGTGGTTTAAAATTTCTCTACAGGGTCTCTAGAGCAACTGGCTTATTTCAGAGTCCCTCTTCTTGTAACTAAAGATAAATAAGAAAACATCAACATATTTACTATAAAGCATTAATGAAAAATAAATGCTATGTGTTTGTTGTAAAATAACAGTCAGTGAGTTGTAATTTATAGCTTAGAAAGCTATTTAAAAATTAATTATCCCCAAACAGGGAAATATAAACAAGCTGCTGGAAAGTAATTTATTGTGGCAGTAGACATTATTAATGCATATTTCTGTGACAGCTTTAGCCTAAGCCCAAAGTTTACGTTGAGAACAGAAAAAACCCATGAAACTACTTATAACTATGATTTTAAAAATTATCTTGAAACTTTTTTAAAAAATTCTGTTTTGATTCAAAGTCGTAATCAGTTCCCAATGATTGTTCATAAACCTCCCTCTGGCTTGACTCTTCTAACAGTGTCTGGTGCTTCCTTTACAAGCATCAATTTTAGCAGCCAGCTCCTTAAGTGACCATTTCCTTACCCCTCCTCTTGAGAGAAGAGATTGCCCTTTTTTTGAGACGGTCTCAGTCACCGGGCTGGAATGCATTGGTGATATCTTGGCTCACTGCAACCTCTGCCTCCCAGGTTCAAACGATTCTCCTGCCTGAGTAGCTGGGATTAGAGGCGTATGCCACCATGCTTGGCTAATTTTTTATATTTTGGTAGAGACGGGGTTTCAACATGTTGGCCAGGCTGGTCTCAAACGCCTGACCTCAAGAGTGATCTGCCACGCCTGCCTTGGCATCCCAAAGTGCAGTGATTACAGGCATGAGCCACCAGGCCCAGACAAAATTGCATTTTCATACCGACTCCTTGCACCCAGTGCAATATTTGGCTCTTAGTGATCCTTATTAAGTGAATGAGTGAATCTATAAAATAGTTACCAAAATAAATAAGTGAACTTACCAAATCTGAAAAAAAGAAAGATGCCTAGGCTTAAAAGATCACGGATCTGGCCATTTTGAATCCTTTTTTTGTTTTCATTTTTTATAAATAAAAAGAACTCTGAAAATGGGTGCTATCGACCTTTTTTTTTTTTTTTTTTTTTTTTTTTTTAATCAGAGAAGGTTTATGTCTCAAAGTTATTTTTCTCTACTCACTCCCTTAGAAGTCATTTTGGTTTTGTTAAGTTTTATTTTTAATGCTTGGCCTCTTAGCTTAAAGGAGTCTTTCCCACAGTGACAGTCTTGAGGGTGTCAGATTTTGTTAATCCTGTTACAGTTACAATGCTCTTTATCAAGAATTTCGTTGCCATTTCAGGTTTCTTGTTTGTTTGTTTTGTGTTTTGTTTTGAGATGGAATCTGGCTCTGTCATCCAGGCTGGAGTGCAGTGGCAAGATCTCAGCTCTCTGCAACCTCCACCCCCTGAGTTCAAGCGATTCTCCCACCTCAGCCTCACGAGTAGCTGGGATTACAGGCACCCATCATTATGCCCACCTAATTTTTGTGTTTTTGTAGAGAGGGAGTTTCAGCATGTTGGCCAGGTTTCCAACTCCTGACCTCAGGTGATCCCAGCACTTTGGGAGGACGAGGTGAGTGGATCACTTGAGATCAGGAGTTCGGGACCAGCCTGGCCAACATTGTGAAACCCCGTCTCTACTAAAAATATGAAAATTAGCTGGGCATGGTGGCGGGTGCCTGCAATCAATTGCAGCTACTCTTGAAGCCAAGGCACAAGAATTGCTTGAACCTTGGAGGCAAAAGTTTCAGTGAACCGAGATCTTACCACTGCACTCCAGCCTGGGTGACAGAACAAGACTCTGACTCGAAGACAGTCTTAGGTAGACATTTTTGTCAAATATTGGCCCTGAGCTCTTAAAGCAACATTTGGGTGGGCTAAGTTAACTGGTTAGGATATTAGGACATAGAACCTCCAGAAGTCCTCAGACACTGAGGTCGTCTGTCTGTAGAATTGTGTTTTGGTTCTTATTCTGGTTTGTGTGTGAGTGAGTGTGTGTGTGTGTTTTTGTTTTGTTTTTTGTTTTGACACACTTTCACTCTTTTTAGGCAAAGTGAAGGTGGAGTTCAGTGGTGCAATCTCAGCTCACCTGCAACCTCTGCCTCCTGGACTCAGGCAATTCTTGTGCCTCAGCCTCCACAGTAGCCAGGATTACAGTTGTGTGCCACTACACCCAGCTAATTTTTAGTATTTTTAGTAGAAACGGGGTTTCAGCAGGTTTCCCAGGCCGGTCTGGAACTCGTGAGGCCTTCTTGGCCTCCTGAAGTGTTGAAAATACAGCCGTGAGCCACCATGCCCTGCATGGATTCTTCTGAAATCAAGATCTTTATGTGTTTTTATGTCTCCGGTTTGAGATTAGGATATGGGATTATACTTATTCACCACCCATCCCCTCCAAGTACACATGACCACCTACCTCTCCTGGGCAGAGTAGAGGGTTGCCTGCCTATGAATAAGATGCAGCAAAAGATGCTTCTTCCATTAGAGACAGACCTTGGACTAAATCTTAGCTCCATCACATCAATATCTTTCCCTATAAAATGGGAATAAGAGTTACCTCATAAAGGGCTGGGCATGGTGGTTCATGCCTGTAATCCTAGCACTTTGGGAGGCTGAGGCAGGTGGATCATCTGAGGTCAGAAGTTTGAGACCAGCCTGGTCAACATGGTGAAACCCCGTCTCTACTAAAAAAAAAATACAAAAATTAGCTGGGTGTGGTGGTGTGCGCCTGTAATCCCAGCTACTCAGGAGGCTGAGGCAGGAGAACTGGTTGAACCTGGGAGGCGGAGGTTACAGTGAGCCAAGATCTTGCCACTGCACTCCAGCCTGGGCAACAACAGTGAAACTCCGTCTCAAAAAAAATGTTATCTCACGAAGAGGTAATGTCGATAAAGAACCTGGCATCTAGTAGCTGTTCAATAAACAATTAATTTTGTTTTAGCCAAAATCTTTCACTTGCATTATCTAATTTGATCTTCATAGAACCCTGACAAACAAGCAGAACAAATATGGTAATCTCTCTTTTATCGATGATTAACCTGGTATTTTGAAACTTCCTAAGTATGGGTTGAACATCCTTTATCCAAAATGCTTGGGATAAAAAGTGTTTCAGGCCAGACACTTGAGTGGCTCACACCTGTCATCCCAGCACTGTGGGAGGCCGAGGCAGGTAGATCACCTGAGGTCAGTTTGAGACCAGCCTGACCAACATGGTAAAACCCCATCTCTACTAAAAATATAAAAAATTAGCTGGGCATGGTGGTACATGCCTGTAGTCCCAGCTACTCAGGAGGCTGAGATAGGAGAATCACTTGAACCCAAGAGACAGAGGTTGCAGTGAGCTGAGATTGTTCTACTGTACTGCAGCCTGGGCACCAAGAGTGAAACTCCGTCTCAAAAAAAAAAAGAAAACAAAACAAAAGTGTTTCAGAGTTCCAATTTTTGGTGACTTCAGAATATTTGCATATACATGGGGATGCCCTTATGTAGGCAGGGATGGGGCCCAAGTCAAAACACAAAATTCACTTATGTGAATATATACCACATACACATAGCCTGAAGGTAATTTGATACAATACTTTAAATGTTGTGCATGAAACAAAGTTTGTGTGCACTGAACCATCAGAAAGCAAAGATGTCACAGTCTCTTAACCACTCATGTGCACTACAGTTGTTTGACATCACCATCATTAATGACTCAGTTTATATGTTTAGATGCAACTGACAAGTAATCATTTTCGCTTACACTTATGCACATGTAAGTACTTGATAGTGGAAAATCGGACATACTTTTCTGTGTTTTTTGTTGTTGTTGAGACACCGCCTCACTCTATCACCCAGGCTGGAGTGCAGTGGTGGGATCTCAGCTCACTGCAACTTCTCAGGTTCAAGGGATCCTTCTGCCTCAGCCTCTGAGTAGCTGGGATTACAGGTGTGAGCCACCACACCTGGCTAATTTTTGTATTTTTAGTAGAGACAGGATTTCACCATGTTGGTCTGGCTGGTCTTGAACTCCTGGTCTCAAGTGATCCACCTGCCTCAGCCTCCCAAAGTGCTGGGATTACAGGCTGGCCACCTCTCCCGGCCAGCATACCATTAATACAGTGAAAAAGTAATGTGTTCAGTGTAACTTGGAGCATCATGTTGGCTCTCAAAAAGTTTTGTTTTTGGGATTTTTGAATTAGGGATGCTCAACCTTTGATAATAATAACTAACTCTTATCAGCACTTACTACTTGTTGGGCATTGTTATAAACAGTTTACGTTTAATCTTCACATCAGATATATGAAGTGTACTAATAGGTCTGTTTTACAGATCTGGAAAATTAAGGCATAGAAAGGCTAACTAAGTTGCCCAAGTTCAAAAGGCTAGCAAATATAAGATTCAAACCCACATAGTATGATTCCAAAATCAATGCTCTTCACTAGTACTCTGTAGGGAAGCTTATGCATAACCTCTGCTCATCTTAGTTCTTAAGTGGGATCTTGGGGTGGGTTTGGAACCAACTTAATGCAAGACAGATTAACAGAAGAAAAGCATGTATGTTTTATTAATTTTTACATGTACATGGGGACCCTCGTAAGAGAGTGAAGACCCCAAGAAATGGCCAAAGCAGAAAACTTTTATACCTTTTAGACAAAGAACCACACATTTTGTGAAGAAATGACAGAACAAAGGGGTATAAGCCAGGGGTAGTAAATTCCAGGGTGTGGCTGGGAGATAAATGGAGGAGTGTAAAGCTAGTGGAAGATAAGGGTTTTTTTCAGTAAGTTTATTTATACAGCTCCACTGCAGCCTAACTTCTCAAGTCACTGGAAACAAGGTTATCTTCTCATGTTTGTGCAGAGAAGGCCGCTTTTCCACAGGAATTTTTATGGCTTGGTAAGAAAGGGCAGTTCTGAAGACCCTTTCTGCTACCGCTGCTTCTCAAGCAACTTCGCCCAAAAATATTTGTATCAGAGAGACAATTGTATTTGTATACAAAAAATTGTATTTGTATACAAAATTGTATTTGTATACAAAAAATATTTGTATCAGAGAGTACTTTGGGGTGACATACTCTAGTTTCCCTTAATTCTTAAGTGCCTCCATTTCTGACAGTTTTCAAGTACTGAACTTGAACACGTATCTCTCCAAGTCTAGGGCACTTCACTCCCAGAGGAATGCATTAGGGCATTTAAACGAAGTAACACTGTAGCAGAGACAGCACAGATCTGCCAGCTTCTGGGACAGAACTGTGTTAGTGGAAGAAGATGTATTGGGGCCCAGATTATGGCCAGAGTGCTGGCCCAGAGAAGGTACATTGAGCTGGGTGGCATGGGAGCTCTGGAAACACAATAGGAAGGAGTTTCTGTCTTCATATTTTGCATTTTGGAGACTTGGGTCTAGAGTGGGAAGGAATACTGTTCCCAAAGACCCCTGGACTTTCACAGTTCATGGCCTTTACCACGTTCTACTTTCTACTTGACAGTACAATTAGCAATTAGTATTCTTGATCTGTTTTTTGAGGGCAGGATCATGTTTTACCTTTTTTTTATACTCCCTATGTGGAGCATATAGTAGGCATTTATTAAGCGTGAGTTGGAGGAATGAATTTGTTCATTTGTTTAATGAATTCATTTAAATGAATTCATTTAATTTGTTTAAATGAATCTAAACAAATGAACATACTTGAGTCCCAAAGGGATTTGGAGTTTGCCTCAATTTTGGTTTGTTTTTCTCTGTTTGTTTCTTTTTTGGAAACGAAGGTCTTGCTGAGTTGCTCAGGCTGGTTTCAAATTCCAGGTCTCAAGCAATCCTCCTGCCTCAGTCTCCCCAAGTGCTGGGATTACAAACATGAGCTACTGCACCCAGCCAAAACTTTTATTCTGATAGCAAAAATGTTTTAATGAAGATTCTTTATGGGGAAGACATCAATATTTTTAACTGTTCTCTTATGAAACTTAATAGTCTACCTATTTTAATATTTTCATTTTTGTATTTATACCCATTTAAAACTATAAATAGGATACATAGCTTTCAAAACTTGAATGTGTAATTTAATAATAGCTATCCACCCACACCTATTAAAATGTTTACTAATGCATAAAATCTTACAAATATCATGCCACACCAGATTTTCATGGCTTTTGTGTAAGTAGATGAGGTGGATGCCATTTTCCTCCCATTTGCAATCTGTTAGCAGTATTTTGGTGTTTCTACTGTTTAGTCATCTGTGCATATGAGTTGTAAATGGCAGCTTGAAATAATCTGAAGTTTTGAAGACGAGTTTCACAACTTTTAACATTGCATCCAATGCGTTGGAGAGAAAAACTTTTTCTCTACTCTTTTAGCTTCAGTACCTGGGGGTGTACAAATTAAACTAACAAAAGACAGATTCACAGGAGAAAAGGCACATAATTTAATTTATTTATTTTGTGTGTGTTGCTAAGATACAGACCTAGAAATTTTATTTGTTCATTTATTTATTTGAGACAGTGCCTCACTTTGTGGCCCAGGCGGGAGTGAAGTGGCTAGAACATGGCTCACTGTAGCCTTAACCTCCCAGCCCAAGCCATCCTTCCACCTCAGCCATGCACCACCATACCTGGTTAATTTTTGTATAGAGATGGGGCTTCACCTATTGCCCAGGCTGGTCTTGAACTCTTGAGCTCAAATGATACTGCCCACCTCAGCCTTCCAAAGTCTGGGTTTACAGGTGTGAGCCACCACACCCGCCACAATTTTTAAATTTACATTTGTAAGCAGGGAGTGCACAAGAAAACTGAAACTCAAGGGGTGTTGGGCTTTAAGGGATGATGTGGGGAAGTGACTAGGAAATAAACTGGGGGAGCTCATGGAAGATAAGGGCTATTGTAGTAAGGTCTGTTTATGAAAAATCATCTTGGTGTCCTCCACTCCCTTTCTTTGGTGAAAAAGATGATAACCTGTCTGCTAAGAGTTGCTGTTCTTTCCCTGGTTGGGGGAAGGGTGTTTACCCTCCTCAAAGGGAAATATATGCCCTGATTCTAGGGCAGATAAAAGGAGGACAGATAACTCTTCCTGCATCGGTCGATTTTCAGTTGCTTTCTGCTCAAAACAATCCTCATGTTAAAGTGGACATTTTGGAGTGGCATATTCCTATTATCTTCAAATGTAAAGCAAAGAATATCACAGCCAAAACGTATTCAAATTATTTCCAGTTTTATCTTGACCTTTTTCAGTCCTATTGATGAGAAACAGCTATTTCCTTGTAAAAGAAATCTGTTTTTATTTTTTCTTTTTCTTTCTTTTTTTTTTTTAAGACAGTTTTGCTCTCATTGCCCAGGCTGGAGTCAATGGTGGGATCTCGGCTCGACACAACCTCTGCCTCCCGGGTTCAAGCAATTCTCTTGCCTCAGTCTCTGCTGGGATTGCAGGCATGCACCACCATGCCCAGATAATTTTGTATTTTTAGGAGAGACGGGGTTTCTCCGTGTTCGTCAGGCTGGTGTCCAACTCCTGAACTCAAGTGATCTGCCCCCCTCGGGCTCCCAAAGCGCTGGAATTACAGGCATGAGCCACCACGCCTGGCCTGTTTTTATGTTTTTAACCTAGCACATGTACTCTTCCTTTGTGTTACCTGTTGCATTTCATTTAATTCTTTTAAAGTTATAACAAGCAATATAAGACTACAAGGAATATTTACAAAAATAAAAGGGGAGGGAAGTCATCCATAATCCTATTCTATGAAAATGTTTTTACATATTTCCTTCCAGTGTTATCTATGCATATTTCTTTTACACAGTTTCAGTGATAGGGCACTCATTATGGGATGTAACTTCTTCCACTTAACATTACAACACAAACTTTCTCATGTTCTTGCTTACTTGCTGTCCTCATTATCTAACAGCCGCATTGTGCTAACCATCTCCACTTAGGCTTCTGGGCTGCCTCCAGGCTCTTGGCTAGGCATCCTGCTACCACTCCCAGCCCTGGGGAGGGTGGATCTGACTTAGCTCCTCCCCACCAGGTGGAACCTGAGCCTCCAAGAGCAGCCTCTGGCGTTCAGAGGTCAAGTCCCAGGCCTAAACTGCGGCTAGACAAAGAAGGCTTTTGGTTCCTTTCCTGCCCTTTCGCCCATCCCCCAGGTCCGGGCTTGGTGGCGCCTGCTATGCGGGCACTCCAGGTCCACTCCCTTGGGGCAGAGGCCGTGGCTCCATCCCCTTCCCCCATGCTCTCTCTACCCCCCACCTACACTGGGCGCTCCTCCCAGAGGTGAGTCCCTCCCAGCCGG
Source organism: Saguinus oedipus (assembly GCA_031835075.1). Lineage (NCBI taxonomy): Eukaryota > Metazoa > Chordata > Mammalia > Primates > Cebidae > Saguinus > Saguinus oedipus. The sequence goes on along the minus strand of CM063177.1, from coordinate 31,691,339 downwards.
TCTCTCCTTCTGTCCTAGCCATCCGCAGACGTACCCTGTGCAAAGGAAGGAGCTAGGCCATCCGCCCTGGGCGTCATGATCCTCCTGCGGGCCTCTGAAGTGCGGCAGCTGCTCCACAATAAGTTCGTGGTCATCCTGGGGGACTCCGTACATAGGGCCGTGTACAAGGACCTGGTGCTTCTGCTGCAGAAGGACTGCCTGCTCACTCCCAAGCAGCTCAAAGTAAAGGGGGAGCTGAACTTCGAACGAGATGAGCTGCTGGTTGGAGGCCAGCGGGGCCCCATGCACAATGGCCTTGACTACCGTGAGGTCCGCGAGTTCCGCTCCGACCACCATCTGGTGCGTTTTTACTTCCTCACCCGCGTGTACTCCGAGTACTTGCAGACCATCTTGGAAGAGCTGCAGTCGGGCGAGCACGCCCCCGACCTGGTTATCATGAACTCCTGCCTCTGGGACGTCTCCAGATATGGTTCGGACTTCTGGTGGAGCTACCAGGAGAACCTGGAGAACCTGTTCCAGCGCCTGGGCCAGGTGCTGCCCGAATCTTGCCTCCTGGTGTGGAACACAGCCATGCCCGTGGGCGAGGTAGTCACTGGGCGTTTCCTTCCGCCCCAGCGGCAACGGACTGATTCCCTGAAAAGCACAGTGGTCGAAGCCAACTTCTACAGCGCCACCGAGGCACGAAAACATAACTTCGATGTATTGGACTTGCATTTCTACTTCCGCCACGCGAGGGAGAACCTGCACTGGGACGGGGTGCACTGGAACGGGCGGGTGCACCGCTGCCTCTCCCAACTGCTGCTGGCCCACGTGGCCGACGCCTGGGGTGTGGAGCTGCCCCAGCGCCGCCCGGTGAGCAAGTGGATTAAGAAGAAAAAACCTGGCCAGACAGTGAAAGGGCCGCCCCAGACCAACAGAAATCACCTGGCCTTCCCTAGGCCCCCACCTTTGCCTTCCCCTAGACGCCCCTCCCTGCTTGGGTTACCACCCCAGTGCTTGCCCCTGCCCCTGCCCCCGCTCCTGCCCTCACACCCTCCTCCTCTTGCTCCTCCCCCTCCTCCCCCTCCTCCCATTCCTTTTCACCAGGGAATGCCCCGGTTCCCCCTGGGTCCCCCAGATGTCTGTTTTTCCTCAGATCATACTTTCCAGTCGGATCAATTCTATTGCCATTCGGATGTCCCCTCATCAACCCATACAGGTTTCCCCTTCGAAGACAATTTTATGGTTGGTCCCCAGCTGCCTGTGCCCTGCTTCCCCACACCCTGTTGTCAGCAGCCTGCCCCTGTGGTCCATAGGGGTTTTTCCAGGTGTCGTCCCCGTGGCCCCTATGTGCCCTGGGGACAGCGACCTAGACCTTCAAAGAGAAGGACCCCAGCCCACCAGAGCCAAGCCCTCAATAGACGTACCTAGGCCTTATTTCCTCTTCATGAACATGGATTGGACGGATCTGACACTTCCTTTCCATTGCCTGGCCTGAACAGACTGACCTTGTTAACGTAAGCCTTGCGTCCATGCCTGGTCTTCTTTTTGTTTATTACTGTTACCAAGAAAGCCAGAGAAGAGCAGTCTGACTCATTCTTCTTGGCTGCAGGCTCTTCCCCACCTATTGGGGGTGACCCAGCATTATTCCTCCCTCCCCACTCCCTATTCTCTTTGCCTTTGTGTAAAAATAGAATTGAAATAAAGAAGTTGTTGCACAAAAGCAGTTGTGGGTTTTATGTGTGTCTATATTTAACAGATATCTCTCCATTAAACAATTAGTTCTTAATATGGTTTGGCTCTCTGTCCCCACCCAAATCTCACCTTGAGTTGTAATAATCCCCATGTGTCCAGGGAGGGACCAGGTGGAGGTAATTTAATAATGGAGGTGGTTTCCCCTATGCTGTTCTCACGGTAATGAGTGAGTCTCACGAGATCTGATGGGTTTTGTTTTGTCTCTTTTTTTGAGACGGTGTTTCACTCTTGTTGCTCAGGCTGGAGTGCAATGGCACGGTGTTGGCTCACTGAAACCTCTGCCTCCCAGGTTCAAGCGATTTTCCTGCCTCAGCCTCCAGAGTAGCTGAGGTTACAGGCATGCACCACCAAGCCTGACTATTTTTTTAGTTTTAATAGAGAGGGGTTTTCTCCACATTTGTCAGGCTGGTCTCAAACTTCCAACCTCAGGTGCCTGCCCAAAGCCCTGGGATTACAGGTGTGAGTCACTGTTTTATAAGTGTCTGACATTTCCCCTGCTTGCACTCATTCTCTCTCCTGCTGCCCTGTGAAGATGTGCCTTCCACCATGATTTGTTAAGACTCCTGGGGCCTCCCTAGCCATGTGGAACTGTGAGTCAATTAAACCTCCTTTTTTAAAATAAGTTACCCAGTCTCAGGTATTTCTTCATAGCAGCGTGAGAATGGAGTAATACAGCTCTGTAAGAGCAAGGACAATATTTGCTGAATGAATAGTTATGGCTGGAATCTACTTGATGAACTATTCAAAATAATTCATCCAAAATAATTCCTCTGAGGGCTTTCATAAAAGTGGATCTGATTTCTTACTAAGCATAAGAATTTTGGCTTTTTAGAATCAAATTTTGCCAGAGATTCTCAAAAAAAATCATTTAATTTTAGACCTGGGAAAACTAAAACTAAAAATATTTAATGAACATTTACGAAGAGACTGAGGCCAAGGGAGAAGAGTGATTTGTCCTAGGTGGCACAGAAAATAAATCCTCCATCAGTTTTTTCTGATTTATGCCAGTCTATAGTTTAAATTAACTTTAAAACCATGGGACTGATTTATACCATAGCAACATCAAACTAAGAAGAGAAGCCCACCAAACATGGTTTCTTACTATCAAAGTGATGATGAAAAACTCCTAAATCCCTGTAGCTCTGCAACCAGAAGACTACCATTTAAATGTGCAATGAATTATGTATGAAGCTAGAGTAGATGGCATGCTTATAACAATTATTCCTTGAATAGTCCTGATTGTGGACTTTAGAAAATTAGAGAAAAACAAACTACAATCAATGTGAATCGCAGTTATAAAATAAAATGGATTTGGACAAGACCGTACAGCGTATACATCTCTTCTGTGTCAACTCTGTGCATAGATGGCCATGGTCACTTCTCTGTTTTTAAGAATGTTAACATCACTAAGACTTTAAATGCTAGGCTTATTGTAACACTCGACTAGTGAAATGTTAATACTTAGATAAAATAGTCAAAATCAGATGTGACTAAAATTGCTCAACTAATAGGATTTTTCATTGAATTGATTTGACTAGTTTGTAGCTCCCCAATACCACCATCCCTAAATTTGACAAGAATTAGGAAATATTATCTTGCAAAAATGAGGTCCAGGAAGTCACAAGAAATTGATGAGATTATATATCTACAGAAGGAATACATAAGCAGCTTTTAATCCACCAAAAAAAAAAAGAGATTCTTAGAGAATGGGACTTTTATCTTACCTCTGTGTCTCAAGTTCTAGCACAATGCCTGGCACTTAGTAAGTACTGAATAGCACTTCTTGATGAATCAATGAGTGAATGAAGAGATGGCTTATAATTAAATATGTTACTGATGAGACTACAAGCCAAATCTCACCATAAATCGACATTTAATCTTTGTAACACATCTGAAGGATTAAGCTGAATCAACTACTCAACAGTTCTGTTTCTCTCAGATGGGTAGGAGTGCAGGGAGACTCCAACAGGGGACATCTTTTCCTTCACATGTGTATTAATTTCCTGTGGCTGCTGTTAAAAACACCACAAACTTGGTGACTTAAAATAACACACATTTATCTCCTAAAGTTCTGGAACACAGAAGTCCGAAATCTATCACTCCAAAATAAAACCTTTACTATGTCCTCAACTGTCTTACATGATCAAGCTCTACCTGCCCTGATAATGTTGTCTTCTGGAACTCTCTTTATTGCTCTTTATTCTTTCAACAACACAGGACTTCTTTCTGTTCATACAGCATGTGAAGCTCTTTTATAATTTGGGTCTTTGCACTTGCTATTTCCTTTACCACATTGTTTTATATCCCGTACTTCCTAGGTCTTTTAATTTCTCACTCATCTGTCCATTCTCACCTTGCAAGTTCCCTCCTAAGATGCCTTCCAGGACCATTCCATCTGAAAGTACTATGATCTGTCATAGCACTCTATTTTCTTTGTATGGCTTACCTCACTCTGCAATGGCTTCAGTAATTGCTTGTTAACCTCCCTACTAGAATGAAAGTTCCATGAGTCTTGTTTACTCTGGACTTCCCAAGGCCTACTGGCACAGTGCCTGGTAAAGACATTTTCAAGTATTTATGCTTTAGTTAAATGTTCAAGCACATAATTCACTCACATTCAGTACTCAACTAAGAATGAAATTTGTATTAAGATTGAGTACCATCAGCCTAAATAGCTACTGTGAAAAAATAAAAATTGGAGCAGCGTTTGATTACTTTTTCTTTAAAAATATCTGCAGAACATTCCCATAACTACCTAAATTATGCTGTGTGGCTAGCCTTCTTCCTCTCACCCCACCCTTCCACCCACTAGGAGTAAGACTCTGACAGCACCTTCAGTGGATGATTGCCTTTGATTTCATGTGTATCCTGGCCTTTCTCTTCCAGACTAGGGCTTTCTTCTTTGCCCATATTTGCTGTTTTCACCTTGCTCTTTAAATGAGGTAACCTAGCAATGCAATCAAGCTATCATCTGGTAAAAAGAACCAAAACTATTCAGGATTTGCGGGAGAAATTATTGCTCCACTGTTGAGGTTTAGAATGCAGGCTTCACTGGCCTATTTTCCATCCCAAGAAATGACAGGACTCAAAGGTTTATATACTTGATTCTTGTCTCAAGTTTCCTGGAAAAGTGAAATTAATGATTACATTGACATCATCGAAGCAAGATGTTTCTCACAAGATCTATACTAATATGTTATACCGAAGGCTTGATTTTAAAGCTGTCACAATATTTTCCATATGTACAAAGAAAGCAAGTTTTAGCATTTGAAAACAAACCAAACCTTCCATCCTGCAGTAGGATCAACAATAGCCCTTCACAGTCAGCTCTTGCTCTTGCTGCCAGGAGGCAACATTCATGGTTTAATCTGGAGTTGTACAAAGTGGCAGCCTGTCTCTTTGACAATTTTATGTTCACAACTTCTGCAAAGGTAAGTTGTTTCAAAAACTTGGATCATTAAGACACATGAGAGAAAGAAATTATCATTGTTTTAAACTATTGTGTATTTGTTTCCATAAACTCCAGAAATAGTATTCTCATTCTCATAACTCAAGGAAGAGCTCTACCACACAGGCTTAATTTTATAGATATACAGACAGTCTCTGACTCACGAAGTTTCAATTTACAATTCTTCAACTTTACAATGGTGGGAAAGAAATATGCATTCAGTAAAGAGCTGTCTAAAGGCCGAGTGTGGTGGCTCACATCTGTAATCCGGCACTTTGGCAGGCTTTAGCCCAGGTTGAGACCAGCTTGGTCAACATAGTGATACCCCATCTCTATACAAAATTTTTCTAAAAATTAGTCAGGCATGGTGGCAAGTTCCTGTAGTCCCAGCTACTCAGGAGGCTGAGATAGGAACTGAGGCTTGAGCCCAGGAGTTCGAAGCTGCAGTGAGCTGTGATCATACCACTGCACTCCAGGCTGGGTGACAGAGTGAGACCCTGTCTGAAAAAAACAGTCCAGTAGTTTCTCTCTATGCTGAGCAGCACAGCTGCAGCAGCTCCCCGTCAGCCACGCCATCATGAGGGTAACAGCTGATATATATTCTACAGTGTCCTGTGTTGCCAGATGCTTTTGCCCAATTATAGGCTAATACAAGTGTTCCAAGCGCATTTAAGGTAGGCTAGACTAAACTATGATGTTCAGAAGGTTGGGGGAATTAAATGCATGTTTGATTTACCATATTTTCAGCTTATGATGGGTCATAACCTCTTTGTAAGTTGAGGAACATTTGTAGTTTTTGTCACAAGACTTTACCCATTTAACTTTAAAGAAACATTTCCTGAAACATGTCCCTTTGACCCATAGGCTTTACTACATATGCATTCTATAGGCAAGGATGTTTGTAAAAAGATGCTTCCTATAATTGCTTCATGTGGAAATTCACAATGACCTTCAATAGATTAGAGGCTCTGAGAAGTTCTGCATGAAATAAGCTTGATTAAGTGTGTTTAATTTAGTATTCCCAAGATGTGTCTCACCCAGAACCATTTTCACATGTAGCATCTTTTATGTATGTATGTATTTATATATTTATTTATTATTTTTAGAGATAGTGTGATAGCCCAACTTGTGCTAGCCTAATTGACTCCATCTTAGCCTCTCCCTCCCCACCATTTCTCCCGACATGTCTCTCTCGTGTGCATAACTGGGTCATGCTGACCCTGTGCTTATTCTACCATATAACCATTATAACCACATCCTGCTTGGCAAGCACGTCTGCTATTGTGAATACTCCTTCTTGGACCCCTGCTTGGTGATTATATGGAAGTACCCCAGCCTGCCTGCAGTCACATCTCTCTAACCTGCTTATTCTGCTTCTGTAAAATTCCACTTCAGCGAGGCTCCCCCTTCCCTACCCTAATCAAGGTATAAAAAGAAATCAAGCCCCTTCCTCAGTGCTGAGAGATTTTTGAGTGTAAGCTGTCTCTCAGTCGTCGGCATTAAAGGACTCTCAATTGAAACTCAGAGTGTGGCGCTTTCTCTCTAACTTGCTCAGTTACAACAATAGGATCTCACTTTTTTGCCAGGCTAGAGAGCAGTGGCATAATTATAACTGCAGCCACCAACTCCTAGCTTGAGCAATCCTCCTGTCTTAGCCTCCCAAGTAACTGGGACTACAGGCACACACCTCCACTACCAGCTTTTTTTTGCTTAATTTTTCTAGAAACGGGTTCTCATGTTGGAAATAAGGACATTTTCCCACATAACTGCAGGAATAGTACCATATCTACCAAAATTGACATAACTTGCTGATTTTATCTGATACTCAGGCCCAGAAATGTTTTCTGCATCTATTCAAACTGGGATCCACTAAAGAATCACTCATTGCATTGGCTTTTAAGTCCCTAAAATCTCTTTTAAGCTAGAATAGAACCCAACACGTGGTGACTTTTTTTTTTCAAGACATTAACTTATTGAAAAGACTTGTCCTATAGAATATTCCACTTTCTTGGTTTGTCTTCTTCATGGTGTCATTTAAATTTTATTTTATCCCCTATATTTCTTATACAGTGAATGTTAAATCTTAAGTCCTGATTAGATTCAAGTGAAACATTTTTGCTAGGATATTTCATAGGTAAGATAGTGTACTTCATATTGCACTACAAGCAGAGACACATGAACAGTTTTCCCAGAATTAGATGCTAAATTTGATCACCAATAAAAAGAAAAACAGCCAGAAGCCTCCACTTAAAAGTTTTGTTTGTCCAGCTGCAACCAGCAAGCATCTTATGGGGTGACATATTGGTACCATATACATATTTCAATCCTTCGTCAATTTTTTTTTTTTTTTTTTTTTTTTTTTTTTTTTTTTTTTTTTTTTTGAGACAGAGTTTCGCTCTTGTTACCCAGGCTGGAGTGCAATGGCACGATCTCGGCTCACCAAAACCTCCACCTCCTGGGTTCAAGCAATTTTCCTGCCTCAGCCTCCCAAGTAGCTGGGGCTACAGGTGTGAGCCACCATGCCCAGCTAATTATTGTATTTTTAGTAGAGACGGGGTTTTACCACGTTGACCAGGATGGTCTCAATCTCTCTCTCTCTCTTTTTTTTTTTTTTTTTTGAGACGGAGTTTCGCTCTTGTTACCCAGGCTGGAGTGCAATGGCGTGATCTCGGCTCACCACAACCTCCGCCTCCTGGGTTCAGGCAATTCTCCTGCCTCAGCCTCCTGAGTAGCTGGGATTACAGATACACGCCACCGTGCCCAGCTGATTTTTTGTATTTTTAGTGGAGACGGGGTTTCACCATGTTGACCAGGATGGTCTCGATCTCTTGACCTTGTGATCCACCCGTCTCGGCTTCCCAAAGTGCCGGAATTACAGGCGGGAGCCACCACGCCCGGCCCGGTCTCAATTTCTTGACCTCGAGATCCACCTGCTTCGGCCTCCCAAAGTGCTGGGATTATAGACCCATCAATCTTAAAAAAAAAAAGTAGAAACAGGGTGTTGCCATATGACCCAGGCTAATCTTAAACTGGGCTCAAGTAATCCTCCCACCTTAACCTCTCGAGTAGCTGGAATTGTAGGCATGAGCTAACATATCTGACTTTCTAATCTTTCATGTAACTGTTTTAGCATCCATTGATCATTTTTGTTTGAAACAATGACTTCATTAGGGGTGGGAAAGTGATGATTTTTTCTCATTTTACCATTCCTTATACATTTCCTACCTGGCATTATCTTTTAAAGAGATTTTTGGCCAGGCTCAGTGGCTCATGTCTGTAATCCCAGCACTTTGGGAGGCCAAGGCAAACAGATCACTTGATGCCAGGAGTTCCAGACCAGCCTGGCCAATATGGCGAAACCCATCCAATATGGCATGGTGGTGGGCTTCTGTAATCCAGCTACTCAGGAGGCTGAGGCACGAAAATCGCTTGAACCTGGGAGGCGGGGGTTGCAGTGAGCAGAGATCATGCCACTGCACTGCAGCCTGGGTAGCAAGAGTGAGACTCTATCTTGAGAAAAAAAAAAAAGAGGTTTGTTTGTTTGTTTGTTTGTTTTGTTTTTTTTTTTTGTCAACTGGGGCTATTTGGTTACCCTGAGATTACACTTCTTACAGAAAGCCTGGCTACCATGAAGTATGCCAGTGGGTATAACTAGACTTATACCTCACACTTCCCCTCCCAATTAGTTGAGGCACTACTGACTATGACTCAAACATGGGAAAATAGACATGACACTCATCTGAAATGTGGTTTTATTTAGAAGCCGGTCTTTGAAACAGCCCAAGAGCCCCACTATCAACATGGGGAAATAAGCTCACAGCTGGACAGACAGCAAAGCTGCAGATCAGGTGGAAATGAATCTGCAGATAGAGGACAATTTGTCTTGGTTTCGAGGATGGAAAGGAGCCAAAGTTGGGAGTTAGGTATGGCGTTTGAAGAAGTTAAAGACAATCCATTCCGAATATATGCCAATTTGATACATTGATTATTTCAAGCTGAAGGCACTAGAGAAACTGTAATTGCAGAAAGAGCTGTCTGACCTGCCCTTTCCTACACAAAGCAAGCCATAAAAATTCCTTTGAGGAGGATGCCTTCCTCATAGTGCAGCAAGAAAATAACTCTTATCTCCAAAGACTAGGAATTGCTGCTGCAATGGAGCTGTACAAATAAACTCCATTTATTTGTACTCCCTCAAAGGGAAAGACCCTTTGAGCATAGCTGTGGAAGCAGCCAATGCTGATATAGTAACCTTGTTACGTTTAGCAAGAATGAATGAAGAGATGCGGGAATCAGAAGGACTGTATGGACAGCCAGGTGATGAAACTTACCAGGACATATTTCGTGATTTTTCCCAAATGGCGTCCAATAATCCAGAGAAACTAAATCGTTTCCAGCAAGATTCACAGAAATTCTGAATTTTTTAAAAAAGGGGAAAATATGGAATCTGGTGACCCCCCCCCCCCAATGTATACAGCTAAAAATTCACAAATCTTACTGTTTTAATTCTACTTAATTTTGGTAGATATTGAATGGCTTGGAAAAAAGGTACCCATTTATTGATAGATTTGTAAATTAAAACATAGTTATCTAGTAGTTGGGAGAGGAACCTAGTTTAGGACCTCTTTTATTTAAAAAATAATAATAAGCCTGTTTAAAGGGCTATTTTTATAGATAAAAGTTCAGTCTAGATTTTGGCCATCTCTACGTTACAGGATGCTAGGAGGTTAGACAAAAATGATTCTTTTGCCAATAGGTAGTAGCATTGATGTTTTTCTTCCCCATGTATCTTGCCCAGGATCATTCAGTCAAGCATGTCTTCATCAAGTGGGAGCCAACTGTCCTGCCTGCCTCAAGAATATGTCTTTTCTTTAGCTTCCCTGATGATTTTTGGTGGTTCAGAAATAGGTGTGTGTGTTTTTGTGTGTTTGGTAACCTAGCTATTATACACATACTGTATGATTTATTAGAACTAAAGAATGTGTTTTCCCCATCTGTTCCTAAGTGTGGTTATACTCCTTAGATGACAGGTTATTGTCCAGTACTTTAATATATGTATGTATAATGGCTGTACAGGTAGACCATAATTGAGTCCTTTAGAATTATTCTATTTTATGCAGCAAAAAGAAGCTTTTTTTTTTTTAATCACAAAATCCCAGTTCAAAATGTGTAGCTCTTCATTGTTGGGTTGATTTCCTAAAACCTTGACAAGTGTATTGATGTAATAAAACTGTTTTAAAGGTTAAAAAAAAAAAAAAGAAAGAAACTGAAGAAACCCTTATCTTCTGCTAGTTTACACACTCCCATAGGTCTCCTAATGACTCCCATTGAATTTGCTGCCCCTGGCTCATCTCTTCACAAATTTATGATTCTTTTTCTAAAACATAAAAAAGCTTTCTGCTTTGGCCATTTCTTCAGATCTTCACTCTTGTGAGGGTCCCAAGTACACCTGTAAAAATAATAAAACTGGGCTGGGCACAGTGGTTCACGCTTGTAATCCCAGCACTTTGGGAGGCGGAGGTGGATCACCTGAAGTCAGGAGTTCGTAACCAGCCTGGCCAACATGGTGAAATCCCCCTTCTCCACTAAAAAAAATACAAAAACATTAGCCGGGTGTGGTGGTGCATGCCTGTAGTCTCAACTACTTGGGAGGTTGAGGTGGGAGAATGGCTTGAACCCAGGAGGCAGAGATTGTAGTGAGCTGAGATTGTGCCATTGCACTCCAGCCTAGGTGACAGAGCAAGACTCCATCTCGAAAAAACAAAAACAAAAAAATGATAAATAATAATAATAAAACTTGTATGCTTTTCTTCTGTTAATCTGCCTTGTGTCAATTTGATTCCTAGATGCAGCTGAAGATCCCACTTAAGAACTAAGACAGGTAGAGGTGATCTTTAGCATCCCTATACATTATAAACCTAGCCCCTTGGGTCAGTTAGTAATGGCAAAAGGTAAAAACACTCCTTCACATGCTGAGTCACCTTCACTTTGAGATTGTATCTTTCCTAATCAACCAATAAATAAATGTTCACACATCAAAGTGAGGTTATTTACATATCTGTGTAAGTTGGCAAATGGTATACTAGTCTCTTATTTGTTTATTGGCAGGAATATATTTGTTAACTAAATAAAAAATGTCAATATTGTATGAGGAATTGCATAAAATTCATGGCTAGAGAAAAAATTTAATAAGAAAACCATCTTATAAGATTATTAAAGAAAATTGCTATAAACATGTATTTTTTTTTTCTTTTTAACATGGGAGTCTCGCTCTGTCACCCAGGCTGCAGTGCAGGGGTGCAATCTCAGCTCACTGCAACCTCCATCTCCCAAGTTCAAGCCATTCTCCTGCCTCAGCCTCCCAAGTAGCTGGAACTGTAGGCACGTGCCACCACACCTGGCTAATTTTTGTATTTTTAGTAGAGACAGGGTTTTGCCATGTTGGCCAGGCTGGTCTTGAACTCCTGACCTCAGGGGATCCACCCGCCTCAGCCTCCCAAATTGCTATGATTATAGGTGTCAGCCACCATGCTGGGCCTTATCAGAGGGTATTAAATTAAAAGTACTTTACTAAGTAATTCCTTAATACCAAGTTCTTAAACCATTCCACTGGAATACCTGTAATGGTGGAGATAAAACCCATATATGCAGGAGGTCTGCCTGCTGCAGCCCACTCCAAGGATTAAATTAATTTCAAGCCTCGTATAAAATATTAACTGAAATTCTCTGGTCACTGCATGCAGTATCCTTTGTTTTATAAATAATAATAATGCCCTTCAAAACATTGAATAAAATCAGTGCAAAACATTGAGCAAATGTAGTGGGATTTAGGGTCCTAATCAATAAAATAGTGGGATGATAGCATCTCTTATAGGATTATTATAGACAACTAAATTAACGTTTATAAAGCCCTGAGAATTATGACTGGCACAGAGTCACTAGCATAAAAATATTGTCCATCAGGTGCAATGACTCATGCTGTTAATCCCAGCACTTTGGGAGGCCCAGGTGGGAGGATTGCTTGAGGCCAGGAATACAGGACCAACCTGGGCAACACAGTGAAATCCCATCTCTACAAAATATTTTTTTTCTTCTTTTCTTCCTTTTTTTTTTTTTTTTTTTTAATTTGGGATCCCTTGAGTCCAAGAGTTCAGGGCCACAGTGAGCTATGATCATATCACTGCACTCCAGCATGGGCAACAGAGATTCGTTCAAAAATAAAAATATTTGTCAAATAAGATTGAAGATTGTTCCAAGTTCATCTTACTGTTATAGCTCCACCAAGTAATTGCCTCTCAGAGTATTAGTAATCCAGTTTATATGTGATTTCAATATTTAAGGACATAATTATGAATGGAGCAGAAGAGAGGGGAGATTGTGATTCTTTTTTTTTTGGGCTAAGTTAGAAAAGGGATTCGCCAGCTGTGGTGGCTCACGCCTGTAATCCCAGCACTTTGGGAGGCCAAGGTGGGCAGATCACTTGAGGTTGGGAGTTCAAAACCACCCTGATCAACATGAAGAAACCCCGTCTCTACTAAAAATACAAAATTAGCCAGGTGTGGTGCTGCATGCCTGTAATTCAGTTACTTGGGAGGCTGAGGCAGGAGAATCAGGTTGCTGTGAGCTGAGATCCCACCATTGCACTCCAGCCTGGGCAACAAGAGCGAAATGCTGTCTCAAAAAAAAAAAAAAGAAAGAAAAGAAAAGGAATCAAAGAATGGAGGGAAATGGCATGAAGCCCAGAGTGTTGGCAGAGGGCAGTCAGAGTGGTCAGGCTGGTTGGTGCAGTCTCTTAACACACGTTTCAGAACACTGACCACAGGCCCAGTGCCAGGCACTACAGACTGTAGAAACTATAAGCAGTTGCTGAGATGATGTGATGCAGTATTTCTTAGACCACTTCCATCAGAATCACTAAGATATTTGTTAAAAAAACAATACCAGGGCCGGGCGCGGTGGCTCAAGCCTGTAATCCCAGCACTTTGGGAGGCCGAGGCGGGTGGATCACGAGGTCAAGAGATAGAGACCAACCTGGTCAACATGGTGAAACCCGTCTCTACTAAAAATACAAAAAATTAGCTGGGCATGGTGGTGCGTGCCTGTAATCCCAGCTACTCAGGAGGCTGAGGCAGGAGAATTGCCTGAACCCGGGAGGCGGAGGTTGCGGTGAGCCGAGATTATGCCATTGCACTCCAGCCTGGGTAACAAGAGCGAAACTCCGTCTCAAAAAAAAACACAAAAAACAAAAAACAATACCAGTGCACAGACTCCACCCTAAAACCATTAAATCAGAATCCGAAATTCTGAGGACAAAAACCTAGAGATAAGTGTATCTAAAAGTTCTCCAGTATTTCTAATGTGCAACCAGAATTAAGCATCACTAATCTGACCCACCCTCCTCATTTGGTAGATGAGAAAGCTGAGGATTTAGAAATTAAATAACTTGCCTAAGATGGTAGAGCTCTCTTCAAACAGGTAACTGTTAGATAAACTGGATATGCTCTACTACAGTGTTTTTCAAAAATAATGCTCCATTAGTACACTGTAAAAATAAATTTAGTGTGTCCTGACCAGAATTTCTTTGGAACAGAATAAAATACATCAGAGTACAAATCAAATAGTGATGATACTATTCCATGGCACGTGTGTGTGTGTGTGTGTGTGTGTGTGTGTGTGTGTGTGTATTCTGTGACTAGAAGTAAAATATTATTATTATGGGTTGTTGTTAAGACAATTGAAAAGTTCTGCTCTGGAGTTTTCTTAAAATTTGAGTATCTAAGGTTAGAAAGTCGTATCTGCATATAGGGGTGATATAACTGCCTCTACTGTCTGGTATGTAGCCCACAGAGAGGGTATGGATGGTATCGAGGTTAAGATAATGGGCTTGAAGGTGCACACATCTTGGAGAAAATTGAGTCTATGCCCTTTATTGGTGATGGGAGCTTTTGCAAGAAGCTCAAATTCATTATGGCTCAGACACCTAAACTTTAAAAATGAAAATAAAAACACACACCTCACAGGATTGTTAATTTTAAATGCCATAGTATCTGTAAGGCACTTGGCATAATGTTTGGCACATAGTAAAGAGTCAATAAATACAAACAATTAAAAATGCATCTTTAGGCGGGCGCAGTGACTCATGCCTATAATCCCAGCCCTTTGAGAGGCTGAGGTAGGTGGATCACCTGAGGTCAGGAGTTCAAGACCAGCCTGACCATCATGGAGAAACCCTGTCTCTACTAAAAATACAAAATTAGCCAGGCCTGGTGGCTCATGCCTGTAATCCCAGCTACTCGGGAGTCTGAGGCAGGAGAATTGCTTGAAGCTGGGAGGCCGTAGTTTAGGTGAGCCGAGATCAAGCCGTTGCACTCGAGCCTGGGCAACAAGAACAAAACTCCATCTCAAAAAAAAAAAAAAAAAAAAAAAAATGCATCCATCGTCTATCATTACCTGACTCAGAGAGGCAAGGAACTAAAAAAACTGCCAGGATTAAAATAGTTTTTGGAAAAAATGTATATTCTTGAGACTAATGTTTATTTTAGAAAGACAAAAGTGAAATAACAGCTGAAATAATTGCTTTAATGGGCAACATATTTACAAGAAATTTTTTAAAATTTTCACAGAACCAGAAATTATGGTGCTACAAAAATACCTGCTTATCTTAGAGCCAAAACATTTCAGTTTTTTAAAAATGCCCTCATATTGCAGATACCTAAGTCAGGTATGCTGCTCCTGGGATTATGGCAGATGGGAGGCAGGACTAGATTACAGCTCCAGACAGAGAAGCATGTAGAGGCTTACATTGTGAAATGTAGCTCCAGATCGACTGCAAGAACAAACCAGCAATCGTGAGAGAACTCGAAGACCCTCTGAAGGAAGTGGACTGCTTCTGCAGGACCCAGGATATCCCCAAATACTATGAGTGCCCCAACTGCAGTACCACAGCTGCAGAAGTGGGAAAGGGAGACCTTCCTCTTCTGAACACGCACCCCCACTGGAGAAGCTGAAGGTCTGTTTGCAGGAAGATCTGTTTCAGACTTTACCTGAAGCTAAGTGAAGTTAGAGAGTTGAGTGAAAAACAGGGGTAGAGGAAGCAGCAGAAAGGCCTGGGGAGTTTGCTGGGTGACCAAGCCGCCCATTCCTGCCTGGCACCACAGGGATCCATTGGGAGGGTGGCCAGGGGAGCAGGGGGCAAAACTCCACAGGGAGAAGGAATTCTGTAGCCGAACTTTGTACCAAGTTGAACAGGCTGAAAAGCCTCCTGGCTGGAACTCAGGGGAGGGCGTGAATCGGTTGTGCAGACTTTACAGATGGGGGAAGAACTAAAGCCCTTTTCTTTGGCAGCTGGGAGGTGGATAGCCTCAGGCAAGTTTTCAAGCCCTCTGCCTGGGAACAGACTCAGGGCTGGTTGAGGGGACATGGTGCGAGTGAGACCACCATTCAGTTTACATGAGACCTGGATGGTTCAGCAGAGGCAGCCATAGTCCTGCTAGGTACACAACTCCAGTGACCTGGGATCTCACTCCCATCCCCCACAGCAGCTGCAGCAAGACTTGCCCAAGCAGAGTCTGAGGTCAGACATGCCTAGCCAAGACCCCACCTGATGCTCCTTTGCTATCTGCTCTGTTAGTAGAAGACAAATGGCATATAATCTTGGGAGTTCTAGGGCCCCATCCACTGTTGGTCCCTCTCTACACTACTACAGCTGATTTTCTCTGGAAAGTGCCACCTCCTAGCATGAGGCCAACCAGCACAAAAAGAGAGCATTAAACCACCAAAACTAAAGACCCTTAGGAAGTCCACTGCTGCTTCACCACCTCCACCAGAAAACGTGCTGGTATCCACAGCTGAGAGACCCATAGATGGCTCACATCACAGGACTCTGTTCAGACAACCTCCAGTACCATCCCAAAGCTGGATAGATTTGCTGGGTGGCTAGACCTAGGAAACAGACAATAACAACTGAAGTTCAGCTTACAAGAACCACAGCCATAGGAAAAGGGGGAGATCACTACATCAAGGAACAAACCAATCTGAACAACAGCCTTCAGCCCTAAACCTTCCTTCTGACAGAGCCTACCCAAATGAGAAGGAACCAGAAAACCAGTTCTTATAATATGACAAAACAAGGCTCTTCAACACCCCCCAAAAAAACCACACTAGTTCATCAGCAATGGATCCAAACCAAGGAGAAATCCCTGATTTACCTGAAAAAGAATTCAGGAGGTTAATTAAGCTAATCAGGGTGAGACCAGAGAAAGGTGAAGCCCAATGCAAGGAAATCCAAAAAAAATGATACAAGAAATGAAGGGAGAAATATTCAAGGAAACAGATAGCTTAAAGAAAAAACAATAAAAAGTTCAGGAAACTTTGGACACACTTTTAGAAATGTGAAATGCTCTAGAAAATCTCAGCAATAGACTTGAACAAGTAAAAGAAAGAAATTCAGAGCTCAAAGACAAGGTCTTCAAATTAAACCAATCCAACAACGACAAAGAAAAAAAAATAAGAAAATATGAACAAAGCCTCCTCAAAGAAGTTTGGGATTATGTTAAATGACCAAACCTAATAATAATTGAGGAAGAAGAGAATTCTAAAAGCTTGGAAAACATATTAGGGGGAATAATTGCGGAAAACTTCCCCAGCCTTGCTAGAGTCCTAGACATCCAAATACAAAGAACACTTTGGAAATTCATCACAGAAAGATTTTTACCTAGGCACATTGTCATCAGGTTATCCAAAGGTAAGATGAAGGAAATAATTTTAAGAGCTGTGAGACAGAAGCACCAGGTAACCTGTAAAGGAAAACCTAACAGATTAACACCAGATTTCTCAGAAGAAACTCTACAAGTTAGAAAGGATTGGAGCCCTGTCTTCAGCCTCCTTAAACAAAACAATTATCAGCCAAGAACTTTGTATCCAGCGAAACTAAGCATCATATATGAAGGAAAGATACAGTCATTTTCAGACAAAAAAGTGCTGAGAGAATTCACCATCACCAAGCCACTACTACAAGAACCTTTAAAAAGAGCTTTAACTCTTGAAACAAATCCTGGAAACACATCAAGAGAGAAGCTCTTTAAAGCACAAATCACACAGGACCTATAAAACAAAAATGTAAGTTAAAAAGCAAAAACAAAAAAAATGAAGTATACAGGCAACAAAGACCATGATGAATACAAAGGTACCTTACATTTCAATACTGACATTCAGTGTAAATGGCTTAAATTCTCCACTTAAAAGATACAGAACCTCAGAATGGACAAGAACTTACCAACCATCTGGTGCCTTCAGGAGACTCACCTAACACATAAGAATTCACATAAACTTAAAGTAAAGGAGTGGAAAAAGGCATTTCATACAAATGGACACCAAAAGTGAGCAGGGGTTGCTATTCTTATATCAGACAAAACAAACTAAAGCAACAGCAGTTAAAAGAGACAAAGAGGGACATTCTATAATGGTAAAAGGCCTTGTCCAACAGGAAAATATCACAATCCTAAACACAAATGTACCTAACACTGGAGCTTCCAAATTTATAAAACAATTACTTCTAGACCTAAGAAATGAGGTAGATAGCAACACAATTAATAATAGGGGACTTCTGTACTCCACTGACAGCACTAGACAGGCCATCAAGAGAGGAAGGCAACAAAGAAACAATAGATTTAAACTATACCTTGTAACAGATGGACTTAACAGATATATACAGTACATTTCATCCAACAACTGTAGAATACGCATTCTATCCAACAGAGCATGGAACTTACTTCGAGATAGACTATATGATAGGCCATAAAATGAGCCTTAATAAATTTAAGAAAATTGAAATTATATCAAGCATTTTCTCAAACCATGGTGGAATAAAACTGGAAATCAACTCCAAAAGGAACCTTCCAAACCATGCAAATACATGAAAATTAAATAACCTGTTCCTGAATGAGCAGTGGGTCAAAAACAAAATCAAGATGGAAATTTAAAAATTATTTGAACTGAATGACAAAAATGGTGTAACCTATCAAAACCTGTGGGATACAGCAAAAGTGTTGCGAAAAGGAAAGTTTAGAGTCCTAAACACCTAAATCAAAAACTTTGAAAGAGCACAATCTAAGGTCACACCTCATGAAACTAGAAAAACAGGACAAACCAAATAAAAACCCAGAAGGAGAAAGGAAATAAACAAGATCAGAGCAGAACTAAATGAAATTGAAACAAACAAACAAACAAAATACAAAAGATAAATGAGACAAAAAGCTGATTATTTGAAAAGATAAATAAAATTGATAGACCATTGGCAAGATTAAGCAAGAATAGAAGAGAGAAAATCCAAATAACCTCACTAAGAAATGATACAGGAGGTATTGCAACTGATACCACTGAAATGCAAAAGATCATTCAAGACTACTATGAACACCTTTACACACATAAACTAGAAAACCTAGAAGAGATGTATAAATTCCTGGAAAAATACAACCCTCATAGCTTAAATCAGGAAGATTTAGATACCCTTAACAGACTGATAACAAGCAGTGAGATTGAAATGGTAATTTTAAAATTACCAACAACAAAAAAAGTCCAAGACCAGATGGATTCACTGCAGAATTCTATCAGATATTCAAAGAAGAATTGATATCAATCCTTTTGACATTATTCCGCAAGATAGGAAAGAAGGAACCCTCCCTAATTCATTTTATTAACCCAACATCACCCTAATACCAAAACGAGGAAAGGGCATAACCAAAAAAGAAAACTACATACCAATATTCTTGATGAATATAGATGCTAAAATCCTTAACAAAATACTAGCTAACCAAATCCAACAACATATGAAAAACAAAATCCACCGTGATCAAGTGGGTTTCATGCCAAGGATACAGGGATGGTTTAACATCACCTTTTTTTTTGGCTTTGAGACAGAGTCTTGCTCTGTCACCTGGGCTGGGGTGCAGTGGCATGATCATGGTTCACTGCAACCTCTGCCTCCTGGGTTCAAGCTTCTTATGCCTCAGACTTCCTAGTAGCTGGGATTACAGTTGTGTGCCACCACACTCAGCTAATTTTTGTATTTTTAGTAGAGATGGGGTTTCGCCATGTTGGTCAGGCTGGTCTTGAACTCCTGACCTCAGGTGATCTGCTTGCCTCAGCCTCTCAAAGTGCCGGATTACATGTATGAGCCACTGTGCCCAGCCCCATCATCCCTTTATGATTAAAACTCTTAGGAAAATTGGCATACAAGGAACATACCTCAATGTAATAAAAGCTATCTATGACAAACCCACAGTCAACATAATACTGAATGGGGAAAAGTTGAAAGCATTCCCTCTGAAATCGGGAACAAGACAAGGATGCCCACTCTCATCACTCCTCTTCATCATAGTCCTGGAAATCTTAGCCAGAGCAATCAGACAAAAGAAAGAAATAAAGGGATCCCGATCGGTACAGAGGAAGTCAAACTGTCACTGTTTGCTGACGATATGATCGTTTACCTTGAAAACCCTAAGGACTCGTCCAGAAAGCACCTAGAACTGATAAAAGAATTCAGCAGTTTCCAGATACAAGATTAATGTACACAAATCAGTAGCTCTTCTATACACCAACAGCAACCAAATGGAGAATCAAATAAAGAACTCAACCCCTTTTACAACAGCTGCAAAAAAAAAAAAAAAAAACTTAAGAATATACATAACAAAGGAGCCAAAAGTCCTCTACAAGGAAAACTGCAAAACACTGCTGAAAGAAATCATAGATGACACCAACAAATTGCAACACATCCCATGCTCATGGATGGGTAGAATCAACATTGTGAAAATGACCATACTGCCAAAAAACAATCTATAAATTCAGGGCAATCTTCATCAAAATACCACTGTTATTCTTCACACAATTAGAAAAAAAATTCTAAAATTTGTATGGAACCAAAAATCTTGCATAACCAAAGCACGACTAAGCAAAAAGAACAAATCTGGAGTCATGACACTACCTGATTTCAAACCATACTCTAAGGCCATAGTCACCAAAACAGCATGGTACTGGTATAAAAATGGGCACATAGACCAATGGAACAGAATAGAGAATCCAGAAATAAACCGAAATACTTATAGCCAACTGATCTTTGACAAAGCAAACAAAAACATAAAATGGGGAAAGGACACCCTGTTCTATAAATGGTGCTGGGATAACTGGCTGGCCACTTGTAGGAGAATGTAACTGGATTATCATGTCTCACCTTATAAAAAAAATCAATTTGAGATGGATTAAGGAATTAAACCTAAGACTTGAAACTATAGGGCAGGGCATAGTGGCTCACACTGTAATTAATCCCAGCACTTTGGGAGACTGAGACCAGCGGATCACAGACCATCCTGGATAACTAACATAGTGAAACTTTGTCTCTATTAGAAAAAAAAAAAATAGCCAGGTGTGGTGGCACGTGCCTGTAGTCCCAGCTATTCAGAAGCTGAGGCAGGAGAATAGCTTAAATCTAGGCGGCGGAGGTTGCAGTGAGCTGAGATTGTGCCATTGCACTCCAGCCTAGATGACAAGAGCAAGACTCTGTCTCAAAACAAAACAAAACAAAGAAACCTGAAACTATAAAAATTCTAGAAGATAACACTGGAAAAACCCTTCTAGACATTGGCTTAGACAATGATTTCATAACCAAGAACCCAAAAGCAAATGCAATAAAAATAAAGATAAATAGCTAGGACCTAATTAAATTAAAGAGCTTTTGCATGGCAAAAGGAACAGTCAGCAGAATAAACAGACAACTCACAGAGTGGGAGAAAATCTTCACAATCTATACATCTGACAAAGGACTAATTTCCAGAATGTACAAGGAAGGATGCAGTGAACAGGGAACACTTCTACACTGCTGGTGGGAATGTAAACTAGTACAGCCACTATGGAGAACAGTGTAAAATTCCTTAAATAACTAAAAGTAGAACTACCATTTGATCCAGCTACCCCTCTACTGGGTATCTACCCAGAGGAAAAAAAAAGTCATTATTCGAAAAAGATACTTGCACCCACATGTTTACAGCAGCACAATTCACAATTGCAAAATGTGGAACCAACACAAATGCCCATCAATCAATGAGTGCATAAAAAAACTGTGATTTTATATATATATATATATATATATATATATATATATATATATATATATATATATATAATGGATGGAGCCAAAAAAGAAATGAATTAACAGCATTTGCAGTGACCTAGATGAGATTGGAGACTATTCTAAGTGAAGTAACTCAGGAATGGAAAACCAAATATCATATGTTCTTATTGACATGTGGGAATTAAGCTATGAGGACTCAGAGGCATAAGAATGATACAGTGGACTCTGGAGACTTGTGGGGAAGAATGGGAGGGGGACAGGGATAAAAGACTACAAATATGGTACAGTGTATGCTGCTTGGATGATAGGTGCATCAAAATCTCACAAATCACCACTTAAGAATGTACTCATGTAACCAAATACTACCTGTACCCCAATAACTTATGAAAAAAAAATTTTTTAAATCTAAACCTAGAAAAGGAAAAAAAATAATAATAAAAAAGAGAAAGGTGAAAAAAAAATCAGGTATGCCATTAGTCATTTGATGTTGTCGCTTGTTTAGTTTCTTTTGAGAAAGAAAGATGTTTAACATCAGCATAAAAAAATGCTTCACATTCATTTTTGACGGCTGGATCTCAAACAAAATGAAAACTTACACCCAAGAACTCCTTCCTGTTTCTCATGTTCCTCAGTTCCTCTTTTTGCTCAGATCCTGTGCATGTCCATGGAGTGTTTCTGATCCAGCTCCCCACTTTTAATATGAAACTCTTCAGCAAGGAATAAACTCCCCCTATTCAATCATTGTTCCATCTCAGTTTTATGAACAGACAGGTGCACAAGCTGGTCCCAAATAATGATGTGCCTGGTATGCTTAACATTTGTGTGGCAGCTGGGGAATACCTTAGGGTTTTTTTCCTCCAATTCTTTCCTGTGAAGGTGTATGCTCATTCTAGAATGTCATTTGCATATACACATACACTTACATACATGCACACATATACATGTACACATGCATACATCCGTATATATACACATGAACACATATAAAGGACTCAGATTATATGTTAAGTTTATAGGACATAATGTATTAGGCTCAGCATTATAGAAGATTTAGAGATGAATCAAACACAAGACTTATAGTCAAGGAGCTTAAATCTGATAGAGAAGATACAGCATGTTCACAAATAACTCTAATCCAGGAGAAAATGTAGTAATTGCCAGGACAAAGAGACAGCTCCAGCACTACAGGAGTTTCCAAGGAGGGAGAGATTGCACGCATGCTTCTGATAGATGCAGGAACAGTGGAAACAGCGGCAGAGGAGGCATCTGTGCTGCATCCTGAAAGATGGACTGAATTAACCTCTGCTGACATGAGGAGGTGGGATATCCTAATGAGGGAGGGCACACACAAGGATCCAGAAGTAGGTAGAAAGGAGTGTGTAGGGACCACTGAAGACATTACTTGGGCCAGAGCAAGGGGCCTGTGGAGGGGAGTAAAGGTCAGTTCATTTGGGGAAAGAGAGTATGTATTAGTTTTTTTGGTTGCTACAACAAATTGCTGGCTGGGCACGGTGGCTCATGTCTGTAATCCTAACACTTTGGGAGGCCAAGGCAGGCAGATTTCTTGAGCCCAGGGGTTTTAGATCAGCTTTGGCAACATAGGAAAACCCCATCTCTAAAAAATTTTTTAAAAATTATGTGGGCATTGTGGTACACACTTGTGGTCCCAGCTACTTGAGAGGCTGAGGCTGGAGGGTCACTTGGACCTGGGAGGTTGAGGCTGCAGTGAGCTATGATGTGCCGCTGCACTCCAGCCTGGATGACAGAGCAAGATCACCATCTCAAAAAAACAACAAAAAATGCCAGACACACTGACTCACACCTGTAATCCTAGCACTTTGGGAGGCGAAGATGGGTGGATCACTTGAAGTCAGGAGGTGGAGACCAGCCTAACCAACATGGTGAAACCCCATCTCTACTGAAAATGCAAAAAGTTAGCTGGGCATGGTGGCGGACGCCTGTAATCCCAGCTACTTGGGAGGCTGAGGCAGGAGAATGCTTGAACGTGGGAGGCAGAGGTTGCAGTGAGCCAAGATCACACCATTGCACTTCAGCCTGGACAACAAGAGTGAAACTCCATCTCAAAAATAATTAATTAAATTTAAAAAAAACCCAAATCACCAGAAAGTGAGTGGCTTAAGACAACACAAATTTATTATTTTACAGTTCTGGAGGTCGGAACTCTAAGGACCTCCCTAAGCTAAAACCAAGGCATTAGCAGAGCTGTGTTACTTTCTGCAGGCCCTAGAGGAGAATCCATTTTCCTGCCTTTTCCAGGTGGAAGCTGTAACATTCCTTGGCTTTTAACTCCCTTTCATTTTCTTTTCTTTCTTTTTTTTTTTTTTTTTTTTTTTTTTGAGACGGAGTTTTGCTCTTGTTATGCAGGCTGGAGTGCAATGGCGCGATCTCAGCTCACCACAACCTCTGCCTCCTGGGTTCAGGCAATTCTCCTGCCTCAGCCTCCTGCTACCAAAATTTTTGGTTCCAATCTTAAATTGGAACCAAAAATGGAAAGGTCCTGAATGTCAGAATTGTCATCTACATTCTTCATGCCAGGGCAGAAAACCCAATGTCTATTTTCAGATTAAAGGTGGTTTCAGTTCAAATATTTTCTTGCTTTTAGCTAGAATTACAGCAATTCAGTATAGTAGCCCAGATTGTCTCATACTGATTGGGTGTTCTGCTTGACAGTTCTAGATGACTTGATTAATAAAACATGGGGAGATAAATTAAATATTGATAAATGCAGTTTGGTGCCTTCATCTTTTCAAAACACAGGGCCTTTTGGGAGGGGAAACCGTAAACAGGGATCTCAGTGGGGAAAGATTGGGAACCTTAAAAAAAAAAATGGCCTTTGATCATTCCAATTAGTCCTACTTGTATATATGGCATTTTTCTCTATTACTGATAGATCTCTAGGGTTGGAGTATGAAAGATTTGAAAAATACTTTTTTTTTTTTTAAAGACGGGATTTCACCATGTTGGTCAGGCTGATCTTGAACTCCCGACCTCAGGTGATCCACCTGCCTTGGCCTCCAAAGTGCTTGGATTACAGGTGTGAGCCACTGCACCTAGCCAGATTTGAAAAATACTTTTTAAAACTCATCTGTCTAATACGTTTTATCTTGCAACTTGCTTTTGGTTTAAGAATTCATTCCTTAACATCTGTGTCTTAAAAACTATCTTGTCTGCTGTCTTTATGAATGATGAATTAGGATATTGGGAGAACAAAATACCTTCTTTTTAAAGCACAGCATCTCAAATGAAATGCCCAGGATTCATAGTGTGTAGATAACAACAAAACCTGACTTAAAGCTGTGAAACAGGAAAGGGGATGAAACATTTGATAAGGCAGGAAGTACAAATAAGATAACAGAAAATCCATCTGGACCTGGGCACTGAGCTGTTCAGATGGCCTTTATTTATTTGCTTATCCAATTGGAAAGTTCTCCCTTTAAAATACTATTTAAATTAAAATGTTCTACTATGAACTACTGGAGCGTAAGTTCACCCAGCTCTTAATCACACCCAACACAGATAGATACCTTTCCGTTTTTAGGTGTTTGTGTGGAATATATTTTTCTCAGATTCCTAGTGCTTACATTTCTGTTTTAAATAAAGAAAAGGTGAAAAGGCAGAACAAACTAGTTATATGGAGAGAAAAATTTAGGTACAGAGAGAAGTGTCATTTGAACTCTTCTCTGTACTCTGATCTGTGCTGCAGTTTTCAACACATTGCAGCTAACACTTACTAAGCACTGACTCTGTCAGGCATTGTGTGGAATTGATAATCCTCACAGTCACTCTATGAGCTGTGCGCTATTATGAGACTTATTTCTGATGGAGAAACTGAGGCTTAGAGAGGCTAATTCACTTGCAAGTAGCTGGGATTACAAGTGTGCATCACCATGCCCAGCTAATTTTTGAATTATTGGTAGATACGGGCTTTTGCCATGTTGGCCAGGCTGATCTCGAACCCCTGACCTCAGGTAATCCACCCACCTTGGCCTCCCAAAGTGCTGGGATTACAGGCCTGAGCCACCATGCCCAACCATGACAGATTTTTAATTAATTAATGGGTTCTAAAAAAAATAATGGTACTTTGGGCCTGGCATGGTGGCTCACACCTGTAATCCCAGCACTTTGGGAGGCTGAGGCGGGCAGATCACAAGGTCAGGAGTTTGAGACCAGCCTGGCCAACATGGTGAAATCCTGCTTCTACAAAAAAAATACAAAAATTAGCTGGGCATGGTGGCAGAAGCCTGTAATCCCAGGTACTCAGGAGGCGGAGGCAGGAGGTTGCAGTGAGCCGAGATTGTGTCACTGCACTCCAGCCATGGCAACAGAGTGAGAGTGAGATTCCTTCTAAAAAAATATTAATAGTAATTTGTAAGGCTGTGGCAGGAGAATCACTTGAGCCTGTGAGGTGGAGGTTGTGGTGAGCCGAGATGCGCCACTGCACTCCAGTCTGGGTGACGGAGTGAGAGACCCTATCTCAAAAAAAAAAAAAAAATTAATGGTAGTGATAACAGATTTTTACGTGAGATAGAAAGAAACCCTAAATCTTTTTCTGTAGCCCCGGACCAAGAGAGTACTACTCAGAAACAATGGACAAATTCATGCAAACTTCTAGAGAGGTTATTGTCACTGCTCAGCTCTTCTTGCTTTAATTTTTAGTTGATTTCTCTATCGCATTCCCCAAATGGCTTTTCAGAATCTTACCTATTTTTTTCACCCCTTTATATCTCTTCTAAAGATGTGTAACATACAAAAGCAATGCAAACTTTCTCATTTTCTATTCTCTATCCTTCAAAAAGTCTCTGAGACATTTTTTTTTTTTTCATGTATCTACTCACTCACTCAACAAATGTTTGTTGAATACTTAGTTGTTGCCAGGACTGGACTGGGTGCTGACTGAGGATATGACAGTGAAAAGACAGACTCAGCTCCTTTTCTCTGGAGTCCTGGAGGCCATTAGAACATGTCATGGAGTTCTCGCCATCCTGTCATTCTTTTCTCTCTTTCTTTCAAAGACTAGTGGCTCCCACCTTCCCTTGGAACTTGCAAACATCAGTCTAGCTAAGCAAAAAAGAAGAACAAAACTGTTAAATTTTATGACTTTGGGCAAGTTAAGAACCCTGCTTCAACCTATGCCCTGATCTGCAGGGAATCATGACACCTAACTCATAGTGCTGTAGGAAGATGAGAGATAAATGTAGTACAAAGCTGAGTAAAGCTCCTGGCATTTGGTAGCCATTAGACAAATAGTAGCTGTATTATCATTATCACACCATCACTTTTCCCCACTCTCACAGATAGCTTTAATGTTTCTTTCTCAGTTGTTCTTATCCTCCTTACCATAAGCATGAGGCTATATCACACAATCCTGCCCAAAACATCTTGGAGTCACACAGGAACCTTTCTCCTTAGCTCCCAGGTAACCCCAACTTACATCCAAAGAAAGGTGTTTCCTGCCTGAACCATCATCACAATCACACCTTTTCTCATCTCTATTTCTCTCTTGAATGCATTTTTCTGTGTCTTTCATTCAAAGGAGGAGATTCTGATGACCAAGGTATACACACAGGAACTCTGGGGGCCCATGGACCACAAAGAAGGAAACCATTCTATATCTGGCTCTCACTGTACTCGTGATCATATTTGGCCCTTTGTGGTTACACAGGGTATAATGATCTGCACATAAAATACAGGGCTTTTAACTTTCTTTTTTCTTTGGTTTTGTTTTGTTTGGTTTGGCTTCAGAATCAGGGTCTCCCTCTGTTGCTCAAACTGGAGTGCAATGGTGCGTTCCTAGTTCACTGCAGCCTTGAACTCCTGAGCTCAAGCAACCCTTCTGCCTCAGCCTCCTGAGTAGCTAGGACTACACACTAGCACACTCTGCTGACTTTATTTTGAAGAGATGAGGCTACTTGCTATGCTGCCTAGGCTGGTCTGGAACTCCTGGCCTCAAGCCATCTCCCACCTCCACTTCCCAGAGTTCTGGGATCACAAGTGTGAGCCCCTGCTCCTAGCTGAACTTTCAAAAAAGTCTCTCCTTCTTTCCTTCCTTCCTTCCTTCTTTCCTTCCTCCCCTCCTCCCTTCCTCCCTTCCTTCTTTTCTTGAGATGGGCTCTCACTTTGTTGCCCAGGCTAGAGTGCACTGGCACAATTACAGCTCACTCAAGCTTCAACTTCCCAGGCTCAAGAAATCCTCCCACCTCAGCCTCCCAATTGAATAGCTGAGACTGCAGGTGTGTGCTGCCACAACCAGCTAATAAGAAAATGTTTCCACCTGTTTTTTTATCTTTCACTCATTCCTTGCCAGGAGATCATAGAACTGCTCTTACTAATGCCACTCAGGGGTGAGGAATATCAGTCCTGGAGAGGTTAAACAACTTGCCTAAGAACAGGGAGGATACTAGTAGTAGAAGGAGTTACTCCATTCTTTATGGAATCATTATTAACCAAAAGAAAATTCATCTTCTTTAATTATGTCACATAATAAGGAGTTTGTTGCCCATAGATAAGAGGGAGAAAGGTGGTAAACATAAGAGGACAGAGATTAAAAAGGGTAGAAGAAAAACTAGTGTTCTAGAAATAAGAGGAAAAGAGCTAAATTGGCATTTTTTAAGGAAATGGACTTAGACTGCTGCACCAAATGTGGTTGTCTTCTTTAAGAGAGCAATGTGATCTGCCTGGAAATTCTCTAAAACTTCATTCATTCCTTTGCCATTGCTTGCCCCATATTGGGTGCCTGGCACTGGTGCTCCACAAGGATATAATAAGGAAGAAAGAGTCCACCACATGCTTAGTGGTTCCCTATCACTGAAATTTCATTATAAATGCAAGTGGCTCTAAGTCAGCCTGTAGTGCTTCTGTGTAGAAGAATTATAAATGACCTCATTTTATCACCAAGTCAGTCATGCTGGGGGCTGAAGTATATCCTCTGCAGCAGAGTCCTAATCTGTTTCTCAGTTTGACTACTTCTTGTCCCGGAATTCTGACCCCATTGTAGTATTCAAATATAGCTGAAGAAATATGTGCTTTTTTTGTTGTTTTTGTTTTAAGATGGAGTTTCGGCCTTGTTGCCCAGGCTGGAGTGCAATGGCACGATCTTGACTCACACCGCAACCTTCACCTTCCATGTTCTAGCAATTCTCGTGCCTCAGCCTCCCAAGTAGCTGGGATTACATGTCCCACCATGCCCGGCTAATTTTGTATTTTCAGCAGAGACAGGGTTTCTCCGTGTTGGTCAGGCTGGTCTTCAACTCCTGACCTCAGGTGATCTGCCTGCCTCAGCCTCTCAAAGTGCTGGGATTACAGGCGTAAGCCACTGTGCCTGGCCAAAAATATGCTCTTTTATGAGGCATTCTTATCTAATTTTATTCCAATAACTCAAGTTTTCTCCACTACATTTATGGGAATTAGTCAAAGAGAATAGAGAATGGATAAAAATAGTGTCTAGAAGGCAGGACTCTTTATCTTGGGCTCAACCTTTAAAATATATGTTGATGGCCAGGTGCAGTGACTCACATCTATAATCCTAGCACTTTAGGAGGCCGAGGCGGGTGGATCACCTGAGGTCAGGAGTTCAAGACCAGCCTGGCTAACATGGTGAAACCCGTTTCTACTAAAAATACAAAAAACTAGCCAGGTATGGTGGTGCACTCCTGTAATCCCAGCTACTCGGGAGGTTGAGGCAGGAGAATGGCTTGAACCCCGAAGGCAGAGGTTGCAGTGAGCCGAGATCGTGCCATTGCACTCCAGCTTGGGCAACAAGAGCAGAACTCCGTCTCAAAAAATAAAAACCCACCATATATCTATATATATCTATATATCTATATATGTATACACACACACACACACACACACACACACACACAAGGTCATAGCTGACTGAGACTTAGATGCTTATGGAGAGTGAAGTGTAGGGATAATCCTTCCCTGGTATATACGTTGAACCCCTGATTTATATAGAATCTAAGGAACTTCTAGGGGAAAAAAAATCTGAACCACATACATCTGAGGGGACTAGACATGTATACATGTGTTGAAATCATGCCAGGTGGTTTCAAAGCAGCCAAATTACAGGAATAATGATGGGGATGACATGGAAGAATTCTGTATGAGTGAGGAAGGTCTTGCCTTGGGAGCTAGGGCTGATGGTGGTTCTAGGAATTACAAGGAAACATACTGGAAGTCAACCTAACTGACACTGAAGTATAGCAGGCCTTAACTTCCAACAGCACAATCATAGGGTAAGGCTCCAACTGCACGAGCAGACATTAATTTTGGCCAAAGCATCTGGCCATTGAGAATAATATTCTAGCTCAAGGCACCACTGTAGTCCTGTTAGGTGAGAGACCGTTCAGTTGGGACGTAAGCAATAAGCAGTGCTGATCCATGGACACATGTGGATTCAACTGGCGAGTCCCAGAAATTGCTGAGGAGGGAAGCATTGTCTAATCAGTTCAGTCCAGACCCCCTAACTTTAGGCCTTCTCTGTTACTGTAGCATATTTTAAAAATCATAAATCTAGTTCCAAAAGAATTGATGAATAATGTTAAAGTCTCTGAAGGAGGAAGCCTCAATAAATGGCACTCCTCTTGCTCACTTGCATCTTGAACAAATTGAAGAAACAAAACAAAGGTAGAGCAAATGCAGATCACCTTTGTTATAGGCAGAGGCCAGGCTGGAAGACTACATATTAGGTCTGGTGGCCAAGTGGGCTAAAATTAGACAGACTTGCCCATAGTCAGGCATTTGCTAGGCTAGAGCAGGCCTGCCCAGGCAAGACTTGCAATACAGAGAGACAATGTGCATTCTTGGATTGCCCACTTCGAACAGGAAGCAGCAAAGCTGACCCAACACGCTCAGTGATTCTTCCAAAATTACCATCCAGTTACTCACTCCAGCGCCCTAGGGGTGGGATGAATAAAAAGGCAAATGGAAACAAGACGAGTTTAGAGAAATCCCTCCTTATAGAAATCAGGAAGGGAAAAAAGGTACCTCTCTTCTGTATTGATCAGGGTCCCACCAGGGTTATTAAGTAGAAGGTATTAAATATGGAGAATTAATTATAATTATAAAGGTGTTAAAGCAGCTAAGATAGTCACTAGATGAGGCATACCAAAGATTAGCAAGTGGGAAGCCACCATCCACCCATAAGACTGGAAAGACAAGGAAAAAGCTGGGGGTCCCTTGATGGATATTAGCATTATAACAGGTCTATTCAGGCAAGAGCCACAGAAGAGGGCAGCTACTGCCAGATATGCCTCCCATGGCAGAAAAAGAGGACAAGAAATGCCTTGACTTCCCCTTTCATCCCAAACTCCAGTCTCCAACAGAACCTCTTGCTGGTGAAGCGAGACTAAAACAGGTTGTCAAGAGAGCCTGGGTATCATAGATTGCAACAGTCAGACATGCAGAGCAGACACAAAGGATGGATCTGGAGGCAAACAGTCAAATAACCAGCACAACCTTTACCCAGGCAGATTTCATTGCAATTTTATTTGTAGATTAAAGAGAAGTTTACATATCATACACCCAAACCTTTCTAAATGTCTCATCACCACTCTTTGAAATTTCTCTCCTGGAGCAGCTGCTATGTCCTTTGTTTTTCGTTTTTTTTGTTTGTTTGTTTTGTTTTGTTTTTTTCTGAAGGAGTTTCACTCTTGTCACCCAGGCTGGAGTACAATGGTGTGATCTTGGCTTACTGCAACCTCCACCTTAGGGGTTCAAGCGATTCTCCTTCCTCAGCCTCCCAAATAGCTGGGATTACATGTGCTTACTGCCATGCCCAGCTATTTTTTTTTTTTTTTTTTTTTTGTATTTTTAATTAATATGGGATTTCACCATGTTTGCCAGGCTGGTCTCAAACTCTGGATCTCAGGCGAACTGCTGCTTCAGCTTCCCAAAGTGCTGGAATTATAGGCATGAGCCACTGCACCCAGCCAGTAGCTGCTATGTCTTGCTCCATATTTCCTCCTCACTTCAGCTCTGTCTCTATTCCACTGGCTCCCTTCTGCTCCCACTATTCTGTGAATCCCCTCAACAAAAGCCTTGTCCAAAAGCCTGGGGAACTACAGTACTCCCTCCTCACCCTCTCTATCAACACTGAATCTCCTTGCAGCTCCCTGGGTGACTGACTGCTCAAAGCTTTGAGATTAGGTAAACAGTGACCAACTTGGAACTTGCAGCTTAGTCAAATCTGAGACAGTCAAGTTACCCAAATAAGGATAGAGCATGAACCTACTTAAAATAACAGCATCGGGCCGGGCGCGGTGGCTCACGCCTGTAATCCTAGCACTTTGGGAGGCCAAGGTGGGTGGATCACCTGAGGTTCAGGAGTTCAAGACCAGCCTGGCCATCATGGTGAAACCCCATTTTTTAAAAAATAAAAAAATAAAATAAAATAAAATAAAAACAGCATCAAGAATTCTTTTGCTTCTCTTCCTCTTTCAAATTATAGCAATTGACCACTTAGTTACATTGGCTAATGCCCAAGACAAAAATACAGCCCCTCTCTTCCCCACCTGGCCTGCATATGTGTTCATTTTGCAGTTAGCAGAACTGAAAGGACTTCTTTCTGTTTTATTTTCTTGTAACCCCAGAATTTAAATATCTACTGTTTTGTTCGTGGGCTCACAAAGAGGGTGAAAATCATTGCTATTTTATTTAAAATAAAATAAAAGATTACAGTCTTCCAATTAAAATAGAACTTGAAACATAGCAGGAATTGAAAAGCCATGTGCCGATTCATGGGAAAAGGTTAAGACACAGATGGGTTACACAATTTACTCTAGGTCATACCACTGATGCAATGACTTTATTATCAGAACTATAATGAACAACATAGATATTTACATGATTAATATTTTGTTGATAGTAGTGGGGCTAGTATTTAGAATATGGATTTTCTACTGCCCCAATCCCTGTATGCTAACTCTGTTAAACTGTGTTCCCACATATTGGAAATGCAGGATAGTTGCTAGATGTTCAGGTGCTGTGGTATTGTAGGCATGGATGCAAATCCCAGCTCTGCCACCTGTTAGATCCTTGAGCTTGGACCAGACCCTTAACATCTCTTAGTTTCTTTTCTGCATCTAGAAAAGGGTGTGTGTACCTTCCTTACGAGGAGGGATAAGGGTTCAATGAGATAGTGTATGTTGTTGGGGAGGAAAATTTTTTCCTCTACTCTAAGTTATTTTCCTGGGGGCATGCAAATTAAACTAACAAAAGAGAAGGCACACAATTTTTATTTATATTTACATGCACAGGAGTTCACAAAAAAGAAGTGAAACGTAAAGAAGTGGTTGGACTGTGGTGATGGGTTATTCTACCCTTACTGGCACAGGGGAAACACCTTCACGAAGGCAAATTTGGGTTACCTGCTTACCTGCTTAGGCAGATAAGGGGAGAAGAAAGAACTCTTTCTGCATCTGTTGATTCTCAATTGCTTTCAGCTGAAAATAATCCTTATGCTAAAGTAGCATATTTTGGGTTGGCATATTCTGATCCCCTTCAATGTAATGTGCCTCAGCACCAGGTCTGATTAAACTGAGTGCTAAATAGCTGCTTATCATTAGAGGAGTTTATGTCCCCACCTTGTAGTAATAAAGCTCAGGCACAACAGGATGTCACAGGAAGAGAATGAGGCATGTTTTTCTCTTCTCCAGTTTTTCTGCCTAGGCTTTCCTATAAGTTAAGATTATCTACATTTAAAACATACTTGGGGGCCCAAAGTGGCTCCGGCCGGATGTCGTGGTGCTTGCGAAGGCGAGGCCAAGAGTTCAAGGCCAACCAACCTCAGCAACCTTACAAGCTCTCAATGATTGGCAAAAAACAAACAAACAAACAAACAAAACATACTTGATCCACCTTAAATGTCCAGTCAAATCTGTCCTTTCCTCTGCAACACTCTGCCTTGATTCTGGTTCAGGTTTACCTGGCATAGAGTACCCTCTGTCCAGCTCCTTTCTACCCTCCTGGATCACACACCAGAGAAAATGCAGAATGTTTCATGGGCTTCCTATTGCCTTCAGCGTAAAGTTCAAGTGCAAAGCCCAGCAACATCTATTCTGTACCTCTTTTTCGTCTGAATCTCTTCACTTCTTTTCCCCAACCCCAAACTAATGGCTACCACTGACCTGGGGGAGCCTTCTTCTCTCTTCATGCCTTTGAATGGGGGTGTGGCTGCATGAAGCTTCTCTCTCCCCATTACCCAGTCAAGAGTCACTTGCTCTTGGTAATATTTCTCAGTTGCCCTGCTTCACCCTTTTCTCCCATCCTGGTCAAGTCAGATGCCCTTCTGAGTTTCAGCTTCTCTACAGAATTTTAACTGTACATTTTCTTTATCTCTACTTTTAAGTCATGAACTCTTTGAAGAAAGGACCACATTTAGTTCATTGCAGAATCCCAGTGCCCAGCACAGACCTGGCGTAGAGTATGCACTCCTTAAATACTTACTGAATGTATTATGCCATTTAGTCTGTCTGTGGTGGCACTGAAAACCCACAAGAATTTAAGAGCCTTGTCTCTGCCTGAAGTTCAGGTCTTCAGTAAAGAAAATGTGATGGAAAGAGGAGGTGACTGATAATGATCCTGCAAAAATATGTAGGTGAAAAGAATGGCTGTAAATTAATGATGAAATACCCTTTCTAAGTTTCCTTGTTGAAAATATATGTTAATTTCCCAAATGTAGGAGCATCTGTGTATTTTTGTGGGGAATATACAGTGTCTTTTCTAACACTGAGATGCTTGAAATGGGGTTATTTCCCTTCCAAATGAAAACCAATTAAATAAATTATATGTTTCCGTGGTGCTTACAAAGTGTGGGAGTTGTCGCCAAACATTACTAAATGTTCTAATTTAGTCATAAATGGGCTGAAAGATGTAGCATAATTATAAGTCCAAAGTAAGTTGTTCTAAATATTTTATCATGTTCAGCATATGCTGTTAAAAAAAACCTCAGACTATAATTGTCAACATTCAATGCACAAAAAGTAAACAACAGCTGAGTATAACGGGATGATAAAGAATCTCTCCATAATTCCCGACATATGGCAAAGAGTATGTCCATTTTGAAGTGGAAGATGGTCATGTTTATCAACTGAGCCATTTTCTTTGTTTGAATCCTTCTAATCAGAAAAGTTCCCTAGAAACGCTAGGAACATTTTCCTGAAGTAGATGAGGGAAATGAAAAAAAGCTGTATGGCACAGTTAAATCTCAGACAGGAGGAACTTAGAACTCACAATGGCAATTGAAAGAGGCAGGTAAAGAAGGCCGTATATTTCTTTAAAAGCAGTCATTCCAGGGCTATTACAAATGAAAAAACAAGTGTGTGCTTAGTGGGAAATGTATGGACAAATTTCTACATATCAGTCTGTTTCTGTGAACAAGCTCTGATGGACCCAGCCGTGTCACATACTGCCATCATATAGATTCATTTTTTTTATTATTTCTTTCTTTCTTTATTTTTTTTGAGACGGAGTTTCGCTCTTGTTACCCAGGCTGGAGTGCAATGGTGCGATCTCGGCTCACCACAACCTCCGCCTCCTGGGTTCAGGCAATTCTCCTGCCTCAGCCTCCTGAGTAGCTGGGATTACAGGCACGTGCCACCATGCCCAGCTAATTTTTTGTATCTTTAGTAGAGACGGGGTTTTACCATGTTGACCAGGATGGTCTTGATCTCTTGACATCGTGATCCACCCGCCTCAGCCTCCCAAAGTGCTGGGATTACAGGCTTGAGCCACCGCGCCCGGCCATAGATTCGTTTTAAATGCATAGACACTTAATCTTTTCTAGGGAAAGCCAGTGGGAAGCTGCTTGAAATTCCTTTTTCTTTATCAGATGTTTTGCACATGGGGGTTTTCAGCTCAAAGGAGATACTTCTAAACTATTTATCTTCAGAGTGAAGGAGTAAAAGGGGGAGAGGTGTCCAGGCACTGTTCTAACCAGATGCTTCAAAGATACTTCAAAGCTTCCCAGAAGAAAAAGCCAAAGGCAATCACCAAAGAACAGGTTCTGCTATTTGGATGAGAGAGATAAGGAGCAGATACCCAGCACTGAGACAAAGGGTTTTGTGAAGAAAATGCTCAGTAACAAGATTGTCCTTTTGTTTTTCTTCATGAATAATAAT
Source organism: Saguinus oedipus (assembly GCA_031835075.1). Classification (NCBI taxonomy): domain Eukaryota; kingdom Metazoa; phylum Chordata; class Mammalia; order Primates; family Cebidae; genus Saguinus; species Saguinus oedipus. The sequence continues at coordinate 31,655,896 of CM063177.1, read as the reverse complement.
ATTCTACCCTAAATCCTTTTTGGGAATGAACAGGGGGTGTTGAGAGCTGGTATTGAATAAATACATTAGCAAATCACTGAACTAATTAATTAATTAGTAACCATGCCTAGGCAGAGAGAAAGAAACAAGAGTGCTCACTGAGAACTCTCTGAGGAGGAAAGGACCTCTGTATGGTATGACGTGGAGAAAAATCTAGCAATTTGGAGATAGGACTGCTTTCTGGGCTTCAGTTTCCTGGGAATGTTGTGAATATGTTTTGCAACTCAATGTTATCAAATGTATATCATTCTGCCTGTCTTCTTGATGAGCTTTTTAAAATATAATAGCATTAGAATTAATCAGATTAACCTCACTGAACAAAAATAAAGGCTGCCTTTTCACAGAGCTCTACATCATGACAGCCAGTGTATCTTTCTGTGCACAGTGATTCTTTCTATATAGAGACTCTCTGTTAAGCTCAAAAGGAGCTCCAAGGAGAAGTCCCATAGAGACAGCACAATCAACAGGCACACATGCTGCTGTTATTCAAGGTTACTCAAAGAAACATAAAATAATTCTGAGGAAAAAAAAGAGACTTCAGTGAAAAACTCAAGTTTCAATGTATGACTTCCTGGTGGAAAAGATGGCATCACTGTTGCTTGAGACACAGCAAAAGAAGAGTGAGGATTCTGGAAGGGAAACATTGCTAATAATGAGAGGAGAGCCTCGGTGGCTGTAGTGTTTGATTGACATTCCTGTCTGTTGAAAGCCATGACATGCTCAGGTTGTCCTGGAAGAGTTGAGAAAAGTGGGGAAGGGACTGTAAGACTGATGTGCTCTTTGGAATCACTTTAGGCAGGCCAGAGTCACAGGAAGCATGCCAAACCTGAGATAGTACAGGAAGGATTGCCAAAGGAAACAGAACAGACCTTTCCTTGAAGAAAAGAAAAGAATGATAGCAGCTAAAGTAGAAGCAAAATGCCTCAGTATGCCAGCAGGTAGACATTCTGACCTCTCTTCTTGTGAAACACTCAATAATGTTTTAAATGTTTGCTGATAATGGAAGAAAATTGTGTCTTAAAATCATATGAAGTTGGAGACAGTAGTATGTTTAAGTCCCCATCCCAAGTCCTTTAATCATGAGAAATAACTGGATTTCCTTATAATGTACATTGTGATGCTGCCTGATTTGTAGTGTGTATTCTAAAAGATGGTTCTAGTCATTCTCTTTCTTGAACAATTTTTGGTAGTTTTGATTCTTTTCCTTTATGATGTTCCTTTTCATCCATTATATTCTCTAACGGTACTTACCTAACAATTAAGTGTTGAGTTAGGAGACGGTAATTAGATTCCAAGTCCTATTTTCCTGGTTCAACTTGACCTTTTTCTTGATGAGATATGTTCTTCCCTTGGGTATTGGCATTTCAGTGCCACCTAGGCAAGCTATTTTGGATTTCTCCTTGCTGCAGAACTTCTCATATGAAAATGAAAAGTAAGTTTCAATGTGAAAAGTAATTCTGTCATTTCATTTTTTTTTTCTTAGATGGAGTTTCGCTCTTGTTGCCCAGGCTGGAGTGCAATGGCATGATCTTGGCTCACTGCAACCTTAGCCCCCCAGGTTCAAGCAATTCTCCTGCCTTCATCTCCCAAGTAGCTGAGATTACAAGTATGTGCCACAATATCCAGCTAATTTTGTATTTTTAGTAGAGACAGGGTTTCTCCATGTTGGTCAGGCTGGTCTCGAACTCCCTACCTAAGGTGATCTGCCCGCCTTGGCCTCCCAAAGTGCTGGGATTATAGGTGTGAGCCACTGCATCTGGCTATGCTGACTTTCCTAACATATATATATCTGGGAGAAACATTTTTGTGTGATAGAAATGAAACCAGCCCAATTTTCCAATAGAACTGATGTTTTTGGTCTTTTTAAATACACATAGAAATTGACCCTCCTGGTCTTAAAGCTTAAAACTTACATTTGTTTTATCTGAGTTCCTTTCTTGGGAAACCATCATCAGGCTTCTCAGATACTATCAAGGAACTGAAATTCATGAGCTCACTGCATCCAGACAATGAGATGCTAGACCCTTCACACATCATGATTCTCTAACTAACTAAGCAGGCTGTCAGCCTGCTTCCTGTTGACCAACACCTCTTCCTTACTCCTCCCTGGTTGCTGTTTTCCTGCTTATATTTACATTCCTTCCTTGCTATATAATTCCCCAATTTTAGTGAGTTGAAGAGACAGATTTAAGACTTATTTCTCATCTCCCTGGCTCACATCACCAAAATAAAACCTTTCTTCCCTGGCAATACTCCTTGTATCAGTGATTGGCTTTCAGTGCAGCTAGCATTGGGACATAGACCATACTCCTAACATTTGGTGGCAGAGTTAATTACTAATCAACCTTTCTCATTGATCTTGTTCTTTTTTTTTTTTTTTTTTTGAGATGAAGTTTCACTCTGTTGCCTAGTGTGATCTCAGCTCACTGTAACTACTGTTCCTGGGTTAAAGTAATTCTCCTGCCTCAGCCTCCCTGAGTAGCTAGGATTACAGGTGCCCACCACCATGCCTGGATAATTTTTGTATTTTTAGTGGGGATGGGGTTTCACCATATTGATCCGTCTGGTCTCAAACACCTGAGCTTAAGTGATCCATCTGCCTCAATTTCCCAAAGTGCTGGGATTACAGGCATGATACAGAGTTCTTGATGGTGCAGTTTATAATTTTCCAAGGTAGATCTTTAAATTGGCAGCATAATTATACTTACTCTTGTCTTTTAGGCCTAAAAAATAATTGTCAGTGCTTGTGAAACGTCAATATTTCTGTGTTGCTTAATTAGATCATAGAGGCTGCTCAATTTCATGGAGTATGTTTTCTTTTTGTTTGTTTTGTTTTGAGAGAAGGAGATTAGCAGGGTACAGAAAGCCAATTCTCTGAGATTACTGGAAAATAAAGCATTTACATAAATAGTTCCAGAAAGATTTATACAGATTAATTTGTAAAAATTATAGTCTGTAGGCTTGCAGGTAAAAAAGGTCCAAGCAGGGGAAATAGGCAGAATTAGTTTCTCAGGAAGAACATGTGTTTGAATGCCTCTTAAATTTATGATTTTGGGATAATCTAGTACTGACATAATTACAATACCACTATATATTTTCTACATAATAATACTCTGGTTTAGCTCAGCAAGATTTACAGATGTTTGCTAATTACTGAAGCATCTGAAACAGCTATTAAGTCATTCATCTACCAATATTTAAGGAGCCCTGGCTAGGAGAGAGATATTAAGGCAATATGCAGGAGATATATATATATATATATATATATTTTCGAGACTGGGTCTCACGGTGTCACTCAGGCTAGAGTACAGTGATGCAATCTCGGCTCACTGCAACCTCCACCTCCCGGTCTCAACCAATCTTCCCACCTCAGCCTCCTGAGTAGCTGGGACTACAGGTGTATGCCATCAAGCCCAGCAAATTTTTAAATTTTTAGTAGACACAGGATTTTGTCAGGCTTCCCAGGCTGGTCACAAACTCCTGGGCTCAAGTGACCCCATCAACCTAGGCCGCCCAAAGTGCTGGAATTATAGGCGTGAGCCACCACACACAGCCTGCAGAAGTCTTTTAGATGAAATTCTAGTTAGTCCTAGTTAAGATCCAGTTAAGAAAGTTAAGCACTATCTTACAATGTTTACTACATTGTTTAAATATACAACACACATTTGCAAATCTTAAATAAGTGAAACCTGAAATAAACCTACTATGGGTCACTGTGTACCTCAATTTCATTGTGTGTAATGCTGTGGTCCTTTTATTTTTTCATTACCTTCACACAATGGTGACTCAATAAATGTTTGTTGATGGCAGGCTGAATGAGTGCAGATACGAAGAAAGTAATCCCCACCACCATCCTGCCCTGAACAATTGATTGCATTATGGGGCTTCTAATTAACTTTTGATAGATATGAAATGAAGTGGGACCAAATTCTGACCCAAAGTTCATGTTTACAGCTTTGAACAGATTGACTTTCACTCTTGAAGTGTGTGAACACAAAACAGCAGAACCCAATGAAACAGGAAGCAGACGATTTTAACTGTAGCTACTGCCACTTGAGGAGGTGGGGTAGTTTGGGCTTTATTGTTCAAGACAGGAAGTATCCAGAGGGAAGAAGAAAGGGTAGGAATTTGTGTTGAGTGTTCAGTCAATGTCAGGCACCAGGCCAGCTGCTTACATAAACCATTGTTGGATCACTCTGTGATTCTGAGCTGTAGCCATTTAAACATAAAAAGGATGAGTCTCAGAAGTATTATAGTTAGGTAATTTGCCCAAAGTCTCACAGCTCACGTTTGGCAGGTCCTGGATTGAAACTCAGACCAGTCCGCTTTGAAGGCCACAGCTTTTCCACTCTGCTCAGCTGTTTCCATTCTGCTTTTTATAATAAGGGGACTGACCATTTGAATTAGGTTCTTGGTTTTACGAAAAAGACTTAGATCACTTCAAGTAATGGAGAATATGCTATGTCCATTCCTTTAGAAAGGAGAAGCCAGTGATCTCAGCCTCATGACAAAGTCTCAGGACACCCAGGAAAACCAGAATCACCAGCTTTCAGAAAGGGTAGGAATGTTGTCAAGCCAGATCTCAAAGCAACTGCAATGAGAAAGTTGTTTAGATGCTAAGATAATTCTGGGAGCGCAAGTGTGGGATCTCCTGAGTCTTCCGGAAGGCGATCCTCTGCTAGTTTGTTTTTTGGGGCATCTCTGGTTCTCTTTCATTATTGATTGGCTTTCCCACCTTTTTCTCACAATCTTTCTCTTAACAGCTAACTGCTCTTTGATTGTACTCCCTCTCTATGTTAACTTACTTATGACCCCTCATGGTCCCCACTCTACATCAAGGTTTCTTTCTTTTGCAATATATCAACAACAACTCTCAATACATACTGCTCCATTTTCTCAGTGTTTCCTAATTCTAATTCCTGAGAATTAGACTGCTGAAACCAGCTTTGCTTTGGAAAGGCTTTTCATGCTGAAATATCCTACAGGCTGCTAACAAGCTTAGAAGTCTGGGCAGCTCTCAGGTTAGGGGTCCAGCCAGGTTTAGTCACCCTAAGAAAGCTGTGGGTGCACCTAGTTCCTTTAGGAGTGGCTAGGGACTGGGAAGGCACAGTAGTGCCTTGGTAGTGATGGATGAGAATGAAAATTGATCTCCTGTCAACATCAGGTAAGCAGCAGAAAGGCAGTGGCACAAGATGGCACTGCACAGAGTGAGAGGAAGATGGCAGGCACTAGGAAAAAAGCAAAAATTTTTGGTCAAGAATTAAGAGTGGAAGGAACTACAGACCATGAGTCACCCATGAGTCACCCCTTTGTAAGAATAGACAATTTATTCACCAGAGACCTCTAGGAATGCTTCCTGTCTCTCCTCTGGTTGTTTCATTAAAATGTGTGCAATCTTACTGAGAATTGGGATTTTTTTCTCTTATTTCCAGCCTTCATATAGAATTGAGAATGACATTTATTATGTATTTTCCTCTCTCAACTAACCTTACTTTTAAAGATATTTTAATTGTCTAAATAACATATATATATATATATTCTCACTATGAGAAATTCAAATAGTAGAGATAAGTCAAAGTCTACCTTGACTTTGTTTCCCAAAGCCTACCTCTTCTTCCCCAGAGGGGAGTCTATGTATATGCAAGATTCTATTGTATTTTTTATATAAGTAAACAGCCATATTCAGTACTTTGCAATCTAAAACTATTTTAACCAAACTAGGTAGGTAAGGATTTTCACATCTCAGAAATACCAGCAACCAACTTCCACCCACAGATACTGATGCCAATAAAGGCTAGCCAATTTAAGCAGCAGATTTCAGGTAAGTCAAAAGTCAAAGGGATTATTTTGTCAAAGTAAAGTACAAAAAGGCACAAGGATGATCATGGCCACTTATCTCTGAGTAAAGACAGTCTGTGGCTTGACTCCTACCTGGTTTGGTGCTGTGAACTCTACCCATTTGCCTGAATTGGACCAGTGTAGAAGTCCAGTTCCACTGATGAAAATGGGAGTTCTCTCACCACAAACAACTATAAAAAGTCACATCAGATGAAAATGGGTAAGGGAGGACCTAAGCAGACAAAGGAGAGTTTATTTGACATCCCTCCCTCCCCACAAAATTGTTCTTCCATTCCAGCCTCATCATCTAAAGCTCTTCAGAAAGGCTTGAATCAGAAATTCAATTCTGCATAAAGTCTTCACCAATTTATAATTTTAAAACTTTATGGATTTGAAATAATTAGGGAAAATTTCTGATTTTAAAAGTTCTCTTTCCTAAAGTACAGTGTAATTGCTAATTGTATATGGCAACTTCAATTACTCTAATTAGGGTTAGTAGATCTTTTCAAGGGATTGGCAATCAAGGCATCAGTTAGTAGTATTTATATGTGAGCCCATATTTTTAATCTGCTAAAACCTATATGCTTAATCCAAAACCATTTAAACACTGATTAAATTTGGATTATAAACCATATATGAGGCCAGGACTCTGCTATTCTATTCTAGCATCCTCCTCTGTCCCCCAACATATGCACTGAGCGCATTAACTATATCTCAAACATGAATCTCTCATACCCTTAGTATATCTTATATAATTGCAATAAGTGCATATTGGCTGTTGAAAACATAAACAAAACAAAGCCTTGGAGATGGTGAGGCAAAAAAGACAGGCAAATACTTGCCTATGTCACAGAACTAACACTAGGGTGCTGGTAGAAACAGAGAAATAACACGTAAACAGACTGAGCGTGATGGCTTATGCATGTAATCCTAGCACTTTGGGAGAACAAGGTGAGAGGATCACTTGAGATCAGGAGTTTGAGACCAGCCTGGCCAACATAGCAAAACTCTGTCTATACTAAATATACAAAAATTAGCCGAGCATGGTGGCACGCACCCGTAATCTCAGCTACTCAGGAGGCTGAGGCATGAGAATCAGTTGAGATCAGGAGGCAGAGGTTGCACTGAGCCGAGATCACACCACTGCACTCCAGCATGGGCGACAGAATAAAACTCTGTCTCAGAAAAGAGAGAGAAAAAAAGAAATAACATGTAGGGCCAGGCTCAGTGGCTCATGCCTGTAATCCCAGCACTTTGGGAGGCCAAGGCAGATGGATCATGAGGTCAGGAGTTCGAGACCAGTGTGGCCAACATAGTGAAATTCCGTCTCTACTAAAAATTTAAAAATTAGCTGGGCATGGTGGCGTGTGCCTATAGTCCCAGCTACTTGGGAGGCTGAGGCAGCAGAATCACTTGAACCCAGGAGGCAGAGGTTCTCATGAGCTGAGATCATGCCACTGCACTCCAGCCAGGGCAACAGAGGGAGACTCCATCTCAAAAAAGAAAAAAAGAAAAAAATAACATGTAAACAAATAAAAAATTTCTGATAGTTATCAGTGAGTGAAAGAAATAAAACAAGGTAAAGAGATAGAATGACTGAGGGTAGATGTCCAGTATTTTAGTTATGGTGCGCTGAGAGGTCCTATCTCAGGGGCACATTTAATACATGTGAATATTGAGAAAGAACCAGCCAGGCTAAGATCTACAGTAAGTTGGAGAAACTCTTTTTTTTTTTTTTATGAACTTTTGTTTTTGTTTTTGTTTTTAGATGGAGTCTTGTTCTGTTGCCCAGGCTGGATGCAGTGGCTTGATCTTGGCTCACTGCAAACTCCACCTCTCAGATCCAAGCAATTCTGCCTCAGCCTCCCAAGTATCTGGGACTAAAGGACATGCCACCCTGCCTGACTAATTTTATATTTTTAGTAGAGACAGGGTTTTGCCATGTTGCTCGGGCTGGTCTCGAACTCCTGACCTCAGGTAGTCCACCCACCTCGGCCTCCCAAAGTGCTGGTACTACAGGCATGAGCCACCACACCCGGTCCGAAACTCAGTTCTTACGGTGATCACAGAGCAGCATTTCCAGTAAGAGAAGGGAAAGCTATATGTCATCTTGGGAGGAAGTTGGGTAGGATTTAGGGTGACAGAAGGAAGAAAGAGGGCAAAGACCAGACTAAAAGATAGTGTAAAGTAGGACAGAGGTGAGGCAAATGAAGGGAGTCATGCACAAAACTTGCAGAACCACCCCTCTCAGGGCTGGTGCCCAAACGTGCATTCTTCCCAAATATCTTGCCTTACTTACCTCACCTAGTCCTGGCTTTGAGGATTGGCCTGAGGTAGTATGGTCAGAAGATAGCAAAGAGACCCTCACTGCTAAGGAGAAAACTGAGCCTGACACCCAGGAGCTCACCTGGTACTATCAGTAGGCCTCAGTGTTGCCCTGAGCTGGCCTGGAACCAACAGCTAGGCTTTGGTGTTCTCTGTGGGAGGAAAAGAATTCACAGAACATCGATATCAGACAAGACCACACTGTGACTATGATGGATCAAGATAAAGACCCCTTGGCATTCCTGCCTGAACCTGACAAAACATGAACTTCACCCAAGCCACAAAATACTATCCATCCTTCCTCCCAGCTAATATGAATGATAGCTGCTTCTTTACTAATTGCAGTTTAGCTTCCCTCTAGTCTGCCCTCCCTATAAATAACATTACGATACTGATCATAGAATTACCCCAGCTTCCTAATGATAGTCAGTGCAGACTCCTGGCTTCTTTGGACTCTACTTCAAACCCTTTCTAGACCCAGCATAGTGGCCCAGCACTGTGGGAGGCCGAGGCGAGCGGATTGCTTCAGCCCAGGAGTTTGAAACCATCCTGGGTAACATGGTGAAACCCTATCTCTACAAAAGATACAAAAATTAGCTGGGTATAATGGTATGCACCTTGTAGTCCAAGCTTTGAGAGGCTGAGGTGGAAGGATCACTTGAGCCTGGGAGGGCAAGGCTGCAGTGAGCCATGATCATGCCACTGCATTCCACTCTGGGCAACACAGCAAGACCCTGTCTAAAAAAAATAAAAAAATTTTTTTGAACACCCTATTACTGAGACACCTCAGGGATCCCCATAGTGTGTGTTTGCCCTGGCTGTGAGTAGTAAACTCAACCTATACAGCGTACTTCTGATGGCCTCCAACTGGAGAGCGTTGCGTAGGTGAGAATTCATCCTGCCGAAGGGTAGAGATAAATGAGGTTGGGTGGTAAGACTGAGTCAGTTTATGAGCTTGAGCGAATCATCTAAGAGCTGCACTGAGGCTATAGAAGGAAATGTGTTGTCAGACATCTAGAAGCAAAAATGACCCAGAGGAAAATTACAGCATTGGAAAATGGTTCTGGCAGTGTGCACAGTTAATGTGTGCGTGAGGCAGGTGCCTTGGACTCTTGGTTGCTTTTTTGCAGATGAAAAAAACTGAAGTAGCAGCTAAGCGACTGCCAAGATTTGAATATTGACTAAAATAGGGCTTCTGAGACTCTCATTTCTAATGTAGTAGCTCCTAGTCAACCTCCTCTCCCTCTTGCCCTAACTACGTGTTATATCACTAGAAAAATAAAGCCATTTATTGGTTTAAAAAATCATCAAATATGAAAATTCCCATGAGAAATTTAATAAATAAAAAGATTCACTCTCTACTTTTCAACTGAATTTTATCATCCATTGAATCAGCAGAGAATGCAGCGTCTTTGCTAACTCTTCAGTGCTCTGTCTTGTTTACCCAGGAACATGAACTCCTCTGTCCCTCACAATTCCCCCAGAGCTCCGACAGAAAGCTCCATGACTCAATTCAATTCCTTTTGCATTTCTGCACGTAGCTGCCCATCACAGGCACTGCGGAAACTCTGAGACATGCAGAATAAGGAGTGACTAAGAAAACCAGCCCTGATGGAAATGCATTCCAATAAGTAGAATAGATTCACATTGGACTTTGGGTTGGGATTTCCAAAAGAAGGACTAATTTCAAAGAAAAATAAATGTTCCAGGACTAGCTCGGTCACAAAGAAAGACTTCTCAGCCTTGGAGAAGACAAGGCATGGGTCCGTGTATCAGGCTCTGAGAGAGAATCGTCTCATTTTCTTTGCCTGTAAGTCTGTGTGCCATCTCTTGCCCTCTGCCCTTAGGTTATCTGTGTGTGTATTTTCTTCACCCTTGTAGATTGCCAGCTCCCTGAGTGGAGATCATATTGTTGCCTTTGCATTCTCCACAATGTTAGTCCAGTGCCTGCAACTAACCAGGTCTTCCCTGCTTATTAATTGACAGACAGACTGTGTAGAAAAAACACTGAAAAAGCATTTCAAAAATAGTTGACTCTCTCTGATGGGGGTTTTGCTAGCTGGGAAGGTGATGCAGGGTAACTTCTCAGCAGGGTGTAAATTTTGAGTGCTAGGGAAAGAGCAGCATGATTGGAAGAGAGGCATATTTCACTAGGATACATTCTGCTATCTTTGTTTTACATTTAAATGAAACATTTGGGTCTACATGAAATTTGGATGACACATTAAGGGTAATTTCCCCAGCATGATTCAGATTGCTGATTAGAGAGAATCAAGATCTCCTGGAGTATTCCGTTTGTGTTACTGATTGGTTAAAAGTTGTTTCCCAACTGTGTGGTGAGTTCCATTTTCCCTTGGAGAACTAAAGAGCAGTGCCCTACAGGCACAGCGAACGTGAACTTTCTTCAAAAAGTCTAAGCCTGGCAGGGCGTGGTGGCTCACGCCTATAATCCCAGCACTTGCGGGGCCAAGGCAGGCAGACGACCTGAGGTCAGGAGTTCAAGACCAGCCTGCCAACATGGTGAAAACCTGTCTCTACTAAAAATACAAAAATTAGTAGGGTGTGATGGCACATGCCTGTAATCCCAGATACTCCAGAGGCTGAGTCAGGAGAATCACTTGAACCTGGGAGGCGGGATTGCAGTGAGCGAAGATTGCACCATTACACTCCAGCCTGGGCGACACAGTGAGACTCAGTCTAAAAAAAAAAGTCTAAGCCTCTGAGCTGAAGCCCTTGAGTTCTTTTTTTTAATTATGCAGGAAGCAAAGAAATGTCACTGTGTAATGAAGAATTAACCTTCTTCAAAATAAGTCTGGCTTTTGTCCTTGGCTTCTGGAAGGTAATCTCTACTGTCTTTCTTTGCCTGAGGGATGGGGGTCACAGTGGACTTTCAGTGCAATTTAAAGTGGCAACTGGTCTCTCCCACGTAGCCATAGGCTTGGAGTTGAAAGACCAACAATGTGACTTTGGGTGGAGGCTTTGGGTCACCCAGTATCAGTGGCCTAGAGACTAAAATCAACCATGTGGTCAATCAGTCAATCATTTATGCCCATGAAATGGTGTTCCAACAAAAACTGAGCCTGAGGCTTAGGTGAGCTCTCTTGGTTGGCAGTACTCTGTGCTTATTGTCACACATGGATGCCACAGGGTATCCTTACTTTATGGGAAGAAGATAACAGAAGCTCTGCATTTGGAACTCTTCTAGACTCTGTCCTATGTGTCTCTTTTTGGCTAAGCTTAACCCATACCCTTTCCTTATAATAAACCATAAATGTGACTATAACAACTTTTGGTGAGTCCCATGTTTTTAGGGAATACCAAATCAGAGGGTGATTTTGGGAATCCTCTAAAATTGCAGTTGGTGTAAGAAGTGAGGGCAGGTTTGGGGACTATGCCTTCTAACTTTATAATTGGCCCTATACTCCTCACATACATCCTCCCAGAAAAAACAGTCCCCAGGCCCTGGGAATAAGGAAAAATTAACTCTTTCAGAGAGGATCAGTACTAGAGACGGGGATCTAATTTGTGGCCTCAAGCTATCCTCCTGCCTTGACCTCCCAAAGTGCTGGAATTACTGGTGTGAGCCACCTTGTCCAATGCCTCATTGTATCTTTAGCAGAGTAGCCAGAGTGTTCCTGTCGAAATCTGAGTGATATCATGAACACTCCAACGGCTCTCTTACTCAGAGTAAATGTCAGACTCCTTACGATGTAATGCAAGACCTGTCTTATCTTTCTGACCACACCTCTGAACTCTCCCCTTTATTGACTGTGCTCCAGACATAGGGGATTCCATGCTTTTCCTTGAGCATTCCAAAGATACTCGCTGTACTCAGAGGTTTTGGACATACTGTTCTCTTTTCCTAGAATGCTTTTCCCCAAAAGTAATTATGTGACTTACTCTCTCATCTCCTTTAAATCTTCTTCAAATGTTGTCTCTTCAAATGAGGTTGACTCTTGCCCTTTTCTTCTTTATATAATGAACCCCATATTGAAGTGCCACTGTTCATAATTGCAGCAAGCCACCACCTCTCCGCTCCTGTCCCAGCACTGGTGATGTCCATAACTCTGCACTAATTTTGGGGAGTCTTTTGTTTGTTTGTTTTGAGATGGGGTCTCACTCTGTCACCCGGGCTGTGGTGCAGTGGCTCAATCTCAGCTCACTGCAACCTCTGTTTGCTGGGTTCAAGTGATCCTCACATTTCAACCTCCCAAGTAGCTGGGACCACAGGCATGTACCACCACAGCAGGCTAATTTTTATATTTTTTGTAGAGATGGGGTTTTGCCATGTTGCCCACGCTGGTCTTGAACTCCTGGACTAAAGCAATCCACATACTTCAGCCTCCCAAAGTGCTGGAATTAGAGGCATGAGCCACTGTGCCCAGCCACCCTATGCTAGTTTTTGTGCATAGCCCTTATTACCTTTTAATATATGATGTAACAATATAGGCATAAATATGTTTTTTGTCTCTTTCCTCTAGAAATAAGTTCCACAGAGGCAGGATATTTTGTTTTGTTTTCTGACATGTACCTAGAAAGGTGTCTGCTCATAGTAAATGTTCTCTCTCTCTCTCTCTCTCACTTTATATTTTCTTTCTATATATTTAAAACATATACATAATTTAAATGTGTAAATATATACATATTTTAAATATATAAATATATAGAGAGTATGTGTGTGTGTATATAGGGAGTATTCACATGCACATGCACACACGCGTGTGCAAACACACACACACTCTCTCTCTCTTTTTTAAGAGACAGACTCTTTCTCTGTCTCCCAGGCTGGAGTGCAGTGGCGTGATCATGCTTTACTGCAGCCTTAATTTCTTGGGCTCAAGCAGCCCTCCCAAATCAGTCTGCTGAACAGCTAGGACTACAGGCATGTGCCACAATACTTAACTAATTTTTAAATGTTTTGTAGAGATAGGGTCTTGCTATATTGCCCAGCTGGTCTTCAACTCCTGGCCTCAAGTGATCCTACTGCCTCAGCCTCCCAAAGTATATGCTTAATATTCATTAAATAAATGAATGAGATTAATTCAGTGAATGAGAAGTGTATGGGGAACTACTTTCTAGGCATAGAAAAGATTTTTTAAAATCACAAAGAAGGGAATTATAGATTTTTAAAAAGTGGAACCCAATTGTATTCCTGGATTAAACAATTTTGTTGGTACATAGTAGGTGTATATATTAATGGGTTTCATGATATATTTTGACACAAGCATGCAATGTGTAATAGACACACAAGAGTAAATGGGGTATTCATCACCTCAAGCATGTATCCTTTATGTGGCAAACAATCCAATTATACTCTTTTATTTATTTTAAAGTGTACAATTAAATTATTTTCGGCTGTAGTCACTCTGCTGTGTTAGCAAATACTAGGTCTTATTCATTCTTTCTATGTTTTTGTACCCATTTAACTCTCCCCACTTCCCCCAAATTCTGGATTTTACTACATACAGATTTAAAACTTGATCATGTGTAATGAAACACAAAGTCTACTACACTGCATATTTTAGAAAGCCCTCGCGGTGGCTCAAGCCTGTAATCCCAGCACTTTGGGAGGCCGAGGCGGGTGGATCATGAGGTAAAGAGATCGAGACCATCCTGGTCAACATGGTGAAACCCCGTCTCCACTAAAAATACAAAAAATTAGCTGGGCATAGTGGCACGTGCCTGTAATCCCAGCTACTCAGGAGGCTGAGGCAGGAGAATTGGCTGAACCCAGGAGGCGGAGGTTGCGGTGAGCCGAGATCGCGCCATTGCACTCCAGCCTGGGTAACAAGAGTGAAACTCCGTCTCAAAAAGAAAGAAAGAAAGCCCTCAACTCTCACCCCAAATAAGGCCTTTTTAAAAGTTTAAAATGAACAAATATTTGTAAAAAAAAAAAAAAAACTCAAATTTTAAGTCGTTTTTTTCCAACTGTGAAAGAAAAGAGTGTTATTATGAGCACTTCTGCTGAAGCCTGCCTACATGGTTTTGTATTTTCTGCATAGTATCAATGTAAATTAAGATTCATTATGGGACTTTTTGCCACTCTTAGTTTGTTATCCATCCTTGCCTTTCAAAATTCCTACTAGCCCCTTAATACAAGTTTTTGTTTTAAGCACCATTTTAAGCTAGTCAGCCTTAAAAATTAAGAAAGAGAATTTGAGCCACCACTGGAATTTAAAATACGTTTTTTAAATGCACATGGAATTATCTTAATGATATTAAATGGCTTTGCTATAAATAATCTAAGGAACTTATATAAAAAGCTTTTAGGTAATTAAAGCCAATTTTTGAGACTTTTTTTAAACCAGAAAGGGTTTTGACTGAAGCTGAGAACAAACTAAGGCTCTTCCTGACTGGCACATCTGTGTGTTCAGTGTGCTGTAGCCCCACTGAGCCAGGCAGCATCACTTTCTAGCCTGCTCCTCACTGTGCAGACGAAGAAACCAAGACTCCTCTTTCATGTTGAGTAGCTAAACCATGATCTTGATTTGACTAAAATGAAAGCTTTTGAGGGCAATTCATTACTTCAACTGAAAATATAGGAATGTTATGAGGAATAAGGTGCTAAATTATTCTTCCTAATAAAATTAACATTAAACGATTTTTAAAAAATTCACTTTTTCTTCAACTTCTTTTTGAGAAATACAATTCAAATACAGAAAAATGGGCCAGGCATGGTGGCTCATGCCTGTAATTCCAGCACTTTGGGAGGCCGCGGCGGGCAGATTATGAGATCAGGAGATCGAGACTATCCTGGCCAACATGATGAAAACCCGTCTCTACTAAAATACAAAAAAACTGTCCCAGCTACTCAAGAGGCTGAGGCAGGGGAATCGCTTGAACCCCGGGCAATGGAGGATGGCATAAGCCAAGATCGTGCCACTGTACTACAGCCTGGGTGACAGAGCAAGATTCCGTCTCAAAAAAAAAAAAAAAGCCCCACAAAAAAAAAAAAAAAAAAAAAAAAAACAAATACAGAAAAATGCATAAAGCAAATATACAACTTAACAAATTGTTGTGATATGGGCACCTGTGAAGTCACCATTAGGTCAATAAAGAAATTATTTTTAACACCCCAGAAGTCCTCCGTTTCTTACTTTTCCTAGAGGTAACAGCTATTCTGGCTTGGAAAATAATCAACTGTTGCTTTGCTTCGGAGTTTTGTTACCTAAATATGCACTCCTAAAGAAGATGCTTGTCTTAGTCATGATCCCAGAAAAAATAATTCAGTCTTTTCTTTCTTTTTTTTTTTTTTTTTTTTTTTTAACTTGGTGGCAAAAGCTTTTATGTATTTTAGGAATTATAATCATAGTTTATGTTTTGCCTTGCTTTTGTCGGCAGAGCTGTTACGGTATTTATCTGCAATTGGATCAACATACAGCTGAGAAAATTAGAACAATGACTACTCAGAGAATTGTTTGATTTAAGAGGCAGCTATGTAGACTGAATCAGGTTCCAGTCTTGGAACTGAATCTTGTTGCTTTATAGTTCGGACTTGGTCCTGAACTGAATCTTCCAAGACTGAATCTTTTTTTTCGTGGGGAGTGGAGGAGGGAAAGCGATGGAAGGTGCTGGAGGGCTGGGGTGTAAGTTGGGGACAGATTATGAGATGATCACACACCTTTTTTTTTTTTTTTTTTGAAAAAAAGGAAAGAAGGAGAGGAAAAGAGAGAAAGAAAAAGAGGGAGAGAGAACAGGAATATTGCTTTATTCTATGAATGGGTATTAATAATGGCTGATCAATATTTTGTGTATTTAAAGTGGAGAATATATATTTTGTGTATTTAAAGTGGAGAGCTCTATAAGTACTTATTAAGTTTACTTGTTCCGGATCTGAGTTCAAGTTCTGGATATCCTTATTAATTTTCTGTCTCGTTGAGTCTAAATCTCTTTATGGGTCTTATGTGTCTGGGTGTTAGGATGCATTGATCCTTTTACCACTCTATCTTTGTTGCTTTGAAATCTGTTTTATCAAATACATGAATTGCAACTCCCGCTTTTTGTTTATTTATTTATTTTTGCTCTCCATTTGGTTGGTAAATCTTTCTCCAACCCTTTGTTTTGAGTCTTTGCGTATCTTTGGATATAAAATGGGTCTGGATGTAGTATACCGTTAGGTTTTGGCTGTATCTTTTGATTGGGGGATTTAGTCAATTTAAATTTAGGATTACTGCTATTTGATGTTAACTGGCTATTTTATCCATTCGTTGATGTATAAACGAATTCAGTCTTTTCAACCAAATTTCTTTTTTTCTTTTTCTTTTTCTTTTTCTTTTTTTTTTTTTTTTTGAGACGGAGTTTCACTCTTGTTACCCAGGCTGGAGTGCAATGGCAATCTCGGCTCACCGCAACCTCGGCCTCCTGGGTTCAGGCAATTGTCCTGCCTCAGCCTCCTGAGTAGCTGGGATTACAGGCACGCGACACAGTGCCCAGCTAATTTTTTTTTTTTTTTTTTTTTTGTATCTTTAGTAGAGACGGGGTTTCACCATGTCGACCAGGATGGTCTCAATATCTTGACCTCGTGATCCACCCGCCTCGGCCTCCCAAAGTGCTGAGATTACAGGCTTGAGCCACCGTGCCCAGCTTTTTTTTTTTTTTTTTTTTTTTGAGACGGAGTTTCGTTCTTTTTACCCAGGCTGGAGTGCAATGGTGCGATCTCGGCTTACCGCAACCTCCGCCTCCTGGGTTCAGGCAATTCTCCTGCCTCAACCAAATTTCTTGAGTCTTCAAATTGCAGGTGGCAGGTGGTGGTAATTCTCAGCCTCTATAATTGCATGAGCCCATTTCTCATAATCAATGTAAATGCACTATATTCTTATTACATATATTAATATATTAAGACAATTTATATATACGATAATTTGTTAAAATTTTATCTTCAATAAGTTTTAGTAGTCTGTGATCTTCAAAAAATTGGTCCTTTTTATTTAAATGATTGCATATATGTAAACAGAGTGTTCCGGGTATTTTCTTATTATCTTTTTAATGTCTGTGAGGCCTGTAATGATATTCTTTCTTTCTTTCTTGCCATTGGTAATGTGTGTCTTCTCTCTTTCTCTTTTTCTGTCTTTTTGTCAATATTAGTAGGTATTTATTAATTTATTATTAATTTTATCGATCTTTCCAAAGAGACATTGCTATGGTTTTTTTTTTTTTTTTTTTTCTGTTTCAGTTTTATTGATTTCTGCTTTTGTCTTATTTCCTTTCTTTCACTTGCTTTGGGTTTATCTTGCTCTTTTTGTGTTTAGTTTCTCAGGTGGTAACTTACATGATTGACTTAAGACCTTTTCTTTTCAGTGACAACCACTGTTAACGTGATGGCTTATTCCATTTACTCAGTTTGTGTACATGCATGTTTGCATGTGTACCTTTTATTTTCTAAAACTGAGATCATAAAAATATTCTGGGTTTTGCTTTTTAAATTGTTATTATTATTATTACTTATCGAGACAAAGTCTCATTCTGTGACAGGTTGGAGTGCAGTGGCTTGATCTCAGCTCACTGCAACCTCTGACTCCCTGGTTCAAGCAATTCTCCTACCTCAGCCTCTGAGTAGCTGGGATTACAGGTACATATCACCACACACCAGCTAATTTTTTGTACTTTTAGTACAGACGGAGTTTCATCATGTTGGTCAAGATGGTCTCGATCTCCTGACCTTGCAATCCGCCCACCTTGGCCTCCCAAAGTGCTGGGATTACAGGCGGGAGCCACCGCAACCGGACTATTTCTTTTTTTATTTTTATTTTATTTCTGTAAATTTTGGATTCAAGGGGTATATGTACAGGTTGGTTACATGAGTACATGATGCTGAGATTTGGGGTACCAATAGTCCCTTCTTTCAGGTAGTGAGTATAGCACCCAATAGGTAGTTTTTATTTTTAGCCCATGACTCCCTCCTTTCCCCTGCAAATAATCCCCAGTGTCTATTGCCCATGTATGTCGAATGTTCAGCTCCTACTTATAACTGAGAATATGCAGTATTTGGTTTTCTGTTCCTACATTAATTCACTTAAGATAATGGCCTCCAGCTGCATCCATGTTGCTGCAAAGGACATGATTTTGTTGTTTTTATTTTATTATTATTATTACTATTATTTTGAGGTAGAGTCTCACTCTGTCACCCAGGCTGGAGCACAGTGGTGCATTCTTTCATCTGTGAAAGTCTTTATTTCATCTTCATTTCCAGAGACTATTTTCTCTGTATATAGAAGTCTAGGTTCTTTATTTTTTTTTCCAACACTTACAAAATGTTCTACCACTTCCTTTTGGCTTCCCTGGCTTCTGATAAATAATGTGTTATTTAAATTATTGTTTCTCTATAAATCATGTATCATTTTTCTATGTCTGCTTCCAAGCCTTTTTTAAAATTTTCTTTAATTTTTAGCAGTTTGATGAACAGTGTCTGAGCATAGATTTCTTTGGATTTATCTTGTTTCAGAGTCATTAAGCTCTCTTGAATGCTCAGGGAGACTGGTTGGAGTAATAATAAAACTCCAGGCCAGGTGTGGCGGCTCACATCTATAATCCCAAAACTTTGAGAAACCAAGACGGGCCGATCATCTGAGGTCAGTGAGCAAAATGGAGAAATCCTGTCTCTACTAAAAATACAAAAATTAGCCAGGCCTGGTGGCACATGCCTATAATTCCAGCTACTCAGGAGGCTGTGGCAGGAGAATCACTTGAACCTGGGAGGCTGAGGTTGCAGTGAGCCGAGATTGCACCATTGCACTCCAGCCTGAGCAGCAAGCGTGAAACTCCTCTCAAAAAACAAAAACAAAAACAAAAAACAAAAAAAAACCTCCTATCTCCTGCACAGCCACTTCTGCATGACTTACTCTTTCTTCATTCTTCATTGCAATTTCCTAGTCTTGAAAATCAGCTCTGTCTAGGCAGCAGGCAAGGTGAACCCACTGGGTGGTTGCATTTTCTCTCATTTTTGTGCTTTTCCTTCTGGTAAGATTTATTTATGTAATTTCCCTCCATGACAATACAAATGACTAGCATTTATGGAATGCTGACCACATACCTAGCACTGGGCTGTGCTTTACATATATTTTCTTATTTAGTCTTCACCACACTCCTACCGATTGTTGTCTTTTGTTTTCTCCTCTCACTGAATGAGAAAACAAAAACAGAAATGTTAAGTAACTTGCCCCAGGTCTCGCAACAAGTGAACGGCCTGCAGGATTCAAAGCCAGAGCTGCTGGAAGCCAAGGCCCCCTGGTAAATTACTATCATGGTAAAAATTAAACATCCCATGGAAATGTAAGAAAGATGTTCAGTTTCTCCTAGTACAACTTCTTATTCCCACATTTGTTCCTTCCATCTCCATCCTCCCTACTTGATTTACATAAGGGAGTATTTCTTCAGGCACAGAACACATTCTTCTGACCTATGAAAGAGAAAAAGAATGGAAAGACAGCTCATGTTTTTTTGGGAGGGTTAGTAGACTTTTTCCGAAGACCTTTATCAGTAGTTTCAACACATAATGTCATGGTAACCTGGTTTGGTATGTGGCAGATGCTCAGATATGTCCATCTGTCGTGACCTCTCACAGTACTCTGTCTCTCTGTTTCACTCTCTGAAGTGATTCTTCTTTTGTGTGTATGCTGGTGTCATGCAAACCTTCAGTCTCTGACTCCATCATTTTACAGATGTACTATATTTTCCAGCTGCTAATCTTAGATGGGGAAATAATGATCTTGAGCTTCATTTCCACCCTCTATTAGAGTTGAACCCTGTAATTTTGCTCATTAGATTTGCAAATGAAGGTTATCTTATACTGTTTAGCTTGGTTAACCGTTAATTCAGTGGGTGGTGATGCACCTCCTGTCACACTGATGAGAAGGAGGCCCTGCCTGCCAACCTTCGCCAAGGCCTCCTGCTGAAGGGAGGCTGTGTGGGAAAGGAACTGAAAATCAATGAGAAGAGGGCTGCAGGATCCAGGGTACTCCTCTTGAATGTCTTAATATTTCCTGATTCTTTTTTTTTTTAATTGTAATTTAGGTTCTGGGGTCCATGTGCAGATGATGCAGGATTGGTGCAGAGGTACATACATGGCAAGGTGGTTTGCTGCCTTCATCCCCCCATCACCTACATCTGGTATTTCTCCCCTAATTTTTTTCCTGATTCTTGAACACTTAAACATCAATGTGTCATAATATTGAAGGAATTCAGACTATGCCACCCCAAAATATGCTGCTTTGGCATATTGATTATTTTGAGCTGAAGAAAAATTGAGAAACAGCAGATGCAGAAAGGGATGGATATCTGCCCTCCTTCTTTCCACCTAAAAGCAGGTGATCGAATTTATCATGGAAGGGACACCTTTCCTGTACTAAGAGAGAAGAACATTCTTACTTTCAGAGACTGAGAATCAACACAGAAATGGACATGCACAAACTGACTAAAATATGGATTATCCCATATCTTGTGTTAGTTTTCCCCATACATTTCCTAGTCGCTGCCCCACAATTTATTGTCCCTTGTTCAAGCCCCTTGCCTTGTCATATCCCCACAATGTCATTCTTTGTGTAAAAAGGTATACAAGCTTTTAGACCTAACAACTTCTTTGGGCTGTTGCTTTATTTTTAAAGACTCCTACGTAAATGTGAAAATATGAAGTCCGTATGCTTTTCTCCTGTTAATCTGTCTTATGTCAGTTTTGTCCTTAGGCCAGCACAGATCTAAAAGGCTAGAAGAAAGTTTTTTTGTTTTGTTTTGTTTTGTTTTTGAGACAGAGTCTCTCTCTGTCACCCAGACTGGAGTGCAGCGGTGTGATCTCGGCTCATTGCAACCTCCACCTCCAGGGTTCAAGCGATTCTCCTGCCTCAGCCTCCTGAGTAGCTGGGATTACAAGCACGCAACACCAAGCCCTAGCTAACTTGCTAAAAATAGCCTAGTCATCTGTTTTTGCATTTTTAGTGGAGACAAGTTTTTGCCATGTTGGTCAGGCTGGTCTTGAGCTCCTGACCTCATAATCCGTCTGCCTCAGCCTCCCAAAGTGGTGGGATTACAGGTGCGAGCCTCCACACCCAGCCAGAAGAAAGTTTTTCCTCCCCTATAATAGCAACAATAGTAAGAATACACTTTAAGAGGATGCTTTACGGATTTCAAAGCACTCTCATAAACATTATCTCATTTAATAAGCATGATAGCCCAGTGAGACAGTTTATATTATCCTGATTTTCCATGTTGGGGAAAGAAGTCTATTAAGTAGGAAATATTTGGTTTAAACAGTCTAAGCAAGGTTTTCAGGCCAAAACCTGCATCACCCAGCATGAAGGAATGTGATGGGAACAGGTGCCACACTTCTTGTTACTTCTCTCTCTCTCTCTCTCTCTGTTTTTGTTTTATTTTATTTTGACTTAAGGTCTTGCTCTTTGCCCAGGCTGAGTGCAGTGGCATAATCATAGCATCAAACTCCTGGGCTCAAGCAATCCTCCCATCTCGGCCTCCTGAGTAGCTGGGACTACAGGCATATGCCACTGTACCTGGCTAACATAATCTTTTTTTCTGTTTGTAAAGACAAGGTCTTGCTTCATTGCCCAGGCTGATCTCAAACTCCTGGCTTCAAGTGATTCTCCTGCCATGGCCTCCAACATACTGGGAATTACAGGCATGAGCCACCATGCCTGACCTAACTTGCTACTTCTCTAACCTCTTCCTATGTCCCTCTCAGTTCTACTCCAGTCACAGGAATTCTTGCTCAAACACACCACCCACATTCTGGAGACAGAAGTTTTGTGCTTGCTGGAATGATTCCTAACAGCTTCTTTGGGCTGTTGCTTTATTTTTTACAAGAGATTCTCCTGCCTCAGCCTTCCGAGTAGCTTGGATTATAGGCACACATCATCATGCCCAGCTAAGTTTTGTATTTTTAGTATAGATGGGATTTCACAATGTTGACCAGGATGGTCTCTAGGTAGATTCATGGTTCCTTCCCCCATCCCTTCAGGTCTCTGTTCAAATTACCTCATCAGAGATACCGTGTCTGGGCACCCTGCACATATAGCACCACTCATTACTCTTTCACCACAGTGCACCAAGGATTCATGGAGTGTGCCCCAGGTACAGACCAACAATAATAAAACAATCAGGCTAATAATCAGACAGCTTTTTAATATCACTATGCAGCATGAATTCTGAGCAACGTCAGATGTTTAGATGGAACACTCTTCCCCAAGGGGGAAAAAAAAAACCCCAAACTTTCTATTGGTCTAAGTTCTGAACAGTTGCCACAGTCACTTTTGAGCTTTAAACATGTATATGTACATTTTAAATTGGCACTTTTTTTTTTGAGATGGAGTCTCACTCTGTCACCAGGCTGGAATACAGTGGCATCTTGGCTTACTGTAACCTCCACCTCCCAGGTTCAAGAGATTCTCCTGCCTCAGCCTTCCGAGTAGCTCAGATTACAGGCGTACATCATCATGCCCAGCTAATTTTTGTATTTTTAGTAGAGACAGGGTTTCACAATGTTGGCCAGGATGGTCTCAATCTCTTGATCTCATGATCTGCCCTCTTTAGCCTTCCAAGGTGCTGGCATTACAGTGGTGAACCACTGCACCTGGCCAAATTAGCACATTTTATTGCTTAACCCTTAAGAAAAAATGATAGCATTTTACTTGGAGGCGAATTCAGGGAACTTTAGCTATATAAATGGCCCTGACAAATGGACATGACTATACATGAAACAAAACTATACATGTTTGTTTCAAAAGGAAATTTGTTACAGTTGAGAGTCATTCAAGTTTTGGGTACAGTTGACAGGCCCAAGCCCCTTAGTATGACATATCCCTATATAAAGATCAACTGTGGGCAAAGATAAATGGACAAATCTTGCTATTCTCTGAATTTAATGTGAATACACAAAAAGGACCAAGCCATTGATAAAGCCAATGGCAAATTTGAAGAAGGCTTAAAAACAGAAACTACATAATTATTCATGCCTGTGACAGACCAATATGTTTTCAAATTAATGTTTCAAAAATTTAATCAATTTTTTCCTTTTTGATCTTTTATTTATTCTTTTTTTTTTTTTTTTTTTTTTTTTTTTTGAGACAGTGTTTTGCTCTTGTCTTGTTGCCCAGGCTGGAGTACAATGGTGTAATCTCGGCTCACTGCAACCTCTGCCTCCTGGGTTCAAGCCATTCTCCTGCCTCAGCCTCCTGAGTAGCTGAGATTACAGGTGCCAGCTACCATGCCCAGCTAATTTTTTGTGTGTTTTTAGTAGATACGGGGTTTCACCATGTTTGCCAGGCTGGTCTCGAACTCCTGACCTGAGGTGATCCACCAGCCTCAGCCTCCCAAAGTGCTGAGATTACAGGCATGAGCAACCTTGTCCATCCTTTATTTATTCTTATTTAATTTTTTATTAATTTTTAATGGCATGATAATAAATATGAAGTCCAACATAAAATTTTCACCATCTGCTTTTCTTTTCTGGCCATTATAATATATGCTCTGTATTACTGAAATGGGAAAGGTTCCCTTGTCCCCCTCCCAGGGTGTACGACAGGGTGAGTGGCTTGCTTTTTCAGGGCTCTACTGCTCAAATAGCTAGGGAAGCATAGAGATGGTCAGGCTGTAGAACTCCAACTCCAGGGCAGTGTTTAAGGGGGAATGTTCATAGCTTCTGAAGCCCAAGCATGTGTTACAGGGTGCTCTTTTAGTGTGCCGCCTGTAGGTGGCTTGTGTTAGTCAGCTCAGTTTGACCCCTGCCTTATCACATGGACAGAGGGATTTCTGTATCCTGGGGTTTCTTGCCTTGGTGTACCAGAAGAATTGGATCACATATGGGCTTGGAGAATGAGTGCAAGGTTTTATTCAGTGGAAGTAGCTCTCAGCAGATGGGGGACCCAGAAAGGAGATGATTTTCTCCTGGAGTCAGCCCAGGCTCTCCTCCAGCTGCCACAGCGAAACTCCTCTGCGGGTTGGTGGCCAGCTGGTGCCAGTGCATTCCTCTGGATGTCCAGCCACCTGTGTGTGCTTCCGCCAATGTGCTCCTATCGAAGTCCAGCTGCTTCTGTGTCTGCCTGCTAAGGTATCGGGGTTTTTATAGGCACAGGATGGTGGGTATGGCCAGCCAGGGTAGTCTTGGGAAATGCAACATTTGGGCACGAAGGCAGAAGTAGGAGTGCCTGTCTTTACCTAGGTCTATGGGGATAGAGCTCCAGCCAGGGACTACCTTCTTCTTTTCCCAGCAGTCCTGTATCATTACTTATCTATTGCAATGTAATAGTAGGGCTACAAACTTACTAACCTAAAGAAACACACAATTATTATCTCTGTTTCTGTGGGTCAGAAGGACTTCCAGTTCCAAAATGGCAGCACAGATGTATACTGGCTTCATTACCTGCACAATAAACCAAAAACAAATGTATGGTATCAAGATTTTCACCAGCAATATTCCAGAACTCATTTACAAAAAAGAGACAGTACCCAGGGCCATAAAGAAATGAAAAACTCTTAGCAGATGGTAAGAGAATTGGACTTCCGCATTTGTGACGTCTCTCCTCTCATTCTAACTGGCATCAAGCACAAGAAAAAATTTCCCCAACTCACAGTTTCTACACTGGAAAAAGTGAGGTTGAGGTGGACAACGAACGACTGATGATGGGGACATCATCAGTCAGAAATGGTGGGGAGGGAAGACTACCTTCCCCTGCCCTGGGAACTGCTCTGTGAATCAGTGAAAGGAGACATCAAATCAGAGTGACTGTTCAGCAGCACCACACCGCAGGAAGGTTTCTTCCACAGGTCCCATGAGGATGAACCTCTAGCCAACCTTTCTGCACTGCCAGTATATCCCTTAGGGACCTCCCCCATTCAGAGAGGGCATGCTCTGATCATTTACTAGGGCTGAGGTGAACCTGGCTTAAAAACGCCACCTAGAGCTGAAAAGAAGAAAGTCCATAGCAATAAAGAACTAACTTTTAAGCAAATGTGACCAATAAAAACCAAAACAAGTCAAACAAAGAATACTGGAATAAATAATTAATTCTTCAATGCAAAGACATAGACATACATCCACAAGAAACAACAGCAAACAGGAAACCAAGGTCTCCCCAAATAAACAAAACAAGAAACCAGTGACTGACCCTAAGCTGTAGTTTTAAGGAAACTCAGTGATTGCCAAGATAATACGAAAAGAAATTCAGAAATTTATCAGAGAAATTTAACAAAGAAATCTAAATAATTTAGAAAAACAAAAATTTTGGAACTTAGAAAAACATTTGCTGAACTAAAAAATTCATTAGAGGCTCTTTATAGCACAGAAGACAGGCTATTTGAAAATATATAGTAAGAGGAGAGAAAAAAAGAATGAAAAGGAATGATGATTGCCTATAAAACTAAAATGACCACAACTCAAAATTATTGGTGTTTAAGAGAAAGTCGAGCAAGGGCAAGAGGTAGAGTTTATTCAAAGAAATAATAACATAAAACTTTCCAAAATTTGAGAAAAATGATATTCAGGTACTGGGACTGGCAAAGAACACAACACAGATTTGACCCAAATAAGACTGCTCCAACACATATAATAATCAAACCCTCAAAGGTGAAGGACAAAGAGGATTCTAAAGGCAGCAAGAGAAAAGAAGTAAATAACGTGTAAAGAATTTCCAATTCATCTGGCAATAAACTTCTCAGTGGGAACCATACAGGCCAGGAGGGAGTAGGATGACATTTTCAAAGAAGTACTGAAAGAAAAAAACTACCATTTAAGAATAGTGTCCAGCAAAGGTATTCTTCAGCTGTGAAGGAGAGATAAAGTCTTTCCCAGAAAACCAAGAGTTAAAAGAATTCACCACCACCAGACAGGTCTTACAAGAAATGTTAAAGGGATAAAACCCACTGGTAAAATTAAGTAAATGGACAAACCCAGATACTCTTATACTGTAATTGGCGAGTGCAATCCACTCATAACTCTAGAATGAAGCCCAAAAGATGTATCTATAAAAACAATAATGGCTACATTAACCTGTTAAAATATAGGCAATATAAGCATATGCAAATTAAGACAAAAGTCAAAATGTGGGAGTAAGGAAGTTAAAGTGTAGACTTTTTTTTTGCTTTTTCTTTGTGTGTTTCTATTATTTTCTTTGTGATCTAAGATAAATTATCTCCTTAAAATAACTTGTTTTATCTATAAAATATTTTCCATAAGCCTCATGGTAACCCCAGTGCAAAAACCTATAATAAGTTCACTAAAAGTTAAAAGCAACAGATTAAAACTTACTACCAGAGAAAGTCACTTAACTACAAAGGGAGACAGTAAGAAAGGAAGAAAGGAGAGAGGAATTATAAAATAACCAGAAAACAATAAAATGGCATCAGTGAGTCCTTACTTATCAATAACACTGAATGTAAATGGACTAAATTCTTCAATTAAAAGGCATAGAGTGGATGAATGAATATAGAAACAAGACCCATGGCCAGGCACGGTGGCTCACGCCTATAATCCCAGCACTTTGGGAGGCTGAATTGGCAGATCACAAGGTCAGCAGATCAAGACCATCCTGGCCAACATGGTAAAATCTTGTCTCTACTAAAAATACAAAAATTAGCCAGGTGTGGTGGTAGGTGCCTGTAGTCCCAGCTCCTCAGGAGGCTGAGGCATGAGAATCGTTTGAACCTGGGAGGCAGAAGTTGCAGTGAGCTGAGATCATGCCACTGCACTCCAGCTGACTCTGTCTCAAAAAACAACAACAACAACAACAACAAAAACAATAAAAACCAAGACCCAGCTATATAATGCTACAATGCCTACAGGAAACCCATTCCACCTAAAAAAAAAACACAGACTGGCTGGGTATGGTGGCTTAGGCCTGTGATTTCAGCACTTTGGGAGGCTGAAGTGGGTAGATCACTTGAGGTCAGGAGTTCAAGACCAGCCTGGCCAACATGGTGAAACCCTGTCTCTACTGAAAAAAAAAAAACAAAAAACAGAAATTAGCCAGGTGTGGTGGTAGCTGCCTGTAATCTCAGCTACTAGAGAAGCTGAGGCAGGATAATCACTTGAACCTGGGGGCTGGAGGTTGCAATGAGTTCAGATTGTGACAGTGTACTCCAGCCTCGGCAACAGAGCAAGACTCTGTCTCAAAACAAAAACAAAAACATGCAGACTGAAAGTGAAGGGGTGAAAAGATATTTCGTACAACTGGAAGCCAAAACAAAGCAGGAGTAGCTGTACTTACATAAAATAGACTACAAATCAAGGACTGCAAAAAAGAGACAAAGAAGGTCACTAAATAATAATGAAGGGGTCAATTCGGCAAGAGGATATAACAATTATAAATATCTATGCACTCAACACTAGAGCCCCTAAGTATGCAAAGCAAAGATAACAGATCTAAAAGAAAAGATGAATTGCAATACACTAATAGCAGGGGACTTTAACTCTTCACTCTCAGGAAATGGACAGATTATCCTGACAGAAAATTAACAAAGAAACGCTGGAGTTAAACTACACAGTAGACCAAATAGGTACGACAATTACAGAACATTTCACTCAAATGCTGCAGAATACACATTCTTTTCATTAGTACATACAACATTCTCTGGAATAGATCATGTCTTAGGCCACAAAACAAGTCTGAATAAATTCAAAAATATAGAAATTATATAAAGTATTTTTTTCTGATTACAATGTAATAAACTTAGAGATCAATAACAAGAGGAACCTCTGAATTTTCCTAAACACACAGAAATTAAACAACATGCTCCTGAACAACCAATGGGTCAATGAAGAAATTAAGAAGAATATTTTTTTAAAAAAAGAATCAAAATGGAAATACAATATACCAAAATCTATGTGATACAGCAAAAGCAGTACTAAGGGGAAAATTTATAGCAAAAAATGGCTATCTCAAAAAAATTGAAATATGAAATTAAATATAAATACTTTTTATTCAAAAAAAGTAGAAAGACTTCAACTAAACATCAAGGAATTGGGAAAGCAAAAACAAAACAATCCCCAAATAAATAGAAGGAAAGTAAAAAAGATCAGAGCAGAAAAAAATGAACTTGGACTAAAAAATACAGAATATCAAAGAAATAAAAAGTTGGTTTTTGGAAAATATAAACGAAATCACAGTTTTTGTGGGTCAGGAATCAGAGCATGGCTCGACTGGGCCCTCCATTTCTGAGTCTCAAGAATGCAATCAAGGTGTCAGCTGAGGTTAGACTGAGCCAGGATCCCTTCCAAGTTCAGGTACTAGTTGGCAAGATTCAGTAATTCATGGGATATTGGACTGAGGGCCTCAGTCTCTTGCTGGATATTGGTTTTGGGCTGCCCTCGGCTCCTTGCCATGAGGTCTTCTCAACATGGCCTTTGCTTTCTTAAAGTAAGCAGGAGGCCATCGGTGGTGACTCATGCCTGTAATCCCAAAACTTTTAGAGGCCAAAGTGACAGGATCACTTGAGCCCAAGAGTTTGAGACCAGCCTAGGTAACATACTGAGACCCCCATCTCTATGAAAAATAGAAAAAAATAGCCAGGGGCACATACCTGTGGTCCCACCGACTTGGGAGGCTGAGGTGGAATTGCTTGGGCCCAAGGGGTCAAGACTACCGTGAGCTGTGATCATCCCACTGCACTCCAGCCTGGACAACAAGGGAGAGCAAGACCCTCTCCCTCCCACTATCCAAAAAAGCTAGCAAGAGTGAGCGTCTCCAAGCAAGATGGGGTACAATTTTATGTTGCACAAACATATCCCATCAGCTTTGCCATATTCTATGAGTTAGAAGCAATTAACAAGTCTCACCCACACTCAAGGGGAGAGGATTTATACAAGGCATGAATAGCATAAAGTGAGTGTATTTGTCTGTTCTCACACTGCTATAAAAAATTGCCTGAGACTGGGAAATTTATAAAGTAAATAGGTTTAATTGGCTCACAGTGCCACAGGCTGTATAGGAAGCATAGCTGGGGAAGCCTCAGGAAACTTTCAATATGGTGGAAGGTGAAGGGGAAACTGGCAAAACTTACAGGGCAGGAACACGAAGAAGAGAGGGAGGGTAGGTGCCACATACTTTTAAACAACCAAATCTTGCAAGAACTCACTCACTATCATAAGAACAGCAAGGGGGTAATCCACCACCATAATCCAATCACCTCCCGCCAGGCCCCTTCTCCAACATTGAGGATTACAATTCAGCATGAAGTTTAGGCGTGTCACAGACCCAAACCATACCAATGGGCTTCATAGGGGCCTTCTTAAAATCTGTCTGTTGCATGTTTCATTTCACGATTATTTAATATGATTTTTCATATAATAATTTTATCATATAAATGAGGAAGATATTTAAAAATTGATACGCTCAGGGTGTCAAATGCACTAGGTACACCACTGCCCTTTATCCTACTTAATTTTTGTGATAACACTTTCCTGATTTATTGTATATTTTTATTATCTTATATGACATTTAATATACTTATATGTTTTACTAATATATAATAAACAATAAACCATTTATTAATATATATTCATATATTTCATAGCCTATACTACTTAACATTTATTGTATATTTTATGTGTTATACACCTTGTATATTTATTTGTTCATTGTCATCTTTGCTTTATAACCTCCATAAGGGCAGGATTTTTTCTGGTATGTTCACTGTATTCAGCACCTAGCACATTGGCTGGCACATTAGAAGAACTCAGTAAATATTTGATTGATGAATATGTGTAATGTTCATAAGTGTTAATACAGGAGAACAGATAGTAAACTCCTCCAGTATTATTTAATATTATAGATTTTTAAATTAGGTTTTATGTGAACTACCCTCGAGCCTTTTAGTTTTCCCCTAGCTTTACCTTTTCATTTTTTATTTTTTATTTTTTATTTTTTAAAATTTTTTATTGCATTATAGGTTTTGGGGTACATGTGCAGAACGTGCAAGATAGTTGCATAGGTACACACATGGCAGTGTGTTTTGCTGCCTTCCTCCCCTTCACCCACACTTGGCATTCATCCCCAGGCTATCCCTCCCCAGCACCCCCACTGTCCCTCCCCCATTCCCCCCAATAGACCCAAGTGTGAAGTAGACCCCCTCTCTGTGTCCATGTGTTCTCATTTTTCTCACCCACCTATGAGTGAGTATATGCTGTATTTCTTTTTCTGTTCTTGTGTCAGTTTGCTGAGAATGATGTTCTCCAGATTCATCCATGTCCTTACAAAGGACACAAACTCATCATTTTTGATTGCTGCATAATATTCCATGGTGTATATGTGCCACATTTTCCCAGTCCAGTCTATCATCGATGGGCATTTGGGTTGGTTCCAGGTCTTTGCTATTGTAAGCAGTGCTGCAATGAACATTCGTGTGCATGTGTCCTTATAGTAGAACGATTTATAGTCCTTTGGATAGATACCCAGTAATGGGATTGCTGGGTCAAATGGAATTTCTATTTCTAGGTCCTTGAGGACTCGCCACACTGTCTTCCACAATGGTTGAACTAATTTATACTCCCACCAACAGTGTAAGAGTGTTCCTATTTCTCCACATCCTCTCCAGCATCTGCTGTCTCCAGATTTTTTAATGATCGCCATTCTAACTGGCGTGAGATGGTATCTCAATGTGGTTTTGATTTGCATCTCTCTAATGACCAGTGATGTTGAGCATTTTTTCATGTGTTTGTTGGCCTCATGTATGTCTTCTTTTGTAAAGTGTCTCTTCATGTTCTTTGCCCATTTTTAAATGGGCTTGTTTGTTTTTTTCTTGTAAATCTGTTTGAGTTCTTTGTACATTCTGGATATCAGCCCTTTGTCAGATGTGTAAACTGCAAAGATTTTTTCCCATTCTGATGGTTGCCGATTCACTCTAGTGACTGTTTCTTTTGCCGTGCAGAAGCTGTGGAGTTTGATGAGGTCCCATTTGTCTATTTTGGCTTTTGTTGCCAATGCTTTTGGTGTTTTGGTCATGAAGTCCTTGCCTACTCCTATGTCCTGAATGGTTTTGCCTAGATTTTCTTCTAGGGTTTTTATGGTATCAGGTCTTATGTTTTATGTGGTGAATTACATTTATAGACTTGCGTATGTTGAGCCAGCCTTGTATCCCCAGGATGAATCCTACTTGATCATGATGGATAAGTTTTTTAATGTGCTGTTGCAATCGGTTTGCCAGTATTTTATTGAAGATTTTTGCATCTATGTTCATCATGGATATTGGCCTGAAGTTTTCTTTTCTTGTTGAGTCTCTGCCAGGTTTTGGTATCAGGATGATGTTGGTCTCATAAACTGATTTGGGAAGGGTTCCCTCTTTTTGAATTATTTGGAATAGTTTCAGAAGGAATGGTACCAGATCCTCTTTGTGTGTCTGGTGGAATTCAGCTGTGAACCCATCTGGACCTGGGCTTTTATTGTCTGGTAGGCTCTTAATTGCTGCCTCAACTTCAGACTTTGTTATTGGTCTATTCATAGTTTCGGCTTCCTCCTGGTTTAGGCTTGGGAGGACACAGGCGTCCAGGAATTTATCCATTTCTTCCTGGTTTACTAGTTTATGTGCATAGAGTTGTTTTTAGTATTCTCTGATGATGGTTTGAATTTCTGTGGAATCTGTGGTGACTTCCCCATTATCGTTTTTTATTGCATCTATTTGGTTGTTCTCTCTTTTCTTTTTGTCAGTCTGGCTAGTGGTCTGTCTATTTTGTTGATCTTTTCGAAAAACCAGCTCTTGGATTTATTGATTTTTTGAAGGGTTTTTCTTGTCTCTATCTCCTTCAGTTCTGCTCTCATCTTAGTTATTTCTTGTCTTCGGCTAGGTTTTGAGCTTTTTTGATCTTGCTCCTCTAGCTCTTTCAATTTTGATGATAGGGTGTCAATTTTGGATCTCTCCACTCTTCTCATGTGGGCACTTATTGCTATATATTTTCCTCTACAGACTGCTTTAAATGTGTCCCAGAGATTCTGGTACGTTGTGTCTTCATTCTCGTTGGTTTCAAAGAACTTCTTTATTTCTGTCTTCATTTCATTGTTTATCGAATCAACATTCAAGAGCCAATTGTTCAGTTTCCATGAAGCTGTGCGGTTCTGAGTTATTTTCTGAATTCTGAGTTCCAACTTGATTGCACTATGGTCTGAGAGACTGTTTGTTATGATTTCAGTTGTTTTGCATTTGCTGAGGAGTGCTTTACTTCCAATTATGTGGTCAATTTTGGAGTAGGTGTGATGTGGTGCTGAGAAGAATGTATATTCTGTGGATTTGGGGTGGAGAGTTCTGTAAATGTCTATCAGATTTGCTTGTTCCAGGTCTGAGTTCAAGTCCTGGATATCCTTGTTAATTTTCTGTCTGGTTGATCTGTCTGATATTGACAATGGAGTGTTAAAGTCTCCCACTATTATTGTGTGGGAGTCTAAGTCTCTTTGTAAGTCATTAAGAACTTGCCTTATATATCTGGGTGCTCCTGCATTGGGTCCATATATATTTAGGATCATTAGCTCTTCTTGTTGTATTGAATCTTTTACCATTATGTAATGACCTTCTTTGTCCCTTTTGATCTTTGTTGCTTTAAAATCTATTTTATCAGAGACAAGAATTGCAACTCCTGCTTTTTTTTTGCTCTCCATTTGCTTGGTAAATCTTCCTCCATCCCTTTATTTTGAGCCTTTGTGTATCCTTGCATGTGAGGTGGGTTTTCTGTATACAGCACACTGATGGGTTTTTTTTTTAATCCAATTTGCCAGTCTGTGTCTTTTGATTGGTGCATTTAGCCCATTTACATTTAGGGTTAATATTGTTATGTGTGAATTTGATACTGCCATTTTGATGCTAGCTGGCTGTTTTGCCCATTGGTTCATGTAGATTCTTCATTTTGTTGATGCTCTTTAGCATTTGATATGCTTTTAGGATGGCTGGTACTGGTTGTTCCTTTCTATGTGTAGTGCCTCTTTCAGGAGCTCTGGTAAAGCAGGCCTAGTGGTGACAAAATCTCTGAGTACTTGCTTGTTCATGAAGGATTTTATTTTTCATTCACTTATGAAGCTCCGTTTGGCTGGATATGAAATTCTGGGTTGAAAGTTCTTTTCTTTAAGGATGTTGAATATTGGCCCCCACTCTCTTCTGGCTTGTAGAGTCTCTGCTGAGAGATCTGCTGTGAGTCTGATGGGCTTCCCTTTGTGGGTGACCTGACCTTTCTCTCTGGCTGCCCTTAGTATTTTCTCCTTCATTTCAACCCTGGTGAATCTGACGAGTATGTGCCTTGGGATTGCTCTTCTTGCGGAGTGTCTTTGTGGTGTTCTCTGTATTTCCTGGAGTTGAGTATTGACCTGTCTTGCTAGGTTGGGGAAATTTTCCTGGATAATATCTGAAGAGTATTTTCCAGCTTGGATTCATTCTCTTCATCACATTCTGGTACACCTATCAAACGTAGGTTGGGTCTCTTCACATAGTCCCACATTTCTTGGAGATTTTGTTCATTCTTTTTTGTGTTTTTTTCTTTAATCTTGGTTTCTCATTTTATTTCATTGAGTTGATCTTCAACTTCTGGTATTCTTTCTTCTGCTTGGTCAATTTGGCTGTTGAAACTTGTACATGCTTCGCAAAGTTCTCGTGTTGTGTTTTTCAGCTCCTTCAATTCATTCATATTCCTCTCTAAGTTGTCCATTCTTGTTATCAATTCCTCGAATCCTTTTTCAAATCTTTTTTCAAGGATCTTAGTTTCTTTGCACTGATTTAGAACATGTTCTTTTAGCTCACTGAAATTTCTCATTATCCACTTTCTAAAGTCTGATTCCATCATTTCATCACACTCATTCTCCGTCCAGCTTTGTTCCCTTGCTGGTGAGGAGTTTTGGTCCTTTGTAGGAGGTGAGGTGTTTTGGTTTCAGGTGTTTTCCTCCTTTTTGTGCTGGTTTCTTCCCATCTTTATGGATTTATCCACCTGTCATCTTAGTAGTTGCTGATTTTTCAATTGGGTCTCTGTGTGGACGCCCAGATTGTTGTTGATGAAGTATTTCTGTTACTTAGTTTTCCTTCTAATGGTCTAGCCCCTCTGCTGTATGAGTGCTGAGGTCCACTCCAGGCCCTGCTTTTCTGGGGTACACCTGTAGCAGCCTCTGCACCTTCACCGAGAGCTGCAATCTCGAGTCGCCTCTATGATGCCATCTTGGAACCCACCTTCTCATTTCTTAATTTGTTTACATTTCTAATTCTGTGCTTTGTCAATGTGATACTAAAATAGCTGAATAAAAAGTGACATTTTGGTGAAGTATCCAGATTTTTTTTTTTTTTTTTTTTTTTTTTTTTAGTAATACCAAATGACAGTCTAGGGTAGCCAGTCTGTCTTCTGGCAGTTCTGATTTCTGAACTTTGCACATATTGGAGATTATTTTGCCTCTCTCTACCAACAGAACATGGAAGAGGCTGGGGATGGGGCAAGAATCTTGCATCTCTCAGGGAACGGAAGTGAAATTGACCCTTTGCAACTTTGTTTTGGGTAAAGGACCTGAGTTAAAGTCTAACCCCTGAGCGCTGACCCAGTGATAATTTGAGAGAGAGAGAGGAGAGAGAGAAAGAAAGAAAGAAAGAAAGAAAGAAAGAAAGAAAGAAAGAAAGAAAGAAAGAAAGAAAGAAAGAAAGAAGGAAAGAAAGAAAATGTGTTCTTCCTCTACAAACTCAGAAAACTCTGCGGGAAGACAGGACTTAGAGCACGGAAAATACCATTTTCCTTGAAGAATGCTGCTTCTTAGACTATAATAATAAATAAATAAATTAATTAATAACCATGAAACTCTGGTTGGCAGCACAGGTTAATGATCTGATTGTGGCAAAAGAGGACCTTGAATCTTATCAATTTCATATATTTGTATTGGGGGAGCTTGTACGGAGGATGGGGTTGTAGCAAGTACTTGGTGGAATATTGCTGGATATTCAAGGCAAATGTAAACTCAGGAATTATGAAGTAAGTACTTACAGGAATCTAAAAGCCCCTAAATTAATGGAGATCTCCAAAGTATTTTAACACCTCGATAGTACAAGAATTGTGCTCTCTAATAAATTAAAACATGACCTGATTTTTGAAATAAAAACTTTCAGCCTTAACATATGTGCCTTTTGTGCTTATGTACCTTATGGCGGCCATTAGGTACAGTTCTTTATACATGAGGCACTGTATATTATTTCTTTTTTTTATTATTATTTTTTGAGACGAAGTTTCGCTCTTGTTGCCCAGGCTGGAGTGCAATAGCGCGATCTTGGTCAGGCTGCTCTTAAACTCCTGACCTCAGAAGATCTGCCCACTTTGGCCTCCCAAAGTGCTGGGATTAAAGGCAGAAGCTGTACAGAGACCGGGTTTCACTGTGTTAGCCAGGATGGTCACGCCATCTCTACTAAAAGTACAAAAATTAGCAGGGTGTGGTGACCTGTGCTTGTAATCCCATCTACTTTGGAGGCTTAGGAAGGAGAATCGCTTGAACCCAGGAGGCGGAGGTTGCAGTGAGCTGAGATTGCACCATTGCATTCCAGCCTGGATGAGAGAGTGAAACTCTGTCTCAAAAAAATATACATATGTATAATGGTTGATTAAAAAAATGTACTTAGAAAGCAGAGATTACAGTAGAAGAAAAATGATTTAATTAAACATTATGACTTTTCAATAATTTTTGTTGGATACTATGCTCTCCCCAAAGCACAGTGACCTACTAAAATTGAGTTTGAAAGTCCTATATAAATAAACATATTCTGATAATTCTATAAGAAATAATGGAGATGCAATATTTGATCTAGAAAGTGCATATCCAATGATCATCTGAGCAAGGAACACCATCCTCCTTAAACAGCAAACAGCTGTTTCCATTATGCTGACTGTAAGAAGATTATTATACTCAGAAAAGAAATTCCAGGAACCTGCGTTCCAATTAACATGGAAATGAATCCACAAAATAAATATGTATCCAGAGTTTATGCAATCCCAGGGTACAATGGAGACAGATGCAGATTGATCTAATCTGGTAGCATTAGGAATATGAATGTTTGTCGGGGAACATTGAGTGGAAAGTTGACATTTGGCTCAATCAGGAAGGGCAAAGTAGAAATTATGAAAGCAATTTCCTTTGTCCAGTTAAATTAGGCATTTAAATAACAGGCTTCTCTTTGACTTTCCTGGGAAAGGTCAGGATGGCATCTAACGGTCATTAAATAAATTGCCAGCCTATTCTTGTAAATACTTCATGAGAATTTAGGAAAATATATTCTAGACTGAAAATCAGCCAAGAAAAGATCTGCAAGAATTTCTCTAACATATTCTTATTGCTTCTGTTTATCCATTTTTAATTTGGAGTAATAGGAAGGACTGGTAAAAGCACAAGACCAAACTGAATATGGAGTCTATTGAACAAAATTAAGAGGTTACTTTTCTTCCACTTGTTTATTTGTGCTGCAGCTGCTAAAGAAATGAAGTTTTGTTGTTTGTTCATTTATTTTCATTTTGGTTTTGAGACAGTTTGGCTCTTTTGCCAAGGCTGGAGTGCAATGGTGTGACCTCGGCTCACTGCCACTTCCGCCTCCCGGGTTCTGCCTCAGCCTCCCAAGTGGCTGGATTAAAGGCATGCACCACCATGCCCGGATAATTTTTGCATTTTTAGTAGTGGTGGGGTTTCACCTTGTTGGCCAGGCTGGTCTTGAACTCCTGACCTCAGGTTATCCACCCGCCTTGGCCTCCCAAAGTGCTGGGATTACAGGCATGAGCCATCGTGCCAAGCCAGAAAGGAGGCATTTTGGAAAGGAGCTCCTCTGGGTGTCTCCCTAAGGCCCCACTTGATATAGCTAAGAGAATCCCTGGCATGTATCATAAGATACATGATTTCTTAAATAGATTGGTGATTTGCAGGACTAGAATTTAAGAACACTCTTGATGCTGCCCTAGGTTATAATTCCCAGCTTGTATTACAGCTGTTATTACTATTGTATCCAACAGTCCAAACTACAGGTCTAAGAAGTTAAATCTCTTTTCTTGTCCATTAAGTTTCAAGTTGCCATATTTGAAGCTGGCAAGTTGTTTTTATAAACACTAAATTATAAGAACAGATTTGGGCTGGGCACAGTGGCTCATGCCTATAATCCCAGCACTTTGGGAGGCTGATACAGGAGAATCACTTGAGTTCAGGAGTTCAAGACCAGCCTGGGCCATATAGGGTTACTTCGTCTCTACTAAAACTAAAACTAAAAATAAAAACAACTTGCTGGGAATGGTGGTGTGTGCCTGTGGTCCCAGCTACTTAGGAGGCTGAGGTGGGAGGATCCCTTGAGCCCAGGGAGTTCCAGTGAGCTATGACTGCACCACTGCACTCCAGCCTGGGTGACAGAGTGAGACCTTGTCTTGGAAAATAAAAATAAAAATAAATAGAACAGTTTTTAAGGCTATTTTTATATTATTCATACATCTTTTTTTGCCCCTGTCTTCTCATTCGGATTCAGATTCAACCAACATTTATTAAGCATTTACTATGTGTCAAGCTCCATGCTGGAGGATTTCATATTAAATTAACCATTATTTAGCCTTATAATTAGAGGCGGTCCAAAGGCAAAGCCTGAATTAGGTGTTTTGACTTAAAATCATGGGTCCTTCAATATATCAGTGGACTAGATTATTATCCTGATGTGTAACTAAGGTAATACAAGAAATATTTGGAGTCATATTTTAATGTATTACTATTATTGTTATTATTGTAGAAGTAGTGTATATGTATATACATATACATACACATAATTTTAAATCATGTATATACATAATTTTAAAAATTTAAACTAAATGGAATTCTATAAATGAAAAGTAAAAGTTGTCCATCTTTTCCCTCCCCTACTCTTAGTTTTTCTCTACTGAAATACAGTATATTTTAAAAACAGCCATAATATTGTGCAGTTTTTCCTATCAAGAGGTAGAGTTGGCCAGATGCAGTGGCTCATACCTGTAATCCCAGCACTTTGGGAGGTCGAAGCTGGTGGATTACCTGAGGTCAGGAGTTCGAGACCAGCCTGGCCAACATGGTGAAAACCTGTCTCTACTAAACAATATAAAAATTAGTTGAGCATGGTGGCATGACTGTATTCCCAGCTAATTGGGAAGCTGCAGCAGAAGAATCACTTGAACCCAGGAGGCGGAGGTTGCAGTGAGCCAAGATCTGCCACTACACTCCAGCTTGGGATACAGAGCAAGAATTCTTTTTTTTTTTTTTTTTTTTGAGACAGAGTTTTGCTGTTGTTACCTGGACTGGAGTGCAATGGCAAGATCTTGGCTCACTGCAACCTCTGCCTTCTGGCTTCAAGCAATTCTCCTGCCTCAGCCTCCCGAGTAGCTGGGTCTACAAGCGTGCACCAACATGCCCAGCTAATTTTTGTATTTTTAGTAGAGACAGGGTTTCACCTCGTTGACCAGGATGGTCTTGATCTCTTGACCTCGTGATCTACCCACCTCGGCCTCCCAAAGTGCTGGGATTATAGGCGTGAGCCACCGCGACCGGCCTAAGACTTCTTTAAAAAAAAAAACAAAGGAGGTAGTGGCACCAAAGAGGGTTGAGATGGCTCCAGGAAGAGAGAAGTTGTCACCATCTTGGTGCAGAAAAGCAGGTGAAGCCAGTCTCTGCAGAGACCCTGGTAACTAAACTCAGCTGACATGTGCTGAGAAAATTCACAGCTGACCACTGCTCAGTACAGATGATGACTAAAGAAATGGCTCTCAGAAAAGGGAGAAAGATCCAGGCCAGTGTACACTTAGTCTGTCACAGTGTCAGATCTGGAAATAGGGTAAGGGGAGAAGAGACTGTTTTGAGTATGGGATAGAACTTTGTAAGAATATCTTTAATGAGCAGAGCAAAATGGGTAGTGAAGGAGAGAATTCAGAGGTAAAACTCAGAAGATGAGCCCTCAACAAAAGAGGTTTGACAACAATATAGCCTCAACTAGAAGAAAACTCTCTGTGAGAGTTAGGACCACAAACATGCCATGCTTAGAACCAGAGCTTTGTATGTAAATTTGTTTTCTTTTTCTCTCTAGAAGCTTTTGAGATCTTATCTTTATATCTGGGGTTTTGAAATTTCAAAATGATTTGGCTTTTTGATGGACATATTTTTCATTTATTTATTTTTATTTTTTGGGAGGATGGGGTCTCGCTCTGTCATCCAGGCTGAAGTGCAGGGGTGTGATCTTGGCTCACTGCAACCTCTGCCTCTCAGGTTCAAGAGTTTCTTCTGGTCCGGGTGTGCTGGCCCACGCCTGTAATCCCAGCACTTTGGGAGGCCGAAACTGGAGGATCACCAGAGGTCAGGAGTTCGAGACCACCCTAACCAACATGGTGAAACTCCATCTCTACTAAAAATACAAAAAGATTTCTCCTGCCTTAGCCTCCCAAGTGGCTGGGACTACAGGTGCATCACCATGCCAGGCTAATCTTTGCATTTTTTGTAGAGATCAGTTTTTGCCATGTTCAGGCTGGTCTTGAACTTCTGACCTCAAGTGGTCCACCCACCTCGGCCTCCCAAAGGGCTTGGATTACAGGCATGAGCCATCACATCTGGATGGATGGACATATTTTTCATTCATCTAGAGACAGTTCCTTTGTTTTGGGTAATTTTCTTTAATTGTTTCTTTAACAGATTTCCCCTACTATTTTCTCTTTTTATTTTTTAATTTTTTTTTTTTTAGAAGGAGAGGAAAAGAGAGGAAGAAAAAGGGGGAGAGAGAACAGGAATATTGCTTTATTCTATGAATGGGTATTAATAATGGCCGATCAATATTTTGTGTATTTAAAGTGGAGAACATATATTTTATGTATCTAAAGTGGAGAGCTCTATAAGTACTTATTAAGTTTACTTGTTCCAGATCTGAGTTCAAATTCTGGATATCCTTATTAATTTTCTGTCTCATTGAGTCTAAATCTCTTTATGGGTCTTATGTATCTGGGTGTTAGGATGCATTGATCCTTATACCACTCTATCTTTGTTGCTTTGAAATCTGTTTTATCAAATGCATGAATTGCAACTCCTTTTTGTTTATTTATTTATTTTTGCTCTCCATTTGGTTGGTAAATCTTTCTCCAACACTTTGTTTTGAGTCTTTGGGTATCTTTGGATATAAAGTGGGTCTGGATGTAGTATACCGTTAGGTTTTGTCTGTATCTTTTGACTGGGGGATTTAGTTGATTTAAATTTAGGATTACTGCCATTTGATATTAACTGGCTATTTTATCCATTCGTTGATGTAAATTCTTCTTTATGTTGATGCTCTTTACTTTTTGGTATATTTTTAGAAAGGCTAATACTGGTTGTTCCTTTCTATGTGTAATGCTTCTTTCAGAAGTTTTTGTAAAGCAGGCCTGGTGGTAATAAAATCTCTGAGTACTTGCTTGTTCACAAAAGATTTTATTTTTCCTTCAATTGTGAAACTCAGTTTGGCAGGATATGAAATTCTGGGTTGAAAGTTCTGTTCTTTAAGGATGTTAAATATTGGCCCTCACTCTCTTCTGGCTTGTAGGGTTTCTGCTGAGAGATCTGCTGTAAGTCTGATAGGATTCCCTTTGTGGGTAACCTGAGCTTTCTCTCTGGCTGCCCTTAGTATTTTCTCCTTCGTTTCAACCCTGGTGAATCTAACGATTATGTGCCTTGGGGTTGCTCTTCTTAAGGAATATCTTTGTGGTGTTCTCTGTATTACCTGAGGTTGAATAGTGTCCTGCTTTGCTAGATTGGGAAAATTCTCCTGGATAATATCCTGAAGAGTGTTTTCCAGCTTGGATTCATTCTCTCCATCACATTCAGGTAAACCTATCAAACGTAGATTAGGTCTTTTCACATAGTCCCATAATTCTTAGAGACTTTGCTCATTACTTTTTATCCTTTTTTCTCTATTCTTGTCTTCTCGTTTTATTTCATTAAGTTGGTCTTCGACCTCTGATATCCTTTCTTCTGCTTGATCAATTCGGCTATTCAAACTTGTGCATATTTCACTAAGTTCTCGTGTTGTATTTTTTCATTCTCTCTGGAACTCCTATTATTCAGATGTTGAGTCTCCTGTATTTTTTCTCTCTTTTTGTCCATCTTTTCTTAGGACAAAAAGACTATTGCTCTACATTCTAGAAAATTCCCCTAATATTTTTTAGCTTCCTGACTTACCTATTTATTTTTTTCCTGCTTTTTGCTGTTGGAGAGTTTTCTTGAATTTTAGATGACTCTATGCTGACTGCATGCTTGAACATGGTTCACCAACCAACGTCCGCCAGCCCCAACATTACATCATTACCTTCCTGACCATTTTTCTTCATCTCTTGCAGTTCCAATTCCAAATCTTTATCCCTTGTTATAGAACACTGGCAATAACTGGCTCAAACCCTTTAGGCAAAATATTAGAAGATCCTTTTCTAGAAAAATAGAACCATCCTAGAATAAAGACCTAGAGATACTGACATTTGAGGAACCTCCACAAAAGAGTTGACTTCTGCCTTCATTGAAACTCTAGTACAGTCATTATGGAAAGCAGTATAGAGGTTCCTCAAAAACTACAAATAGACCTACCGTATAATCCAGCAATCCATTGTACCCCATAAATATGTATAATTATCAAGTGGAAATTAAAAATAATAAAAAATTTTCAATGTTTAGACTTCAAACATTTACATTCTGTCCCTTAAACATAGTTTGTCTAAAGATTGATTCTGAAAAGTAAAAACAGAATGCATTAATATTATTCACAGTATATGATTATGTGAACATTATTCACTGAAGAATCAAATAATATTATTTGTTTCATTAAAAAAATAAAATATAATTTCTGTGTCAGCACACTTGAAGGATCTATTTTTTTTACACTCTGAATTGCTAGAAACACTACAGTATTTTAGTTTGATTTATATTTGGACCAACATTTTCTTGTAAGATTTCTGTTTTTCTTAAAGCTTCTACAGTTGAATTTATTGGTGGAGAGGAGGGAGTTTCTATTCTCCAAAGGATATGTTTGCTAGAATATAGTAATCAAAATACTAATAACAGAAATATTCTGAGAATTAATGGTATGATTTCAGTGTATTGTTCCCTCCAATACACATGTTAAAATGTAATCCCCAATGCTGGAGGTGTGGCCTGGTGGGAGGTGTTTGGGTCATGGGGGTGGCTCCTTCATAAATGGCTTGGTGCTTTTCCCATGGTAATGAGTGAGTTCCTGCTCTGATTTCACATGGGATCTAGTTGTTTAAAAGAGTATGTCAACTCCTGCCACTTTTCTTTATAAATTACCCAGTCTCAGTTATTCCTTTATAGCAAAGCAAAATAGACTTCACACAATTTATAACCTGCAAAATTTTTCAGGAATTTTTCTTATTTTCCTGTCTTGCTTCTCAATGGAGCTTGATGAATATTGGGTAGAAATTTGACCTTATATTCTCAATCTAATTCTCGAACATGTGTTTAACTCAGGGAAATATAAACAGGTTAAGATCTCCTAAAAACTTTAGGAAGAATGCTATAAGGCAGAATGTCTTTGAGAATCAGTCTCTTTTTTGATAAGAAGCATACAAAGTATTGAAAACACAAAAGGGACAGTGTTGGGATGAACCATAAGAATAATTTTTTCTGTCAGTATAACTCTTGTATGTACATCAGGGAAATTACCCTAAGTCATTGCTGGTATCTTCTTGATGCCAGCTCAGATGGTACTGATCTTTATAGAATTTTGAAAGAAGGCTTGAAGTAACATTTCAACTGTTAAAGTAACAAAGGAGGGGAGAGGAAAACTAGTCTGCTATGAAACATGCACTGTCTTGGTGGTTTTATATGTTAATATTATTCAATATAACATGTATTATTAATTATATTAATATATTATTTTACATTTAATATGCTGTTTATTTAGGTCAAGAAGAGGTGGTCCACCCTGCCTGAGAATCTAAATCACCTTCCCCTCTGCCTTCCTTTTCTTAGTGATCATGGCATCTGCTGCTCTTGCTGGTATGAGCTGAACTGTATAACCCTGTTCCTGACAGCCTTCCATCGCTGTTAGTGTTCATTCTTCCTTCTATTCCCTCTCAGCTCAGATACTTAGGTCCTAGAATCTGCTTTAATTCCTCTCTTTTGAATACTTCTAGTGCTGCTCTTGGATTTGATATTTAGTGACAGCTTTCCTTTTGAATAAGTGAATGTTTTCTAAGGAGTCCCAATTCCCCTGACTTGAGCCCTAGATTATCATTGCCAGAAGGGGCTCAAGGTCAGCTAGATCAATGGTTCTAGCCTGTAGCATTTCACAGAGACTCTGGAGTTATTCAAGGAGTCTTAGAACTCATATATATTTATAGGTATTTTTCCTTTCAGTAGGCAACAAAATTGACACCATTATAATGTGGTATTCATGATTTTTTGAAATTAAGAGGAGTTTACATGATCTAAAAAACTGTGAACCACTGATTTACACCAGCCTCCTCATTGAACAAATTAAAAAAAAAAAGCTCAGAAAATTATTTGGTTTGTCCAGCGTCACACAGTGAGTTAGGTTCTTTTCAGGACTCAGGTGTAAGGATTGAATTCTCAACCATCAACCCATTCCTCTTTCCAGTACCCTGACTCCCTAAATACCGTAATCCTCACAGTTACATAGCAGCTCCCACAGACTCTGCTGTGTGGGGGAATAATGGGTCTCCATCAGACTCAGGCCAAATTGTGAGGAAGCAACTTCTCCTTCCACAGTAAGTGTTGATGAAAAGTATTACTAGGATGTGATAAACAAACACCCTTAGAGAGTATACATATATTTTGAATAATCAATCTATCTTTTTTTCAGAAAATCTTATCCTACCCCCTGCCCCTGTTGTCTGTAAGAAGCCCTAGATCCCAGCGAATCATTCATGAGACCCAGGGAAGGGGCCTACCTATATAGATTTCCCAGAAATGAGAGTCTCAGGACTAACTGTCTTTGGGCATCAGGGCTTTGAAACTGCAACTCCAAGAAATGAAGAAAAATGCAGAAAGGTGATGATGAAATGTTGTGATTGGCGGACTTTTTTTTTTTTTAAGATGGATTCTTGCTCTGTTGCCTAGGCTGGAGTGCAGTGCAACCTCCGCCTTCCGGGTTCTTGGCTCACTGCAACCTCCGCCTTTTGAGTTCAAGTGATTCTCCTGCCTCGGCCTCCCTAGCAGTTGGGATTACAGATGTGCACCACCACATCAGCTATTTTTTGTATTTTTAATAGAAATGGG
This sequence comes from Saguinus oedipus, assembly GCA_031835075.1. Classification (NCBI taxonomy): domain Eukaryota; kingdom Metazoa; phylum Chordata; class Mammalia; order Primates; family Cebidae; genus Saguinus; species Saguinus oedipus. The sequence continues at coordinate 31,611,515 of CM063177.1, read as the reverse complement.
GTTTCACCATGTTGGCCAGGCTGGTCTCGAACTCCTGACCTCAAGCGATCTGGTGGACATTTTGAACTACAGGCCTACAGAGAAAGAGAATAGAATGAGATAGGGAGAGGGGAGAGAGGGAGAGAGAGAGAGAAAGAATGAACAGAGGAAAATGAATGTGAGGGCCCCATGGTTCCAGAGAGAAAGGGAGACAGAAAAAGAAAATGATAGTGGATGCCCTGGAGACTACTGTAGATTCAACCTTTCTGGTTCCCAGTTCCTAACACAGGAGCCCTGCTTCCCTGGATTCCAGAAGCTCTCTGGATTCTAAAATAAGCTCTTTAGGCCAGTCACAGTGGCTGATGCCTGTAATTCAATGCTTTGGGAGGCCAAGGCAGGAGGATCACTTGAGCCCAGTAGTTCAAGACCAGCCTGGGCAACACAGCAAAACTCTGTCTTTACAAAACATAAAAAACATTCACCAGTTATGGTGGTGTGTGACTGTGGTCTCAGCTACTTGGGAAACTGGAGAGGGAGGATCACTTGAGCCTCGGATTTTGAGGCTGCAATGAACTGTGACTGCACCACTGAACTCCAGCCTGGGGGACAGCAAGACCCTGTCTCTGTAATTAAAAATAAAATAAGCTCTATACTTAGGTTGATTTGAATGGGGTTTTGCTCTCTGAATCAGTGATCAGCTCTGTGGAAACAAAGTCAGATCTCACAAATATCTCAGAGTTCCCACAGCTTGAGAGATGGTGATTAAGATTATTTCATGCTGAGGCTGCCTCGTTAGGAAAAAGAAGGAAAAGAGCACTTCAGCTGCAACAGGCACTGTCCCAACATACATCAGTGCTAATGACAGGTATTAGTTGGACAGTCGACAAAGATACAAGACTCTCAGTGCACAGCAGAGTCTGTGGTTCCAGCCACAGGACTATGCAGAGACCTCATCTCAATTCCAAATGTTTCTGAATTTCATTGCTGTTCAGAAGAAGCCTCTCACTAAGCACTTGAGAATAGGAATGAAAGTACTATATAATCACGCTGGCATCCTTCATTTCAGTGAAAAAAAAATGATTTTGAGACTTCTTTTGTATAAGACACTTAACATGAAGCCTCTAGTTCTAAGGAGATTTAGAAAAAGAGAAAAGTGCAATATGGATATATGTATTTTACATAGTGCACTTTGTATATATAAAATATATATTTTATAAGATGTACATATAATATGTATTATATAGATATATATATATATTCACCACACACATACATAATATGTATGCATGTTATTCTCAAGGGGAAGAAGTAAAAATACTAATAAAGAGTAATACTTTTCAGTGTGAAAGTAGAAAGAAGGAATCAGCAAAATCTTTCATTGTTGAAATAAAAAATAAAGGTGAGGCAAAGCAAGATTACAGTTTAACAGAAATGTGGAAGAAAGATATAAAACCAGATGATGACCAGGTGCGGTGGCTCATGTCTGTAATCCCAGCACTTGGGAGGCCAAAGCAAGAGGATTGCTTGAGGCCAGGAACTTAGGACAGCCGAGCAACATAGCAGGACCCCATATCTAAAACTTAATTTAAACAATTAGCTGGGTATGGTGGCCCTTGCCTGTACTTTCAGTTACTTGGGAGGTCAAGGTGGAAGGATTGCTTGAGTCCAGGAGGGCAAGGTACAATGAGCCATGATCACACCACTGCACTCTAGCCTGGGGAACAGAGTAAGAGTATTTCAAAATAAAAAATAGGCCAGGAATGCTGGCTCACGCCTATAATCCCAACACTCTGAGAGGTCAAGGTGGGTGCATTACCTGAGTCAGGAGTTCAAGACGAGACTCACCAACATGGCAAAACCCTGTCTCTATGAAAAATACAAAAGTAGCCACGGGTGGTGGCACACACCTGTAATCCTAACTACTCAAGAGGCTGAGGCAGGAGAATCACTTGAACTCAGGAGGTGGAGGTTGCAGTGAGCCAAGATCATGCCACTGCACTCCAGCCTGGGTGACAGGCTAAAAAAAAAAAAAAAAAAAAAAAAAAACAGGAAAAAGGGAGGTTGTTAGTAATGGCCAAGATTCTTAAAAGAAGAGTTCTTCCTAATTCTTCTATATGAGAAGAGATAACAGCCTCCAAAAAAGAAAGAGGTGAACAGCATGATGCTATGATTGGAAACCTCAGAGATACAACATTGTAGTTAACATCTGCCCTTGGCTTTAAAAATATCAGGCAAATAAGCAGGGGAAATTATGTAAAATTAGCTATTGATATTTTAAAAAGCAAATATATTAGAAACATTGAAATATATATATTTTTATTTATTTATTTATTTTTTTGTTTTTTGTTTTTTGTTTTTGTTTTGCCAATCATTGAGAGCTTGTAAGGTTGCTGAGGTTGGTTGGCCTTGAACTCTTGGCCTCGCCTTCGCAAGCGCCACGACATCCAGCCGGAGCCACTTTGGGCCCCGAAATATATATATTTTTAATATTAGCAAAGTTTTACTTCATTTTTTTTCTGCTCATAAATGACTCTGGAAAAGCCGATACGCAAGAGGCTAACACAACTGTAGTCTAAAGGCAATGTCGAGGTCACCAATATGTCCCTCAGACAAGAGGCACTGCTCAGAATCCCCTGTGCTGGGGGTGAGGGCAGGAGGGGAAGGTGTAGGAAGGAGGAATAAATACATGTGGTTATGGGAGGCCTGCCGCCGGGGATGGTGGCCCCAGCCCAGGACCCCAAAACAACCAAGTGGTGCAGTGGGCTGCCCAGCCCACAGCTCGGGGCTCCCAAGGCTGCCTCCGTGTTTGGATGGGTTGGAAGGAAATGCTGAGGTTCCGTGGCCAGCCCCCTCTATCTACTCTAGCCAGAGGAGAGCCAAGCTCCCGGCTGGCCAGAGCCCGGGGTGGGGAGCAGCGCCCCCACGAAGGCTTTCTGGTGTCACTGTCTCACGCAGTGTCAGGTGCTGAGGCCTGGGGCCCTGAGGCGGGAGTGGTGGCGGCAGGTGAGGCTGGGATGGGCCCTGGCACCTGCAGCTGTGGACTGCCCGTCCGCGTCTGCTGACATCCTGACTGTGGACCAAGGCCGGGACAGGTGAGCCGAGGGGGGCTGCTGCACTACAAGCCCTCGGCCTTGTAGTGTGTGTCGGGGGTGGAGGAGGGGTCATGAGGACAGGGATGGGGCGGAGCGTCTGTGGTAAGAACCAGTAAGTGCCAGGCAGGACCCACCCTGAAGGCTCAGCCGTGGCCCACCTGGGACAGAGCCCCGGGAGGGCTGCTGAGCTGGGTGATGCACCAGGGCACGGGCAGGCCAGGCTGAACCCGGAGCCCCAGTGTGCGATGATGTGGGGAGGTGACAGGGTGAATGTGGATGGGGTGTGGGCGCGTGGGGCAGGTGGCCGCGTGACTGTGCCCGGCCCTCAGAAGGCAAAGCAGTGCTCCTTGGGGTGGCCCCCACTGTCCAGGTTGGGCAGGCAGGCCTCAGCACCCAGGATCATGGGTGGGGGGGCCACACATCAGCACCCACGGCTCCTCCTTCGGGGGTGGAAGGTGGTCCCAGATCATCTCCTCGTTCACGAAGCCCTGGCTGTAGTCCCAGGCTTCAGGGGCTCTGACCAGCGTGTACCAGAGCTTGAAGCGCGCAGAATGTTCGTTCCTGAGTTCCTGCAGCTCGGGCCGCAGCAGGATGTCCTTCTCGGTCTCATGAGACTCACAGAAACCCGGGGCCAAAGAGCACTGCCACCCAGAAGGGTCTGCCCACTAACAAATCGCTACTGAGCTCCCAGGCTGGACGAGGGCAGGGTGGACGCTCCCCAGGAGGCAGCCCCGGGAGGTGTGACTTCTCTGTTCCCAGGGCTAGAGAACTGCCTTGAAATATCTTTAAACACACATCCTAATCCTTGAAATATCTATAACATACATCCTAAGTTGCTAAGGGAATTGGTTAGTGGGTTTAGAGGAATTCTTATCATTATGTTCAGGGGACACTGGATGCGTTGTTTCAGAAAGTTGTCAAAGGAGGGAAAACGTAAGAAAAAATGAGCACATGGAGACCTAATTTCTTCTTATTCTCCTTCCTAGAAAAGACCCCCCAACTACTTCAAGGCTGTTGGGAGGATCTCTATCATTCTAGACATGCTGACTTGAAACTGGAGAGTTAACACTTCTGTTTTCCACTCCTCCTACTTCCATTGCTCCCCAAATCCTGGGTATTTAGCTTCCCAGAACTGCTCAGATTTTGTTTCTCATCATTTTAACAGTCATAGTCCAGGCTGCATTGCTACTGATAGTGAGTAGTATTAAAATGTTAAGGGTTGAGCCCAGGAGTATGGCCTGGCACAAATCAGGTATCACCATAATATTTTTTCTTCAACTTTTATTTTAAGTTCAGGGGTATATGTGCAGGATGTGCAGTCTTGTTACATAGGTAAATGTATGCCATGGTGGTTTGCTGCACAGATCATCTCATCACCTAGGTATTAAGCCCAGCATCCGTTAGCTATTCTTCCTGATGCTATCCCCCCAACACATCTGAGAGGCCTCTGAGAGGCCCCAGTGTGTGTTGTTCCCCTCCATGTGTTCATGTGTTCTCATCATTCAATTCCCACTTGTAAGTGAAACCACACAGTGTTTGGTTTTCTGTTCTTGTGTTAGTATGCTGAAGATAGTGATTTCCAACTCCATCCATGTCCCTGCAAAGGACATGATCTCATTCCTTTTTATGGCTGCATAGTAGTCCATGGCATACACTATAATAAATAATGCACTTTATGGTGAATCATTTGTATAATACAGAGCATATCTAAATTAAGGTTTTTCTGAGACCGGGTCTCCCTCTGTTGCCCAGATTGGAGTGCAGAGGCACAAAGATGATTCACTGCAGCCTCAACCTCCAGGTTCAAGTGATCCTCTCACCTCAGCCTCCTCGGTAGCTAGGACCACAGGCATGAACCACCAGTCCTGGCTTTCCATGGAGATCTTTTATGTTACTCTTTTATAACCACATCCTCTTCCCTCTCACGTACATCTCCTCTTTAGCCCCTGGCAGCTTCTAATCTGCTCCTTATTCTATAATTTTGTCTTTTTAAGAATGTTATGCGAATGGAATCATACAATATGTAATTTTGAGATTGGCTTGTAATCATTCAGCATAAATCTCTGAGATTCATCTAAGGTGTTGTATGTATCAATCGTTGGTTCCTTTTTATTGCTAAATAGTACTTCTTGGTATGGATGTCCTACAGATTGCTTAAACATGTACAGTTGAAGGGTGTCTGATAGATTGCTTCCAGTTTGGGGTCATTAGAAATAAAATTGCTATAAACGTTAATGCATGAGTCTTTGTGTGAACACAAGTTTTCATTACTCTGGAAAAAAAAAAGGCTGACAATGTAATTTCTGAGTCATATAGCAGTTGCATGTCTAGTTTTTTTAAGAAACTGCCAAAATGTTTTCTGAAGTGACTCTACCATTTTAAATTCCTAACAGGAATGTATGAATAATCTAGTTTCTCTTCATCCTCTCCAGCAATTGCTGCTGTCATGATTTTTTAACTTAGCCATTCTGACAGGTACACAGTGATGTCTCATTACAGTTTGAATTTGCATTTCCCTGGTGGCTAATGATGTTGAACATCATTGCATTTGCTTATTTGCCATGTGTGTTTCCTCTTCAGTGAAATGCCTCTTCATGTCTTTTGCCTGCTTTCTAATTGGATTATTTGCTTTCTTAATGTTGGGTTTCAAGATTTCTTAATAGTAAGACATTAATACTAATATTAAGGCTGTGTGGTTTGCAAATATTTTCTCCAATCGCCTGTCTTTTCAATCTTTTAGTAGGACATTTTGCATAGGAAATTTTTAATTTGATGAAGTCTAATTTATCAGTTTTCCCTTGTATGATTGTGTTTTTGTGTCAAGTCTATGAACCTTTGCCTAGTCCAATATCCCAAATGTTACAGTTTTAGATTTTACATTTAAGGTAGTGATCTGTTTTGAATTACTTTTTTATTAAGCTGTGACAATTAGGTGGAGGTTTATGTTTTTGCCTTTGGATTATCTAATTACTCCAACACCATATGTTAAAAATTCCTCCATTGAATTGCTTTCGCACTTTGTTGAAAATCAGTTGGGCATGTTCGTGTGGGTCTATTTCTTTTTCACTGATCTATACCTGTGTCTATCCTTCCATCAATGCCACACAGTCTTGATTAGTGTAGCTACATAATAATTCTTGAAAAAAGGAAGACTGATTATTCTCATGTTATTCTACTTTTTCAAAATATTTGAGCTCTCATTGTTCCTTTGCCTTTTTATATAAATTTCAGAGTTATCTTCTCTGTATGTATAAAAAAAATCATCCTGAGATTTTGATAGAAATCAGATTAAACCTATACAGAAATTTGGAGAAAACTGATGTCTTTACTACATTTTCCCATCCGGGAACATGGTACAACTTTCCATTTACATGGATCTTTTATTTTTTTCATCATTATTACATTTTAATTTGTGGGTGTTCTATACACGAGTTACTAGGTTTACACCTAGGAATTTCATTTTTTTCTGAACTATTATAAACGGTATTTTATTTTGAATTTTGGTGTACATGTGTTCTTTGATAGTGCATAGAAACACAATGGTTATTATTCATATGTTTACCTTGTATCCTGAGATGTCACTGAAATAATTTATTAGTTCTATAAATGTTTTTGTATATTCCTTGGGATATTCTATGTAAATATGTTGTTCTCAGATAGAAACGATTTTATTTATTCTGTTCCAGTTTGTGTGCTTTTTATCTTCTTTTTCTACCTAATTGCACAGTCTAGAATTTCCAGCATGATGCCAAATAAAAGTGGTGAGAGTGGAAATATTTGCTTTGTTCCCAATCTTAAGAGGAAAGCATTCAACCATTTATTATTAAGTATGATGTTAGCTGCAGGTGTTTTGTGGATGCTCTTCATTAAGTTAAGGAATTCTCCACCATTCCTGATTTTCTAAGAGCTTTTGGTGTTTGTTTTTACAATAAATGGGTGTTGAATTTTGTCAAATGTTTCTTTCTACGTCAGTTGATATGAGCAGATAATTTTTTCTTTGTTATCTTGTTAACATGATGGATTACCTTGATTGACTTTCAGATGTTGACTTTGCACTACTCAGCCATATATAGGAATGAAATAATGGCGTTTGCAGCAACTTTGATGGAATCGGAGGCCATTATTCTAAGTGAAGTAACTCAAGAATGGAAAACCAAACACTGTATGTTTGCACTCATAAGTGGGAGCTAAGCTATGAGGATGGAAAGGCATAAGACAGATAAAATGGATTTTGGGGACTCAGGGGAAAGGCGGGGAGAACGGTGAGGGATAAAAGATTGGGTGCAGTGTACACTGCTGTGGTGATGGGTTCATCAAAATCTCAGAAATCACCACTAATCACTTATTCGTGTAAAAAAATCAATTCACACAATTTATAAAAATGAATGAATAAATCTGTGAAATGTTAAAAAATGTTGAATTCTCCTTGTGTCTTTGGAATAAACTCCACTTGGACGTAACGTAGAATTCTTTTTCTATATTGTTGAATTCTATTTGCTAATATTTTGTTAAGGACTTCCACATTATATTAAAGAAGGATATTGGTCTGTGGTTTTTCTTGTATTAAGACTGTCCTATTCTGGATTTGGTATCAGAGTAATGCTACCTTCATAAAATGAATAGGGAAGTACCCTTTTCTAGTTCTGCAATAGATTGTATACAGTTGGTGTTTACTCTTCTTTAAATATTTGATATGATTCTCCAGTGAAACCATCTTATCTGGAGCTTTCTTTTCTGAAAGTGGTAAAATTACTAATTCAATTTCCTTAATAGTCATGGGGCTTTTTGAATTATCTATTTCACATTGCATGAGTTGTGGTAGTTTGTGTTATTTGGAGAATTCGTTAATAACATCTAAATTGTCAGATTAATGTATATATAATTGTTTGTAGTGTTCACTTATTATTTTTTGATGTCTGCAAAATTTTTGGTGCTAACCCTTGTTCCATTCCTAATATTAGTAATTTGTGTTTTCTCTCCTTATTTTCTTCCTAAATCTTGCTACAGGTTTGTCAATTTTATTAATCTTTTGAAATAACCATGGTTTTGTTTGGTTAACATTTTTGTTTTTCTGTTTGTACTTTCATTGATTTCTACTCTCATCTTCCTTATGTTTATTTTCTTCTTTATGCTTGCTTTGGGTTTATTTTGGGTTTCCTTTTTTAAGTTCTTGAGGTAGAAGCTTAGATTATTGAGTTGAGACTTAACTTCTTTTCTAATGTAAGCATTTAGTCATCAAATTTCTCTCTCAGCCCTACTTTACTTGTATCACACAAATTTTGATATGTTGCAGGCTCATTTTTATTTAGTTTAATGTATTTTTAATTTTTCTCTTGTTATTTTATCTTTGGCACATGTGTTATTTGTAAGTGTATTTAGTTTTCAAGTGTTTGGATATTTTCCTGTTACCTGTTTATTTAAAAAATACAGACGAGGTCTTGCTATGTCACCCAGGTCCTGAACTCCTGGGCTCAAGCAGTCCTCTCACCTCAGCCTCCCAAATAGCCAGGATTATAGGTGTGAGCCACCATGCCCAGCCCCTGTTATCTGTTATTAATTTCAAATCTAATTTCATTATGGTTAGATAACAAACTGTATGTTTTCAATTTTTATAATTTGTTGAAGTTTGTTTTATGGCCCAGGATATAATTTTTCTTAGTATATGTTTAGTTGCTGATATGGTTTGGATGTGTCCCCACCGAAATCTCATCTTGAACCATAGCTCCCGCAGTTCCCATGTGTCATGTGAGGAACCTGTTGAGAGGTAATTGAATCATGGGGGGGCGGGACTTTCCTGTGCTGTTCTCTTCATAGTGAATGTAGTCTCATGAGAACTGATGGTTTTATAAAGGGGAGTTTCCCTGTGCAAGTTCTGTTATTCTTTTTTATTTCTTTCTTTTCTTCCTTTCCTTTCTTCCTTTCTTCTCCCTCCCCTCCCCTCCCCTCCCCACTCCTTTCTTTCTTTCTTTTGTGATGGACTCTCACACTGTTACCAGGCTGGAGTGCAGTGGTGCAATCTCAGCTTGCTGCAACCTCTGCCTCCTGGGTTCAAGTGATTCTCCTGCCTCAGCCTCCTGAATAGCTGGAACTACAGGCGTGCGCCACCACGCCCAGGTACTTTTTGTATTTTCGGTAGAGACGGGGTTTCATCATGTTGGCCAGAATGGTCTCAATCTCTTGACCTCATGATCCACCCACCTCTGCCTCCCAAAGTGTTGGGATTACAGATGTGAGCCACTGCACCCGGCCACTGTTATTATTTCTTGCTGCCACCTTGTGAAATGTGCCTTCTGTCATGATTGTGAGTCCTTCCCAGCCTGTGGAACTGTGAGTCCATTAAACCTCTCTTTTTTATATAAATCACCCAGTCTGGGGCATGTCTTTATCAGCAGCATGAAAACCGACTAATACAGAGGCCATTAACGAGAACCTGTGTACTGCTGTTGTTTGGTGTAGAGTTCCCTAAATATCTGTTTGATCTTGTTGGTTGTTGGTGTTGTTGAGTCCTATGTTCTTCCTGATCTTCTTTCTAGTTGTTGTTAAACCAATTTTGGAAAGGGGTGGGTTGAAGTCTCCAACCATAATTGTGGATTTATCTATTTTTTCTTTCAGTCCTATTATATTTTGCTTCACATATTTTCATCTTCATTGTTTGGTGCATATACATGTAGAATTACTATGTCTTTTGGTGTATTGACCCTTTTATCATTATATAATATTCTTCTCTGTCCCTGGTAATTTTCTTTTTTCTAAAGCCTAGTATGACTAATAATATATCTACTCTTGCTTTTTAAAATTAATATTTACATGATATATTTTTCTATCCTTTGGCTTTCATCTTGCCTATATCATTATATTTGAAGTGAGTTTCTTATAGACAGCATATAGTTGGGTCATGTTTTATAATCCATTGTAACAATATCTGTCTTTTAATTGATGTATTTAGACCACTTCCATTTGCTGGATTTTTTTGTTTTGTTTTTGTATGATCTTTGTTTTCATTTGTATTTCTTTTCCCTGAATTCCTGAGAGTTACTTTTTTAGAACTCCATTTATATTTACCTATAGCATTTTTTAGCATATCTATTTGTGTAACTTCTTTATTTTTTGGTGTTTTAGGTGTGACATAATATATGCATAACTAATCACAGCGTATTGAAGTTTTCATTTTACCACTTTGAGTGAAGTATAAAAATTAGGCCTCCCCGGTCTACTATACACTGGGGACTGTTGGGGGAAATGGGGGAGAGACAGCGGGGGGGACTGGGGGGGATAGCCTGGGGATGAATACCAAGTGTGGGTGAAGGGGAGGAAGGCAGAAAAACACACTACCATGTGTGTACCTATGCAACTATCTTGCACGTTCTGCACATGTACCCCAAAACCTATAATGCAATAAAAATTAAAAAAAAAAAAAAAAAGAAAAGCATTATCTGCTTAAATATAGAGAGATACATTTATGTATAGTAAGATTTATTGTGAAATAAAAAGCACGTTTTCCTTTAGTGATTTTCTAACAGAGACAATATAAGAGTATATGACAAATTTCAATTATTGTTAAAAAAAAAATACACATCCTTGCAGACAAAAAAAAAAAAAATTAGGCCTCCCTTTACCCTCCTTTGCTTCTAATAGTTCTTTTCTATATACAATTTTTTCTACATACAATTAGGGTAATGCCATAGTACTTAGACATAGACAATATATAATTTTTTTTTTTTGACAGAGTCTTACTTTGTCACCCAGGCTGGAGTACAGTGGTGTGATCTCGGCTCACTGCAACCTCTGCCTCCTGAGTTCAAGTGATACTCCTACCTCAGTCTCCCGAGTAGCTGAGATTACAGGGGTGCACCAGCATGACTGGCTAATTCTGTGTTTTTAGTAGAGACGGAGTCTCATCATGTTAGCCAAGCTGGTCTTGAACTCCTTACCTCAAATGATCCACCCACCTTGGCTTCCTAAAGTCAAGGAACTTCCTAAGTCCCAGTCCCTTGGCTGGGAATACAGGTATGAGCTACTGCACCTGGCCAATACGTAATTTTTGTTCCAGCATCAAACATAAGGTAAAAAATTCAAGAGGAGAAGGGAAGATTATTGTGTTTACCCATATTTTTGCTTTCCATGTTCTTTTCTTCTTCCTGATATTCCAAGATTTCTTCTTTTATTATTTGCTTTCTGCTTCAGGAACTTTAGGTTATTTAGGTCTTCTGGTCACAAATTCTTTCACTTTTTCTTCATCTGAGAATATATTGATTGCTTCTTCATTTCTGAGGGATGTTTTTGCTGGTTATAGGGCTTGGGGACAGTTGTTTTCTTTCAGTAGCAGAAGAATATGCCACTTCCTTTTGACCTCCATGGTTTCAGACAAAGAAAAATCAGCTGTCATTTAAATTTTCCACTTAGTAGGTAAGATGTCATTTCTCTCTTGCTGTTTCCAAGGTTTTTTTTTTCCCTTTGTTTTTAGTCTTCAGAAGTTTGACTTTGTGTATGTCTTGGTGTGGATTTCTTTAGGTTAATCTGTTTGGAATTTGCTCAACTTATTGAATCTGTAGGTTTATATCTTTTGTCCAGTTTGAAGAACTTTTTGACAATATTTCTTCAAGTACGCTTTCAGCCTTGCCTTCTTATCTCCTTTCCTCTCTTTCAGGGACTTTGTTCATCATGTGAATATTAGATCTTTTGCTACAGTTTCACAGGTCCCCCAGGCTGTGTTTATTTGTTTATTTTCTCTCTTTTTAGGATTGAGTAATTAATATTGTTCTATCTTCAGTTTACTTATTATTTTCCCTGCTTCATCTATTCTGTCATTGGGCCTACCCAGAGAGTTTTAAAGTTTTGGTTACTGTATTTCTCAGTGCTAAAATTTTCATTTGATTCTTTTTGTCTTCTATTTCTTTCCTGAAATGTTCTAATTTTTTTTTTTTTTTTTTTTTACCGACTGTCCTTTCATTTGTTTCAAGTGCGTTCATATCTGTTTGCTGATGTGTTTTTATGAGTGCTTTAAAATCTTTATAATTACAGTATCTTTGTCATGTCTTTGCTGGAGTCTATTGATTGTCTTTTTAAAATTTTATTTTGAGATCTTTCTTGTTCTTGGTATGATAAGTAAGTGATTTTTTAAAAATTGAAATCTGGACATTTGGGGGTACCATAAGACTCTGGAGCTTTTGTAATCTTCATCTTTTTCTGGCTTCCTCTGATGCTACTTTGGCAGGGGAAGGAGAGGGGACCACCTGATTACTGCCAAGTGAGGTTAGAAGCCCAGGTTTACCAAGTAACCTTTGTTGGCTGCTGAGGCAGGGGATTCTTTTTTCCACTGGGTGTAGGTGAGAGTTCTGGCTCCCCGTTAGGTCTCCACTGAGATCTCCCTGGCTGGCTAGCATAGAGATGCCTCATTATGTACCCCTACCAGAGTGCTGCTCCTTATGTACCCACACTGCTCCTAATGTGCTCCCATTGTTATTATGGTGGAGATGTAGAAGGACCTCATTATGGCTGGATAGTGGTGAAACTCCTGACTCTCTACACCAGGCCTCCTGTGACACCATCCCAGTGGGAATGGAAAAGGGTCCCTTATTACTATTAGATGAGAATGGGAGTCCAGCTCTCCAATTGATCTTCCCTGACACTACATGGGAGAGGCCTCATTACCTCCATGCAATACATGTAGACTCTCTACTCAGCCTTTTCTGGCACCACTATGATAGGGAAGTTTGGGCTTCTTGTTAAAGCCACGCAAAGGTGGAAGTCTAGCCTCCTCATTCAGCCTTTGCTGGCGTAGACGGAAGTGGGACCAGAGATTTTTCTGTAGTATTTGTCTAAAGTGGAGCAGTTATTATCTCAAAGATCTTTTGTCTTGCTAGGGTGTTCCTTTCCTGGCTCTCTCTCTCTCTCTCTCTCTCTCTCTCTCTCTCTCTCTCTCTCTCTCTCTCTGTTTCTCTGTCTCTATCTCTCTCTCAACAGGGTCTTGCTGTGTTTCCCAGGCTAGTCCTGAATCCCTGGCCTCAAGCAATCCTTCTGCCCTGGCCCCCACAGTGCTGGGATTATAGGTGTGAGCTGTCATGCCCAGCCTTGTTCTTTCTTTTGGCTAGAGTAAGCAAGCTTTTGTTGGGACTTGTTTGTTGTTTGTTTACACCCATTGGCATTTGCAGGTTGCTAGCTTCTTTAGCTCCAAGTCTGAGTTGTATGAGGGGAAAAGAAAAAAGAAAACAGGGAAAGTCCCACCATATTGTTTCTTGGATTCTGAGGTTCCCTAGTCAGTCTACCTTCTCTCCACCTTGTAGAGTTTCCCTGTGTTTGATCTATGTATGTTGGACAGAGTTTTCTTTTGCACTTAGTGAGAAGTATAGGGAAAGCACATCTATTCTGCCTTCCTACATGTGGAAGTCTTCACAGAGCATTTTAATACAGATAATAACAGTGTCTACCTCATAGATACCTCAGAAGACTATTGTGACAGTTAAGTAAGTTAATTGGACCACTGGAATAGTATCTGGCATATAGTAAGCCTTACACAAGTGTTAGTTATTATTATTTGATAAACAATATAATGTAGTTGTTGAGGGAACAGATTCTAGAACCAGACTCTCAAGGTTTAAATCTCAGCTCTTACACTTAACAACTGCATTAATTTTACTTAATTTCTCTATGCCTAAATTTTCTCATTGTAAATAGTGATATTAATAATTTCTTCTTCACAGGGCTATTGTGAGAATTAAAATAATTAATATATCTAAAGCCCTTAGAAGATTGCCTGATATGGAATAAGTTCTATTTAAGTATTAGATAGTATCCTTCTTTTTTTTTCAGATGGATGCTCACACTGTCACTCGGGCCAGAGTGCAGTGGCGTGATCTTGGCTCACTGCAACCTCTGCCTTTCAGATTCAGGTGATTCTCTTGCCTCAGCCTCCCAGGTAGCTGGAATTACAGGCACCCGCCACCATACCCGGTTAATTTTATATATAAATATATATATATATATATATATATTTTTTTTTTGAGACAGAGTTTTGCTCTTGTTACCCAGGCTGGAGTGCAATGGCGTGATCTTGGCTCACCGCAACCTCCGCCTCCTGGGTTCAGGCAATTCTCCTGCCTCAGCCTCCTGAGTAGCTGGGATTACAGGCACGCGCCACCACGCCCAGCTAATTTTTTGTATTTTTAGTAGAGACAGGGTTTCACCATGTTGACCAGGATGGTCCCGATCTCTTGACCTCGTGATCCACCTGCCTCGGCCACCCAAAGTGCTGGGATTACAGGCTTGAGCCACCGCACCCAGTCTGTATTTTTAATAGAGACAGGGTTTCACTGTGGTGGCCAGGCTGATCTCAAACTCCTGACCTCATGATTGCTCTCCTCGACCTCCCAAAGTGCTGGGGTTACAGGTGTGAGCCACTGCGCCTGGCCTAGATATTATACTTTTAAACTAAAGTACTTTATTGTCTCCTCAAAATACCCCCATGAAGTAAGTAGCAAGGCATGTTACCTTCATTTACAAACAGAGAAACAGAAGTTCTAAGGCACACAGTGTCCAGTCCAAGGTTACAGAGACAGTAAGTGGCAAAGCTAGCCTCAGTCACAGTTCTTCTGACTTCAAGTCAACATTGAGCTGAGGCTTGGCAAAAGTGGAAAGTAAAAACTGGTATTCATGCTTAGAGAACAAGGTGGGTGCTTAGATGGCAAACAAGAACAGAAATCATTCTTAGGATAGCAAGACAGAAAGAAGACCTGAAGAAGATGGAGAGAGTGTGGCAAGAATGCGGTTGTTGGGCTAAGTCAAGATATTGGTGTTAAAGAAATCACCAAGATTTCCAGTGAGAGACTTCAGCCCCCAAATGCGTTCCATCAGTGTCCCCTATTCAGGAAGTAGTGAAGGGTGTCCTAATTGCTTGCCACTCCCCTACAGGGTGGCTTTTCTGCTGTAAATAGCTCAAGAGTCTAGTTCCAAGAAAAAGCAGAGGCTGCACCTTCTTTGGTTCAGAATGCCCTCAAGCCTGACTCTTAATAGAGTGACTTCCTCCCCAAGATATTCCTACTGTTGCCCCCTACACTCTGCCAGCTTTCTGCATACTTCTGAGCCTGTCCAAGTCCAGTATGTGACTCAGGGCTACATCAAGTGCCCCCAAGCTTTCCTTGAGACACCAGCCCAGACTGAGCTTGCCCCTTCCTCAACCTTGAGCATTAACCATTTCTACCATGTTTAAAGATGTGTCTAGTCGATTAGGCATTATATAATATCTAATTTTATGTATTTCCTGATACATTTCATCTGTGTAAATTCTGTATTACCGGCAAGACCATGGCTCTTAAGGCAGGGTTTGTGTTATATAGATTTAGGGGGCTGGAATAACAGCATCTGACATAGAACAGTACTTAGTGCATCAATTAATACTTGTTAACTCTCAATCACAGGGTCACAGTCAAGCAGAGCTGCTATTATGTGGGGTATATAGGGCCCCTGGAAAATTGTTTGTTGTTATTTAATTTTTATTTCATGATTATAAACAACTGAGCAATTCAACTAGATGTGAAGGGAAATAAGAAAAATATGAAACCCGAAGAACTGTAGTGAGAGCACGAAGATTATAGGATATTGCAAGTAAATGGGGTGGAAGGGTGTTTTCCTGAGCTACAGAAAAAATGGTTGGTGGTAGATAAAAACAAGTCAAATTTACTAGCATTTTCCACAATTGGCAATGGCGATATCCTTGCTGGCCTTGTCGTTCCTGCATCCAAAGTGCTCCATGGTTTTCCGCAATATTTACGTCCTCTTTGATCTTGCCAAAGACAACAGGCTTGCAATCCAACCACTCAGTCTTGGCAGTGCAGATGAAAAACTGGGAACTGTTTGTGTTGAGTCCTACATTTACCATGAACATCATGACAGGACCTGTATCCTTCAGGATGAGATTCTCATCATCAAATGTAGATAAACTTGTCACCAATACCGTAATGGCAGGAAGTCACCACCTTAGCACATAAGGCCTCGAATAATTCTGTAAAAGCAAGAACCAAATCTTCTCTAACCAGTTCTCAAGCATAAACATTTTCTGCTGTCTTTGGAACTTTGTCTGCAAACAGCTCAAAGAAGACACAGAACAACTTGATGATGGCATCAAAGAACATAGTGGGATTGACCATGACTGGTGCAGGTGGCTCTGGAAGGCTCCCATCTGCAAAGCAAGAAAAATATATATGTATTTTTTACAAAGCCTTCTTTAACGAAACACTTTTATTTAAACTGCTTTACAAAATGTGTGGGCTCCTGGAAAGTACAGTGATTTATCAATAAAAATTCAGAATAATGGGTAGAAAGAAGTAGAAGAGATACTTACGTATTTTATTGTCAAATCAGGGCAAATGTCCAGACATATTCTCTTCCTATTTTGATCTAGAAATCATCTCTTCATCTTCTTTATTGTCACAGATGCCATTCCTGGAAAATTTCACATTTCCCACGAGGATAAAAAAGTAGTGGTACCATTATGACTCACAATGTCATGACTCTTGGGAACCTGTTTATATTGGAACCATAGAGATCTGCTTGTCTCTGCAGTTCCCTAAGTCCATTTATTTAATGCTGGTTACATCACTACACATGTCACTAGATTATCTACTGTGTGGCCTGTTTCCAATAACTCTCTCCAAGGTAATTACTGCAATTCATTGATGATGACCACAAATGCAAGTCTCACTCAGAGAACTATGGAAAATGTGAACAATAATCCATTTTTAGGTCCTGTAGTTTACAGTATGGAATTGTGTCACGTAAAGGTGGAACAGCATGTTTTCCAGCTCTATCTTCTCTTGAATTCTTTGGGCCGAATGTGATCTCTTCTGATCCCCACTACCTTCCTATCTTCCACACACCACCACTAGAATTATTTACCAGAAAAAAAGTTACCTTTTTTTTTTTTTTTTTTGAGACAGAGTCTTACTCTGTCACTCAGACTGGAGAGCAGTGGCACAATCTCGGCTCACTGCAACCTCCCGCTCCCAGGTTCAAGCAATTCTCCTGCCTCACCCTTTTGAGTAGCTGGGATTACAGGCACCTGCCACCACTTACAGCTAATATTTTGTAGTTTCAGTAGGGATGGGGTTTCAGCATGTTGGCCAGGCTGGTCTTGAACTCCTAACCTTGTGATTTGCCCACCTCAACCTCCCAAAGTGCTGGGATTACAGACGTGAGCCACCACGCCTGGTCAAAACTTACCTTTTTTTTAATGTTAAAAAGTGTTTAAGAAAAATGAGGTTTATTTTTCTTTTCTTGTGTGGCAACTTTCTGTTATGCCTGGCATTCCGAGTCATGCATGTATGCAAGGTTTTGAAAAATCTGAGAGGTAGAGAAGGGGTCAAAAGATGAGGTGTGAGGAATATTTCACAAGTTATGAAAATATAAATTCAGAAAGGTATCACTAAAACTATTCTACTAAGTTGTATTATTGATAACATCCATTAAAATAGGCTATTATCAAAAAGACAACCACAGATGCTGGTTAGGATGCAGAGAAAGGAGAACACTAGCACACTACTTGGGGGAATGGAAACTGGTACAGCCACTATGGAAAACAGTATGGATGTTCCTCTAAAAACTAAAGATACATGTATTATACCATCCAGCAATCCCACTGCTGAGTATTTTTTTTTTTAAAGAAAGGGAATTAGAGATATCTGCACTCCTATGTTCACTGCAGCACTATTCACAATAGTCATGATATGGAATAGGCCTAAGTATCCATCAATGAATGGATTAAAAAATGTTGTATACATATACACAATGGAATACTGCTCAGCCATCAAAAGAACGCAGTTCTGTCATTTGCAGCAACATAGATGGAACTGGAAGATATTGTATTAAGTGAAATAAACCAGGCATAGAGAATAATTCAGAATAATGGGTAGAAAGAAGTGGAAATATCGCATGTTCTCACTCATATGTGGGATCTAAAAACAATCTCATGGAGGTAGAGAGCAGAATAATAGTTACTAGAGGCTGGGAAGGGTTTGGGATGGGAAATAAAGAGAGGTTGGTTAAAGGTGCAAGAATACAATTAGAAGGAATAAGTTCTAGTGTTCCATAGTATAGTAGGGTGACTATAATTAACAATAATTTATTATATATTTCAAAATAGCTAGAAGAGAGGATTTAGAATGTTCCCAATATAAAAAAAAAATGTTTGAGGTGATGAATCTCCCAATTACCTTGATTTGATCATTACACATTGTATGATGTTTAATATCACATGTATCTCACACATATATACAATTATTAAGTATCAATAAAAATTTTATTAAACTATCATTCATAACATCCAATATTTTCTTTTCTTTTTTTTTCTTTTTCCCCAAAGCTGTCATACTCCTAGGAAGGGAGAGGCCATCCTGGGAGGGTCCGTTGTGCATTAGAAGAGCCTTCCTCCGCCTCCCAGAAAACAAGCCAAGCACACAGTGGACCTGTGTGATTAAGCGGAGCTGAGTGGCCTATTTTATAGTTTTAAAAGTCAACTTTCTTTGGTCATTATTAATCTCTGCCACAATCACATGTATTGCTCAGGCCACCACTACCAACATTACTTCTCAGTTTCATTCAAAGGAATGTTGTCAAATATGTGGATTCCTGCTACCCTGAAATCCAGATAAAGCAATGGACATTTTGATGAATACTAAATATTGAATTAATTTTTTAGCTAAAAAGCAATTGTTCAAGATCTTGGTTTCCCTGGAAGGAGAATTTATTCACATTTGCCTGTTTTTCTTTCTAAGTAGAGTGTGCTAGGCTTCTCCCCTCCCAAATTAGAAAACAGATGGCTGTTCAGGAAGTTTTTAATCAACTGACTTCACAATAAACAGATGTGATGGATATTAATGTGATCGAAATAAACTATTATAAGCTAATGCTCACTGTGAGCCCTATGCTGTGCTAGGTAGTTCCCTCCTGTTATCACATTTACTTAATTGAGCAACTAATGTTTACTCAGCATTTGGTACTTCTCTTAAATGCAACTTAGCATAGTACAGAGGTTGTCAGATGTCAGTGGACATTGGAGTTATCTAGAGAGAATATGACAAATGTGACCCCATCCCCAGAGTTGCTGATTCAGCTGATAAGAATGAGAGTTGAGAATCTGCATTCCTAACAAGTTCCCAGGAGATGCTGATGTTGCTGGTCCAGGGACCACACTTTGAGAATCACTGGCATAGTAGTTAAAAGCAGTGACTTTGCATATCAGACTCACCTGGGTTTGAGTCCTCTAACTTTGGATATATTTTATAACCTCTTGTCATCTCATTTCCTCTGCTGTAAAATGATACCTCCATCATTAGCTATTTTGAAAATTAAATGAGATATATGTGAAGGGTTTTGTACAGTTTTTTATGTGTTAGAACTCAGTAAATGCTAACTGCTACTACTGTAGCTATTACTACAGTAATACTGTTATTACTACATGGAATTTAAAAATGACTGATTCCAAAATCATTTTTAAATTGTCAATGCCACTTCTTCTCCTTACCTAGAGTTGAGTGCCAACATCTGTTATGGCATCATAATGAGATAAATAACTAAGACTTTAAGGAATAATATATTGCATTTTTCATGTTGTTATGAAGGTTCTTCATTATAACCTAAGAAAACTATATAAACTGTCATTTTATATCTTAAAATTATTATTATTAGTTATTGGAGACAGTTTCTCACTCTGTCATCAAGACTAGAGTGCAGTGGTGTGCTCAAACTCACTGTAACCTTGAACTCCTGGGACCAACTGATTCTCCTGTCCAGCTAATTTTCTTTTCTTTTTTTTTTTTTGAGACAGAGTGTCACTCTATTGCCCATGCCAGAGTGCAGTGGTGTGATCATGGCTCACTGTAGCCTCCATTTCCCAAGCTCAAGTGATTCTCCTACCTCAGCCTCCCAAGTAACTGGAACTACAGGTGTTTGCTACCACACCCTGCTAATTTTTGTATTTTTTGTAGAGATGGGGCTTCACCATGTTACCTAAGCTGGTCTCAAACTTCTGGTCTCAAGTAATCCTCCCACCTCGGCCTCTTAAAGTGCTAGGATTACAGGGATGAGAAACCAGGCCTTGCCTTCATTTTTAATAAGAAACGTAACCTGAAAAAAATCTCTAGGGAAAAAAGTTGTAATTGACTTAATTTATTAACTTCACTAAACATTATTGAATATATTATTATGGGCTAACTAAAAAACAATTCCATTCAGTGGTCACACACACACACAGACACACACACACACACACCCCAAAACAAGAAAACAGAAACCTTCATGAAATATTGCTTATCACAAGCCAAGTTTATATGTTGAAATTATAGCCCTCTCTGTGATGATATTAGGAGGTGATTCAGTCATGAGGGTGGAGCCCTTATGAGTGGGATTAGTGCCCTTATAAGAAGATAAATAAGAGGCAATCTCTTTGGACTACAAACCAAGAAGAGGGCAATTCACCAGCTTCCAGAACTGTGAGAAATACATGTTTCCTGTTGAAGCCACTCAGCCTGTGGTATCCTATTATAGCAGCCCAAACTGTTTAAGGCAATTCTTGTTTATGTTTATGCAGAGCTACTAAAAAATAAAACTGATTAGTTAACACCGAAGATTTCATACAAATCATTTAAAACATGGATGATAATATTCATATTAAAGAAATATAATTTCTGGCCGGGTGTGGTGGCTCACGCCTGTAATCCCAGCAGTTTGGAGGCCGAGGCCGGTGGATCACGAGATTAAGAGATTGAGACCATCCTTGATGGTCAACATGGTGAAACCCCGTCTCTACTAAAAATATAAAAAATTAGCTGGGCATGGTGGCGCGTGCCTGTAATCCCAGCTACTCAGGAGGCTGAGGCAGGAGAATTGCCTGAACCCAGGAGGTGGAGGTTTCGGTGAGCTGAGATCATGCCATTGCACTACTCCAGCCTGGGTAACAAGAGAGAAACTCCATCTCAAAAAGAAAGAAAGAAAGAAAGAAATATAATTTCTGTGTTGGCTTTGAATGCTCTGATATTTTAAAAAATTAATATCTGCACTTGGCTTCTTTGATTTGCAGGTCTTTTGGGCATTTAAATAGAAGCAACATTTATTACCTGAGGCCTACTAACACTGTAGCTCGGGGATGGGCAAACTACAGCTCCCTTTCCCCACCTCTGTCATTTTCTAAATAAAGTTTTGTTGGAATGCATCCACTCTCTTTCACATATTGTCTCAGGCTGCATGGGTTGCTAACCTCTACTGTAGACTTTGTTGGAATACTTTGTAGAGAAACGTGGCAAGAAGAAATGTAATCTCTTTCATAGAACTATCTACCCAAAGAGATAATTTATCTTCAGTAAAATAATTTCCTAGTACCGTAACAAATTAGCCTTATAACTGATTTCCCATTAACCTCAGATTGAAATGTTCCCAACCCTTCTGAATGCTCAGTGTCATTACAATGATGTATCCACAGCCGTGGGCAACATTCTACTCTGAACCAGTAGTTGGCCTCAGTTTTGCATTATTCTTAATTTTAAAAGCCAAACTTATATTTATTAAGGTTAATAAAGCCCCAGAATCTCATCAGTGGCTAAACAACCTTTCTCTGGACACCACATTGTTTTTTCAGAAGTAATAGTTCACTTTAATAGTCTATAAACCTATTTTATCTTACAGAATATGGCATTGGCCTGTCTTTAAAAATGAACTTGCCTTTCTCTCTTTCTTTCTTTCTTTCTTTCTTTCTCCTTTCTTTCTTTCTTTCTTAAATGTAATAATGCTTAAACTTATTCAGGCAAACTTTAATACATTTAGGATACCATGTCTTTACTGAAACAACAGTTTCAAAAGACAGTTTGTAGCTTGAACTGGAAAGAGAATATAAAGATCAAGGACTCCAGAAGGCTCAGGTACAGCTCTGGTGTTGTCAACGCTACTTAGAGCCCTAACTTCCTTACTTCCTCTTCCCAGCCCTTCAGTGCTTCACATACTCTTTTGCCGTTGATCACACAGTGGCCAGAGAATGAAGAGAGAGGCAATTACCCCTGCCCAGATGGTCCACAGTCATGGAAGGCATTCATTCCACCCTTTGGTAGAGTGAAGCTTAGAAAAGCCCTCACCTGGTCAGGGCACAGTGGCTCACGCCTGTAACCCAGCACTTTGGGTTTTTTGAAAAGTGCATAAATTATTTAATGCATTGAAAAGGGTTCGTTACAGTTTGTGTATTTTTCCACGAATTGATGCACTGGAAACTTAATCCCCAATGCAACAGTATTCGGAAGTGGGGCCTAATAAGAGGCAATTAGGTCATGAGGGCCCCACCCTCATACGTGATTAATGTCACTCTGATGGGCTTCTTATAGAAGTGAGTTCAGTCCCTCTCTTCCTCTGTTGCCCTCTGGTGCCTGCTCTCTTGTCCTTCTGCCAACTATATGGGATAATGCAGCAGGAAGTCCCTCATCAGATGTGGCCAACTTAATCTTGGACTTCCCAGCCTCCAGAACTACAAGTTGAGTATCCCTTATCTGAAATGCTTGGGACCAGAAATGTCTGGGTTTCAGTTTTTTTTTTTTTTTTTTCATTTTGAAATATTTGCATTATAGTGACTGGTGGAGCATCTCAAATCTGAAATTTGAAATGCTCCAATGAGCATTTTTTGTCAGCACTCAAAAGTTTCAGATTTTGGAGCATTTTGGATTTTGGAGTTTTAGATCTGGGATGCTCGACATGTATAATAAAATACATTTCTGGTTTTTTAAAAAATAAATTACCTAGTCTCAGGTATTCTGTTAAAGAGCAGAAAACAGATTAAGTTGGTGTTCATAACAATGGCTCATCATTTGTTTGACAATGGATTTGTTATTAAAATATTTCACTGTGACAATACTCACTGTGATAAATTTTATTCTACAAACAACTTTCTTTAGGGTATTTTTTTACAATCTAAGGATTATACAAAACCATCTGATAAAAATAGGCACAATAATTCTTGGGCTTTTAGTTTCAAAGTCTGTTTTCCCATCTGTTATCCAAAGTCTAGGTCTATACAACCAAAGCAAAATGTAGGATTCTGTAATTATCCTTTGACTCAGAGACAAATAGAATATCAATAGAAAAGGGACATCTGTGCTGATCTGATTCAATACCAGTCAGAAATATTCTTTGAAACATCTAACAACCATAGAGGACAGTCTGCTTTACTGAACTCATGAATTCAAATTCTAATATCATCTGGAAAAACCTCACAGAAATGCTCCAAAATAATGTTTAGCCAAATATCTGGCACCTGGATCCAGTCAAGTTGACACAAATAATTAACCGTCACATTCCACATCTCTAAGGCCTTCATGGCACCTGATACAAAGTAGGTGCTCAATAAATATTTTCTTATTGAGTGGGTGAATAAATGTATTTTCATTATTTCCGGTAAAATCATAAAGATGTCTGCGGACTAAGAAACTGCAGTTAGTAAAAAGTAACTGACAGATCACTCTTAGCCTGCCTGCTAGCCTGCTGACAGATTGTACTACTTAAAAGGTTGATTGACAGCTTCTCTCAGCGTATTAACTGCATAACTGTGGTAGAAACAGTTAACTACTCTGAGAGTGACTCAAAGTAGAAACATGTCAACATATGGGAAGACTCCACTTGAGTTTCACTGATCCTCAAAGCAGAAACTCAAAATAAATGCACTATGAGTTTAGTTTAGATCCAGTCTAGATGCTATTTGAAGAAAGAAGGGAACAAAAAGAAAGGAAGAGGGAAGGAAGGAAAAAAGGAAGGAGGGAGGGAAGGAAGGAAGGAAGGAAGGAAGGAAGGAAGGAAGGAAGGAAGGAAGGAAGGAAGGAAGGAAGGAAGGAAGGAAGGAAATGAAATAAGCTCAAAGTTACTTGTTGGTTGTTTAAAAAAAAATACAAAGAAAATATTTTTTTTTTTTCTGGCTGCCAATCTTAAGAAAATTAAAAAGTAATGTATGTTTTGGAGCTGTAATCATCAGGCTGTTGTAATTTGCTCTAATTTTTGCACAATTTTATTTATTTCAAATGTCCAATGTTAAGGAGAAGATAATAGATTTCAAATTATGAATAGAGTCAAACTCCATATAGAAATCTCTTCAGATACTAAGAAACCCAGTTTTCATTTTATTCTCTTTGATATTTCATTCTCTTTGACTTTTAATGTCCTTATTATTGGTCCTAAAATCCATTGGCTCTTTTTGGGTTTATACACATTATTAACTTCAGATATTCTACAAGCCATGCATGTTGACTTCGGGGGTTTTGGCTGTTACCTTATGCAAACTGGTACTGTCTACCAGCAGCTTAGTACACACATTTTTCTCCTCACCAAAGATGGATTAAAGCAATAAAGTAGCAGAAGTTTTGTGAATAGTGGGTTTGACAGCAATGGCTGAGATACATGCTGGTAAAATGTATCCACCCAGCAGTATTAATTTTTACATGTAAAGTTGTCCCTTGTTATTCACAGGGGATTGGTTCCAGGACCCCCTGTGGGTACCAAAATCTGCAGATACTCAAATCTCTTATACTTTCAATCATCTCTAGATTACTTATAATGCCAAATATAATGTAAGTACTATGTAAGTAGTTGTTGCACTATGTTGGTTTTATATTTGTATTATTTTTATTCTTGTATTGTTTATTTTTTTCAGATATTTTTGATCTGTGGTTGGTTGGATTTGCAGATGCAGAATCCGCATATACAGAGGGGCAACTGCAACTCATATGATTTCAAGAGGGTCTTCTTGACCCATATAACAATGTGCAACTTATGGCCAGGCACAGTGACACACACCTGCAATCTCAGCACTTTGGGATGCTGAGGCCAGCAGATCACTTGCACTCAGGAGTTTGAGACCAGTCTGGGCAACACAGTGAAACCCTGTCTCCATAAAAAACATGAATTTAAGGGAGCATGGTAGTCTGTGCATGTAGTTCCAGCAACTTGAGAGGCTGAGGTGAAAGGATCACTTGAGCCCAGGAGGTCAAGGCTGCAGTGAGTTGTGAGTACACCACTGCACTCCAGCCTGTGCAACACAGTGAGACTCCACCTCAAAAAAAAGAAAAGAAAAAAGAAACTGCAAGGATGAGCAGATCAGCATAGGTGATGTGCAGTGAGCAAGGTAAAAAAGGTAGAAAATTATCTGGAGAGGTGGCCAGAAGACACATTAAGAAGTGCCTTGTACATTGGTAAGGATTGTGGATTTTATGGTGATTAAAAGTTGCCTCAGGGTTTTTTTAGTAGAGGAATGACTTAATCTGTATGTTTGTAAAAGGATCCATTCAGCTGCTGTGTAGAGAAATAGACAGGACAAGGTAAGTGGGGAGGCCAGGACACATATAGGAAGCTACGGTCATTGTCCTGGCAAAAGCAATCCATGACTTGGGTCTGGTAGGGGCAAAGGTGAAAAGTTGCCTAATTCTACATGTATTTGCTGAAGATTGGGTATGGAGAGGGAGAGAAAAGGAGTGGTCAATAAGATTCCAAGGTTTTGGGCCCAAGCAATTGAGTAAAACGGTGGTACCTTTTACTGAGATAGGAAAAACTGAGGCAGGTCAATCTGGGGCATGGGAAAGTATGAAATTCCATTTGAGAGTTGTTAAGTTTGAGACGTCTATTATATAATTGTATTTATAATTGTTTTTATAGTCAGGGTTCTCTAGAGGGACAGAACTAATGGAATACATATGTATAACACATGATCACAAGGTTCCACAATAGGCTGTCTGCAAGCTGAGGGGCAAGGAAAGCCAGTCCAAGTTCGAAAACTGAAGAACTTGGAGTCCGATGTTCTAGGGAAGAAAGGGTTCAGTGCAGGAGAAAGATGTAAGCGCCAGTCTAGTCTTTTCATGTTTTTTTTTTTTTTCTGTCTGCTTTACATTCTAGCCATCCTGACAGCTGATTAGATGGTGCCCATGGAGATTAAGGGTGAGTCTGCCTTTCCTAGCCTACTGACTCAATCTCCTTTGGAAACACCCTCACAGACACATGCAGGATCAGTACTTTGCATCCTTCAATTCAATCAAGTTGACACTCAGTATTAACCATGACAATAATCTATATATTTTTTGCTTCAAAATAATTGTAATCAGTATTTCACACTTCAATATACCTTTCTTTTTTTTTATAATTTCAACTTATATTTTAGATTCAGGGATACATGTGTTTGTTACATAGGTATATTATGTGATGTTGAAGTTTGGGGTATAACTGATTCCATCGCCAGGTATTGCGTATGGTACCTATAGTTAGTTTTTCAACCCTTGCTCCCCTTTTCCCTTCCTCCTTCTAGTGGTCCCCACTGTCTACCACTGCTATCTTTGTGTCCATGAATACCCAATGTTTAGTTCCCACTTATAAGTGAGAACATGCGATATTGGGTTTTCTGTTCCTATGTTAATTTTCTTAGGATAATGGCCTCCAGCTGTGTCCATGGTTCTGCAAAGAACATGATTTTGTTCTTTTTTCTGGCTGCGTCAAGTAGGCATTTGGATATGAAGTCTGGTGTTCAGGAGAGTTTGGGGCTGGGGATGGAAATTTGGAAATTATCAATATCCAAACTAGTGCTAACAAGTAGAAATATGAGGCAAGTTACATATAGCTGTAACTAGAAAACATATAGTGTTTTCTAATAGCTGTATATTAAAAAGTGGAAAAAATAGGTAAATTTAATTTGAAAATTGTTTTATTCGACTTAACACATCCAGAATCTTATTTTTTCATGTAGTCAATATGAAAATATTACTGTGTTTTTTACATTCTTTTTTTTTTTGAGACGGAGTTTCGCTCTTGTTACCCAGGCTGGAGTGCAATGGCGCAATCTTGGCTCACCGCAACCTCCACCTCCTGGGTTCAGGCAATTCTCCTGCCTCAGCCTCCTGAGTAGCTGGAATTACAGGCACGTGCCACCATGCCCAGCTATTTTTTTTTTTTTTTTTGCATTTTTAGTAGAGACGGGGTTTCACCATGTTGACCAGGATGGTCTCGATCTCTTGACCTCGTGATCCACCCGCCTTGGCCTCCCAAAGTGCTGG
Source organism: Saguinus oedipus (assembly GCA_031835075.1). Lineage (NCBI taxonomy): Eukaryota > Metazoa > Chordata > Mammalia > Primates > Cebidae > Saguinus > Saguinus oedipus. Next base: position 31,584,397 of record CM063177.1, on the reverse strand, counting down.
TCCATTCTTTTTTAATAAGTCTTTGAACTTCAGTGTGAATTTTACATGTATAGCATATCTTGATTCAGAATTAATAGCCATGTGGCTAGTGGCTACTATGTTGGACAGAACAGGTCTGGATGGCATTTAAAACCAATGGACTGGATATTGAGCGTCCGTATAGATAGAAAAGAGGAGAAGCCCAGGAGACCTGAGGACTGAACCCTTGGAAACTCCAGCATTTAAAAGTCAAGAACAGGAAGAGGATCCCCAATAGAAAAGAATAAGAATAGAAATGTTCTGTCTTGCTAGGGAAGCAGTTTACATGGGTGTATGTGTTTATCAAAACCTTGAACTGCACACTTAAAATTTATGCATTTCACAATACATAAACTAGGACTCAATTTTAAAAAGCACATTCTAAAAACAGAAGAGAGAGAGAGAGAAAATCAAATGGAAAGGACAGTGAGGATGTGGGGTACCAGAAGCAAGTGATCAACTATGTTGAATGCCGGTAAGAAGTCAAGTGAGATGAAGATAGAATTAACCAGAGAATGGGCAATGGAAGGTCATTCATCACTGTGGCAAAAGAAGATTTGGGAGAAGGGATGAAAGCTTGATTAGAAGCTCATTCAAGTGAGAATGAGGAAGTTTCTGGTCACAGATGGCTGATCTAACATGTGCTTTTACTTCTGCTTTCTCTGAAACCTGACTAAATGACAGTAAATGGAATTTTTAATGACTTACCCACACCTCTGCCCCACTTTAACATACCCAGTTTGGAAGCTGGAAAGCATCTAGAGAAGCATAACTGACTGAGATCTATGAAAGCTGTATTCCTAGTCAGCTCTGGGGAAAGCAAAGAGCAATTTGGCACCACAGAACATGCCAAAAGCTCAGGGATCTGTAATATAGGTTCAACCAAAAGTGAGGGGTATAGGTGGGCCTGAGAACTGTTTAAAAAGCAATTTGATACCCAGCTCCACTGCCTCCCCAAAACCCCCATCATCTCTCACAGCTGAGAACTTGACCATCCCAACCAATAGGCGTAGGATTAAGGGTACAGGAGAGAGGTGCTAGGATTGCATGAAATTTACAAACTGCATGGTGAGACACCCACTGTCTTTCAACCTGTCGCAAAGCCTCCTCCTCAACTCAGCTCCAGAATGCTTGAGATGGGATGATTTCTTCAGGGGACTCTGACCAGGCCAAGAGAAAAGATGGAATGCTGTCTTAATGACCACAGTAAACAAGAGTCCCCCATGCCCTGACCCTGCATACACACCAACATTCCATTCATCTTTTTAGTGTCCTACTCTTAAATGTGAGTGAATAGCCAAGGACTGCTGAACATTGGAAGAAAGCTTTAAATATCAAAGATAGAGATGAAATCATCAAACAAAAGTAACTTGCAGGCTTAGATTTTACAAAGAGAAAAAATAATCTTAAAAATAAACTGTCATTGATAAAGGAAGACATTGGATATACAAAACAAAACCAGGATGCTGCAAAAATGTGGGGGGACACTAATAAAATGAAAAGAAACATTTGGAAGTCAAAAATATGAAAGCTGAAACAAAAATCTCAATACAAAGACTAGAAGGTAAATTGAGGAAAGTGAAGCAAAAAAATTAAAGAGAAGGAAAACAGCAGAGAAAAGTAAAAGAGAAAATTAGAGGATCAGTCCCAGAGATCTAACATCTCAATGATAGGAATTACAGAAGGAGAGAACAGCAACAAAAGAAGATACATGAAGAAACAGTCAAAGAAACAATTCAAGAAAATTTCCCAAAGTGGAATGACAGGAATTTCTAGATTAAAGAAACCTACTGGCCAGGTGCAATGGCTCCTGCCAATAATGTCAGCACTTTGGGAGGCCAAGGCAGGTAGATCTCCAGCCTGCTCAGTATGGTGAAACTCTGTCTCTACTAAAAATACAAAAAATTAGCTGGGTGTGGTGGTGGCCACCTGTAATCTCAGTTACTCAGGAGGCTGAGGCAGGAGAATTGCTTGAACCCAGGAGACTGAAGGCTGGCTGTAGTGAGCTGAGATTGAGCCGCTGCACTCCAGCCTGGGTGACAGAACAAGACTCTGTTTCAAAAAAATAGCCTAAAAAAGCCCAGTGTAAGGAATGAAAATAGACCCATAATAAGTCATCTCACTACAAAATGTCATAATATCAGGTCAAAAGATGAAAAAATAGGTCATATACAAAGGACCAAGAGTAAGAATAGCTTTGGATTTTTTAATAACAGTGGAAACTAGAAGTTAATGTAAAGCAATGTTTTTATAATTTGTGAGAAAACTATTTCTGCCTTAGAACTTACATACACAAAGTTTTAAGTGTGAAGATAGGCTAAAGGCATTTTCAGACATGCTAGTCCTCAAACATTTACACTTTATAGTTACTGCTGGAGCAGTAGCACGATGAAGGAGTATGTCAAGAAAGGGGTGACATGTCCCACCAACAGTGGATCCAATTCAAGAAAGAAGGAAAGGGAATCCCAGGATGGAGGTGATGGAGATCCCAGGGTGCCAACTGTGTAGCAACCTCAGAGAGTAACCTGAGCGGATTGAAGCCAGTCTCCAGAAGACATGGCTCCAAGAATATGAAATTGACATGTTTGAACAGATGCAAAGACCATCCACACTTCTGGAAAACACTGGGGTCAAATTGCTGATAAATGCTTACATAACTAAGCAAATTTTTAAAAAGAGTATTAACTTTAGGGAATGTAAAAAGATCTTAAACAAAAAGTAATCGCAGCTTATCACATGACTTGGTTGCAGGTAGTCACTTTTTTCATACTAATAAAAACACTGAATTCTGATCTAACCATAAAAATACTTTATGGGGAGATGGGGGACTGGAAGTGTGCATGTGTGTGCAGGGGTGATTAGGAAGGGGTTGTGGGGAGAGCTGAATCCATGCATTCCTTAAAGAAGTTAGGGTTATGTCCAAAACTTGGAAAAAATTGAGAAGAAGCAATACAAGAAAAGTATTTAGAATTACAGCCATGATTTTTTTAAAGCTAAAGACTTGATCACAATTACTTGGGAGGGGAAAAATAGGGAGAAGGAATGAAAAGTTGTCATTTGCAGCACTTTTTGGCTCTCTAATCTATGTACCTATATAAATTTGATTTAAAAGTTTCAAAAACTTTTTTTCAAAAAATGGATTGATGATATAAAATGAAGATAGAAAGTATACAGCAACACTGTCCAAAAGAACGTTGTTCAATGATGGAAATTACATCCAATATGGTAGACTTTTGAAACGTGACTAGTATGACTGAGGAATTCAACTAAGAAGTGACAGGTGTGACTGGGGACGTCAATTAATTCAATTAAGAAATATTTAAATTTAATAAATCAATTCAATTTAATTGATTGATTAAAAAATTAATTTATATTTGAATAGCCACGTGTGGCTAGTGGCTGTTATATTAGACAGTGCGTCTAAGCACAATGGCCTGCTCCTGTCTACAATCAACTTTGCTTTTATAATTGAGCCTTCTTTCTTCTTCTTCTTTTTTCTAAGCACTATTTATTTTGCTTTCTCAATTTTTGTTTTAGATTCTGGGGTACATGTGTAGGTTTGTTTCACAGGTAAATCGCATGTCACTGGGATTTGGTATACAAATGATTTTGTCACCCAGATAGCACAGTACATGATGAGTAGTTTTTCTACCCTCACAGTCTTCCTATCCTGCCCCCTCAATTTTAGGTCCCAGTGTCTATTGTTGCCTTATTTGTGTCCATGTGTACTCAATATTTAGCTTTCACTCATAAGTAAGCACATGTGGTATTTGGTTTGCATTAGTTTACTTAAAATAATGACCTCCAGTGCATCCTTGTAGCTGCAAAAGACATGATCTCATTCTTTCTTATGGCTGCATAGTATTCCATGGTGTATATGTACCACATATTCTTTATCCAGTTCATCGTTGATGGGCACCTAGGTTGATTCCATGTCTTTGCTATTGTGAATAGTGCTACAATGAACATATGGGTGCATATATCTTTTTGGTAGAAAAATTTACATTCCTTTTGGATATACATACCCAGCAATGAGATTGCCAGATCGAATGATGGTTCTAAGTTCTTTGAGGAACCTCCTAACTGCTTTCTACAGTGGCTGAGCTAATTTACATTGCCACCAGCAGTATGTAGGCATTAATCTTTTCTCTGCAATCTCAGCAGCATCTGTTATTTTTTTACTTTTTCATGGTAGCCATTCTAACTGGTATGAAATGGTATGTCATTGTGGTTTTGATTTCATTTCTCTAATGATCAGCAATGTTGAGCATTTTTCATGTACTTACTGGCCATGTGTGTGCTTTCTTTTGAGATGTGTAATTGACTCTTCTTTCTCCTGCATCATCCTTTTGTCTGTCCTATGAATCCTTCCTGCCAGCATGCTTTTAAAAAAAAAGTGCTGCTGCTTTGTCTACCATCCCTCTGAGAATATCCACTCCATTTTCTGTTCCCTTTAGAGCAAAACTCCTCAAAAGAATTATCTATTCCTCAGCTATCCTACACAGCAGCCACTAGCCACATATAGCTATATGCATTTAAATTAATTGAAATTAAATAAAATATAAAATACAGTTCCTCAATTTCACCGGCCACGTTCCAGTCACTCAATAGCCATGTGTGGCTCTTGGGTTTGCATTGAGGAGAGACAAATACAGAACCTTTCTATAATCCCAGAAAGTTCTACTGGGCTTTGATAAGCACTGATAGGAACAGGAGGGAGGGCCAAGTAAATGGGTACCTTGCTGGTAGTTTGGTAGATTTGGTGCTGGAAGGATAAGAAAGTTATCGCCTAGTGATTCTTTTTTTCTCAGTAGAATAAAAAATAAATTCATCAGCTGAGAGTAAGAAAAGAGAAGGGATGCTGCAAGTCTGAGTAGCAGAAGGTAGAAAATAACCTTTCCAGAGAGCAGGCGAGTGAACTGATAAAGGACATTAAGAGTAGATGTTCCTCCTTTTCCTTAGCCTGATTATGAAATTAAAGACAATAGGAATCATTATGTTTTATTTTCATATTACTGTTGTTGCTCTCAGTGCTGTTATTAAAGAGGTCATCCTTAACATTAGGCAGTCTAGGTGGAGATGGAAGCATGAGCCAATTTTTCAGCCACTCTTCTTCCCCTGTAATTACTTTGAAATCAGGGATCACTGAGAAATGTCACTGTCTCGATCTGACCACAATGTACACAGCAGGAAGGAAGGGGAGGTCCCTTCCTGGAGATGTTTTGCAGTGATAAGATACAGGCACTTCCTCAGTCAAGGTTCTTTCGATTTTAAGAAACAGAAACCAACTTAAACAAGAAAAGAAGATGGATTTTAATGATACATGGGTGCCTTCTAGAACTCACAGGAGTACAGCTGGTCCTCACAGGAGCCTGACCCTGGCGGAGCTGGAACTAAAAAGCTCTCAGGAACAGGCAGAATCATCTTTCTTTCTCTGTCTCTCTCCCTCTTTGCCTCCCTCCCTATAAATATGGTTTCTCCTGTCTTCTCCGAAGAAGCATTCTTTTCTCTTCTCTATAGAAACAAACAAACAAACATTTTTCTCTACAGCATTCTCAGCACACTTGCATGAGAGATGGCCACTCCCATAATGTCCTCAGTTCTTATGATCTAGGAACAAGTGAACTTCTCAGAGAAACAAGAACATCTCGGTCACAGTCACAAAGTTTTGAGAGAATCTGATTAGTCGAATTTAGGACAACTGCCCAATGTTGGTTCAAACAACTCAAACAACTCGGCTGGGGGACATGACCACAGGTACACACTTCTGGGGCCCATTCCCCCAGGGTGTGGGGCAGTTCTCAGAGCTCCTTGGCTCCACCCTCTGGGAAGTCCTTTCTGTTCTATTACCTGTCTTGGTCACACCTGAAGTAGGTATTGAGCTACACAGCTTTCCTAGCCCACGTCTTGCCCTGAATTAGTTTGGTGCCTCAGGCTTTTTAGACCAGGCTTATGGTTTCTTTGTATTACCAAGTGACTCCCTCAAAAACCAGAAGGTCCCGTCTATCTGCTTCCAGACATTTCCATGAGCAAGTAACCATATTTACAGTTCTCTTTGAGGGACTTCTTTTATTTCTGCCTTATTGTTTTGGTTTCTTGTCCTCAGAACTTTCTCCCTTTCCCTCTCCCCTAAACTTCTGTGGCCAGTACCTCGATTTAAGTAATTTTAATTCTCTAACATTTTAACAAGTTGTAAAAGTTGATCTAACCTTTGCTCTGAGGCCTTTAATCAACACACACACATGCACACACATATGTATGTATGTATCTATATGTATGTGTGTGTGTGTGTGTGTATATATATATATATATATAATTTATTTTTCATTTTTCCTAGCACTTTTTACTCAAAGCCTTTAAACTTTTCAGATTCTGTATCTAAAGGTAGTTGGCTGTTTCAAATTTGTAAGACCACAAATTTTTGGGTTACATTTATTCCGTTTTATCTTTCATTATAAACTGGTCATTACTTTCCTAAGTTGCTTCTCTCTCCCTCTCTCTCTCTCTCCCTCTCTCTCTTTCTCTTCCTCCTTCCCCCTCTCTCTCCCTCCCTCCCTCTCTCCCTCTCTCTCTTTCTCTCCCTCCCTCCCTCTCTCCCTCTTTCTCTCTCCCTTTCTCTCTCTGCCTCCTTCCCTCTCTCTCCCTCCCTCCCTCCCTCCCTCTCTCTCTCTTTCTCTCCCTCCCTCCCTCTCTTATTCCCTCTCTCTCTCTCCCCCCGCCTCCCTCTCTTCTTCCCTCTCTCTCTCTCTCCCCCTCCCTTCCTCCCTCTCTTTCCCCTCCCAGTATGTTGCCAAACACAACCAGTAGCAATGACATATATAATAGCAGCACTAACTTGCCTCTGAACTATAAGTTCAATAGGTAAATGGTCTTGCAAGGTAATCACAAACTAAAACTTTACCAAATGTTTTGCCTTCTTCCTAGCCTCTAATATTAGTTTCCTCTCTCATCACCTGACTGGTAAGCCAATTTTTAATATTTTTTCAACAGCTGGCCACTACTGGCCAGTTTTTAAAATTAGTCAGGATAAGTTTTTTTACACTGCAGTAGCAACTCTCCCCTGGAATCTCAGTGGCCTTAATATAATAAAGGTGCGGATCTGATGTGACTCAGGTGAGTTGCCTGAGCAACTGCCCTGTGTGATGAAGTGGCTCAGTTATTGAAAAGGTTTCTGTCATTGTTTCTGTCATCTCAAGTTATGGCCTTCAAAACTGACTAACATAGGAAAAATCACAGGGAAAATTCACACCTGCTTTTCTTTTTTTTTATTTTTTAATTTTTTAATTTTTACTGCATTATAGGTTTTGGGGTACATGTGCAGAACGTGCAAGATAGTTGCATAGATACACACATGGCAGTGTGCTTTGCTGCCTTCCTCCCCTTCACCCACACTTGGCATTTATCCCCAGGCTATCCCTCCCCAGCCCCCCCCACTGTCCCTCCCTCCTTCCCCCCAATAGACCCCAGTGTGTAGTAGACCCCCTCCCTGTGTCCATGTGTTTTCATTTTTCTCACCCGCCTATACCTGCTTTTCTAAGCTTTGATCTTGAAGTGAGACGTATCACTGCTACTCAAAGTCCATTGACCAGATTTGGTTTTTTACCATGCCCCCTAACTAGACAGGACTAGAAGTTATCTCTTTCATAGTCCTCAGCATGTTGAGAGAGCAGAGGTATAAGATCAAAACAGCTTGGATAGTGGGGCCCCTACAGTGAGGACCCTTGGCCCGGAGAATGGCCCAATTGCACAGGAATTTACGTAAGTGAGAAACAAAATTTTGTTGAAATAATACTCTGGGACTTGAAAATTTAATTATTCTTTCAACAGTCTGTCCTATCCTGATTAATACAGGAACCAAAAAGATAGGAATAAATGAAACAATATGGCTTATTTTCCTGAAGCAATTGTAACTGCAATCAATATACCAATAGGATATTTTTGGAGACTGACAAAATGTAGTAAAGTTCATGTAGAATAATGAATAATAAAGTTCATGTAGAATAATAGAAGGGTGAGAATAGCCAATACAACTGTAAATGAAATAATGAGGAAGAACTAGTTTTACCCAATGTTAAGATATTTTATAGGTAGAGAAATTATATGAAACAAGAAAGCTGTTACTGGAGAATAAAGACCCCAGAAACAGATCCAAATACATTTAAGAACTTAAAAATATTAATATTAATGTAAGGCCAGGTGCAGTGGCTTAGGCCTGTAATTCTAGCACTTTGGGAGGCTGAGGTGGGAGGATCACTTGAGCTCAGGAGTTCAAGACCAGCCTGAGAAACATTGCAAAACACTGTCTGTACAAAAAGGATAAAAATTAGCTGGGTGTGTTGGTGCATGCTCATAGTCACAGCTGCTTGGGAGGCTGAGGTGGGAGGATTACTTGAGCCCAGGAGGTTGAGGATGCAGTGAACCATGATTGTGCCACTGCACTCCAGCCTGGGTGACAGAGTGAGACCTTGTCTCAAAAAAAGATTAAAATATAAATAAAGTGGTATTTTTAAGTTAGTGGGAGAATATTAATAATTCAGAAATGTTGCTGTGATGAACAAGGCATTGGGGAAAGTGCAGAAGTACCTTACTTATGCCCAAATAAATTTCAGGTGGCTCAATAACTTGAATGTAAACTATGAAACCACAACAACACTAGAAAAATCAGTGGTCTTTTTCTCATAATTTTTAACCAGGGAAAAGCAAGAGACATGAAGGATAAGATGGATAAATTTACTTATATAAAAATTAAAACTGAGGGTAGGTTCTTCGATCCAAGATGACCCTTTAGGAGCATCTCAGGATTGCAGCTCCCAGAGAAAGTGCAGAGGGTGAGTGGATGCCGCATTTCCAGATGGATCTTTATTGCCCACAGACCAGGAGATTCCCAGGCAGAGGAGCCCTATGGGTCACCAGCGTGGCTGTTTTGGCTGGCTCAGCTGTTTTGCCGGCGCCGCAGCACAGTGGCTCTCTGTACAAAATGCACTGGTCTGGTTGCCCTTTTAAGCTGGCAATTGGCACTCTGGGAAGGCAGATTCGCCCATTCACCTGATTAAATGGGTCTGAAACAGGGAGACAGGTCAGGAGATTCCCCGGCAGTGCCACTGTTTCAGCCAGTGCAGTGGGTCGCCGCACGGGAAATCACACAAATGCCAGGGCCCTTTCAGCAGGTGACAGGAACACCTGGAAGAGAGTCAACTGTTCAACTTGAAAAAAAACAAGGCTCTGAGGCAGGGAGCCAGGTGATCAGGCTCAGTGGGTCCCACCCCCACAAAAACAAACAAAACAGCAATTGGAAATGCTTGGGGTTAAGAGTTTCACACCAAGCACAGCTGAACCCAGGATGGTGCAGCTTGGTGGGGGAGGGGCATCCACCATTACCCAGGCACTTCACCCCTATGGAGGTAGTCCGCCATTGTTGAGACATACCGCCATGTCCAAGGCAACCCCCTGTTGCTAACGCAACCCGCCATAACAGAAAGAGTCCGCCATTACTGGGGCAGGCCACAATCACTGAGGCAGTTCTAACCACATAACCAGGACTGCAGGGAAGCTCACATGGCAGCACGGTGGAGCTGGCAACAGGGCAGAGCCGGCAGCAGGGCAGAACCCACAGCAGCTCAGCAAAGCCTCTGCAGGCAGAGAGAGACTAGGCTGACTCCTTGCTGGGCAAGGCAGCCCTGGAAAAAAAAAGTCAGCAGCACAACGGATAATCATAAATAAAGCCCTAACTCCCTGGGACAGAGCACCTGGGGAAAAAAAAAGGCGGTTTATGAGTACTGCTGCAGCAAACTTAAACGTACCTGACTAGCAGCTCCGAATGAACAACAGAGCTTACAGCTCAACACTTAAACTAATATAAAGAACATACTGTCTCCTCAAGCAGCTCCCTGACCCCTGTATATCCAAAGAGTCACCTCACAAAAGACTGAGCAGACTGACATTTGGCAGGCATCATTCTGGGACAAAGATAGCAGAAGAAGAAACTGGTAGCAACCCTTACTGTTCTGCAGCTGCTGCAGGTGATCCCCAGGCAAGCAAGGCCTGGAGTGGACCTCAGCAGTCCTACAGCAGAGGGGCCAGACTGTTAGAAGGAAAACTAAGAAACAGAAATAACTTCATCATCAACAACCTGGACGTCCACTCAGAGAACCAATCTGAAAATCAGCAACTACACAGATGACAGGTGGATAAATCCACAAAGATGGGAAGAAACCAGCTCAAAAAGGAGGAAAACACCCGAAACCAGAACACCTCTCCTCCTCCAAGGGATCATAACTCCTCACAAGCAAGGGAACAAAGATGGATGGAGAATCAGTGTGATGAAATGACAGAATCAGAATTCAGAAGGTGGGTAATGAGAAACTTCCGTGAGCTAAAAGAACATGTTCTAACTCAGTGTTAAGAAACTAAGAACCTTGAAAAAAGATTTGAGGAAATGATAACAAGAATGGAAAACTTAGAGAGGAATATGAGTGAATTGATGGAGCTGAAAAACACAACACGATAACTTCATGAAGCATGCACAAGTTTCAACAGCCGAATTGACCAAGCAGAAGAAAGGATATCAGACGTCAAAGATCAACTCAATGAAATAAAATGAGAAGACAAGATTTGAGAAAAAAGAGCAAAAAGGAAGGAACAAAGTCTCCAAGAAATGTGGGACTATGTGAAGAGACCTAATCTATGTTTGATAGGTGTACCTGAATGTGACAAAGAGAATGAATCCAAGCTGGAAAATACTCTTCAGGATATTATCCAGGAAAACTTTCCCAACCTAGCAAGGCAGGTCAATATTCAAGTCCAGGAAATACGGAGAACACCACAAAGATATTCCTCAAGAACAGCAACCCCAAGGCACATAATCATTGGATTCACCAGGGTTGAAATGAAGGGGAAAATGCTAAGGGCATCCAGAGAGAAAGGTCGGGTTACCCACAAAGGGAAGCCCATCAGACTCACAGCAGATCTCTCAGTAGAAACCCTATAAGCCAGAAGAGAGTGGGGACCAATATTCAACATCCTTAAAGAAAAGAACTTTCAACTCAGAATTTCATATCCAGCCAAACTAAGCTTCATAAGTGAAGGAAAAATACAATCCTTCACCAACAAGCAAGTACTCAGAGATTTTGTCACCACCAGGCCTGCTTTACAAGAGCTCCTGAAAGAGGCACTACACATAGAAAAAAACAACCAGTACCAGCCACTCCAAAAACATACCAAATGCTAAAGAGCATCAACAAAATGAAGAATCTGCATCAACTAATGGGCAAAACAGCCAGCTAGCATCAAAATGGCAGGATCAAATTAACATATAACAATATTAACCTTAAATGTAAATGGGCTAAATGCACCAATCAAAAGACACAGACTGGCAAATTGGATCAAAATCCATTGGTGTGCTGTATCCAGGATACCCATCTCACATGCAAGGATACACAAAGACTCAAAATAAAGGGATGGAGGAAGATTTACCAAGCAAATGAAGAACAAAAACAGGTTCCTGTCTCTGATAAAATAGACATTAAAACACCAAAGATCAGAAGAGACAAAGAGTGCTGGCTTTGGCAGCACATATACTAAAATTGGAATGACAAAGAGAAGATTAGCATGGCCCCTGCGCAAGGATAACACACAAATTCGTGAAGAGTTCCATATTTTTAACATGTTCTAAATCAATGCAAAGAAACTAAGAACCTTGAAAAAAGATTTGAAAAAGATTTGAGGAAATGATAACAAGAATGTACAACTTAGAGAGGAATATGAGTGTATTGCAGGAGCTGAAAAACACAACACGATAACTTCATGAAGCATGCACAGGTTTCAACACCAAATTGACCAAGCAGAAGAAAGAATATCAGAGGTCAAATATCAACTCAATGAAATAAAACGAGAAGGCAAGATTAGAGAAAAAAGCGCAAAAAGGAATGAACAAAGTCTCCAAGAAATGTGGGACTATGTGAAGAGACCTAATCTATGTTTGATAGGTGTACCAGAATGTGACAAAGAGAATGAATCCAAGCTGGAAAATACTCTTCAGGATATTATCCAGGAAAACTTTCCCAACCTAGCAAGACAGGCCAATATTCAAGTCCAGGAAATACAGAGAACACCACAAAGATATTCCGCAAGAAGAGCAACCCCAAGGCACATAATCGTCAGATTCACCAGGGTTGAAATGAAAGAGAAAATGCTAAGGGCAGCCAGAGAGAAAGGTCGGGTCACCCCCAAAGGGAAGCCCATCACACTCACAGCAGATCTCTTTGCAGAAACCCTACAAGCCATAAAAGAGTGGGGACCAATATTCAACATCCTTAAAGAAAAGAACTTTCAACCCAGAATTTCATATCCAGCCAAACTGAGCTTCATAAGTGAAGAAAAAATAAAATCCTTCATGAACAAGCAAGTACTCAGAGATTTTGTCACCACTAGGCCTGCTTTACAAGAGCTCCTGAAAGAGGCACTACACATAGAAAGAAACAACCAGTACCAGCCATTCCAAAAACATACCAAATGCTAAAGAGCATCAACAAAATGAAGAATCTGCATCAACTAATGGGCAAAACAGCCAGCTAGTGTCAAAATGGCAGGATCAAATTCACACATAACAATATTAACCTTAAATGTAAATGGGCTAAATGCACCAATCAAAAGACACAGACTGGCAAATTGGATTAAAAGCCAAAATCCATTGGTGTGCTGTATCCAGGAAACCCATCTCACATGCAAGAATACACAAAGGCTCAAAATAAAGGGATGGAGAAAGATTTACCAAGAAAATGGAGAGCAAAAAAAAGGCAGGAGTTGCAATTCTCATCTCTGATAAAATAGACTTTAAAGCAACAAAGATCAAAAGAGACAAAGAAGATCATGACATAATGGTAAAAAGATCGATACAACAAGAAGAGCTAACTATCCTAAATATATATGGACCCAATAGAGGAGCACCCAGATATAAAAGGCAACTTCTTAATGACTTTCAAAGAGACTTAGATTCCCACACAATAATAGTGAGAGACTTTAACACTCCACTGTCAATATTAGACAGATCAATCAGACAGAAAATTAACAAGGATATCCAGGGCTTGAACTCAGACCTGGAACAAGCAAACCTGATAGACATTTACAGAACTCTCCACCCCAAATCCACAGAATATACATTCTTCTCAGCACCACATCATACCTACTCTAAAATTGACCACATTATTGGAAGTAAAGCACTCCTCAGCAAATGCAAAACAACTGAAATTATAACAAACAGTCTCTCAGACCATAGTGCTATCAAGTTAGAACCCAGAATTCAGAAACTAACTCAGAACCGCACAGCTTCATGGAAACTGAACAACTGGCTCTTGAATGTTGACTGGATAAACAACGAAATAAAGGCAGAAATAAAGAAGTTCTTTGAAACCAACGAGAATGAAGACACAAGGTACCAGAATCTCTGGGACACATTTAAAGCAGTCTGTAGAGGAAAATATATAGCAATAAGTGCCCACATGAGAAGAGTGGAGAGATCCAAAATTGACACCCTATCGTCAAAATTGAAAGAGCTAGAGGAGCAAGATCAAGAAAACTCAAAACCTATCCGAGGACAAGAAATAACTAAGATCAGAGCAGAACTGAAGGAGATAGAGGTATGAAAAACCCTTCAAAAACTCAATAAATCCAAGAGCTGGTATTTTGAAAAGATCAACAAAATAGACAGACCACTAGCCAGATTGATGAAAAAGAAAAGAGAGAATAACCAAACAGATGTAATAAAAAAAAATAAAAAGGAAACCACTACAGATTCCACAGAAATTCAAACCATCATCAGAGAATATTACAAACAACTCTATGCACATAAACTAGTAAACCTGGAAAAAATGGATAAATTCCTGGACACTTGTATCCTCCCAAGCCTAAACCAGGAGTAAGCCGAAATTATGAATAGACCAGTATCAAGGTCTGAAGTTGAGGCAGCAATTAAGAGCCTACCAGACAATAAAAGCCCAGGTCCAGATGGGTTCACAGCCGAGTTTTACCAGACACACAAAGAGGAGCTGGTACCATTCCTTCTGAAACCATTCCAAATAATCCAAAAAGAGGGAATCCTTCCCAAATCATTTTATGAGACCAACATCATTCTGATACCAAAACCCAGCAGAGACTCAACAAGAAAAGAAAACTTCAGGCCAATATCCATGATGAACATAGACGCAAAAATCTTCAATAAAATATTGGCAAACCAATTGCAACAGCACATCCAAAAGCTTATCCACCATGATCAAGTAGGATTCATCCCAGGGATGCAAGGCTGGTTCAACATACGCAAGTCTATAAATGTAATTCACCACATCAACAGAACCAGAAACAAAAACCACATGATTATCTCAATTGACGCAGAGAAGGTGTTTGACACTATTCAACAGCCCTTTATGCGAAAAACCCTCAATAAACTCGGTATTGATGGAACGTATCTCAAAATAATAAAAGCTATTTATGACAAACCAACAGCCAATATCATACTGAATGGGCAAAAACTGGAAGCATTTTCTTTGAAATCTGGCACTAGACAAGGATGCCCTCTCTCACCACTCCTGTTCAGTATAGTACTGGAAGTTCTAGCCAGAGCAATCAGGCAAGAAAAAGAAATAAAGGGTATTCAAATAGGAAAGGAGGAAGCCAAATTGTCTCTATTTGCAGACGACATGATAGTATATCTAGAAGAACCCCTTGTCTCAGCCCAAAAACTGCTGAAACTGATAAGCAACTTCAGCAAAGTCTCAGAATATAAAATCAACGTGCAAAAATCACAAGCATTCCTATACGCCAGTAACAGACTTACAGATAGCCAAATCAAGAACAAACTGCCATTCACAATTGCTACGAAGAGAATAAAATACCTAGGAATACAACTTATAAGAAACGTAAGGAACCTCTTCAAGGAAAACTACATACCACTGCTCAACGAAATAAGAGAGGACACAAACAGATGAAGAAACATTCCATGTTCATATTTAGGAAGAATCAATATTGTGAAAATGGCCATACTGCCCAAAGTAATTTACAGACTGAACGCTATACCCATCAAGCTACCATTGAATTTCTTCACAGAACTGGAAAAAGCCACCTTGAACTTCATATGGAACCAAAAGAGAGCCCACATAGCCAAGTCAATTCTAAGCAAAAAGAACACAGCTGGAGGCATCACACTACCAGACTTCAAACTATACTACAAGGCTACAGTAATCAAAACAACATGGTACTAGTACCCAAACAGAGATACAGACCAATGGAACACAACAGAGGCATCAGAAGCAACACAACATATCTACAACCATATAATCTTTGATAGACCTGACAAAAGCAAGCAATGGGTAAAGGATTCCCTGTTTAATAAATGGTGTTGGGAAAACTGGCTAGCCATGTGCAGAAAGCAGAAACTGGACCACTTCCTGACACCTTACACTAAAATTAACTCCGCGTGGATTAAAGACTTAAACATAAGACCTGGCACCATAAAAACCCTAGAAGAAAATATAGGCAAAACCATTCAGGACACAGGAGTAGGCAGGGACTTCATGACCAAAACACCAAAACCATCGGCAACAAAAGCCAAAATAGACAAATGGGACCTAATCAAACTCCACAGCTTTTGCATGGAAAAAGAAACAGTCACTAGAGTGAATCGGCAACAAACAGAATGGGAAAAAATTTTTGCAGTTTACCCATCTGAGAAAGGACTGATATCCAGAATTTATGAAGAACTCAAACAGATTTAAAAAAAAAAAAACCCATTCAAAAATGGGCAAAGGATATGAACAGACACTTTACAAAAGAAGACATACATGAGGCCAACAAACATATGATAAAATGCTCATCATCACTGGTCATTAGAGAGATGCAAATCAAAACCACATTGAGATACCATCTCACGCCAGTTAGAATGGTGATCAGTAAAAAATCTGGGGACAACAGATTCTTGAGAGGATGTGGAGAAATAGGAACACTTTTACACTGCTGGTGGGAGTGTAAATTAGTTCAACTATTGTGGAAGACAGTGTGGCGATTCCTCAATGACCTAGAAATAGAAATTCTATTTGACCCAGCAATCCCATTACTGGGTATATATCCAAAGGACTATAAATCGGTCTAATATAAGGACACATGCACACGAATGTTCATTGCAGCACTGTTTACAATAGCAAAGACCTGGAACCAACCCAAATGCCCATTGATGATAGACTGAACTGGGAAAATGTGGCACATATACGCCATGGAATATTATGCAGCAATCAAAAACGTTGAGTTTGTGTCTTTTATAAGGACATGGATGAACCTGGAGAACATCATTCTCAAAAAACTGACACAAGAACAGAAAATGAAATACCACATGTTCTCACTCATAGGTAAGTGTTGAACAATGAGAACACATGAACACAGGGAGGGAAGCACTACACACTGGGGTCTGTTGGAGGGAATGGGGAGGGACAGCATGGGGTGGGGAGTTGGGGAGAGATAGCATGGGGAGAAATGCCAGATATAGGTGAAGGGGAGGAAGGCAGCAAATCACACTGCCACGTGTGTACCTATGCAACTATCTTGCATGTTCTTCACATGTACCCCAAAACCTAAAATGCAATAAAAAACAACAAAAAAAATTGAATGTTTTTCAAGACAAAAATACCATAAATCAAGTCAAGAGATAAACCACAGGACAGAAAAATAAGGACTGCAATTTATATAACCAGAAGAGAGTTCATTTCTTTTATATACAAATGAATTCAAAAAGCAGTAACAGAAAATAGAACAATTCAATAGAAAAATAAGTTTGCAACAAAACAGAACAAATAGCCAACAAACATATAACATTTTTTAGCTTTCTAAACAATCAAGGAAGTGTAACTTAAAACAAGATACTATTTTTCACTTTGTATATTTTGCAAAAATATTGTAGCTTGCACACCCCACCTAACCCCAATCTACTGTTTTACTTTCTGAGCTATCGGTTACCCCTGGTCAGCCAGTCTGGAATTTCTCATTTAATATTTTCAGACTGCAGCTGACCAGGGGCAACTAAAGTCTCAGAAAACAAAAACTACATGGAAAATTCCAGAAATAGAAACAAACAACTTAAACATTTTAAATTGTGTAGCGTGACACAGTCCCATGGATAAAGGAGGACAACTGTAAAATGTTGATCTTACTCAAGAGTGTGAGAAACAGGAACACTCATGTATTGTTAATGGAATGTAAATTGCTACAATCTTTTTAGAAAGCAATTTGGCAATAACTATTAAAATTTAACAGGCACATTCTCTTAAATTCATCAATTCTCCTTTTAGGAATTTTTCCCAAGGAAACACTTTCAGAAAAGGCAAATATATCCTGTATAGGAACAGCATGGTACTATTATTTGCAATAGCAAAAAAAAAAAAAAAAAAAAAAAAAAAAAAGTGAAATTTAAATGCCTATCGAGAGATTATTAAATAAACTACAGTGGCTCTGTAAAATGGGATATTAGGTAGCTGTTCCAAAGAATCAATGCATTTCTATGTCTTGTTATGAAAAGTATGCAAACTAAATTGTTTTAAATAGATAAAAAGGTAGAATACAATGTCACTAAAAATTCCTAGAATCACATTTATACATATATTTGTATACATGTATATATATACATACAAATTTCTGAGAAAAAAGAAATAATAGCTATAATTACATTAAATATGGATTTGTAAGTAAGAAGGTAGGCATTTGCATTTCATACCCATTTGTAAGTTTTACAACTTATGAATGCATTGCTTTGTGGTTAGAAACAAGATTTTAAACTATCAATTCTTTCATGCAAAGATTAATTCTCTATTTCTACCATTCAATCTATATCTCAAATATTTGCATATACAAAAATAAAGGGTCAAAGTTGTGGACATTCAGAACATGTTATAAATGAATAAACAAAGTCACCAATCATAATGAGAGGGGAGTACAACCTTTAGGAAGTCAAGTCCTTTTCCACTGCAAGAAAAACATCCCCAGGTTTAAGTGGTAATCATTCTCTATCAACATTTCAAAAAGAAATTTAGTAATAAGAGTGGTAGTAGTTGACATTTACTGAGTAGTGATGAAGTTGGATTCAGTGCTCAGCCCTTTTAAATGAATCTTCTCTCTCTCTCTCTCTCTCTCTCTCTCTCTCTCTCTCTCTCTCTCTCTCTCTCTTTTATTAGACTGGCACCTTAATATTAAAAAAGATGAAATCTCACAAAAATCAGGAGCAGAGAAACTTAAAAGACACTGGGTGGGCATGAGTCTGTGTTTTCACAGGAAGAAGATCGTTGTGCCGATGGTCCAATTTCACCAAATGAAGCAGAAGGAGTCATGACCAGCTCTGGTAAGGCCCCTTAAGCCATGCCAAGCTGTCTTGATTTTGTTCTTCCCACAACAGGGAGTCACAAAAGGGTTTTTACAAAAGGGAGTGAGACAATCCAACTTAATATTTGGGGGTTACTCTGGTCTCTGTGCAGAGGGCACAAATGGAAATGGTACCAGGTTCTCACAGTAGTTCCATGAGATGATTGCCGCTTGGAGCTAGAGATAAGTAAAGAGGATGAATTGAGGCAGTCTTGGGAAAGACGCCAGGACTTGCTGATGGAGTATATGAAGGGAATAGCATGGGACAAGAGGAATAAAGACTGATTCCTGTGTGAGGCTGGCACCACCGTGTAGATGGTGGTATCATTTACTAAGTTGATAGACTAGAGGAGAAATGAGTTTGAGGGACAGAAGGTGGTAGGAACACAAAGTTCTGTTTGTGGTATGTGAGGTGGAGATGCTATTAGACATTTAAGCAGAGTACAGAAGCAGCCAGCTGCCTCTGCAAGCCTGAAGCTTAGTGGACAGATCAGTATTGAAACTGTGAATTTGCCAATCATCAGCAAGGAATGACTTTAAACAGGGAGTAGAGCAGATAAGCATCTGGGCCATGTGAATGTTGAAAGAGGATGGGAGGAGGAAAAGAAAAAGAGGAGGGGAGGGAAGGGGAAAAAATAAGGTCCCAAATCAACCTTGGGGGTCCTCAAAGAGATTGATGAACAGCAAGTGACTGGGGAAGGAAATTCACCTAGGAGAGGGTGTGCTATAGAAGCTGAGAAGAGAAAGTGAGAGATTGAAGAAGGTGCTAAAGGGTAGAGTCAGATAAGCAACAAGTGGCCAGATTTGGTGAGAGAGGTCATTAATCACATTGATTAGAGCTGTTTTGGGGAGTGATAGGTTCAAAAGCTCAATGATAGTGGGTTGAGAGAATGAGAACTGATAGAGACAATGCCTTTAAAAAAAAGGAGAGTTTTTTTTTGGCTTTGGTTCACTTGTTTTCAAGATGCAAGATTCTGCCACCTTTGTATGCCTTTAGAGTTAGAGACAGAAGAGCTGGTTGCAGAGCCAGCCCGAAAAGGTCCTGAGCAGGTGAAGGGGGGTGGTGTCCACGAGCTAGTGTATGGTAAGGTTGGCCTGAGAGAGCAGCTAGGTCCTCCACTGAGGCCTGGGAAAGAACATGTGGGCAGAGACAGCTGCAGGGTACAGTTGATGACGGGAAAGTCTAGTCCACAGCTACTAGCTTCTTAGTGAAGTTTGAGAGGAAGACATCAGCTAGACTATGAGGGACAGGGAGCAGGTATTAAAGCTTTGAAGGCAGAGCAGCTATAAAATGATTCCTTGTAGGATGGGCCAGGGAATAACCCAGGGAACTGTGGGCAGGGCTCTAGGCACTGGGAGAACCCATCAATGTTTGTGACTGAATTAAAGGAAAACTAGTTTCTCCCTTTGCAGGGTAAGTAGACGATACCATAGTGACCAAGATGCCACAATCCTGGCATCTGAGGGAACAGACTGGGCATGAGGCAGTATTGTGAAGTAACCATCTTTCCCAGCATGCTTTCCTTCCCCACTTCTTCTTTAACAGAATCCAATTTTGTTCAGGTGTTCACACAACTCATGAGATTCACAGGAATGGGAAACTGAGCTCATCCCTAACTCCAGGAGTGGATGCTGATATTCTAAAGCAATCACCAGATGCCATTCCTTGATGATGATGATGATGATGATGATGATGATGATGATGATGATTAATTAGACCAGGAGCAGGCATGAGACACAACTTGAACTGATCAGAAAGAAGGGAAGGACTTGATCCCAGATGGACACCTGTTCTCTCTCCTACCAGTGAGGAAAAAGATACAAGATATCTAGCTGTTGGCCATCTTAAGTCATAAGAGAAAGCTGATGCTGTGGATGAAGAGTGAAGCAATGAAAATAATCTGGGATCTAGTGATATTGCTAAACTACTGATTCAATTAACTTTTCTTTCTTCTTCTTCTTCTCTTTTTTTTTTTTTGAGACAGGGTCTTGCTTTGTCACCTAGGCTGGAGTACAGTGGTGAGATTATAGCTCACTGCAGCCTCCCACTGCTGGGCTCAAATGATCTTTTCTCCTCAGCATCCCAAGTAGCTAGGGCTATAGGTTCATGCCAGCACACCTGGCTAATTTAAAAAATTTTTTGTAAAGACAGGGTTTTGCTATGTTGCCAAGGCTGGTCTAGAACTCTTGGCCTCAAGTGATGCCCCTGCCTCTTCCTCCTGGGATTACAAAGGCATGCCTGGACAACTACCCATGAAGACTGCTTTACTTCTAAATAAATCTCCTTTTCTTTTTAATCCAGCTTTTGTGAGGGTTTCTGCTACTTGCAGCAAAAGGGTCCTGATGGACTTAAGTGTTTTTTCAATATATGAGAAATCCTCAAAATTGGCTTTACCCATGCTTGCCTCCCTCTGTTATATGCACTGCCTAAGGCAGAGTGACTGCTTCCTCAGGAGTCAGGTCATAAGGTCCCTGGGGCACTTCTGCTCCCACAGTTTGGGTTTACCAAGAGACAGGTAAGTTTGTCCACAAGCTGGTTTTTCCAGTTGCACTTGTTTTTCTAATTATGTAAAACAATGAAACATGAGTGAGGGAAAGAATTGCTGTTGTCCAAAATCCAAATTAAATGCTTTCCATCAACAATAAAGGCAAGTAGCTTAGAAAATCAAGCAAATACTACAAAATTTTGGAGTTTCATGCAGGTGAGACAAAATTTCACTGGGAAATTTTGTTAAATCTAGAAGACTTTTGAACTCCGATTGTTCTTCAACTGTCTTTGAGTTCTGGCTCTACTTTAAAGCTGTTGGGACTGAAACCCACTGACATTGAGTCAACTTACACTATTTAAATGATTACATATGACTCCTATAAGATCTCACCTGTTCTAAAAGAGGCCTTGTCCCTTCAAATACTGTCAAATGAAAGTATATTTATATGTTTTACTTTAGAAAAATATTCAAAGTGTTTTCTATTTTTAGTGTTTCTTTGCTCTGACTAACTGCTTTCACTGATTACCCAAGGAGCTACCAGTGTTGTGGATTCTGAGTAAATGTACCCGTTGTTCCCCTTCAGCTGTCTCTCCCACCTGGTCAACCTACTGCCCTCGATCTCCTTCCTTTCCCCATCTTGTCAGCACAGAACAGCACAGCATCAATAAAAATTGGTTTCTACAAAATTACATTTACAATAGCAAGAGTATTTTTTATTTTAATAAAAGTTCTGAGAGGATCTACACTAAAGAGTTAACTGCTATTTCTGCATGAAGTAACTACCGATTTTTTTCTTATTTTCATGTATGAGGATAATGATGTATACTAGTATTGACTTGGTTATAAGAAAATAAAAATAATCTTTTAACCCAAGAACAAAGAATATTTTTTTTTAATTGCACGTTAGGTTTTGGGGTACACGTGAAGAACATGCAAGATAGTTGCATAGGTACACATGTGGCAGTGTAATTTGCTGCCTTCCTCCCCTTCACCTATATCTGGCATTTATCCCCATGCTATCTCTCCCCAACTCCCCACCCCCGACTGTGCCTCCCCATTCCCCCCAACAGACCCCAGCGTGTAGTGCTCCCCTCCCTGTGTCCATGTGTTCTCATTTTTCAACACCCACCTATGAGTGAGAACATGCAGTGTTTCATTTTCTGTTCTTGTGTCAGTTTGCTGAGAATGATGTTCTCCAGGTTCATCCATGTTCCTATAAAGGACACGAACACATCACTTTTTTTTTTTTTTTTTTTTTTGAGACAGAGGTTCGCTCTTGTTACCCAGGCTGGAGTGCAATGGTGTGATCTCAGCTCACCGCAACCTCCACCTCCTGGGTTCAGGCAATTCTGCCTCAGCCTCCTGAGTAGCTGGGATCACAGGCACATGCCACCATGCCCAGCTAAATTTTTGTATTTTTAGTAGAGATGGGGTTTCACCATGTTGACCAGGATGGTCTCGATCTCTTGACCTTGTGATTCACCCGCTTCCACCTCTCAAAATGCTGGGACCACAGGCTTGAGCCATCATGCCCAGCTGTACTCATCATTTTTGATTGCTGCATAATATTCCATGGTGTATATGTGCCACATTTTCCCTGTCCAGTCTAGCATCGATGGAAATTTGGTTTCATTCCAGGTCTTTGCTATTGTAAACAGTGCTGCAATGAACATTTGTGTCCATGTGTCCTTATGGTAGAACAATTTATAATCCTTTGGATACATACCCAGTAATGGGATTGCTGGGTCAAATGGAATTTCTATTTCTAGGTCATTGAGGAATCGCCACACTGTCTTCCACAATGGTTGAACTAATTTACAATCCCACCAGCAGTGTATAAGTGTTCCTATTTCACGACATTCTCTCCAGCATCTGTTGTCTCCAGATTTTTTAATGATCACCATTCTAATTGGCGTGAGATGGTATCTCAATGTAGTTTTGATTTGCATTTCTCTAATGACCAGTGATGATGAGCATTTTTTCATATGTTTGTTGGCCTCATGTATGTCTTCTTTTGTAAAGTGTCTGTTCATATCCTTTGCCCATTTTTGAATGGGCTTGTTTGTTTTTTTCTTGTAAATCTATTTGAGTTCTTTGTAAATTCTGGATATCAGCCCTTTGTCAGATGCATAAACTGCAAAGATTTTTTCCCATTCTGTTGGTTGCTGATTCACCCTAAGGACTGTTTCTTTTTCCGTGCAGAAGCTGTGGAGTTTGATTAGGTCCCATTTGTCTATTTTGGCTTTTGTTGCCAATGCTTTTGGTGTTTTGGACATGAAGTCCTTGCCTACTCCTATGTCCTGAATGGTTTTGCCTAGATTTTCTTCTAGGGTTTTTATGGTGTCAGGTCTTATGTTTAAGTCTTTAATCCATCTGGAGTTAATTTTAGTGTAAGGTATCAGGAAGGGGTCCAGTTTCTGCTTTCTGCACATAGCTAGCCAGTTTTCCCAACACCATTTGTTAAACAGGGAATTTTTTCCCCATTGCTTGTTTTTTTCAGGTTTATCCAAGATTGTATGATTATAGATATTTTGTGTTGCCTCTGATGCCTCTGTTGTGTTCCATTGGTCTATATCTCTGTTTTGGTACCAGCACCATGCTGTTTTGATTACTGTAGCCTTGTAGCATAGTTTGAAGTCTGGTAGTGTGATGGCTCCTGCTGTGTTCTTTTTACTTAGAATTGACTTGGCTATATGGGCTCTCTTTTTGTTCTATATAAAGTTTAAGGTGGTTTTTTCCAGTTCTGTGAAGAAGGTCATTGGTAGTTTGATGGGGATAGCATTGAATCTGTAAATTACTTTGGGCAGTATGGCCATTTTCACAATATTGATTCTTCCTAACCATGAGCATGGAGTGTTTTTCCATCTGTTTGTGTCGTCTCTTATTTAATTGGGCAGTGGTTTGTATTTCTCCTTGAAGAGGTCCTTTATGTTCCTTGTTAGTTGTATTCCTAGGTATTTTATTCTCTTTGTAGCAATTGTGAATGGCAGTTTATTCTTGATTTGGCTCTCTTTAAGTCTGTTATTGGTGTATAGAAATGCTTGTGATTTTTGCACATTGATTTTGTATCCTGAGACTTTGTTGTAGTTGCTTATCAGTTTCAGGAGTTTTGGGGCTGAGACGATGGGGTCTTCTAGATATACTATCATGTCGTCTGCAAATAGAGACAATTTGGCTTCCTCCTTTCCTATTTGAATACCCTTTATTTCTTTTTCTTGCCTGATTGCTCTGGCTAGAACTTCCAGTACTATACTGAACAGCAGTGGTGAGAGAGGGCATCCTTGTCTAGTGCCAGATTTCAAAGGGAATGCTTCCAGTTTTTGCCCATTCAGTATGATATTGGCTGTTGGTTTGTCATAAATAGCTTTTATTATTTTGAGATACATTCCATCAATACCGAGTTTATTGAGGGTTTTTTAGCATAAAGGGCTGTTGAATTTTGTCAAAGGCCTTCTCTGCATCAATTGAGATAATCATGTGGTTTTTGTTTTTGGTTCTGTTTATGTGGTGAATTACGTTTATAGACTTGCACATGTTAAACCAGCCTTGCATCCCCGGGATGAATCCTACTTGATCATGGTGGATAAGCTTTTGGATGTGCTGTTGCAATCGGCTTGCCAGTATTTTATTGAAGATTTTTGCATCTATGTTCATCATGGATATTGACCTGAAGTTTTCTTTTCTTGTTGAGTCTCTGCCAGGTTTTGATATCAGGATGATGTTGGTCTCATAAAATGATTTGGGAAGAATTTCTTCTTTTTGGATTATTTGGAATAGTTTTTAGGAGGCATGATAACAGTTCCTCTTTGTGCTTCTGGCAGAATTCGACTGTGAACCCATCTGTACCTGGGCTTTTTTTGTGTGTAGTAGGCTCTTAATTGCTGCCTCAACTTCAGACCTTGTTATTGGTCTATTCATAGTTTTGGCTTCCTCCTGGTTTAGGCTTGGGAGGACACAGGTGTCCAGGAATTTATCCATTTCTTCCTGGTTTACTAGTTTATTTGCATAGAGTTGTTTGTAGTATTCTCTGATGATGGTTTGAATTTCTGTGGAATCTGTGGTGATTTCCCCTTTATATTTTTTCATTGCATCTATTTGGTTGTTCTCTCTCTGTCTTTTTTTTTTTTTTTATCAGTCTGGCTAGTGGTCTGTCTATTTTGTTGATCTTTTTGAAAAACCAGCTCCTGGATTTATTAATTTTTTTAAAGAGATTTTTGTGTCTCTATCTCCTTCAATTCTGCTCCGATCTTAGTTATTTCTTGTCTTCTGCTAGGTTTTGAGTGTTTTTGATCTTGCTCCTCTGGCTCTTTCAATTTTGATGATAGGGTGTCAATTTTGGATCTCTCCACTCTTCTCATGTGAGCACTTATTGCTATATATTTTCCTCTAGAGACTGCTTTAAATGTGTCCCAGGGATTCTGGTATGTTGTGTCTTCATTCTCGTTGGTTTAGAAGAACTTCTTTATTTCTGCCTTCATTTCATTGTTTATCCAGTCAACAGTCAAAAGCCAGTTGTTCAGTTACCATGATGCTATGTGGTTCTGAGTTCGTTTCTGAATTCTGAGTTCTAACTTGATTGCAATGTGGCCTGAGAGACTGTCTGTTATGATTTCAGTTGTTTTTCATTTGCTGAGGAGTGCTTTACTTCCAATTATGTGGTCAATTTTGGAGTAGGTGTGATGTGGTGCTGAGAAGAATGTATATTCTGTGGATTTGGGCTGGAGAGTTCTGTCAATGTCTATCAGGTTTGCTTGTTCCAGGTCTGAGTTCAAGTCATGGATATCCTTGTTAATTTTCTGTCTGATTGATCTGTCTAATATTGACAGTGGAGTATTAAAGTCTCCTCCTATTATTGTCTGGGAGTCTAAGTCTCTTTTTACTCATTAAGAACTTGCCTTATATATCTGGGTGCTCCTGTATTGGGTCCATATGTATTTAGGAATGTTAGCTCTTTTTGTTGCATCAATCCTTTTACCATTATGTAATGCCCTTCTTTGTCTCTTTTGATCTTTGTTGCCTTAAAGTCTATTTTATC
The DNA here is from genome assembly GCA_031835075.1 of Saguinus oedipus. NCBI lineage: Eukaryota > Metazoa > Chordata > Mammalia > Primates > Cebidae > Saguinus > Saguinus oedipus. Next base: position 31,558,465 of record CM063177.1, on the reverse strand, counting down.
AGAGATCCCTTTATTTTGAGCCTTTGTGCATTCTTGCATGTGAGATGCGTTTCCTGGATACAGCACACTGATGGATTTTGGCTTTTTATCCAATTTTCCAGTCTGTGTCTTTTGATTGGTGCATTTAGCCCATTTACATTTAAGGTTAATATTGTTATATGTGAATTTGATCCTGCCATTTTGACACTGGCTGGCTGTTTTGCCAGTTAGTTGATGCAGAGTCTTTATTTTGTTGATGCTGTTTACCATTTGGTATGTTTTTGAAGTGGCTGGTACTGGTTGTTCCTTTCTATGTGTAGTGCCTCTTTCAGGAGCTCTTGTAAAGCAGGCCTGGTGGTGACAAAATTTATGAGTACTTGCTTGCTTGCAAAGGATTTTAGTATTCCTTCACTTATGAAGCTTAGTTTGGCTAGATATGAAACTCTGAGTTGAAAGTTCTTTTCTTTTTTTTTTTAATTTTTATTGCATTATAGGTTTGGGGGTACATGTGCAGAACGAGCAAGATAGTTGCATAGGTACACACATGGCAGTGTGCTTTGCTGCTTTCCTCCCCTTCACCCACACTTGGTATTCATCCCCAGGCTATTCCCCCCAGCCCCCCCTGCTGTCCCTCCCCCATTCCCCCCAACAGTCCCCAGTGTATAGTAGACCGCCTCTCTGTGTCCACGTGTTCTCATTTTTCTCACCCACCTATGAGTGAGTATATGCGGTATTTCTTTTTCTGTTCTTGTGTCAGTTTGCTGTGAATGATGTTCTCCAGATTCATCCATGTCCCTACAAAGGACACATACTCATCATTTTTTATTGCTGCATAATATTCCATGGTGTATATTCTTTAAGGATGTTGAATATTGGTTTCCACTCTCTTCTGGCTTGTAGCATTTCTGCCAAGAGATCTACTGTGAGTCTCATGGGCTTCCCTTTATGGGTAACCCGACCTTTCTCTCTGGCTGCCCTTAGCATTTTCCCCTTCATTTCAGTCCTGGTGAATCTGATGATTGTGTGCCTTGGGGTTGCTCTTTTTGAGGAATATCTTTGTGGTGTTCTCTGTATTTCCTGGATTCAATATTGGCCTGCCTTGCTAGGTTGGGGAAGTTTTCCTGGATAATATCCTGAAAAGTATTTTCCAGCTTGGATTCATTCTCTTTGTCACATTCAGGTACACCTATCAAACATAAATTAGGTCTCTTCTCATAGTCCCACATTTCTTGGAGACTTTGCTCATTCCTTTTTGTGCTTTTTTCTCTAATCTTGGTTTCTCATTTTATTTCATTGAGTTGATCTTTGACCTATGATATCCTTTCTTCTGCTTGGTCAATTCGGCTGTTGAAACTTGTGCATGCTTCATGAAGTTATCGTGTTGTGTTTTTCAGCTCCATCAATTCACTCATATTCCTCTCTAAGTTTTCCATTCTTGTTATCATTTTCTCAAATCTTTTTTCAAGGTTCTTAGTTTCTTTGCATTAAGTTAGAACACGTTCTTTTAGCTCACAGAAGTTTCTCATTATCCACCTTCTGAATTCCGATTCTGTCATTTCATCATGCTTATTCTCCATCCAGCTTTGTTCCCTGGCTTGTGAGAAGTTGTGATCCCTTGGAGGAGGAGAGGTGTTCTGGTTTTGGGTGTTTTCCTCCTTTTTGAGCTGGTTTCTTCCCATCTTTGTGGATTTATCCACCTGTCATCTGTGTAGTTGCTGATTTTCAGATTGGTTCTCTGAGTGGACGTCCAGGTTGTTGATGATAAAGTTATTTCTGTTTCTTAGTTTTCCTCTAAAAGTCTGGCCCCTCTGCTGTATGACTCCTGAGGTCCACTCCAGGCTCTGCTTGCCTGGAGATCACCTGCAGCAGCTGCAAAACAGTAAGGGTTGCTACCAGCTTCTTCTGCTGCTATCTTTGTCCCAGCATGATGCCTGCCAAATGTCAGTCTGCTCAGTCTTTTGTGAGGTGACTCTTTGAATATACGGTGGTCTGGGAGCTACTTGAGAAGACAGTCTGTTCTTTATATGAGCTCAAGTGTTGAGCTGTGAACTTCATTGTTCATTGGGAGTTGCTAGGCAGGTACATTTAAGTCTGTTGCGGCAGAACTCATAAACTGCCTTTTTTCCCCAGGTGCTCTGTTCCAGGGAGTTAGGGCTTTATTTATGATTATCCATTGTGCTGCTGCTTTTTTTTTTCCCCCACGGCTGCCCTGCCCAGCAAGGAGTCAGCCTAGTCTCTCTCTGCTTGCAGAGGCTTTGCTGAGCTGCTGTGGATTCCACCCTGCTGCCAGCTCTGCCCTGTTGCCAGCTCTGCCCTGCTACCATGTGAGCATTCCTGCAGTCCTGTTTATATGGGTGTGGTTAGAACTGCCTCAGCAATGGTGACCTGCCTCTGTAATGGTGGACTCTCTCTGTTATGACGGGTTGCCTTGGCAATGGCAGGCTGCCTCAGCAAAGGCAGACTACCTTCGTAGAGGTGGAGTCCCTCGGTAATGGTGAACACCTCTCCCCCACCAAGCTGCACCATCCTGGGTTCAGCTGTGCTTGCCATAAAACTCTCAACCCTGAGCGTTTCCAATTGCTGTTTTGTTTGTTTTTGTGGGGGTGGGACCCTCTGAGCCTGATCACCTGGCTCCCTGCCTCAGAGCCATTTTTTTTTAGGTTGAATGATTGACTCTCTCCCCGGGGTTCCAGTCACCTCCTGAAAGGGCACCGGGATCTGTGTGGTTTCCCATGCTGTGACCCACTGCACCGTCTGAAACAAGGGCACTGCCCTGGAATTTCCTGGCCTGTCTCCCTGTTTTAGACCTGTTTAATCAGGTGAATCGGTGAATCTGCCTTCCCGGAGCACAATTGCCAGCTTAAAAGGGCAACCAGACCAGTGTATTTTGTACAGAGAGCCACTGCACTCCAATGCCAGCAAAACAGCCATGCTGGCCAAAGCAGCCGTGCTGGTGACCTGTAGGGCTCCTCCGCCTGGGAATCTCCTGGTCTGTGGGCAATAAAGATCAATCTGGAAATGTGGCATCCACTCACCCTCTGCACTTTCTCTGGGAGCTGCAATCCCGAGCTGCTCCTAAAGGGCCATCTTGGATCGAACTTCTCAAATATTTTGTCTTTTTATGAGAATTTACTTTTTACAAAGAGCTTTTAGGTCCATTGCTTCAATGGTGCTTCATAACCACCCTACAAAGAAGACATTTATTTCTCCTCCCTGATGAGGAAAACAAAATGGGAGCAAGGGAAACCATGTGGCCTCAGAAGACAAAACTAATAAGAAATAGAGCCTCTTTAGATGCCTCAGTCTCTGATGTTTGCTTCAAGTGGTTTTTTGCTTTTCTCTAAATCACTAAAATTGAAGAAAAACAGATTCATCATAGCTAAATATGCTACCTCTATCAGAATGAAATAATATTTAGCAATACAAATAAATAGAGTTTTAAGTGATGGAAGCACATGTCCAGAAAGAGACTGGGGGAAGAGGAAGGCCTTCACGGCACCATTGGGCATTTCCATACAAGGCCAGCATCATGTAGGACATGGTGGCTTCCTGTCTTGACCAATGACTTCTCAAGACTTAAAATCAGCTCTATGGTCTGTACTAGGAAATGTGGAGCCTCTTTGGACTTCATCATGGTGTCCTGTTAAACAAGAGTGACGATACCTAGTCACAAGACTATTTGAAATGGTATATACCCAGCAGTCGATGGGTTCTAGTAACATCATCATAATGAGCACTAATAATACTGTTAGTAGTAATTACACCACTGCTGCTTTAACAGGAAGTAAAGGACTTGCTGAGTGCCACCAGGTTGATGGGCACTAAAGCCGGAAGATCATGAATCAGAACAACATGCTCTCTAAGGATTCATCAAAACCATTAGAATTTATCTCTGCTTGTCTCAGCTCTCTTCATTCTTATGCTGAGAATTTGAACTCTCAGAGTTTTTAGGCAACCTCTTTATCACCTGTAATAATTATCACCTCCACTAGCGCAAACCTCATTGATAGTGTTAGACCACTGAGGCTGAAAACTAACAAAGAAATTCTGGACTTAAATTCAACATCTGACCAATTGTACCTAATAGACATCTATAGAATATGCCACCCACTGACCACAGAATATAGTCTTCTCATCTGCATATGGAACACACTCCAAGAAAAACCACATGCTTGACTATAAACCAAGTCTTAATAAATTCAAAAAATTCAAAATAATACCAACCATATTCTTGGACCACAGTGGAATAAAAGCAGAAATTAATACCAAGATGCTCTTTCAAAACCACACAGTTACATGGAAATTAAGCAACTCGCACTGGATTGAATTCTGGGTAAACAAAGAATATAATGCAGAAATAAACAAAAAATTCTTTGAAATAAATGAAAACAGAGACACAAATTCCAAAATCTCTGGGGTGCAACAAAAGTAGTGTTAGCAAGGAAGTTGATAGCCCTAATGCCTATCTCAAAAGGTAGAGAGGTCTCAAATTAACAATCTAACATCACACTTAAAGGAAAGACAAGAACAAACCAACTCTAAAGCTAGCACAAGAAAAGAAAGAACTAGGTTGCTTAAAGCCATTACTGGGGGAAAAAGAAAGAAAGAAAGAACTAGGACTGGGCTTGTTGGCTCATGCCTATAATCCCAGCACTTTGGGAGGCCAAAGTGGAAAGATGCTTAAGTCCAGGAGTTTGAGACCAGTCTGGGCAATATAATAACACCTCATAGGGCAACACTGCAAAACCCCTTCTTTGCCAAAATAAAAGTAAAAAAATTAGCTAGGCATGATGGTATATGCCTGTAGTTCCAGCTACTTGCAAGGCTGAGATAGGAGGATTGCTTGAGCCTAGGAGTTCAAGGCTGCAGCAAGCTATGATCATGCTACTTCACTTCAGCCTGGATAACAGAGCAAGATCCTATTTCAATTGAAAGGGGAAAAAAAGAAAGAAAGAAAGAAAGAAAGAAAGAAAGAAAGAAAGAAAGAAAGAAAGAAAGAAAGAAAGAAAGAAAGAAAGAAAGAAAGAAAGAAAGAAAGAAAGAAAGAAAGAAAAGAAAAGAAAGAAAGAGAAGGAAGGAGGGAAGGAGGGAGGGAGGGAAGAGGAAACCAAGGGAGAAGAGGGAAGGGAAGGAAAAAAGAAAAAAGAGAAGGAAGGGGGAAGGAGGGAGGGAAAGTAAAGAAGGGAAAAAGGAGAGAGGCAGAACACAACTGAACAAAACTGAGACACAAAAATCCATACAAAGTATCTATAAAACCAAAAGGTGGCTCTTTGAAAACATAAACAAGATTGATATACTGCTAGCCAGATTAACAAAGATACAGAGAAAATCAAAATAAGCACAATGAGAAGAGACAAAGGTGACATGACAACTGATCCCACAGAAATACAGAAGATCCTGAGAGACGATTATGAACACCTCTATGCATGCAAACTAGAAAATCTGGAGGAAATGGAAAAATTCCTGGAAACACACACTCTCCCAAGATTGAATCAGGAAAAATTCTGAGTTCTAAAATTAAGTCAGTCATAAAAAAATCTGTGAACCAAAAAAGGCCCCAGACCAAATGCATTCACAGTTGAATTCTACCAGACTTACAAAGAAGAGCTGATACCAATTCTATTACAAAAAGTCAAGGAGGAGAGATTCCTCCTTAAGTAATTCTACAAAGCCAGTATCATCCTGATACTAAAATCTGACAAAGGCACAAAAAAATGAAAACTACAAGCCAATACCCCTGATGAACAGAGACACAAAAATCCTCAACAAAATACTAGCAAACCGAATCTAGCAGCACTTCAAATAGTTAATTTCCCACAATCAAGTATGCTTTATTACTAGCATTCAAGTTTGGCTCAACATATGCAAATCAATTGATGCAATTTACCACATAAACAGAATTAAAGACAAAACCATATGATCATCTCAATAGATGCAGAAAAGTCTTTTGCTAAAATTCAACATCCCTTCATAACAAAAATCATCAACAAATAAGGTATAGAAGGAACATACCTCAAAATAGTAAGAGTCAAACTCTTACTTTCTTATTGCAGAAAAGTCTTTTGCTTATATTCAACATTTATTCATAACAAAAACCATCATACCTCAAAATTATAAGAGCCAAAATCTTATTGACAAACTCAAAGTGGATATCATACTGAACAGGCAAACGCTTAAAGCATTCCCCTTGAGAATAAGGATGTCCACTCTCACCATTCCTCTTCAACATAGTACTGGAGGTCCTAGCCAGAACAACCAAGGGAAGGAAATAAAAGGCATCCAAATAGGGAAAGAAGTCAAACTATCTCTCTTCACTAACAATATAATTCTATACCTAGAAAACCCTAAAGACTTCACCAAAAGCCTCCTGGAACTGGTAAACAACAAATACAACAGAATACAAAATCAATGCACAAAAATCAGTAGTATTTCTATATATCAATTACATTCAAGTTGAGAACCTAATAAAAAATACAATCCCACTTACAATAGTCAAAGAAGCCCTAAAAAAACTAGGAATACATCTAACCAAAGAGTTGAAAGATCTCTGCAAGGCAAAGTTCAAAACACTGCTGAATGGAACAATGGGTGACACAAACAAATGGAAAAAACATTGCATGCTCATGGATTGGAAGAATGAGTATTGTTAAAATGATTGTACTGCTCAAAGCACTCTGCAGATTCAGTGCTATTCCTTGCAAACCTTCATGTCATCTTTCACAGAATTAGACAAAAATAATTCTAAAATTTACATGGAAACCAAAAATAGCCCAAATAGCCGAGAAAATCCTAAGCAAAAAGAACAAAGCCAGAGGCATCACATTATCCAACTTTAAATTGTACTATAAGTCTACAGTAAACAAAATGGCATGGTACTGGTACAAAAACAGACAAAAAGACCAATGGAACAGGAGAGAGAACTATGAAATAAAGCCACAACCTAAAGCCATCTGATCTTCAACAAAGTTAACAAAAATGAGCAATGGGGAAAAGACTATGCAATAAATGGTGCTGGGATAGCTGGCCTGCCATATGCAGAAGAATGAAACTGGACCCCTACCTCTCACCATACACAAAGATTAACTGAAGATTGATTAAAGATTAAAATGTAAGACCTCAAACTATAAGAGTTCTAGAAGGAAACCTAGGAAACACTATTCTGGACATTGGCCTTTGGAAAGAATTTATGACTAAATCCACAGAAGCAATTGCAACAAGGACAACAGCAACAACAAAATTGACAAGTGAGACCTAATCAAACTAAAGAGATTCTCTGCACAACAAAAGCAACTGTCAACACAGTAAACAGTCTACAGAATGGAAGAAAATATTCTTCGACTGTGGATCCAACAAAGGTCTAATCTAATATCCAGAATCTATAAGGAAATACTTAAACCGCTGAACAAGCAAAAAACAACCCCATTTAAAAAGACATGAAAAGACACTTCTCAAAAGAAGACATACAAGAGGCCAAGAAATATATAAAAAATGGTTCACATCACTAATCATCAGAGAAATGCAAAATCAAAACCACAATGAATTACCATCTCCTATCAGTCAGAATGCTATTAGTAAAAAGCTATTAATAAAACAAATGTCATCAAGGGTGCAGAAAAAAGGGAATGCTTATACATTGGTGGTGGGAATGTAAATTATTTCAGCCCCTGTTTGGAGATTTCTCAAAGAACTAAAAACAGAATTATTATTTGACCCAGCAATCCTGTTACTAGGTATATATCCAAAAGAAAAGAAATTGTTTTGCCAAAAAGATGAATGCACTTGTGTGTTCATCACAGCACTATTCACAATAGCAAAGACATGGAATCAACCTAGGTGCCCAGCAATGGTGTACTGCATAAAGAAAATGTAGTACATATACATTATAGAATACTATGCAGCCATAAAAAAGAATGAAATCATATCCTTTGCAGCAACATGGATCTGGAGGCCATTACTCTAAGCAAATTTACTCAGGAACTGAAAACTAAAAGCCACATGTTCTTACTTACAAATGAGAGGTAAACATTGGGTAATCATGGACATAAAGATGGCAACAATAGACACTGGGGACTACTAGGGTGGTGATGAAGGGAGAGGGGCAAGGGTTGATTAACTATTGGGTACTATGATCAGCATGTGGGTGACAGGATCAATTGTACCCCAAACCTCAGCATCAGACATTATTTCCTGGTACCAAACCTGCACATATACCCCCTGAATCTAAGATAAAAGTCAAAATGATAAAAATAAAAGAAAAAAAGAAGCATTATCCCCTTCACTTTGGCCCCTTAAGCCCTCTGAGAATGGGAAAACTAGTTTCTTTGTGGAGGAATGGCATGGTCCCTCAGTTCCTTCCTATTTTGTAGTTGTCATTCTCCATTACTATAAGGGATTCTGGGAGGCTGCCACCATATGTAGACTTACAGAAAAAGTGGTAGATGGGGTCTGACTGGCTGGCCCAAGACTCATGTTAGCAAGTAGACTAAGCAGCTCTTGTGCTTTGTGATCATTTGAGCCAGCAACCTCCATGGCCTCATGTCTGTGTCACCTGCTCATGGTTCTTCCATCTAGATGGCCAAACCCACCCAGTGCTGACATGATACACAGTTTGCAAAGTATTTCCCATAACATTTCATTTGCAGCCCAATCTTGTAAGAGATTATTAATTATTTCATTTACAGCTGGAAAAAAATGAATAATCTTTGAAATCTGACATTGAAGAAACCCTAGAAATTAGCTCAACTCAATCCCTTATTTTCTCAGATAATGACATTGAGACTCTGAAAAGTTAAGTGGCTTATTCAAAATCACAGTGACAGTAATGACAACAAGGGTGTCTTCATCAGATGTGGCACTAAGCACTCAGAATATGTCATCTCATTTTGTCCTCACAACGATCTTACAAGGTAGGACATGTTGAAAACAAAATGAGGAAACTGAGAGGTCTGAGTCAAGGCCAGGTTTTCTGATGCAAGTTCAGTGCAGCTTCACTCTTCACAGCTACCCCAGGGTGGCCCCTCTCCACTTCTGACGTCAGGGCCATCTGAAGGGAGGACATAGCTGTCAGCTGGGAAGAGAGAAATGGGCAAGGACTGCCTCATGGCTGGAAACGATCCTGAGAAGGGCACAAGCAGCAGGAAAGCTGGTGAGTCACCAGGAAGTTTGGTTAAGGATGAGATCAGTAACAGCAAAACAGCCCAAATGATCACAGCAGCATCTCACTCTGACCACCCAGATTACTTTAAGCAGCAGCACATTACGAGCAAGGCTGAACTCCCAGGCAAGCCACAGAACAAGCTAGAAATTTTTATCAGGATTTGTTTTTCACATGAACTTCTCAGACTCTAAATCCAGTCCTGTAAACAGGTGAAGCAAAGGTCCAAGAGAAAATTTGCTGAATATATGAATCTTCACCGCGAGCAAGTCAGTGGTTCTCAGCCGGGATAACTGTGCCCCCAGGGGACATTTGACAATGTCTAGAGGCAATTTTGGTTAGAGGGTTAGGAGAGTGCTACTGGTAAATAATGGAGAAAGGCCAGGGATGTGGCTAAATATCCTTCAATGCGTGAGACAGCTCCTTTCAACAAAGAATTACCAGCCCAAAATGTTCACAGTGTTGAGGCTGAGAAACTTTGGTGTAAATGAAGCTGAGCTGCATATAAACATGACTTCAGTTGCACAACAAATACCCCAGCTTTCAGAGAAATAGTCAACTAGGTCAAAGGACACTGGGGTGGGAATTGCAAGACCTGATTTCTAGTTCTAACTTGATGACAAATTTGGAACTTTGGGTGTCCTTTTCTTCCTAGAACTAGAGCAGCCATGTGATGGGACCAGTGCCTTCCTGGGGTTGGCTAGTGGCACACAGGAAACAAACAGCAATACAGGAAACACCACCACCACACAGGAGTGTTTTACTCCTGCAAAACATTCTTGAGTCATGACTAAACCAAGCCTCTCAGTGTTGATGGACCACTTTTGTTTCAGTAGGGCCTCAGCACTTTTTTTCCTCCAATTAAAAGGTAACTCATATCATTATAGAAACTTAAGAAAATACAGAATAACACAAACAGAAGAAAAAAGAAATATCTTATAATCCCATTTCTTAGAAAAGCATTTTATTCTGAAAGTCTCCAGATACTGAACTTCATTTTCACTATTTTGAAGAGGAAGGGGAGAAGAGGGAGTCACTGTCCTCATCCTTTTGTTGTTCTTATTGTTTTCTTTTTCCCTTCTTTATAGCACAAGGGAGCTTTACCAATACATCAAAAGTTCAAATAGTTTTAACTCTAGCTATTTGCTTTTGCTTGTTTTAACTTTTTAAAAAAGTTCAGGTTGTTGCTTGTGGTAAAATACAAATAACATAAAACTTACCACCTTACCCATTTTTGAATGTACGGTTCAGTAGCGTTGTGAGTCAATCTTCAGAACCTTTTCATCTTCCAAAACTAATACTCTGAATTCATTAAACAATAACTCCTCAATTTCCTTCTCCTCCAGCCCCTCGCAATCACCATTCTACTTCCTGTTTTATGAACTTGACTACTCCAGATTCCTCATATAAGTGAAATTATGCAGCATTAGTCTTTTTGTGACTATTTACTCAGCATAATGTCTTCAAGATTCATCCATATTGTAGCACATGTCTGAATATCCTTGCTTTTTAATGCCGAACGGTATTCCATTGTGTGTTCCATTTTCTTAATCCATTTATCTATTGATGGGCATGTGTTGCTTCCACCTTTGCCTATTAGGAATAATAATATATAAACATAGGTGTATGAATTTCCCTTAGAACCCTGTGTTTAGTGTCTTAACTTCTTGAGTCCTTTTTTGTTTTTGTTGTAAAAATGGGGAAAAAAAGAACACCTGCCTTGCAACCCCTCAGACTGACTGCTAGATAAACAGTGAAGAACCAACGTTTCCACAGGAGTGAGGATTGGATGGGGAGAGCTGGTCCACATTGAAAATGCTGCATGGGACTAATGAGACGCAGGGGATCAAAGAAAGACCGAGGCCTGCAGCTGCTCTTCCATGAGTACCTATCCTCATCCACTCACTAAGTCCCATTACCTGACCCTCCCATCATTGTGGCTTTCTTCCTTGTCTGTGGTTGGTTGTCTGGATTATCTGTTAAACTCTTCTTCCTTTCCTTTGCCTGAAAAATGCCTATCCCATTTCAAGACCTCCATATGTGAGTGTCCTGTCTGTAGAGCACCTATAGAAAAACTCAGGCATATTTCATTTCACACAAAATGAAAGTGTGAAGTAAAGTAATTCCTACCTGAGTAACATAAAATCAGATTATCTTGGTGTTTAATAATTCCTCTACTATAAGTGACAAAGCTTTAGAAAACAACTATTTCAGAATGATAGAGCTATAAACTTCTACTTCGGGAGGACAAGTTTAATCCTTGTGAGCCCAAAGAGGCATATCTACCTTTAAGTTACTCTATATTCTTGCGAAACTCAATTTGCTTTTATAAGACTTGTGTCAGTGATCCTCCCGAACTCTAAACTTACACGGGCCTCTGACCTCCCTCTTCACTGTAATATCTTCCATGTTGAAGCACTTGCCAGTTTACAAACCACTTTCACATCTATTGTCCTGTCTGATTTTCATAATCCTTTGGTGGACAGACAGGGATCAGTGAACTTGTTTCAGAGGTGAGGAAGTAGAAACTCAGTACACATCCAGGATACAGAAAAGTCAAAGTGATGGTGATGGTATATTCTATACTCTGTTGCTGTGGCCCCTTCTATTCCACCAAGTGGAACAGCAATGGGGATGGTCATTGGGAGACACCAAGGCCACATCCAGGAGTTCCCAACCAAACAGATGGAGGGGATTGGAAGGCTCCATGTTTTTAGTTACTTTCAGTTCTAACTCATGACAAAATAAAAACACTGAGAGACCAATAAAAGAGGTTGACAAATCCAGTTCTCAGAAACATTCAATAAGGAGTTACAGAAGTGATGTCTTGGGCAGCCATGAGATGATGGATCCCTGCACCCATCCTCCAGAAGGTATTCTTTACATAGCAAGCTTTTAGGGTAAAGCATGTGCTGCTGCTTGTCACGCCTCCAGACTCTCTCACCAAGACTTGTGACCACTTCTTTACGAAGGGTAATCTATGCTAAAGGCATTGTTTAAAGACCTTGCTGCAGAACACTCTGGCGTATGGGTCATCAGTTATCATGGTGCTTTTGCTTCAAAATGGCCTCACTCTTGCCATGTAACAGCTGTTTTCCTGCATATAAAAATGTGTGCATGAGGAGAGGAGGAAGCGAAACTACTTAAAATATCAGAAAAAATAAGAACAAGTAAAGCCTGATTGATTATGGGCTAGTACTGTCAGGTAAATGTTGGAGAGAATGGAATTATTAGATGGACCTATTAAAGGACTTCTTACGTATTTATAATTATTTATAATATAGGCTTTGTAAACATGCTGAAACTATTAGTGAAAAATAATTTCCTGTTGTTTAAAATGATGCATTGACCTATTGGGGAAAATTCATCACCTGAGTGCAGCTTACAGCATTGCCATTAGGAAGAGTTCATGCTGTGAAAAAAATATATAATTATGGCAGCTCTGAAAATGTGACCTTTTAGAATCTCCATGGAATTAAAGGATGTGAAAAGGATTTAGCTATATCACTAATATGGCTGTGGCTGTTTGTTTCCATTCTGCTCCACTCACTACAACTACCTACCTTCATGTAAATAAATGGTAACATAATCAAGCCCTTGTGAAAGTTTATTAAAATATTGCCTCTCAGCTGAATATGTCCTTAAATCCTTCTCCCACAGCTTTTACATGGAAGCAGTGAACGGCTTGTGTTTACATATAGCACAAAAACATTATTTTCTTTATGCAATTGCTCCTGTAGAAGGGTAAGTCTAGCACTTTGCAAAAGGGTGACATTTACAAATTGTTTTTGTCTTCAGAGTAAGCCACTGTTTAGATTTAAGAAAATTAAAGTTTCACAAGTTTTCTTTGGGTAGGACTGAGGGATTTCCCATTGTAGGAGAGGGAAAATATTTTTGTCTCTACCCTCTTAGTTTTATTGCCTGGGGTCCTGTAAATTAGACTGACAGAAGACAAATTAACAGGAGAAAAGGCATATAATCTTTATTTTCTATTAATTTTTATGTGGTATCATTCTAGAAAAGAAGTGAAGATCCAAAGAAGCAGATAACCTAAAAGCTTATGTGCCATTTTTAACAAAGAATGATAAATCGTGGCAATGTCACAAGATAAAGAAAAGAGTTTTGGTCTTCCAAGGGTGGTAAACTGTGGGAACGTAAATAGATGGGGGACACTAATGGGAGAAAAGAGCTATCCTAGTAAGTTTATCTGTGCGGGTTTATCACAGTGCCAACTTTTCATCTCCTTCATGGCTATAAAACTTCCCTGGGAGAGGCCATTTACTGCAGCCCTTATTTCTCAGGAGTTTCTGCTTGCAGTTAGATAAAGGACACTCCAAGAAGGTATCTTTCTATATCTGTTGATTCTCAAATGTCTTCAGCTCAAAATAATTCTTACGCCAAAGTGGTATATTTTTGGGTGGCATATTATGATCCCCTTCACTATCTTATGCAGATCTTAAGTTGATTAGAATTTGTTTCCATCATATGCATGATGTGTAAGAGGTCCCTGTTCAGATGGAGTTAAATGTTTCAAGTTATGTATATTGCTCTGTTTGGGACATCAGGCCCTGGAGAGTGCTGTAAAATCAGCAATGGATCTAATGGCTGAGATCAACAAGTACATCCAAACCAGACAGTCTAGACTGGTTGTCCCAGAGGGACATTTGCAGATGTGCAAAGACATTTTGCGTTGTCAAAACTGGGCACAAGAGGATGTTGTCACATCTAGTGGGCAGGGGCCAGAGTGTTGCTATCTTATAATGCACAGGACAGCCTCCACCACAGAGTTAACCAGACTGTATTAGTTTGTCAAGGCTGCCATAACAAAGCACCACAGAATGGGTGGTTTAAGTAACACAAACTTACTGTCTCAGAGTTCTGAAGGCTACAAGTCCAAAAACAAGGTCTCTTCTGCAGGCTCAGCTTTAGGGAAGTCTCTGCTCTAGACTTTTTTTCTTGGCTTGTAGGTGGCTGTTTTATCCCTGTGTCTCTTCACATAATCTTCCCTCTATGTGTATTTCTTTGTCCAAATTTCCCCCTTTTATAAGGACATCAGTCATATTTGATTAGGGTCTACCCTAGTGACCTCATTTTAACCTGATTACCTCTATAAAGACCTTATCTCCAAATAAGGTCACATGCTGAGGTCCTGAGACTTAGTACTTCAACATATGAATTTTGGAGGAGCACAATTCAAACCATAACACAACCTAAAATGTCAATAGTGCCAAGGTGGAGATACTCTGGTTTAAATGGTTGCTTGACTTCTATACCTTCTTCCCTTCTTTCTTAATCTTTGGACAGCATTCACCTAGAAAAAAGATGGGAGTTTTGTTTATGTTCAGAACATAATCACTAAGCATTTAGGAGTGGATACCTAGAAACATTACAATAATAAGGTAAAAATTTTGCTTTCATTCCCCATCTAGCACCAAATAGATTATCCCTTTATTTTCCTTTGTTTCTGGTTTTCTATGCATGCTCCCCTACTTAGATTGGCTTTTGTTTTGAAGTCACTTGTGAAATATTATGCTTGTGGGATGCAGCCATTCATGTCCTATGTAAAACAAATAGTAGTAGAGGAAGTCTTTTTTATTTTCTTTCTTTTTTCTTTCTTTTTTTTTTTTTTTTTTGTTTTTTTTGAGATAGAGTCTTGCTCTGTCTCCCAGGCTGAAGTGCAACAGCACAATCTCAGCTCACTGCAACCTCTGCCTCCAGGGTTCAAGCAATTCTCATGCCTCAGTCTCCAGAGTAGCTAGGATTACAGGTGTGCACCACCACACCTGGCTAATTTTTGTATTTTTAATAGAGACAAGGTTTCGCCATGTTGGCCAGGCTGGTCTTGAACTCCTGACCTCAGGTGATCCACCTACCTCAGCCTCCCAAAGTGCTAGGATTACAGGCATAAGCCATTGCACCTGGCCTGAGGAAGTCTTTTTAAACAGTTTTAAGTTATGGTGAACTGAAATGCCTTAATGATATAGAGTACTGTCAAAATATGGACTACCAGATTAGTCAGTTATGGGTTCACATTCCACTCTGTCATGATTGCTTTTAACCTTGGGAAAGCTAACTTATCCCTCTCTAAATCTCCAATCATTTTCTTATTGTTAAAAGGAGAAATAATAAGGTTATTTGTATTATAGACAGAGCTGAAGAGAGGATCATGAAATAGTGCATATAGTGAGATTAGCTTAATGCCTGGTCCAATGAATGTAGACACTAAACATTAGCTGTTGGTATTACAGAGAGATGAAAATGATCGCTTGTAATCATTCCTTGACCTCAGTGACATTGATGTTACATCTACAGTGCACTAGGCACTGGGAATGCAAATGTGGTAAGATCCTTGAAGTCCAGCGAAGAAGGAAAGCAAGGAGAGAGTAGCAGCTGTGTGTTAAGTGCTGTAAGAGAACTACATACAACCCTCTACGGAACAGGAAGGAAGGATTTCTAGAAAAGTCCTCTGGGAAAATGTCCAGGGAATATTTATAGAAACCTGGAGTCATCACATTGATTTACCTAAATGTGACTCAGGTTGTACATCAGCAGCTTTTTCAAATTCTATTATGACAAAATTATGCCCCCTTTATCACTGCAAGAACCATTACAGGTTTTCAAATATTAAAAAAATGCAAAAGGGAAGAGATAGAAGAACAGAATGTAAAATATTAATACATAATTTGTTTCTGTGAAAACAGAAATGAGAAAAGAGGTGAAGCAATGATAAATTATGCCTAAATATTCATGGATAAAGTAAACAACTAATTTTTTTTTTTTTTTTTTTTGAGAGAGAGACTTGCTGTTGTTGCCTGGGCTATAGTGCAGTGGCACGATCTTGGCTCACTGCAACCTCTGCCTCCCAGGTTCCAGTAATTCTCCTGCTTCAGCCTCCCAAGTAACTGAGTTTATAGGCGCCCACCATCAAGCCTGGCTAATTGTTGTATTTTTAGTAGAGACAGGGTTTCACCATGTTCGCCAAGCTTGTCTCAAACTCCTGACCTCAGGTGATCTGCCCGCCTCAGCTTCCCAAAGTTACTGTGAATACAGGTGTGAGCCACAGTGCTTGGCCAACTGAAATTTTTAAAAATGTGTTTATTTTGGCAATGAAGGATAGTCAGGAAATCCCATTTATGTTACAAATACAGTAGGAGTGAAAAATATAGGAACAGCTACAGCCAATAATGTTATTTTTAGAAAGAAAGAAAATAAAAATGAAAGAAATTGCTGAAATATAATGCCTATGAATAGAGCTTGTCTGCTTTTTTTTTTTTTTTTTTTTTGACAAAGCAGAGGTTGTCCCATTGCTTAGGTCAGTGACGCTACATAGGTCCCAAAGGAGCTGTTGAATACGGTAGCTGCCCATCAGCCACAAGACAGTAAATAAAAAGCTAAGATGAAAAGAAGTAATTCACCTTTGAAGACCTTTACATAAAAGGAGTTTGAAATGTCACATTAGAAGGACCATGCATCAGAACTGCGTCTGATCTTCAGCGGCTCATTTGAGATACTAAATAATTAGTTCAACCACCCTGTGTTGAGGCCCCACTACTGCTGGGGCTGGGCTGGGTCCGTAAAGCAGGGCTGCCCTGCTAGAGTGAGGTGGAGGGGAACAAGGAAATGGGTGTGATATTTACCATTGTGAAAGAAAAATAAAATCTTACGACCCCAAACTCACTATGCCAAAAGGGAAAGTTAAGCTTGGAAACTGAGTGTCACACACACACAACTGCCTTTCGTTTAGTTCCTAAATAGGTGTCTCCCCAGGTGGCCCCCGGTACCCTGTGAATGTATATCAACAGCTTATCTTCATGGGTGCAGGACAAGAGAAGACTAGAGGTATCCCTCTGCCCATGCCTAGGGGAATGCATGTTTCACTTCTGCCTCTCCTTTATGTTTATTTATCTTACATAAAAGGCAGATTCACTGAGCACCAGATGAATGCATTATTGACTGTTCTATCCCCTTTTTTTCATGTGCAAAAGAATGTAATTACTTGTCTCATTTATCTAGTCTCCCTTTTTTCTTTCTTTCCTCTCTTCCCTCCTGTCCCTTTAAATACTGAAGCACTCAAAACTCACTTTGGAAAGAGTGCACAGATTTTACTATGGCTTTTGTCTCTTTTTTCCTGAGCATGTCCTCAACCTTGGCAAAATACACCTCTAAATGGATTGAGACCTGTCTTACTCATCATAGAGGGAAGCACAGGGACACACTGGACCTACAAGGAAGGGGTCAAAAATAAACTCCTGAAAAAATAACACATTTTTTAAAAAGTCCTTCCCACATCCATCCATTTATTAAATAGTAACTCTTTACTCACGTGTAATGTGCCAGGCACCATATTTGCATCTGGAGAGAAAAAGATAAGACATGGCCACTGCCCACTGGCCTTAAAGTTTGGTTGACAAATCACAAATACACAGACTGTTAGAGATATGCTAGAAGCATGCCTGGGATGGGAGAGGACCCTGGAGTGAAAAATTTTATGGTAGGAAAACACCAGATCCCCAGTGGAAAAGCCCCCAGGCAACTCAAATTCACCAGCAACAGGGCTCAGGCAGTGAGAAGAGAGAAACAATTGGTTTTTGCCTCCTCTTCCAGTGTCACTGGGCAGCCTGGCATCTTCACTATAAACCCCAGTCACCAAGAGAAGCAGGGCAGCTTATCCAAGCACACGCAACTGAAAGACCAGTTTTCCAAAAAACAATTTGTCATCGAGTCATCAAATTTAACATGTTATTAAAAAAAGAAAAAGAACTTTGCTTATCTTATTTATAAATGTATAGTGACTTGTCTCCAATGGAACAGTTTAAGTCGTTTGGGGAAATTTCTACAGTTTTCATTGACAAGGTTTTATTTTGTCTTTGTAGCAGCATTTAAAGAAGTCTTTAAGGGTTTTCAATATGTATTCAAAATTCAAAAATCATCCCATAACCAAAAAATCAGTGTGTGTTTCCTAGAAGAAATTTTCAGTTTATGCTGATTTCGTTCATTTCTTTTTGGTTTTGCCAACACTTTAGCATATTTGTTATTATTCTCCCAATTTCTCAAATTGGGGCTTTATATTCTAGGAATTTCCTTTATCAACCCAACTTTTCTAATGATTTAATAATTCATATTTACTGGTGATGTGATTGATCCTGTAGCTTCCAGTTTTTCACTTTACCAGTCTTTTCAGTATTTTTAGAATTTTTGAAGCCATTAAAACAAAGCCTTTTATGACAATTTTGGATTTACACTTGGTGAATATCAAACTTCAGGCATTGGTCATGAAAACCACTATAATACAATCTTCTGGGCACCCTAACTTCCTTTTTGCTTCCTTGGCTTGTTTTATCCAATTTTTTGTTCTTGTTAGAATTATCTAATTAATTAATTATTTTTTTTTTTTTGAGACAGAGTCTTGCTCTGTCACCCAGGCTGGAGTGCAGTGGCTCAATCTCCAGTCACTGCAACCTCCGACGCCCAGATTCAAGCGATTCTCCTGCCTCAGACTCCCAAGTATCTGGGACTACAGGTACATACCACCACACAGCTGAATTTTGTATTTTTAGCAGAGATGGAGTTTCATCATGTTGGCCAGGATGGTCTCCATCTCTTGACCTTCTGATCTGCCCTCCTTGGCCTCCCAATATCCTGGGATTACAGGCGTGAACTACTGCACCCAGCCTCTTGTTAGGAATTTTAAATGTCCATAATTTCTTACAGAATAGTTTGGGGATATAACTAATTTTTCAAGTGCTTTAGAGTTTAAATTTTAAACTTTAAAAACAACCTTATTTGCTGTTGCTTACCTAAAAATAGCCAGTTAAAATTTCATCCTTTTATCTTAAGCTTTTACTATTAATTTGACTTGATTCTAATTTGATTTAATATAATTTAATTTAAAGTTTTATTTGCTGGAAGCTTAAAATTAGGGCTGATAAACTATTTAAGAAATTTGCAAAATAATATTAAGGATCGAAAAATAGGAAAATGACATTTGAATCATTAAATAAAACAAGCTTTTGAATATTATTTAGTAAAAATTTAAAGTTAGATAAATTGGTCATTAAGAAACTAAAATGCAGTAAATTGATTTCAAATCATTCTGAATATTTTGAAGATGTAATCTTGTTCTTAACCTACTGTTAGTTCTTTCTCTTGCTCTTCTGCTAGTGATTAAAGGGGATGTTATTTTTAGAAATAATTCTGTAAGATAAATGCTTATGTTCTATTAAAAAAGCAACATAAGCCCTTATGTGCTTTCTGGTAGACTTCCCAAATACAAATATTTCTAAGTTCTAATCCCCGGAACCTATGAATATTGCCTTATACAGCAAATGCATCTTTATAGACGTGATTAAATTAAAGACCTTGAGATGGGGAGATTATTCTGGATTATCCCAATGGACCCAATGTCATCACCAGGTCCTTCGAAGAGGGACTCAGAAGGGTCAGAGTCAGAGAAGAAGATGTAATGATGGAAGCAGAGATTGGAGTGGTGCTCTCTGAAGATGAAGAAGGAGACCACAAGCCAAGGAATATAGGCTGCCACTAGAAGAAACTGGAAGAGTCAAAGTAGTGGATTGTGCTCTCAGGCCTCTAGAAGGAACCACCAGCCTTGGTGATCCCTTAACAATGAACAGGTAGAGGACTTGTGACTTCCAGAACTATAAGAGAATAAATTTGTGTAGTTTTAAGCCACTAAGTTTGTGGTTAATTTGTTACAGCAGCAATAGAACATGAATATAGGATGTTACTGATATGCCTTCTCATCTGGTTCTTCATCCTTTCCATGCACAGGGTTTTACAGCCAGGCCTACCAAGCATGTTGTTCTTCTCCAAGAAGACCACAAAAGCTCTGTCCAGATATCTGAGACTACAATTTCCCTCCATCTCTTTCCTGGCTACCATATATCCACCTGGAACCAATGAGATAAACAACTGTACAGAGACTTTTTGTTTTTGATTTTAGTGTTGTTCTAAGAAGTTACCAAAATATGCCATGAAATTATCTCAATTAAGTTTACCCAAAAGCTACTATATACACTATTTTCAGTCCATCTATTCCCAACTCCAGCCATGAGATTAAAAGACATTCCCAAGATCTTAGCAAGAGTAAAGGGTAAGTCAAGGACTCACATTCCCAACTAGCTCCAGCTTTGGACCTGTGACTTGGAGCAGGCACGCACACACAGGTGGAATAGGTAATTTCAAGCAGTACTGCTACCAGAAGAAATTCAACACTCCCTGTTGGATCTAGCCTGAAGTGTCCTAGTTAGAACCGGATCCCCTTAGCTAAGGCTTGAGTCCTTACACTGCAAATACCCTGAACAGATGCTTCCCAGGGCATCCATGCTCCCTCCAATCCCAGCACCCACGCCTTGTGGTCAGGAAACCAGTTATTTCAGGACTCAGGTGAATGCTGCACCTGATCCACCCCAGGCTTCTGGAAAAGTCCACAGCTCACAGTAATGACTGTCATCCTCTCAGTCAGTCAACACCTGGCTCTTATCCAAGAACTGGCCACTGCACTGGAGATGAATTGAATGGGATGCCTTAAAGTTTGAGATTTGGGAGGAGATGTTGTATTTGAATCCTGCCTATAGGACTTTCTAGAGATAAGATGTTGGAGAATCACAAGACCTGAGTTCACTGGCATTTCTAAGTGCTCCAAATGTGAGAATTCTGGGTCTTGCTTTCCTGAAGAGATAAGAAGAGAGAGTTTCTAATACTGACCCACCCAAACTGTAATGTTATTAGCATTTTCTATCCACTGTGTCAGATAACTACTCTAAGACCAGGAAGGAGCCATAGGCTTCAGAAAGTCAGCCTATGCAGCAGCAGATGGGTGTAAGACCTTCGGAGGGTCCCTTGAGGATAGGATGTACTTGGAAAGACAGCAGAAGGGGGAGAGAAGGCAAAGTCCCTTCCTTGGCCATTGCTTCCACCTGAGTAGAGATCAGGCAAGGAAAATCCTCACCAGAGGGAGAATATAAAAAACAAAAAGTTGGAGAAAAATCTCAGCATTCTGAAAGGAGCACTCTGTAAGAATTTTAAATGTAGATCCTCAACTATTTAAAAATACAAAATTTGGAAAAGTGAAGAAAACTTACATGTGTAATGAGTGTGGAAAGTCATGCCAGAAAAAAAACCCATAAAATGCAACTTGCATATGAAAATACATACCTACTTGTGCAATGAGAGAGCGGAAAACCTTTTTTTGCGGGGAGGGCAGGGATGGAGTCTCACTCTGTTGCCTAGTCTGGTGCTCCATGGCTCCATCTCTGCTCACTGCAACCTCCTCTTTCTGGGTTGAAATGATTCTCATTTCTCAGCCTCCCCAGGCAGCTGGGACTAGAGGCATGTGCCACCGTGTCCGACTAATTTTTATATTTATAGTAGTGACAGAGTTTTGCCACATTGTCCAGGCTGGTCTCAAACTCCTGACCTCAAGGGATTTGCCCTCCTCAGCCTCTCAAAGTGCTGGGATTACAGGTGTGAGCCACTGTGCCCAGCTGGGGTGGGAAAGCTTTTATACAAGCTCTGTTCTTAATCAACTTTGAAAAATGTAAACTGGGGGTTACCATTTAAATGTAATCGCTGTGGAAAACTCTTTGGGCAGAACCCTGACCTTATTGAACATCAGAGAATTCTTACCACAGAGAAATCATATAAATATGTGAATGGGAAAAACAGTTAACTACAAATCACACCTTATTTAACACGGGGAACTAGATGATGGAGAGAGCTTATTCCTGTGAAGAGCGTGCAATCCTTAGGGTAAGTCACAGGCAAATCCATATGTGCTCTGGGACATAAAATTATGCACTAGTATATATCGCACCAGACACCACAAAATCAAACCTGTAGAAATACAGTCATTGTGGAAATCCTTTTTTGGGGAGTTCAAATTTTATTACACATTAGATTATATTAAGGTGATTGTCATTGTGAGAAAATCTTTCTTTTTAAGGATAGTTGTGTATGGCTTACATAGGAGATGCCTCCCAAGTAGCTGGGACTAGAGGCATGTGCCACCATGCCCAGGTAACTTTCTTTTTTTTTTTTAGAACTGGGTTTCACCATGTTGATCCTCTCACTTTGGTATCCCAGTGCTGGGATTACAGGCATGAGCCACTATGTGGCCAGGAGATAGATCTTATAATAAAGAAAATATGCAGATGTTCAAAGATACACTTAGGTACAATAAAATCTTAATGAGTTTATTTGAACATTTAGTGATTCATAAATAACTCAGCACTAGACAAGAAGCAGTTTGACATTCCACCTAGGGGGTGAGAGGGGAAACTTTTATGAGGTGTAGTGGAAAGTCCTAGTTAGAGATTAGTTGGTGGGTTTTCTGAGTTGTTAAACTTAAGTTTTCTTTTAGTTTTCCATTAAATTTGGGCTTCAGTTTGCTTATGTAAGAACCTAAGTTACTGAGGCTATCTCAGACTAATGGCCTCACAGTTAATTTATTTAACATAGGAAAGAGAGCATAAGAAGGAGGAAAGAATAGGAAGGAAGGAAGGAAGAGAAAAGCTTTGGATGAATCAAGCTCAAAGGTTTTTTATAGTTCGAAGATCCCACAAGCAAATTCTAGCAAGGAAAAGCATCAGAATTCATGAGCATGGGAGCGTTGCGGGAGGAAGAAGACGAGCAGGAATGCTGGGTCATTCCCTCTCATATTTCGGGGTCTCTAAAAAGAGAGGCAACTGCAGACCAGGCCAGCACTGAGCCAATTACCAACTCTCTGCTGTGATCCTTGCCAATGTGTGTCCCTGTGGCCACCACTCCCCACCCTCACATACTCACACACTGGCATTGGGTTTTTCCCAGCAAAAGCCCAGCGGGCTCAGAAGTCAGCCACGATAACATTGCATTGTTCTGACTAGACTCGAGGGCTGAAGCCAGCAAGGTTCAAGGGATGTGGGTTTCCTGAGGTTTGGAGAGGAACCCTAACAGCATCTGTCTCTGTCACCTTGTTTGAAAGAAGAATTGTTCATCCCAGGCCACTGTCCAGCAAAGCTGTATCAGTTTCCTCTCCTTCCATTTCCATCTACATGCTAGGGAGGGGAAGGGGTGCAATTGTGACCAGCCAGGGCATGGATTTGGCCCTCCCTGCAGAGCCTGCTTCTTTCCTTCTCCCAGAGTTCTTACCTACCTCCCACCCATCTCCTTAGGATCTGGTTCTCTAATAAAGCTGGTCAGATGAATAAGCCAGGGCTCACGGAGGGCTACTTTGGCAAGCATACACCTATGCTTAGCAGGAGTTTCCCATAAATCACTAAAATAGTCAGACCTCACCTGGGGTAGAATACCAGGAGGGTCCAATCAGAACTCCTCGCTCCACTACAATAAGAAGAGTTAGATGACTTTTCTCCAAGACTCTGTTGCCTCATTTGTTAAATAGGCACAGCAATGTCTCCTTCCCAGGGTTTTATGAGAACCAGGCAAGACAGTACCATTGTGCTTTAGTTCAGTGTGTGGCACAAAAGGAGTGCATTTCAAAGCAATATTGGGGGTCGCGTGCAGTAGCTCATGCCTGTAATCCCAGCACTTTGGGAGGCAGAGGCGGTCGAATCACCTAAGGTCAGGAGTTCGAGACCAGCCTGGCCAACATGGTGAAATTCTATGTCTACTAAAAATACAAAAATTAACCAAGTGTGATGGTGTGTACCTGCAATTCCAGCTACTGGGAGGCTGAGACGGGAGAATTGCTTGAACTGGGAGGCAGAGGTTGCAGCGAGCCAACATTGCACCACTGCACTCCTGGGTTACAGAGCAAGAGTTTGTCAAAAAAAAAAGCCTTAGTAAGCCAAGCAAAGACATGGAAATGTGTAGTTTAAAAATATATTCATAATAATAGAATCAGCAACACCAATAAAATATGTAGCATTACTAATATTGTCCTCAAGTAGAAATTTTAGTCACTGAGGTAGAGGAAGTGGAAAACATATTTTAGCACCTGTGGCACTTGGTCTCCAGCTATAAGTAAAACCTATCCTATTTCAAACTATCATACGTCTTTGGGTATCTAAATAGTCCCAAAAGTGAAGAAGATGCAGTGTGTGTTTCCTGAAGGAAAGGTACTACATTGTCCATATCGTCTTTTTCATAAATCAACTTGCTTAGGCCCTCATTGACTTATCAGTTTGTTATTTTGTTAGCAGAATATATAATTTCTTTTTACAACTTGATCTTATTTCACAGTACTGTCCTAAGGAAATGTAAAGATATTCATTGTACGAACGAAAGAGAAATAGCCTTCCAGGAAAAAATAAGAAAGAGCGGAGGGACTCAAGTCAGGGCAAAGCAACGAGATTGAAAGAGGAGGGAGGAAAGGGTAATGAAAAAGCAAATACTCTGGAAGCCAGCCAAGTCCCAGATGCGAACTCCTGTTGAGTCTGTCAATCCACAGAATGAGCTGCTTCATTTACATTTCTATTTCTTCTTGAGGTAATTTTGTATATTTAATTTCATTTTTTATTTGTTTATGATTTAATTATAGGAAGGTGAGAAACCTAGCCAGGAAGGAAGAGTTATTCTTTCTCCCCAAGTTCTACATCTGTTAGAGGTTGCATATAAGTGAATTAATTGCCAAAAATATCTTAGGAGGAAGGCACATATTTGCTCTTCATTTTAGTTACCAGGGATTGCCAGGGACTCATTCCAACATCCTATCCTTGTTATTAAAAAACAAGGACTTACCAGTAAATGGTGCCAACACCTAAACAATGAAGAGATGGTTTAATCAAAAGGATTCTTCTTCTACTCCCAAATATCATTGCTTCCACAATGTAGGAGTCTACCTATGACTACTAAAGTCACACACAGACATGTGCTTGTGCACACACCCACAAATACACTGCAGTAGCTCAGGAAACATTTACTCTACTGCTGCTGAATTGTTAAATATTGAATAAATACACAGGTGATTTAGTACTTTTAATGAAAAGGCAATTTATCCAACAGATATGTTTTGTTAAGCCCTCTCTGTTGTACATAATAGAGGAATTCCCTAGGAACATAGAGAGGAATATTTCCTGCTTTCAAGAAAATTCCAGGGACAGCTTATCATGAAGAACTACAATAAAAGTGTGACAGGTCAAAAAGAATTAGTAAGTGCACTGGTACTAACTGGCTTGTGTGCTGTCTTTCTTTCTCATTTTATAGTCAAAGAGAACTTTCCAACAGCCAGCCCCACCACCCTCCTACCTACATTTTCCACCTTCTTCCTTTCTCAAGAAAATTCCCTCTTCCCCAGTTACTTTAGCTTCTGTAATACCAACTGAGGGAAGGGGTGAGGGGAGGTGAGAGACTGAAGAGGCAGGAGACCAAGGGGAGGATGTGGGCCTAGAGTCTGAGTGCATCACATCCCGAGGTGAGGGTAGGTTGTAGAAGAGGAGACGGGAAAAAAGAGGGGATTTTCGTCTGAGATGTCATATGATGTTCACATCACTCTGTAGTCTCTCACCGTGTCCCTCCATAGAGTTAAAAGCTACCCGCATGCTAGGAGTTCCTAGCATTTATTTCTATAATTTTTTAAATTTTTATTGCATTGTACGTTTTCGGAAACATGTGCAGAATGTGCAAGATAGTTGCATAGGTACACACATGGCAGTGTGTTTTGCTGCCTTCCTCCCCTTGACCCACACTTGGCATTTATCCCCAGGCTATCCCTCCCCAGCCCCCCCCCGCTGTCCCTCCCCCATTCCCCCAATAGACCCTAGTGTGTAGTAAATCCCCTCCCTGTGTCCATGTGTTCTCATTTTTCTCACCCAACTATAAGTGAGAATATGTGGTATTTCTTTTTCTGTTCTTGTGTCAGTTTGCTGAGAATGATGTTCTCCAGATTCATCCATGTCCTTACAAAGGACAAAAGCTCATCATTTTTGATTGCTGCATAATATTCCATGGTGTATATGTGCCACATTTTCCCAGTCCAGTCTATCATCGATGGGCATTTCGGTTCGTTCCAGGTCTTTGCTATTGTAAACAGTGCTGCAATGAACATTTGTGTGCATGTGTCCTTATAGTAGAACGATTTATAGTCCTTTGGATATATACCCAGTAATGGGATTGCTGGGTCAAATGGAATTTCTATTTCTAGGTCATTGAGGAATCGCCACACTGTCTTCTACGATGAAGACTAATTTACACTCCCACCAACAGTGTGAGAGTGTTCCTATTTCTCCACATCCTCTCCAGCATCTGTTGTCTCCAGATTTTTTAATGATCGCCATTCTAAGTGGCGTGAGATGGTATCTCAATGTGGTTTTGATTTGCATCTCTCTAATGACCAGTGATGATGAGCATTTTTTCATGTGTTTGTTGGCCTCATGTATGTCTTCTTTTGTAAAGTGTCTGTTCATATCCTTTGCCCATTTTTGAATGGGCTTGATTTTTTCCTGTAAATCTGTTTGAGTTCTTTGGATATCAGCCCTTTGTCAGATGCGTAAACTGCAAAGATTTTTTCCCATTCTGATGGTTGCCTATTCATTCTAGTGACTGTTTCTTTTGCCGCGCAGAAGCTGTGGAGTTTGATTAGGTCCCATTTGTCTATTTTGGCTTTTGTTGCCAATGCTTTTGGTGTTTTGGTCATGAAGTCTTTGCCTACTCCTATGTCCTGAATGGTTTTGCCTAGATTTTCTTCTAGGGTTTTTATGGTGTCAGGTCTTACATTTAAGTCTTTAATCCATCTGGAGTTAATTTTAGTGTAAGGTGTCAGGAAGGGGTCCAGTTTCTGCTTTCTGCACATGGCTAACCAGTTATCCCAACACCATTTATTAAACAGGGAATCCTTTCCCCATTCCTTGTTTTTGTCTGGTTTATCAAAGATTATATGGTTGTAGATATGTTGTGTTGCCTCCGATGCCTCTGTTCTGTTCCATTGGTCTATATCTCTGTTTTGGTACCAGTACCATGCTGTTTTGATTACTGTAGCCTTGTAATATACTTTGAAGTCTGGTAGTGTGATGCCTCCTGCTGTGTTCGTTTTGCTTAGAATTGACTTGGCTATGTGGGCTCGCTTTTGGTTCCATATAAAGTTCATGGTGGTTTTTTTCCAGTTCTGTGAAGAAATTCAATGGTAGTTTGATGGGGATAGCATTGATTGTGTAAATTACTTTGGGCAGTATAGCCATCTTCACGATATTGATTCTTCCTAACCACGAACATGGAATGTTTCTCCATCTGTTTGTGTCCTCTCTTATTTCGTTGAGCAGTGGTTTGTAGTTTTCCTTAAAGAGGTCCCTTACGTTCCTTGTGAGTTGTATTCCTAGGTATTTTATTTTCTTTGTAGCAATTATGAATGGCAGTTCATTCTTGATTTAGTTCTCTTTAAGTCTGTTATTGGTGTATAGGAATGCTTGTGATTTTTGAACATTGATTTTATGTCCTGAGACTTTGCTGAAGTTGCTTATCAGTTTCAGAAGTTTTTGGGCTAAGGTGATGGGGTCTTCTAGGTATACTATCATGTCGTCTGCAAATAGAGACAATATGGCTTCCACCTTTCCTATTTGAATACCCTTTATTTCTTTTTCTTGCCTGATTGATCTGGCTAGAACTTCCAGTACTATGTTGAATAGGAGTGGTGAGAGAGGGCATCCTTGTCTAGTGCCGGATTTCAAAGGGAATGCTTCCAGTTTTTGCCCATTAACTATGATATTGGCTGTTGGTTTGTTGTAAATAGCTTTTATTACTTTGAGATATGTTCCATCAATACCAAGTTTATTGAGGGTTTTTAGCATAAAGGGCTGTTGAATTTTGTCAAATGCCTTCTCTGCATCAATTGAGATAATCATGTGGTTTTTGTTTTTCGTTCTGTTTATGTGGTGAATTACATTTATAGACTTGCATATGTTGAGCCAGCCTGGCATCCCCGGGATGAATCCTACTTGATCATGATGGATAAGTTTTTTAATGTGCTGTTGCAATCGGATTGCCAGTATTTTATTGAAGATTTTTGCATCTATGTTCATCATGGATATTGGCCTGAAGTTTTCTTTTCTTGTTGAGTCTCTGCTGGGTTTTGGTATCAGGATGATGTTGGTCTCATAAAATGATTTGGGAAGGTTTCCCTCTTTTTGAATTATTTAGAATAGTTTCAGAAGAAATGGTACCAGATCCTCTTTGTGTGTCTGGTAGAATTCAGCTGTGAACCCATCTGGACCTGGGCATTTTTTGTGTGGTAGGCTCTTAATTGTTGCCTCAACTTCAGACCTTGTTATTGGTCTATTCATAGTTTCGGCTTCCTCCTGGTTTAGGCTTGGGAGGACACAGGCATCCAGGAATTTATCCATTTCTTCCTTGTTTACTAGTTTATGTGCATAGAGTTGTTTGTAGTATTCTCTGATGATGGTTTGAATTTCTGTGGAATCTGTGGTGATTTCCCCTTTATCATTTTTTATTGCATCTATTTGGTTGTTCTCTCTTTTCTTTTTTATCAGTCTGACTAGTGGTATGTCTATTTTGTTGATCTTTTTGAAAAACCAGTTCTTGGATGTATTGATTTTTTGAAGGGTTTTTCCTGTCTCTATCTCCTTCAGTTCTGCTCTGATCTTAGTTATTTCTTGTCTTCGGCTAGGTTTTGAGCTTTTCTGATCTTGCTCCTCTACCTCTTTCAATTTTGATGATAGGGTGTCAATTTTGGATCTCTCCACTCTTCTCATGTGGGCACTTATTGCTATATATTTTCCACTACAGACTGCTTTAAATGTGTCCCAGAGATTCTGGTACATTGTGATTTCATTCTTGTTGGTTTCAAAGAACTTCTTTATTTCTGCCTCCATTTCATTGTTTATCCAATCAACATTCAAGAGCCAGTTGTTCAGTTTCCATGAAGCTGTGCGGTTCTGAGTTATTTTCTGAATTCTGAGTTCCAACTTGATTGCACTATGGTCTGAGAGACTGTTTGTTATGATTTCAGTTGTTTTGCATTTGCTGAGGAGTGCTTTACTTCCAATTATGTGGTCAATTTTGGAGTAGGTGTGATGTGGTGCTAAGAAGAATGTATATTCTGTGGATTTGGGGTGGAGAGTTCTGTCAATGTCTATCAGGTTTGCTTGTTCCAGGTCTGAGTTCAAGTGCTGGATATCCTTGTTAATTTTCTGTCTGGTTGATCTGTCTAATATTGACAGTGGAGTGTTAAAGTCTCCCACTATTATTGTGTGGGAGTCTAAGTCTCTTTGTAAGTCGTTAAGAACTTGCCTTATATATCTGGGTACTCCTGTATTGGGTCCATATATATTTAGAACGTTAGCTCTTCTTGTTGTATCAATCCTTTTAACCATTATGTAATGACCTTCTTTGTCCCTTCTGATCTTGTTTTTTGCTTTAAAGTCTATTTTATCAGATATAAGAATTGCAACTCCTGCTTTTTTTTTTTTTTGCTCTCCATTTGTTTGGTAAATCTTCCTCCATCACTTTTTTTTGAGCCTTTATGTATCCTTGCATGTGAGATGGGTTTCCTGGATACAGCACAGCGATGGGTTTTGTTTTTTTATCCAATTTGCCAGTCTGTATCTTTTGATTGGTGCATTTAGCCCATTTACATTTAGGGTTAATATTGTTATGTGTAAGTTTGATACTGCCATTTTGATGCTAGCTGGCTGTTTTGCCCATTGGTTCATGTAGATTCTTCATTTTGTTGATGGTCTTTAGCATTTGGTATGCTTTTAAGATGGCTGGAACTGGTTGTTTCTTTCTATGTGTAGTGCCTCTTTCAGGAGCTCTTGTAAAGCAGGCCTAGTGGTGACAAAATCTCTGAGCACTTGCTTGTTTGTGAAGGATTTTATTTTTCCTTCACTTATGTAGCTCAGTTTGGATGAATATGAAATTCTGGGTTGAAAGTTCTTTTCTTTAAGGGTGTTGAATATTGGCCCCCACTCTCTTCTGGCTTGTAGAGTCTCTGCCAAGAGATCTGCGGTCAGTCTGATGGGCTTCCCTTTGTGGGTGACCTGACCTTTCTCTCTGGCTGCCCTTAGTATTTTCTCCTTCATTTCAACCCTGGTGAATCTGACTATTATGTGCCTTGCGGTTGCTCTTCTTGCGGAGTATCTTTGTGGT
Organism: Saguinus oedipus; assembly: GCA_031835075.1. NCBI lineage: Eukaryota > Metazoa > Chordata > Mammalia > Primates > Cebidae > Saguinus > Saguinus oedipus. The sequence goes on along the minus strand of CM063177.1, from coordinate 31,528,275 downwards.
GTTCTCTGTATTTCCTGGAGTTGAGTATTGACCTGTCTTGCTAGGTTGGGGAAATTTTCCTGGATAATATCCTGAAGAGTATTTTCCATCTTGGATTCATTCTCTTCATCACATTCTGGTACACCTATCAAACGTAGGTTGGGTCTCTTTACATAGTCCCACATTTCTTGGAGATTTTGTTCATTCCTTTTTGCGCTTTTTTCTCTAATCTTGGTTTCTCTTTTAATTTCATTGAGTTGATCTTTGACTTCTGATATTCTTTCTTCTGCTTGGTCAATTCGGCTGTTGAAACTTGTGCATGCTTCTCAAAGTTCTCATGTTGCGTTTTTCAGCTCCTTCAATTCATTCATATTCCTCTCTAAGTTGTCCATTCTTGTTATCATTTTCTCAAATCTTTTTTCAAATCTTTTTTCAAAGTTCTTAGTTTCTTTTCACGATTTAGAACATATTCTTTTAGCTCACTGAAGTTTCTCATTATCCACTTTCTGAAGTCTGATTCCATCATTTTGTCACACTCATTCTCCGTCCAGCTTTGTTCCCTTGGTAGTGAGGAGTTTTGGTCCTTTGTAGAAGGTGAAGTGTTTTGGTTTTGGGTGTTTTCCTCCTTTTTGCGCTGGTTTCTTCCCATCTTTATGAATTTATCTACCTGTTGTCTCAGTAGTTGGTGACTTTTTGATTGGATCTCTGAGTGGACGCCCAGATTGTTGATGATGAAGTATTTCTGTTACTTAGTTTTCCTTCTAATGGTCTAGCCCCTCTGCTGTACAAGTGCTGAGGTCCACTCCAGGCCCTGCTTATCTGGGGTACACCTGTAGCAGCTGTGGAACAGTGAGGGATGCTACCAGTTTCTTCTTCTGCTATCTTTGTTCCAGAATGATGCCCGCCATATGTCAGTTTGATTATCCTTTTTTGGGGTGACTCTTTGGATGTACAGGGGTCAGGGAGCTGCTTGAGGGGACAGTCTGTGCTTTATAGGAGCTCCAGTGCTGAGCTGTGAGCTCCGTTGTTCATTCAGGGTTGTTGGGAGTATGTGTTTATGTCTGCTGCAGCAGAACTCACAACCTCCCCCATTTTCCCCCCTTAGATGCTCTGTCTCAGGGAGTTGGGGCTTTCTTTATGAGTATCTGTTGCACTGTCCTGCCCAGCTAGGAGGTAGTCTATGTACTATTTGCCTGCCGAGGCTTTGCCCTGCTAGCGCGGGTCCACCCTGCTGCTGGGGGGCTTCGTTCTGCTGTGGTGCACTCTGCCCTGCTGGTGGAGTCTCTCTGTTATGGCAGGCTGCATCAGCACTGGGCAGTACTTCAATAGGGGTGGATTGCATCCTTAGTGGAGGACGCCCCTTCCCCACCAGGCTGCACCGTCCAAGTTTCAACTGTGCCGGCAGCAAAACCCTCAGCCCCGAGCACCTCCAATCACCACCCTGCTTGTCTCTGTGAGGGTGGGACCTGCCGAGCCTGATCACCCAGCTCCCTGCCTCAGAGTCCATCCTCTCTCTCTCTCTCTTCCTCTCCCCAAGCTGAATGGTCAACTCTCTCACTGGCGCCCCAGTAGCCTGCCGATAGGGCACTGGGATCCATGCGATCTCCCGTGCCGCTGCCCACTGCACCGGCTCAGATCACGCTTCCCAGGAATCTCCTGGTGTGGCTCATTGTCCAAGTCCCATTCAATCAGATGGACATGCCAACCTGCCCTTCCAAATCTCAGATTGCCAGTTTAACAGGACACCCAGACTAGTGAGTTTTGTGCCCAGTGCCACTGCACTGGTGTCCCTTTTCTCTCCCACACCTGGGACTTTCAACATTCTGTGGGCAAAAAAGGACCATCCGAGAATGTGGCTAGGACTCACCCTCTGTGCCTTCACTGAGAGCTGCAATCCTGAGTCGCCTCTATGACACCATCTTGGAAGAGCCCCCACCCTAGCATTTTTAACTCAGACTTTGACTATACTCTAGAGCTCCAGACCCATCTGTACTTTAAGAAACATCTCAAATTTACCTTGTCCAAAACAAAGCATTTGATTAACACCCCCTAAAATCATGTTTCTTTCTCCCTCAGTCTTCCCCCAACTCAGTAAACAGTGGCAACTCAGTTTTCACACAAAGACCTGAAGAGTCATCCTTGATTTTCTCTCTACACTCTTTCAGTGAATGCATTCAGGCATACCTCCAAATACAGTCGAAATAACCCGAGGGAGTGGGGGTGGGAATTCTACTTCAGATCATAGTTTGGAACTTAGCAAAGGCCTCACTCCAGTCTTTCTTCTTAAATTTTTTAAATTTTTTAAAATTGACACATTGTAACTGTACATAGTTAGGGGATACAATATGAAATTTCCATACCTATATGTGGTATAATTATCAAATAGGTATTTAGCATATCCATCACCATGTGCATTTATTCTTTTTTTGTGGGGAGAACATCCAAACGCGTCTCTTCTAACTATTTGGTACTATACGTGAATTTACTCTTAACCATAGTCACCCGAATGTGCACCAGAGCTTACTCCTCCTCTCTAATTGTGACTTTGTACCTGTTAACCAGCCTCTTCCCATCCTCCTGGCTGCAGCCTTTCTCACCACCCTGGTGGCTCTGCTGCAGGGCCCAAGGTCATTTCCTGTTTGGGCCCCATGTCTAGCAGTCTCTTGAACTAAATGCCTGTCCTCCCTTGCCCTGGGTCCACAACTTTATATTCACAAATATGCTATTGAGCACAAGAGTCCAGACAAAAAGAGTACATATTGTATGGCTCTATTCATGTTAAGTTCCAAAACAGGCAAAGCTGCTGCTGTCAGATGGTGATGGTGATAATGGAGAGTGGGGAGCAATTGAAAGGACTCTCAAGGAGTTTCCAGTGGCTCATCATGTTCTGTTTCCTGATCAGACAATGCAACAGAAATGTATTCACTTCATGAAAATTCACAAGCTTTACATTTATGATTTGTGCTCATTTCTGAATGCGTGTCATACTTCAATAAAAAATGTACTTAAAAAATTTGAAAAAAATTTAGCAATTATTTCAGGCTGAAAACATTTTTAAACCATTAAGATCATCAAAGTGTCTGCATTTTGAAAATATGTGTTTTTATTCTTGGTGCCCATGGAGATCCAAAATGTACCTCTTTTAGTGACAAATGAATTTTTCCTCCCATAGTACAAAATCATTCATTTTTTTATGAGATGCAGTCTCACTCTTGTCACCCAGGCTGGGGTGCGATGGCATGATCTCAGCTCACTGCAACCTCAGTCTCCTGGGTTCAAGTGATTCCCCTGCCTCAGCCTCCTGGGTAGCTGGGATTGTAGGCACCTGCCACCACGCTTGGCTAATTTTTATAGTTTTAGTAGAGATGAGGTTCACCGTGTTGGCCAGGCTGGTCTTGAACTCCTTACCTCAGGTAATCCACCTGCCTGGGCCTCCCAAAATGATGGGATTACAGGTCTGAGCCATCATGCGCAGCCCAATCACTCATGTTTTTAGTTCAACTAAAATGAAACTAGGAGTCAATCACTGTTGAGTAGTGGGGAATTGTAAAAACACCTGAAATATGAAAAATGTTACCAAAACTTGGGCAGAGACTGGGGTAGATGTCAGGACACTTGTGACAGAAGCCAGCACTTGGCCTTGCCTTCAGAGTTATTGTGGAACTTTCACTGAATCAGACTTTCCTTCTTTCTTAAAAGACCCATACAGGACAACTGTATCTCACCACATTTTTTTTTTTTTTAAATTTTTATTGCATTATAGGTTTTGGGGTACATGTGCAGAACGTGCAAGATAGTTGCATAGGTACACACATGGCAGTGTGTTTTGCTGCCTTCCTCCCCCTCACCCACTCTTGGTATTCATCCCCAGGCTATCCCCCCGAGCCCCCCCCGCTGTCCATCCCCCATTTCCCCCAACAGTCCCCAGTGTATAGTAGACCGCCTCTCTGTGTCCCTGTGTTCTCATTTTTCTCACCCGCCTATGAGTGAGTATATGCGGTATTTCTTTTTCTGTTCTTGTGTCAGTTTGCTGAGAATGATGTTCTCCAGATTCATCCATGTCCCTACAAAGGACACAAACTCATCATTTCTGATTGCTGCATAATATTCCATGGTGTATATGTGCCACATTTTCCCAGTCCAGTCTATCATCGATGGGCATTTGGGTTGGTTCCAGGTCTTTGCTATTGTAAACAGTGCTGCAATGAACATTCGTGTGCATGTGTCCTTATAGTAGAACGATTCACAGTCTTTTGGATAGATACCCAGTAATGGGATTGCTGGGTCAAATGGAATTTCTATTTCTAGGTCCCTGAGGAATCGCCACACTGTCTTCCACAATGGTTGAACTAATTTACACTCCCACCAACAGTGTAAGAGTGTTCCTATTTCTCCACATCCTCTCCAGCATCTGCTGTCTCCAGATTTTTTAATGATCGCCATTCTAACTGGTGTGAGATGATATCTCAATGTGGTTTTGATTTGCATCTCTCTAATGACCAATGATGATGAGCACTTTTTCATATGTTTGTTGGCCTCATGTATGTCTTCTTTTGTAAAGTGTCTGTTCATATCCTTTGCCCATTTTTGAATGGGCTTGTTTGTTTTTTTTCTGTAAATCTGTTTGAGTTCTTTGTAAATTCTGGATATCAGCCCTTTGTCTGATGCGTAAACTGCAAAGATTTTTTTCCCATTCTGATGGTTGTCGATTCACTCTAGTGACTGTTTCTTTTGCCGTGCAGAAGCTGTGGAGTTTGATTAGGTCCCATTTGTCTATTTTGGCTTTTGTTGCCAATGCTTTTGGTGTTTTGTTCATGAAGTCCTTGCCTACTCCTATGTCCTGAACGGTTTTGCCTAGATTTTCTTCTAGGGTTTTTATGGTGTCAGGTCTTATATTTAAGTCTTTAATCCATCTGGAGTTAATTTTAGTGTAAGGTGTCAGGAAGGGGTCCAGTTTCTGCTTTCTGCACATGGCTAGCCAGTTTTCCCAACACCATTTATTAAATAGGGAATCCTTTCCCCATTGCCTGTTTTTGTCTGGTTTATCAAAGATGATATGGTTGTAGATATGTTGTGTTGCCTCCGATGTTTCTGTTCTGTTCCATTGGTCTATATCTCTGTTTTGGTACCAGTACCATGCTGTTTTGATTACTGTAGCCTTGTAGTATAGTTTGAAGTCTGGTAGCGTAATGCCTCCCGCTGTGTTCTTTTTGCTTAGAATTGACTTGGCTATGCGGGCTCTTTTTTGGTTCCATATGAAATTCATGGTGGTTTTTTCCAGTTCTATGAAGAAATTCAATGGTAGTTTGATGGGGATAGCATTGAATGTGTAAATTACTTTGGGCAGTATAGCCATTTTCACAATATTGATTCTTCCTAACCACAAACATGGAATGTTTCTCCATCTGTTTGTGTCCTCTCTTATTTCGTTGAGCAGGTGTTTGTAGTTTTCCTTAAAGAGGTCCCTTACATTCCTAGTGAGTTGTATTCCTAGGTATTTTATTTTCTTTGTAGCGATTGTGAATGGCAGTTCGTTCTTAATTTGGTTCTCTTTAAGTCTGTTATTGGTGTATAGGAATGCTTGTGATTTTTGCACATTGATTTTATATCCTGAGACTTTGCTGAAGTTGCTTATCAGTTGCAGGAGCTTTTGGGCTGAGGTGATGGGGTCTTCTAGGTATACTATCATGTCGTCTGCAAATAGAGACAATTTGGCTTCCACCTTTCCTATTTGAATACCCTTTATTTCTTTTTCTTGCCTGATTGCTCTGGCTAGAACTTCCAGTACTATGTTGAATAGCAGTGGTGAGAGAGGGCATCCTTGTCTAGTGCCGGATTTCAAAGGGAATGCTTCCAGTTTTTGCCCATTAAGTATGATATTGGCTGTTGGTTTGTCATAGATAGCTTTTATTACTTTGAGATATGTTCCATCAATACCAAGTTTATTGAGGGTTTTTAGCATAAAGGGCTGTTGAATTTTGTCAAATGCCTTCTCTGCGTCAATTGAGATAATCATGTGGTTTTTGTTTTTGCTTCTGTTTTTGTGGTGAATTACATTTATAGACTTGCGTATGTTGAACCAGCCTTGCATCCCCAGGATGAATCCTACTTGATCATGATGGATAAATTTTTTAATGTGCTGTTGCAATTGGTTTGCCAGTATTTTATTGAAGATTTTTGCATCTATGTTCATCATGGATATTGGCCTGAAGTTTTCTTTTCTTGTTGAGTCTCTGCCAGGTTTTGGTATCAGGATGATGTTGGTCTCATAAAATGATTTGGGAAGGGTTCCCTCTTTTTGGATTATTTGGAATAGTTTCAGAAGGAATGGTACCAGATCCTCTTTGTGTGTCTGGTAGAATTCAGCTGGGAACCCATCTGGACCTGGGCTTTTTTTGTGTGGTAGGCTCTTAATTCCTGCCTCAACTTCTGACCTTGTTATTGGTCTATTCATAGTTTCGGCTTCCTCCTGGTTTAGGCTTGGGAGGACACAGGCATCCAGGAATTTATCCATTTCTTCCTGATTTACTAGTTTGTGTGCATAGAGTTGTTTGTAGTATTCTCTGATGATGGTTTGAATTTCTGTGGAATCTGTGGTGATTTCCCCTTTATCGTTTTTTATTGCATCTATTTGGTTGTTCTCTCTATTCTTTTTTATCAGTCTGGCTAGTGGTCTGTCTATTTTGTTGATCTTTTCAAAAAACCAGCTCTTAGATTTGTTGATTTTTTGAAGGGTTTTTCTTGTCTCTATCTCCTTCAGTTCTGCTCTGATCTTAGTTATTTCTTGTCTTTGGCTAGGTTTTGAGCTTTTTTGATTTTGCTCCTCTAGCTCTTTCAATTTTGATGATAGAGTGTCCATTTTGGATCTCTCCACTTTTCTCATGTGGGCACTTATTGCTATATATTTTCCTCTACAGACTGCTTTAAATGTGTCCCAGAGATTCTGGTACGTTGTGTCTTCATTCTCGTTGGTTTCAAAGAACTTCTTTATTTCTGCCTTCATTTCATTGTTTATCCAATCAACATTCAAGAGCCAGTTGTTCAGTTTCCATGAAGCTGTGCAGTTCTGAGTTATTTTCTGAATTCTGAGTTCCAACTTGATTGCACTATGGTCTGAGAGACTGTTTGTTATGATTTCAGTTGTTTTGCATTTGCTGAGGAGTGCTTTACTTCCAATTATGTGGTCAATTTTGGAGTAGGTGTGATGTGGTGCTGAGAAGAATGTATATTCTGTGGATTTGGGGTGGAGAGTTCTGTAAATGTCTATCAGGTTTGCTTGTTCCAGGTCTGAGTTCAAGTCCTGGATATCCTTGTTAATTTTCTGTCTGGTTGATCTGTCTGCTATTGACAGTGGAGTGTTAAAGTCTCCCACTATTATTGTGTGGGAGTCTAAGTCCCTTTGTAAGTCATTAAGAACTTGCCTTATATATCTTGGTGCTCCTACATTGGGTCCATATATATTTAGAATCGTTAGCTCTTCTTGTTGTATCAATCCTTTTACCATTATGTAGTGACCTTCTTTGTCCCTTTTGATCTTTGTTGCTTTAAAGTTTATTTTATCAGAGATGAGAATTGCAACTCCTGCTTTTTTTTGCTCTCCATTTGCTTGGTAAATCTTCCTCCATCCTTTTATTTTGAGCCTTTGTGTATCTTTGTGTGTGAGGTGGGTTTCCTGGATACAGCACACCGATGGGTTTTGGTTTTTTATCCAATTTGCCAGTCTGTGTCTTTTGATTGGTGCATTTAGCCCATTTACATTCAGGGTTAATATTGTTATGTGTGAATTTGATACTGCCATTTTGATGCTAGCTGGCTGTTTTACCCATTGGTTCATGTACATTCTTCATTTTGTTGATGGTCTTTAGCATTTGGTATGCTTTTAGGATGGCTGGAACTGGTTGTTTCTTTCTATGTGTAGTGCCTCTTTCAGGAGCTCTTGTAAAGCAGGCCTAGTGGTGACAAAATCTCTGAGTACTTGCTTGTTCGTGAAGGATTTTATTTTTCCTTCACTTATGAAGCTCAGTTTGGCTGGATATGAAATTCTGGGTTGAAAGCTCTTTTCTTTAAGGATGTTGAATATTGGCCCCCACTCTCTTCTGGCTTGTAGAGTCTCTGCCGAGAGATCTGCTGTGAGTCTGATGGGCTTCCCTTTGTGGGTGACCCGACCTTTCTCTCTGGCTGCCCTTAGTATTTTCTCCTTCGTTTCAACCCTGGTGAATCTGACGATTATGTGCCTTGGGGTTGCTCTTCTTGCGGAGTATCTTTGTGGTGTTCTCTGTATTTCCTGGAGTTCAGTATTGACCTGTCTTGCTCGGTTGGGGAAATTTTGCTGGATAATATCCTGAAGAGTGTTTTCCAGCTTAGATTCATTCTCTTGATCACATCTGGTACACCTATCAAACGTAGGTTGGGTCTCTTCACATAGTCCCACATTTCTTGGAGATTTTGTTCATTCCTTTTTGTGTTTTTTTCTTTAATCTTGGTTTCACGTTTTATTTCATTGAGTTGATCTTCAATTTCTGATATTCTTTCTTCTGCTTGGTCAAATTGGCTGTTGAAACTTGTGCATGCTTCACGAAGTTCTCGTGTTGTGTTTTTCAGCTCCTTCAATTCATTCATATTCCTCTCTAAGTTTTCCATTCTTGTTATCAATTCCTCGAATTTTTTTTCAAATCTTTTTGCAAGGTTCTTAGTTTCTTTGCACTGATTTAGAACATGTTCTTTTAGCTCAATGAAGTTTCTCATTATCCACTTTCTGAAGTCTGATTCCGTCATTTCATCACACTCATTCTCGGTCCAGCTTTGTTCCCTTGCTGGTGAGGAGTTTTGGTCCTTTGTAGGAGGTGAGGTGTTTTGGTTTCGGGTGTTTTCCTCCTTTTTGTGCTGGTTTCTTCCCATCTTTATGGATTTATCCGCCTGTCGTCTTTGTAGTTGCTGATTTTTCAATTGGGTCTCTGTGTGGATGCTGAGATTGTTGATGATGAAGTATTTCTGTTACTTAGTTTTCCTTCTAGTGGTCTAGCCCCTCTTCTGTATGAGTGCTGAGGTCCACTCCAGGCCCCGTTTGTCTGGAGTATACCTGTAGCAGCTGTGGAAGAGTGAGGGATGATACCAGTTTCTTCTTCTGCTGTCTTTGTTCCAGAATGATGACCGCCAAATGTCAGTCTGATTAGTCCTTTTTTTGCGGTGACTCTTTGGATATACAGGGGTCAGGGAGCTGCTTAAGGAGACAGTCTGTGCTTTATCGGAGCTCCAGTGCTGAGCTGTGAGCTCCGTTGTTCATTCAGAGTTGTTGGGAGGTTGTTTATGTCTGCTGTAATAGAACTCATAAAACACCACCCTTTTATTTCCCCCCCCCTTATATGCACTGTTTCAGGGAGTTGGGGCTTTCTTTATGAGTATCTGTTGCACTGTCCTGCCCCAGTAGGTGGCAGTCTATTCACTATTTGCCTGCCGGGGTGGTGACCCACTAGTGCGGTTCTGCCCTGTTGCTGCTGGGCTCCCTTCTGCTGTGGAGAGCTCCCATCCCCTGGGAGTCTCTCTGTTATGGCAGGTTGCCTTGGCAATGGCAGGCTGCTTCGGCCCTGGGCGGTACTTCAATAGGGGCGGATTGTGTCAGCGGTGGTGGACGCCCCTCCCTCACCGGGCTGCACCGTCCTAGATGCCGGCAGCAAAACTCTCAGCGCCAAGTGTCTCCAGTCATTGCCCTGCTTGTCCCTGTGAGGGTGGGACCCGCTGAGCCCGATTACCCAGCTCCCTGCCTCAGAGTCCGTCCTCTCTCTCTCTCCCTGCCTCTCCGCGAGCTTAAAGTTCGACTCTGTCACTGGCGCCCCAGGAGCCTGCCGATAGGGCACTGGGATCCGTGCGATCTCCCGTGCTGCTGGCTGCCCACTTCACCGGCTCAGATCACGCTTCCCAGGAAACTCCCAGGAAACTCCTGGTCTGGCTCACTGTCCAAGTCCCGTTCAATCAGATGGACGTGCCAATCTGCCCTTCAAACTCTCAGATTGCTGGTTTAACAGGGCGCCCAGACCAGTGAGTTCCCTGCCAGGTCCTGCTGCTGCGCCGGCCGAAGCGGCGCCGGCCGAAGCGGCCGCGCCAGAGGGCTGCGTTAGCCGGTTTTACTTTACTAGCGTCCTGTGGGACTTTCAACGCTCTGTGGGCTAGAAAAGTCCATCCGAGGATGCGGCTAGGACTCACCCTCTGTGCCGTCACTGAGAGCTGCAATCCTGAGTCACTTCTACGACGCCATCTTGCCGGATCCCCTCTCTCTATATCTCACCACATTTTTTCTTCTTCTCCTTCTTCTTCTTCTCCATCTGTAATGAAATGGATGAAACACAGCCATAGTCTAGCTAGACATTCTTTGTCCTCCTTGTTGACAACTTCCGCAGGTATCCCCAGACTGATTTGCTGAAAGCGAGAATCTGCTTCCTGAGTGTCAAAGAGTGGCTGGGCTGCTTTCTTAGTCCATTTTGTGTTGCTATAGCAGAATATCTGAGATCCAGTAATTTACAAAGAAAAGGGGTTCATTTAGCTCATGTTTCTGCAGGCTGGAAAGTATAAGAAGCATAGCATCAGCATCTGCTCTGGTAAGAGCCACATGGTAGGTCCAAACATGATGGAGAAAGTCAAAGGGGACTTGTGAAAAGTCAAAACTCCATGGGCATCCTGGCTTTACCACAACCTATTCTCATGGGAAGAAACTCATTCCCAGGAATGAACCTAATCTGGCCAGAGAAAGAATTTACTCACTACCAAAAGGGTACCAAGCCATGCATGAGGGCTCTTCCCACATGACCAAGTATTTCCCACAATGTTGAAATTTTAAATTTCAACATGAGTTTTGGTGGGGACACACATATCCTACCCAAACCATAGCAGCTTCCAATGACAAAATGAAATCAAGTTTCATGGGGCCCTCTCAGTTCCATATGTAGACAACTCTGCAGGCATTTGGAGCACCTTCTAGCATGGACTAGCAGTCTGAGTGGCCCTTCCTTCCTATGCAGAGATCCTGGTGCAGGCGGCCCTCCCTGTTGCACCCCCTGGCATATCTTCAGGAATTCAGAGAATCTGCTCACTTGGTTTAACAGCCAGAGCCACCCTGACCCTTCCTGTGCATAAACTGTGGTACAGCAGGGCCCTCTCCACTGCAGGCAGATCTCCAGACATTCAAAGCACCTTCTTGATTGGTTCAGCAGCCAAAGTCACCACACCCCTCCTGTACAGAGATCTTGGTGCTGGGGACCTTCTCTGCCTCATGCCCAGGCAGATCTTCAGGAACCTGAAGCACCACTCTCCCAGATTAAGAGTTTAGGCTGACACCCATCCCCATCCAGAGAACTTAGTGTTAAGAAGGTTTCCTAGCTCCATGTCTAGGCAAACCTTTAGGTACTTGGTAGCAGTCCACTGGATTTTCCTTTAGCACTGGTGCTTATGCTTGCCATCAGGTGACCTGTAAGTGGGCTTTCCAAGTCCAGTCCCACCAATCTTGCCCCACCCCTCTATCCTCTGTTGCTGAGAAGAGAGCTCAGACTACCATGCATTCCATAAATGAGCCCATTGCCTGAGGCAACAGAAAGCTCCTCTCAGTAAACAAGGATGGGGTATATATCCAGCCACATTGGCCACAATCAGCTCTTACACATAAATGACATCTACTGGCTTGTCAGTTGACTGCATGGCCCAGTATAATATCTAGAGAGTGTGAGAAGAGGGGAAGGGAACAAAAAAGAAAAGGCAATAATGTTAGAGGGAAAGAAAGAAAAACAAAAATCCCGTCCATGCAAAAAATAATTACAAAAATTAGAAATGCCAGCATTTCCAGATGAGAAGGAATCAGAGCAAGAATTCCGGAACCATGAAAAATCTGAATGTAATAGCACCAGAGGATCATACTAGCTCTCCAGCAATGGTCCCTAACCCAAATGGAAACTCAGAAATGACAAAGAATTTAAAGCATGTATTGCAAGGAAGCTCAATGAGATCCAAGACAAGGTTCAAAATCAAAACAGACCAGGTGCAGTGGCTCATACTTGTAATCCCAGCACTTTGGGAGGCCAAGGCAGGGGGATCACTCTAGGTCAGGAGTTTGAGACCAGCTTGGTCAATATGGTGAAGCCCTGTCTCTACTCTAAATATAAAAAATTGGCCAGGCATGGTGGCACATGTCTATAGTCCCAGCTACTTGGGAGGCTGAAACAGGAGAATCACTGGACCTGGGAAGTGGAGGTAGCAGTGAGCCAAGATTGCACCACTGCACTCCAGCCTGGGCAACAGAGCAAGACTCCATCTAAAAACAATAAATAAATAAGCACAAAGAAGCTCCTAAAGCAATCTGTGAAATGAAAGAAGAGATAAAACATCCCAAAAATAAATCAGTCAGCACTTCTGGAATTCAAAAACTCACTTAGGGAATTTCAAAATACAACTGAAAATTTTATCAATAGACCGAAACAAGCAAAAGAAAGAATTTCAGACTGTGAAGACTGGTCATTTGAACTAACTCACTTATACAAAAGTGTTTTAAAGACAGACAGTCTTTAAGAAATATAGAATTATGTAAAGTGACAAAACCTATGAATTATTGGCATTCCTGAGAGAGAGGAGATAAAGTAAACAACCTGGAAAACATATTTGAGGAAATAATTCAAGAAAATTTTTCTAATCTTACTAGAGAGGTATACATCTGGATACAAGAAATCCAGAGAACATCTGTGACAAACTATTCAAAATGAACATAACAAAGGATTAAAATCACTAGACTGTCCAAGTTCAAAATTAAAGAAAAAAAAGTCTTAAAGGCAGCTAAAGACAGAGATCAGATCATGTACAGAGATCAGAACTCTATCACAATAACAGTAGACTTCTCAGAATAAACCTTATAAGCAAAGATAAGTTGGGGGCCTATTTTAAGCATTCTAAAGTATAAGAAATTTCAAACAAGAATTTTATATCCTGCCAAACAGAGCTTTATAAGCCAGAGAGAAATAAAATATTTTCCAGAAAAAGCAAGTGCTAAGGGAATTTATTACTACTAATTATGCCTTACAGAAATTCTCAACACAAAAACTGGAAACCAAAGAAACTAAACATGGAAACTAAAGAAAGATACCTCCTAACAACAACAACAACAACAACAACAACAAACTTTTTTAAGAACATAGTTCACAGATCCTATAAAGCAACTACACAATATAAACTGCAAAACAACCAGCTAACAACTCCATGATAGGATCAAAATCTCACATTATCAATATTAACCTTGAATGTAAATGGTCTAAATGTTCCACTTAAAAGGCAGTTTGGCAACTTGGATGAAAAAATAGGACCTATCTATCTGCTGTCTTCAAAATGCCCATTTCACATGTAATGACATCCATAGGCTTAAAGTAAAAGGTTGGAGAAATACCTACCATGCAAATGGAGGACAAAAAAGAACAGGGTCGCTATTCTTAGATAAAACATTTTAAACTAACAACAGTAAAAAAAAAGGACAAAGAAGGGCATTACACAATGATAAGAGTTCAACAACTTCTTGTTCAACAACTTCTTAACTATCCTAAATATATATGCATTCAACATTGGAATACACAGATACATAAAAAAAAACACTTCTTGACTTACCAAAAAACTTAGATAGCCACACAATACTAGTGGGAAACTTCAACACCCACTGACTGCATTAGATAGATAAACAAGGCAGAAAATTAACAAAGAAATTCTACACTTAAATTTGACACTTGACCAATTAAACCTAATAGACATCTACAGAGTACTCTACACATTAAATGGAGAATATGCATTTTTTCATCTGTACACAGAGTGTATTCCAATATTGATCATATGCTTGGCCATAAAGCAAGTCTCCATAAATTCAAAAAAATCAAAATAGTAACAACCACACTCTTGAACCAAAGTGAAAGAAAAAAAGTAATCAATATCAAGAGGATCTCTCAAAACTACACAGTTACATGGAAATTAAACAACTACCTCCTGAATGCCTTTGGGTAAACAATTAAATTAATATAGAAATTTAAAAATTCTTTGAAATAAATGAAAACAGACACAACATACCAAAATCTCTGGGATGTAGCAAAAGCAGTGTTAAGAGATGAGTTAATAGCACTAAACACCTTCATCATGAAGCTTGAAAGATCTCAAATTAATGATCTAACATCACACCTAGAGGAATTAAACAAGAACAAACTAACCCCTAAGCTAACAGGAGATAATAAATAACTAAAATCGAAGCAGAACCAAGCAACATTGACACGCAAAAATTCAAACAAAGAATCAATGAAACCAAAAGTTAATTTCTTGAAAGGATAAACAAGATTGATAGCCACTAGCTAGATTAACAAAGAAAAAAGACAGAACATCCAAATAAGCACAATGACAAATGACCAAGATGACATTATAACCAATCCCACAGAAATACAGAAGATTCTCAGAGACTCTTATGAACACCTCTATGCACACAAACTAGAAAATTTAGAGAAAATGGATAAATTTCTGGAAACTCACAATGCCCCAAGATTGAATCAAGAAGAAATTGAAACACTGGACAGATCAATGTCAAGTTTCAAAATTGAATCAGTCATAAAAATCCTATCAACAAAAAAAGCCCCAGACCAGATGAATTCACAGTTGAATTCTACCAGATGTACAAAGAAGAGGTAGTACCAATTCTACTGAAACTATTCCAAGAAAACAAGGAGGAGGGAATGCCTCCCTAACTCATTCTATGAAGCCATTATCACCCTGATACCAAAACCTGGCAAAGACACAACAAACAAAAGAAAACTACAGGCTGATGTCCCTGATGAACATAGACAAAAGTAACTTTAACCAAATCCTACCAGCCCAAATCTAACAGCACATCAAAAAACTAACTCACAATGATCAAGTAGGCTTCATTCGTGGAGTGCAAGTTTGGTTGAACATATACAAATCAATAAATGTGATTCACCACATAAACAGAATTAAAAAGAAAAACCATACAATCATCTCAATAGACGTGGAGAAAGCTTTTGATAAAAGTCCTTTTATCATAAAAGCTCTTAACAAACTAGGCATTGAAGGAACATAACTCAAAATAATATGAGCTATCTATCACAAATCCACAGTCAATATCATACTGAATGGGAAAAAAACTGGAAGCATTTTCCTTAAGAAATGGAACACAACAAAGATGCCTACTCTCCCCATCCCTATTCAAAATAGTACTGGAAGTGCTAGCCAAAGTAATAAGGTAAGAGAAAGAAATAAAAAACATTCAAATAGAAAAAGAAGTAGTCAATCTATCTCTCTTTGTGGATGATGTGATTCTACACCTAGAAAACCCTAAAGATTCTGCCAAAAGGGCTTCAGAACTTATACAATTTCTGTAAAGTTTCAGGATACAAAATCAATGTACAAAATCAGTAGCATTTCTATACACCAATAATATTCAAGCTGTGAGCTAAATCAAGAATGGAATTCCATTTACAATAGCCACAAAAAAACTAAAATACCTAGGAATACATTTAACCAAAGAGATGAAAGATCTCTACAAGGAGAAGTACAAAATGCTGCTAAAATAAATTATAGATGACACAAACAAATTAGAAATATTTCTGGTTCATTCCTTGCTCATGCCATTAAAGTAGCCACACTGCCCAAAGCAATCTAAAGGTTCAATGTTATTTCTATCAAACTACCAAGATCATTATTCACAGAACTAGAAAACAATTATTCTAAAATTCACATGGAACTTCCAAAAAGCCTAAATAGCCAAAGCAAAGCAAAAATAATAAAGCCAGGGGTATCATATTACCTGATTTCAAAGTATACTAAAAGGTTAGGCTACAGTAACTAAAATAGCATGGTATTGGTACAAAAACAGACACATAAGCCAATGAAACAGAATAGAGAACTCAGAAATAAAGCCACCATCTCCAGCCATCTGTTCTTTGACAAAGCTGACAAAAATAAGCAATGGGGAAAGGACACCCTATTCAATAAATGGTGCTTGGATAGCCGGCTAGCCATATGCAGACCAATGAAACTGGACTCCTACCTTTCAACATATACAAAAATTAACTCAAGATTGATTCAAAATTTAAATGCAAGACTTTGAACTATAGGAATTTTCTAGTAGAAAACATTATTCTGGACATCAGCCTTAGGAAAGAATCTATGACTATGTCCTTAAAGGCAATTGCAACAAAATAAAAAATCGACAAGTGTAACATAATTAAATTGTCAACAGAGTAAACAAACAACCTACAGAATGGAAGAAAATATTTGCAAACTATGCATTTGACAAAGGTCTAATATCCAGAATCTATAAGGAACCTAAACAATTGAACAAACAAACAAAAAACAACCCCACTCAAAAAGACGCACACAAAAGACATAAACAGACACTTCTCAAAGGAAGACATACAAGTGACCAACAAACATGAAAAAATGGTTCACATCTGATGTGGTTAGGCTTTGTATTCCCACCCAAATTTCATCTTAAATTGTAATCTCCATAATCCCAGTGTGTCAAGGGAGAGACCACATGGGTATAATTGAATCATGGGGTTGGTTTCCCCCATGCTATTCACATGATAGTGAGTTCTTACGAAATCTGATGGCTTTATAAGGGGCTCTTCCCCCTTCACTTGGCACTTCTCCTTTCTGCTGCCTTGTGAAGAAGGTGCCTTGGTTCCCTTTTGCCTTCAACCATGCTTGTAAGTTTCCCGAGGCCTCCCAACCATGCTGAACTGTGAGTGAATTAAACCTCTTTCCTTTATAAATTACCGAGTCTTGGGCAGTTGTTTATAGCAGTATGAAAATGGACTAATATAACATCACTAATCATTAAAGAAATGCAAATTAAAACCACAAGAAGATACCATCTCACACCAGTCAGAGTGGCTGTTAGTAAAAATTCAAAAACAACAAATGTCAGTGAGGCTGTGGAAATAAGGGAATACTTATAATCTGTTAATAGAAATGTAAATCAGTTCAGCCACTGTGGAAAGCAGTTTGGAGGTTTCTCAAAGAACTTAAAAGAGAATTACCATTTAACCTAGCAATCTCATTACTGGTTATATCCCAAAGAAAAATAAATCATTCTACCAAAAAGACACATGGACTCATGTGTTCATCACAGCATTATTCACAATAGCAAAGAAATGGAATCAACCTAGGTCCCAGCAATGGGGTACTGGATAATACAAATGTGGTACATGTACACCATGGTATACTATACAGTCACAAAATGGCTGAATTTATGTTATTTGCAGCAACATAGACACAGCTGGACCCCATGTAACAAACCTGCACATATCCTCCTTGAATCTAAAATAAAAGTTGAAATTAATTTTAAAAAATGAAACTAGGTTTGCTGGCCCTGATGCCAGCAGGCACACTAAGCAGTTGACTTTAAGATACAACTTGAAAAGCACAGAAGCAGTTGACTTCAGGGTACAACTAGAAAAGGCCCAATCTAAAGTGTCCACCACCATCCTGTCTCACATGGAAATTCCACCATGAGTTTTGTGAGACTCAGCCTTGGTGCTTTTTCATGCAGCACCCCTCAAATCCCCAACCAGTAACCATTGGATCTTCATTCCTGGCAAAAATGGGACCTACCACCTGTCCCTGGAACCCACTGAAACCTGAGGCTGAGGCTATGCTACATCACCCAACTGGCAGCCTAATGACACCTAGAGTATCTACAAAGCAGAGAGATAAAGGAAGGAAAGAATTTTTGTTTGATTCATTTGGAGCACCACTCTGCCAGGCATGGATCGAGTTGCTAGAGACATAGCAGTGAATTTATACACTTAGATTTGAATAAGGGGAAAGAATAAACAAAATTAAATACACATTGTATGGTATGTAAGGTGATGAAGCATAACAGGGAAGGAGACAAGGAATGTGGGCTAAGCGGAAGCTAGAACTTTCCTAATAAATATTTTTTAAAGCTCTGATGAGGTAACCATGAGAACAAATAAGAATTCTGTCAGTCCTTCATAAGTTATTATAGAGCTTTGTGTTTTTTATTTTTATTTTTAATTTTTTTTGCATTTTAGGTTTTGGGGTACATGTGCAGAACGTGCAAGATAGTTGCATAGGTACACACATGGCAGTGTGTTTTGCTGCCTTCCTCCCCTTCACCAACCTTTGGCATTTCTCCCCAGGCTATCCCTCCCCAGCTTCCCCCCCCACTGTCCCTCCCCTATTGCCCCCAATAGACCCCAGTGTGTAGTACCCCATGCCCTGTGCCCATGTGTTCTCATTTTGCTCACCTGCCTATGAGTGAGAATATGTGGTATTTCATTTTCTGTTCTTGTGTCAGTTTGTTGAGAATGATGTTCTCCAGATTCATCCATGTCCTTACAAAGGACAAAAACTCATCATTTTTGCTTGCTGCATAATATTCCATGGTGTATATGTTCCACATTTTCCCAATCCAGTCTATCATCGATGGGCATTTGGGTTGGTTCCAGGTCTTTGCTATTGTAAACAGTGCTGCAATGAACATTCGTGTGCATGTGTCCTTATAGTAGAATGATTTATAGTCCTTTAAATACATACCCAGTAATGGGATTGCTGGGTCAAATGGAATTTCTATTTCTAGGTCCTTGAGGACTCGCCACACTGTCCAATGGTTGAACTAGTTTACACTTTCACCAACAGTGTAAGAGTGTTCCTATTTCTCCACATCCTCTCCAGCATCTGTTGTCTCCAGATTTTTTAATGATCACCATTCTAACTGGCGTGAGATGGTATCTCAATGTGGTTTTGATTTGCATCTCTCTAATGACCAGTGATGATGAGCATTTTTTCATGTGTTTGTTGGCCTCATGTATGTCTTCTTTTGTAAAGTGTCTGTTCATATCCTTTGTCCATTTTTGAATGGGCTTGTTTGTTTTCTTCCTGTAAATCTGTTTGAGTTCTTTGTAAATTCTGGATATCAGCCCTTTGTCAGATGGGTAAACTGCAAAGATTTTTTTCCCATTCTGTTGGTTGCTGATTCACTCTAGTGACTGTTTCTTTTGCTGCGCAGAAGCTGTGGAGTTTGATTAGGTCCCATTTGTCTATTTTGGCTTTTGTTGCACTGCTTTTGGTGTTTTGGTCATGAAGTCCTTGCTTACTCCTATGTCCTGAATGGTTTTGCCTATATTTTCTTCTAGGGTTTTTATGGTGCCAGGTCTTATGTTTAAGTCTTTAATCCATCTGGGGTTAATTTTAGTGTAAGGGGTCAGGAAAAGGTCCAGTTTCTGCTTTCTGCACATGGCTAACCAGTTTTCCCAACACCATTTATTAAACGGGAATCCTTTCCCCATTGCTTGTTTTTGTCTGGTTTATCAAAGATTATATGGTTGAAGATACATTGTGTTGCCTCTGATGCCTCTGTTCTGTTCCATTGTCTATATCTCTGTTTTGGTACCAGTACCATGCTGTTTTGATTACTGTAGCCTTGTAGTATACTTTGAAGTCTGGTAGTGTGATTCCTCCCGCTGTGTTCTTTTTGCTTAGAATTGACTTGGCTATGCAGGCTCTCTTTTGGTTCCATATGAAGTTCATGGTGGTTTTCTCCAGTTCTGTGAAGAAATTCAGTGGTAGCTTGATGGGAATAGCATTGATTCTGTAAATTACTTTGGGCAGTATAGCCATCTTCACGATATTGATTCTTTCTAACCATTAACATGGAATGTTTCTCCAACTGTTTGTGACCTCCCTTATTTCGTTGAGCAGTGGTATGTAGTTTTCCTTGAAGAGGTCCCTTACGTTTTTTGTAAGTTGTATTCCTAGGTATTTTATTCTCTTTGTAGGAATAGTGAATGGCAGTTCATTCTTGATTTGGTTCTCTTTAAGTCTGTTATTGGTGTATAGGAATGCTTGTGATTTTTGCACATTGATTTTATATACTGAGACATTGCTGAAGTTGCTTATCAGTTTCAGAAGTTTTTGGGCTAAGGTGATGGGGTCTTCTAGGTATACTATCATGTCATCTGCAAACAGAGACAATTTGGCTTCCACCTTTCCTATTTGAATACTCTTTATTTCTTTTTCTTGCCTGATTGCTGTGGCAAGATCTTCCGGTACTATATTGAATAGGAGTGGTAAGAGAAGGCATCCTTGTCTAGTGCTGGATTTCAAAGGGAATGCTTCCAGTTTTTGCCCATTCAGTATGATATTGGTTGTTGGTTTGTCATAAATAGCTTTTATTACTTTGAGGTATGTTCCATCAATACCGAGTTTATTGAGGGCTTTTAGCATAAAGGGCTGTTGAATTTTGTCAAATGCCTTCTCTGCATCAATTGAGATAATCACGTGGTTTTTGTTTTTGGTTCTGTTTATGTGGTGAATTACATTTATAGACTTGTGTATGTTGAACCAGCCTTGCATCCCTGGGATGAATCCTACTTGATCATGATGGGTAAGTTTTTTAATGTGCTGTTGCAATCGGTTTGCCAGTATTTTATTGAAGATTTTTGCATCTATGTTCATCATGGATATTGGCCTGAAGTTTTCTTTTCTTGTTGAGTCTCTGCTGGGTTTTGGTATCAGGATGATGTTGGTCTCATAAAATAATTTGGGAAGGGTTCCCTCTTTTTGAATTATTTAGAATAGTTTCAGAAGGAATGGTACCAGCTCCTCTTTGTGTGTCTGGCAGAATTCAGCTGTGAACCCATCTGGACCTGGGCTTCTTTTGTGTGGTAGGCTCTTAATTGCTGCCTCAACTTCAGACCTTGTTATTGGTCTATTCATAGTTTCGGCTTCCTCCTGGTTTAGGCTTCGGAGGACACAGGTGTCCAGGAATTTGTCCATTTTTTCCAGGTTTACTAGTTTATGTGCATAGAGTTGTTTGTAGTATTCTTTGATGATGGTTTGAATTTCTGTGGAATCTGTGGTGATTTCCCCTTTATCATTTTTTATTGCATCTGTTTGGTTGTTCTCTCTTTTCTTTGTTATTATTCTGGCTAGTGGTCTGTCTATTTTGTTGATCTTTTTGAAAAATCAGCTCTTGGATTTATGGATTTTTTGAAGGTTTTTTGTATCTCTATCTCTTTCAGTTCTGCTCTGATCCTAGTTATTTTTTGTCTTTGGCTAGGTTTTGAGTTTTTTTGATCTTGCTCCTCTAGCTCTTTCAATTTTGATGATAGGGTGTCAATTTTGGATCTCTTCACTCTTCTCGTGTGGGCACTTATTGCTATGTATTTTCCTCTACAGACTGATTTAAATGTGTCCCAGAGATTCTGGTATGTTTTGTCTTCCTTTTTTTTGGTGTCAAAGAACTTCTTTATTTCTGCCTCAATTTCAGTGTTTATCCAATCAACATTCAAGAGCCAGTTGTTCAGTTTCCAAGAAGCTGTGTGGTTCTGAGTTAGTTTCTGAATTCTGAGTTCTAACTTGATAGCACTATGGTCTGAGAGACTGTTTGTTATGATTTCAGTTGTTTTGCATTTGCTGAGGAGTGCCTTACTTCCAATTATGTGGTCAATTTTAGAGTAGGTGTGATGTGGTGCTGAGAAGAATGTATTTTCTGTGGATTTGGGGTGGAGAGTTCTGTAAATGTCTATCAGGATTGCTTGTTCCAGGTCTGAGTTCAAGCCCTGGATATTCTTGTTAACTCTGTCTGGTTGATCTGTGTGATATTGACAGTGGAGTGTTAAAGTCTCCCACTGTTATTGTGTGGGATTCTAAGTCTCTTTGTAAGTCATTAAGAACTTGCCTTATATATCTGGGTTCTCCTGTATTGGGTCCATATATATTTAGAATCATTAGCTCTTCTTGTTGCATTGATCCCTTTACCATTATGTAATGACCTTCTTTGTCTTTTTGATCTTTGTTGCTTTAAAGCCTATTTTATCAGAGATGAGAATTGCAACTCCTGCTTTTTTTTTGCTCTCCATTTGCTTGGCAAATCTTCTTCCATCCCTTTATTTTGAGCCTTTGTGTATCCTTGCATGTTGGATGGGTTTCCTGGATACAGCACACCTATGGGTTTTGGCTTTTCATTCAATTTACCAGTCTGTGTCTTTTAATTGGTGCATTTAGTCCATTTACATTTAGGGTTAATATTGTTATGTGTGAATTTGATACTGCCATTTTGATGCTAGCTGGATGTTTTGCCCATTCGTTGATGCAGATTCTTCATTTTGTTGATGCTCTTTAGCATTTTTTTAGGTATGTTTTTAGAATGGCTAGTACTGTTTGTTCCTTTCTATGTGTAGTGCCTCTTTCAGGAGCTCTTGTAAAGGAGGCCTGGTGGTGACAAAATCTCTGAGTACTTGCTTGTTGGCAAAAGATTTTACTCTTCTTCACATATGAAGCTCAGTTTCACTGGATATGAAATTCTGGGTTGAAAGTTTTTGTTTTTGTTTTTGTTTTTGTTTTTAAGGATGTTGAATATTGGCCCCCACTCTCTTCTGGCTTGTAGAGTTTCTGCCGAGAGATCTACTGTGAGTCTGATGGGCTTCCCTTTGTGGGTGACCCGACCTTTCTCTCTGGCTGCCCTTAGTATTTTCTCCTTCACTTCAACCCTGGTGAATCTGATGATTATGTGCCTTAGGGTTGCTCTTCTTGTGGAATATCTTTGTGGTGTTCTCTGTATTTCCTGGAGTTGAATATTGGTCTCCCTTGCTAGGTTGGGGAAATTTTCCTGGATAATATCCTGAAGAGTATTTTCCAGCTTGGATTCGTTCTCTTCATCACATTCTGGTACACCTATCAAAAGTAGATTAGATCTCTTCACATAGACCCACATTTCTTGGAGATTTTGTTCATTTCTTTTTGCACTGTTTTCTCTAATCTTGGTTTCTCATTTTATTTCATTGAGTTGATCTTCGACTTCTGATATTCTTTCTTCTGCTTGGTCAATTCACCCGTTGAAACTTGTGCATGCTTTGTGAAGTTCTCCTGTTGTGTTTTTCAGCTTTTTCAATTCATTCATATTCCTCTCTAAGTTGTCCATTCTTGTTATCATTTCCTCGAATCTTTTTTCAAATCTTTTTTCAAGGTTGTTAGTGTCTTTGCATTGATTTAGAACATGTTCTTTTAGCTCACTGAAGTTTCTCATTATCCACTTTCTGAAGTCTGATTCCGTCATTTCATCACACTCATTCTCCATCCAGCTTTGTTCCCTTGCTGGTGAGGAGTTTTGGTCCTTTGTAGGAGGTGAGGTGTTTTGGTTTCGAGTGTTTTCCTCCTTTTTGCACTGGTTTCTTCCCATCTTTATGGATTTATCCACCTGTCATCTGAGTAGTTGGTGACTTTTTGATTGGGTCTCTGAGTGGATGCCCAGATTGTTGATGATGAAGTATTTCTGTTAGTTAGTTTTTCTTTTAATGGTCTAGCCCCTCTGCTGTATGAGTGCTGAGGTCCACTCCAGGCCCTGCTTGTCTGGGGTACACCTGTAGCAGCTGTGGAACAGTGAGGGATGCTACCAGTTTCTTCTTCTGCTATGTTTGTTCCAGAATCATGCCCACCAAATATCAGTCTGATTAGTCCTTTTTTGAGGTGACTCTTTGGATATACAGGGGTCAGGTAGCTGCTTGAGGAGATGGTCTGTACTTTATAGGATCTCCAGTGCTGAGCTGTGAGCTCCATTGTTCATTCAGGGTTGCTAGGTGGGTGTGTTTAAGTCTGCAGCAGCAGAACTTATAAAACCCCCCCTTTTTTTTCCTCAGATGCTTTGTCTCAGGGAGTTGGTGCTTTCTTTATGAGTATCAGTTGCAGTGTTCTGCCCAGGTAAGAGGCAGTCTAGTCATTATTTGCCAGCTGAGGCTCCGCCCTGTTACCATGGGGTCCGCCCTGCTGCTGTGGGCTCTGCCCTACTGTGGTGGGCTCTGCCTTGTTGGTGGAGTCTCTCTGTTATGGTGGGTTGCCTTGGCAATGGCAGGCTGCTTCAGCAATGGGCGTGTCTCTAGTAGGGGCAGAATGCCTCCGTAGTGGCGGATGCTTCTCCCCCACCAAGCTGCACCATCCTGGATTCAGCTGAGCCAGCAGTATACCTTTCAACCCTGAGCATTTCAAATTGCTGTTTTGTTTGTCCCTGTGGGGGTGGGACCCACCAAGCCTGATCACCTGGCTCCCTGCCTTAGAGGAGTCCTTTCTCTCTCTCTCTCTCTCTCTCTCTCTCTCTCTCTCTCTCTCTCTCTCTCTCTCTCTAAGTTGAACGGTTGACTCTCTCACAGGTGTTTCAGTAGCTTGCTGATAGGGCACCAAGATGTGCGTGATTTCCCGTGCGTGACGCACACTGCACCATCTCAAATTATGCTTCCCAGGAATCTTCTGGTCCGGCTCACTGTCCAAGTCCCATTTAATCAGATGGATATGTTAATCTGCCCTCCCAAATCTCAGACTGCTGGTTTAACAGGGCACCCAGACCAGTGAGTTTTGTGTGGGGTGCCGCTGTGCTGCGGCACCAGCCAAAATGGCCACACAAGCTGAAAGGGCTGTGCTGGTGTCCTGTGTCTCTCCTACACCTGGGAATTTCCCCGTTCTGTGGGCAACAAAGGTCCATCTGAAAATGCGGCTAGGACTCTCCCTCTGCACCTTCACTGAGAGCTGCAATCCTGAGTTGTTCCTACTGCGCCATCTTGGAAATCCTCCGAGCTTTGTGTTATTTATATTTTGAATTACACGTGGTGGGGTGGAGAAAATGTGAGCATTTAGAACTCCTAATCTGGTCCAGAACCCAGGCAGAGCATGAAGTGCACCAGCCTCAGTCTGGGTCCAGGGCAGTTACTGATATAAGACAACCTTTGCATCCTGGTTCTAATCATTGCCACTTGCCATCTCCATGCCCAGCCACAATCCTCCACCCAGGCCCAGGGCTGATAAGGATTCTCGGATGCCCTGATTCTAGAATCCTGTTCAGATGATGTAAGTCCAGTGCTCCTTGAGTTTCCAGTTCTTACAGCTGGGTTTGTCTTGGTGACTTCTTTGGCTCAGAGTCTGGTCTTCTCTTTAAAGGAGCCCTGAGGCCAGAGCTGTGCCTTGTTTTTGACAGTATCCAACTCTGGGGACTAGGCAATCCTCCTGAGTCCAGCCCAGAATGGGGGGCACCTTGTGATTCACAGTTGAACTCCCAGACTGCCTGCCTGCCATTTCAGAGACACCCATTGACCACTGGCAATGATAGAACAAGCCATCCGTCCCTATGTCCCTCCAGCTTCAGGCCCAGAACTTGACATACCCTGAGAAACTGACCTTGTTTCTCAAAGTTCTTTGAAGCTAGACTAGACCCCTGGCTTCTTCATGCCTGTTAGAAAGTCAAATTTTAAGCTCCAACCCCTCCTCTCTGACACTACTTGGCAATAACTGGTCATTTCAAATGCACACCTATACTATCATCCTTTCCTTTGGAATTCTCTCTCTTTTTCCCTCCTTCCTTCCCTCCTTCCTCCCTTCCTGTTCCTCCTCCTTCTCCTTCTTCCTTCCCTCTTTCTTTCCTTTCTTTCTCTTTCTTTCTTTCCTTCTTTGACTTTATTAAAGTAATTTACATTCCATGATCTTTAGTAAATTTAGAGCTGTGCACTTATCACCATATGCCAGCGTTAGAACAATTTCATCACTCCAATACACCCTTCATGTCCATTTATAGTCTAGTCCCATTCTCACCTCCAATCCCAGGAACCACTGGCTTACCTTCTGTCTTTATAGATTTGCCTTTTCTGGACATTTTATGTGTACAGAATCATGCAATATGTGGTCTTTTGAATCAGGTGTCTTTCACTTAGCATACTGTTTTGAAGATTTGTCCATGACATAGCATGTATTGGGAGTTTCCCTTTTTATTGAATAGATATACCATATTGTATTTATCCATTTACTTGTTGATGGACATTTGGATAGTTCCTAGTTCTGAATAACACTGCTCCATCAGGCCGGGTGCAGTGGCTTATGCCTATAATCCCAACACTTTGGGGAGGCCGAGGTGGGCAGATCACCTGAGGTCAGAAGTTTGAGACCAGCCAGACCAACATGGAGAAACCCCATCTCTACTAAAAATACAAATTAGCCAGGAGTGGTGGTGCATGCCTGTAATCCCAGCTACTTGGGAGGCTGAGGCAGGAGAATTGCTTGAAACCAGGAGGAGGAGTTTGTGGTGAGCCAAGATCCCTTCATTGCACTCTAGCCTGGGCAACAAGAGTGGAACTCCATCTCAAAATAACAACAACAACAACAATAACACTGCTCCATGAACATTCATGGACAAGTCTTTGCATGGGCATGTTTTCATTTCTTTTCAGTTTTTTTTTATACTGCAAATCACATTTAAAGTGGGAACATAATTAATCAATAATGCTTTGACTTAAGTTCCTACAGCTTAAGAACTTGAGGGGACGCTATAGGAGAGGAGAAACACAGTGGCTGAAAGGTGGAAAAAGGAACATATGGGTAAATTCATCTCCCTAAGGGTCAAAGAGAGGAAACAAAGGCAGTCACAGCCCCATCCATGTGTCTCTGCTCCCTGGTTTAGATGGGAGAAAAATAAAGCAGCCTCCAGGGAAATGTAGCTTCATGCAATTATCATGTTTGATGAAAAAAGTCAATCAATTGTTGAGGTATTTTCAGATGTGTGACTGTTCCATATGCATAGATGAAAGGTCCTAGTGCCATCCTTTACTTCTCACTCTCCTTCACCTCCATGCACAATCACTAAGTCTACTTCCTCACTCTCTCCCAAATTTCCTCCATTCCACTGCCATCACCAAAGTCCAGGCCATCATTCTTTTTTGGCTGGACGACTGGTTTCCTTGTGTGCTCACTGAATTTCTTCTTCTCTTCATTCTCCATGCACCTCCAGAGAACTCCTTCTTTAGGGCAAATCTGACCATGTCACTTTCCTGATAAAACTGATCAAGATTCCCCAAAACCCCAGTTTGTGTCATTGGTCTCATCTCTCACCAGTGGCTACTCTGCGCCTACTACTGGCTCTTTCATAGATTACCTTTATTGAGGTAATTCACATTCTATGATTTTTTTTTTAAGTAAATGTAGATTTGTGTCCATATCACCACGTACCAGTGTTAGAACATTTTCATCACCCCAACATTTTCGTCACAATATGTAGACACTCTGTGCCCCAGCCTTTTAGATATACTTTGTTTCCCAAACGTCCTGCTTTTTTTTCCCCTCCCAGGCTTTTGAAACTGCCACCGCCTCTGCCTGATGCATCTTCCTCCTTGACCCACTTAACTCAGGCTCATCCTCAGGTCTCACCATAGACACCTCTTCTGTCTGGAGGTCTCCTCTGGCCCAAAGAGGCCTCTCTTGGGTGCCTCACAGAGTCATCTCACGTCAGGCATAATATTCATCACACAATGCCCTTCCCTGTTTACATGTTTCTCTTCTCCTCTAGACCAGAAGTTTCCCAAAGACCAAAGCAATACCCTCTTCACCAGTGTCTGCAGCAGCCAGCACTGGGATCTGTACAGCACATATTTATTAATAACTGTCTCCAAGGCTCAAGCCAAAAGGCATATTACATCCATAAGAGCAAGACTTAGGGAGGAAAGCTTGAGACAAAGTATTCCATTGTGTGTCCTTGTTAATCAGAACATGTTATTTATACAAACACACACACACACAGCTGTGAAAATGCATGCAGCTCCAGCATGGTGACTGTTAGGGCCATTGTGGATTGTGTGAGCTCTAGTGCTAGCTCCTCCATGCAAGAGCTGGGACACCCTTAGCCATTCCGTCAGTCTTTCTCCATCTGCCCAAAGAGCTGCCTGTCTTGCAGGATTATTGGACAAATCTGGTAGTGAATATAGATTGTGGATCTTAAAAATGACATATGACTATATACATATAAAGAATTATTATGTACCGCATCTCCTCTGCTTTTCAAAAAGTCTCCTCACAATCAGAGATTTACACAATAATCTCATTGTTTAGAAAAAACATTATAATAATAATTCCTTGCATTAACATCATAGTGAAGCTCTTCAAAGTCATTTCAGGTCTATTATAGAATTGGATCCTCATTAATGAGTGGAAAAGTAGGAATTATGGTCTCTATTTTATAAATAGTGAAACTGAGACCCAGAGAAAATGTGATTTACCCAAGGTCATGTAACTATGATGCAAAGCTTCCAGAAAGAGACTCCAGGACTCAGTTTCCTAGTTGGGCTCTGCTTTCGCCATATTGGACTTCTCCTTAAGGTTTCAACTCTGGAATGTTTCATCTTGCATATCCTCAAATACCACACCACACACACACATGCACAAGCCCTAACTTCTAGGTAATCACATACTCTCAAGTTCACAGAAAATCCATCCAAGAAAATACTTGCATCCAGAGAGAAACACGGTACAGACTCCTCTGTGTGCACCCAAGCAGTTGGGGAAAGCATAACACTTAGTTCTATATAAAACTAAATCTCTTATTTCAGGAAATAATGGGAAAAAAAATCAACCAAAATTCCACATTGAGATAATAAAAATATCTTTTGTTATTCCCTAAAGGCAGATTGTAGATGTGCCACATGTTAATTTACTGTCAATTTATTCATTTTTAAAAATATAATCTCCAGTCAAGGTAGATTTAATTCCACTTTCATCTTGTGTACTTCCTTTCAAGGCTTGGTAATTTCTTTTCTATTTTTATACACTCCACTTTTGCTTCCTGTCAATTTTTATATCAAAATCTGCTTCAGTTCCATTTGGCAAGGTGCAATAACAAAAAATACTCCTCATGCTTTAATGTTTAAATTTGCTATTGCACTTTAAAATGGTTCTCTGTTTGTGCCAATGGCGTAACGTCAGCTCTTTCACTTGGCGCAGATCCTGGACTTGCAGAAGGCAGGAGTTCGATTTCTATGATGGTTCTTCACTGCTATCTGAAATTATCCTTTTTTCCTATTCATTGAGTGTGCATTGCACACCCACTATATGCTAGACACTGCATGTGTCCAGTGGGAATACAGCTTACATAGGAGACAAAATAAGACAGCAACTGAATAAAAGCTGGTATATTATGGAGCACAGGTGTTCTGAGGAAGACAGTGCCCCTGCCATCATGCAGAGGAGGAGGAAGAAGAACGGGGATAGGCACCAGTCACCAGAGACCATGAGATTTTTCTCTTACCTAAAAGAAGAATATAAACTCAATCTGTCACAGACTGAGGCCATTCTGCAGCCACTAGGCTAAGGGACATTAAGCCACAGGACACAGATGTGTTTGGCTAGAAGCCTGGTTCAAGGAAGGTCCCTGAGGGAATGCAAGGGACACTACTATACCACTGGGACCATGGCCATGGATACAGAGTTCTCATTTCCCAGCATTTTGAACCACCTATCATGTCACATGGAGTGTTAAGAGCTCAGGCTCGGGCCAGGCACAGTGGCTTATGCCTATAATTCCAGCACTTTTGGAGGCCGAGAGGGGCAGATCATGAGGTCAAGAGATCGATACCATCCTGGCCAATGTGGTGAAACTCCTCTACTAAAAATACAAAAATTAGCTGTGTGTGGTAGCACACACCTGTAGTCCTAGCTACTCAAGAGGCCGAAGCAGGAGAATCACTTGAATCCGGGAGGCGGAAGTTGCAGTGAGCCAACATAGTGCCACTGCACTCCAGCCTGGCAACAGAGCAAGACTCTGTCTCAAAAAAAAAAAAAAGAGCTCAGGCTCTGGTATCAAATTACCTAGGTTTGAATGCTGGCACTGCCACTCATTACCCATGTGCCCTGTAACTCATTTTTCTTACCTGTAAAGTAGGTCCTTAGAATAAACAATTGAGTTGATCAATGTGAGTAATGGCTAGAACAATGCCTGGCACATAGTAGCACTCAAGGTATTGTTTATCATTATAATTCCTGGTTTTGTTTACTCAGGAAGTGGAACCCACAGGTTGTGTGGCTCTGCAACACTTTCTCTGGGATGCTTTTGTGGATGTGCAGTGGCTCAAGGCGGAGCAGGTAGGACACAGCTGGGCAATTTAGCTGGTGCCAAACACAACTGCACCATCTTACAGCTGCCCCATCCCTATAATTGGCATGTAGCCCTTCCCAGTCACCAGGGCAGGCCCTTTTCTTCTCATATTGGGAAGAGAAGCACAGAACAGAGTAACTGCCTCATAGAAAACACTCATGAGAGAGCCATGATGTCAGCGTGGAGGTTTTAAGATAACTTACTCAAAATCCTATGGCAGGCAAGAGCCAGAAGAGGAATTTGGACACATCTGTCCAAAATGTCTGCCTTCCCCATATTTGATCACACTTGGAGGTGATATATAGATATATACATATATCCTTGCACCTCAGGGTGGACTTCAATTTTACTGTAATCACATTGCACCTGTATGCAATGTGGGGGTGAGTGAGGGGCGTGCAGAAAATAATACAGTCTCTTTGGCCCAAGGTACAACTAGAAAAAGGTTGGCAAATATTTTATTAGTTTCCACTTTGTCACCCTTTTATATACCACACATGCCTCTCTCAGGCTTAGCTGTCCAAATGAATAAGTACATTAATTCATTCCTTCTCTAAATAACTTTTTAGCACCTAAGATGTTTTAGACACTTCAGTGTATAAGATAGGCAAAACAGTCACATTAGGAATTTACATTCTGTTGGTGTGGGGGTGGAAGGGACAGGCAATAAACAGATAAACACATTAACAGATAAGTTAATTCCAGATTATGATGAGTGCTATTAAGAAGATAAAATAAGGCAATGGCATAGAGTCATCGTTCACTCAGCAATCAACAAGCCTCTAAATTGCACTGTACTTGCCACAAAATCGAAAACTCCTTTCTGTGTCCTTCCAGACCCTGCATGATCTGACCTCTCTCCAATTTCATGTCCTGTGATTTTTTTCCCTCCTTCATTAATCTCCAGTCATCTCAGCTTTATTTTTGTTCCTCAAAATACAAAGCTCTGTTTCATCTCCAGGCTTCACACCTATTGCTCTCCCTTTCTAGAACATTTGCCACCCCCACACTCTTCCATGCCCCTAGCTTTTTGAATGATTGAAAATTCTCATTTTTTCTGCCAAAAATACCACCTCTTTAAAGAGTCTACAGCCATACCATTCATTCTCTTCCCTTTATTTTGCTGTTCATTTTCTTTATTGCCCTTACTATTATCTGAAAATATCTGATTTATTTACTAATTTTTTTGTCTCCCTCTCCAGCTTATGCATGCAGACTGAATCCAGGAGGGCAGGAGCTGTGTTTCATTCACAGCTGTTTCCCCAGTGCCTACAACAGTGTCTGGCGCATAGTAGGAGCTTGCTCATGAAGGAATGAAAGCACATTCATGCACCATAGCCACAAGACAATTTTGACAATCAGCATGTGGAAGAGGGCTTCAGAAGATTACACTGCTAACATCAAAAATCTTCTATTTAATAAGCCCAGGAAATGAAGACTGTGTTAGAATACAAAACACAAATAGTATATTTAGTCTTCAGACTTCAAGCGTTCTGAAATCGGTGATAATTTGGAAAGTAGCTATCACAGGACTTATAAAGGGATGTTTGTGAACTGCTCTTCTATCCTAGAGACCATCAAAGGAAATGGCATTCTGGACACCAACCTAACCGTTGTTGTGGATGTCAAAATAAACACAAAACAAAAAGCCAGGGATTGCTTTTCCAACATAATTTATTCACCTATTTTTTTCTCTTGTCAGGAAAAAAGATAAAATGAAACTATATAATTGAGCATTCAAGGGAGTCTGTGGATTTGAGAAAGGCCATGGAATTCTAGAGATGAAAGAATTTTTTTTATTAATGTGTGTTTTAGGAGCCAAACCCTTTGTTCAAACAAGGTCTTAGAACACAAGAGAAAATATATGTAAAAAAGATGAAAGTAGTGGTGATCTGGTTAAAGTCAGGGATACCCTCACCTACCTGGACATTTCCCTGGGTTGCAAGCATAAGGAGCAGAGTGAGACCTGCAGATGTGGACTAATACTGTTGTTTCACAGACAATGGGAAGGAAAATGCCAGCCCATAAGACAAGGGTATATAAGGAAATTTCAAAGCTGATGCTCAGAGCTGAGCCTGCACATCTTTTCAACTAAATCATAGCAACATTTCAAAAGAACAGAATAATATACTTAAAGAGAGTTTGCTTGTCTGGGCTCACCAGGCTTCTTCTGAGTACAATTACTTCTTGCAAGAAACATTTTATCTTCTGCTAGTGATGGCACTGTATTCTTTATATTCTTTCCAGCATGGTGGGTCCTCTCAGCCAGACTCATCTGGACCATGCATCCTCCCTGTGCTTTTCCTGTCTAATGAATCACATTTTTCCATGAAGTCTGGGCTTATGTTAGGCTTCTTTTCTAAATCTGCCTTATTTTAAAAATTGCTATACAAAACCACTCCACACCAAATAGCTTTGCAAAATTCAAATGTTCCCTAAAAGTAGTGAAGAGAGACATGACCCAGAGACTTGTAAAGCTGTGACAAAAGCAGGCAGAGCTTTTGTCTGAATGCATTTCCTTCCGTATGTTTTGACAGCTCACACTTGGCACAAGAGGGAGGCAGCATAGAAATTAGGGAAATCAAGGTAAGAATTGATGTCACAAGCTCTCTCAGCAATTATTGAAGTATGTTACTCAACATATTTATTCCTTCATTCATTCATCTAATGCATATTTCCATGCTGGCCGGACACTGTGCTAGGCTCTGATGATACCAAAATAAGATTGTAACTTACAATCTGTTAATAAACTAGCAATTACAGAATACACTGATGCCACTGAAGGATGAGCAGAGAGGGCCATTGTGGTGGACTTTTACCTTGGTGATCCTCAAAACATCTTGCCTTCTATATTCACACTCCTGCATAAGCCCTGCTCATACTGACTTTGGTTAATGAGATAGCAGCAAGCATGATGCATGCAGAAGATTGAAAAGTGCTCGCACATGAAGGCTTTTCTATCATGCAAAGTCCAAGTTAGCTGTACTGAGAAAGTGACATGGAGAGAAAGAAAGCAAGGCTGGCAGAGGAGAATGGGGGAGGTGTTCTAGCCTTCCAGCTGTCCTCCCCAAGATTCCAGACACATGAATGTAGCCATCTTGAATGTTCTGGCCCCATCCACCACCTGAGTGCAACAGCATGAGCAATCCCCAGCAGAAGAATCACCCAGCTGAGTCCCAACCAACCCAAGACTCAGGAACAAATAAATTAGTGGTTGTTTTAAGCTGCTATGTTTTGGGGTAGGTTGTCACATAGCAATAAATACACAGCCATATATATTATTTAAAAAGGACTTTTATTGAAAATAATATCAGGTGAGCATTTTCAATTTTGAATGATTCATTTTACAGTGTGATCTCTTTTTAAAATTATTTTCCAAGTGATTATTTATATGGTATAATCTTTAGTTTGTCATATTTACTCATATAAGGAAGAGAAAATCAGTAGACTGTGGTCAAGGAGAGAAAGCAAAAAAAAAAAAAAGAATTTATAGAAAAAAGAGGAAAGAAAGAACTGAAGGCAATCTGGGAGAATGAATTTTGTTTGCATATTTTCTGGGTAAACTGATTAGTTCATGTGCAGCAAGGAAGTCAGTCTTGACAGTCTGCTCCTAGGAAGGCTAATGAGGGGTGATCAAAGGAGAAAATTTAACTGCTTATGGATTCTCCTCAAAATCTTGAGAGTTTCTCAGGGGGCTTACATCCCAGGCTGTCTCTGGGCATTGGCTGACAGTGTTCTGTCATTAAGATCTTCATCACAGCCAAGCTGGGATGCTTCATTTTCCCCATCACAACTTTTCATTCTCATTTTAATATATCTAGCCACTTTATTCTAACCTTTCTATTAATCTTTTAGGTTTTCTCACTGTAAAATTAGAGAATCCACAAATAACAATTTCATCTTTCCCCTTTTAATAATATTAATATATCACTGCTCACAAACCACAATTCATGTAGGATTAGAAACACAATTAGAAACACTCAGAGCACACATTCAGTTGGTGTGGCTGACAAAGGATCCTTTCTCCTAAGATGTATTTGATCCGTGTGGCTGAGGCAGCTTTAATTTGGACTAGAGAGCATTGGCAGATGGCTCATTCAGAGTTAATTCTCATCATAAAAATTCTTCTGAAATCATCTGAATTCATGGGAAGTTCTGACTTCAAATCTAGACAGTAACAACTCTTGCCTATATATTCAGCAGATGGTTAATTATTATGACAGTAGCACTCCACAATCACTAAGCTCTATAGGATGCTAAGTTTATTTCCTGTAAAAATCAAAGTGAAACAAGCACTATTTGGATGAAAATGTTGTAATAAGATCCAAAAAATAGAGTTGCCTTTTGTTTCTTCTGGGTTTCTTTTTTTTTAGAACTAGATTGGCCAGCTCCATAAACGTTAAGATGTAATGATGTAACTAATTTAATCCACTCTGCTTTCCATCTTTGACAGATGCGCACACACACGCACACAAACACACACACATCCTACCACCACCATTGCCATCCCACTGCCACACTAGCTGCCCTGCTATAGACCACACAGTCCTTGTATGGGAATTAGGTTTACTCTTTGTAAATGTTCACCCAAGGATCTACTATGGAGCTCTAGCAACGCTCTATTCAGTCTAGGAAATTTGTCGTGGTGCCAGGCTAAAAGATGAGTTTTCTGTGGAAGATAAAAGCTGCTTCCTTTATTTGAAGGAAATTAAAGTTTATTCCACAGATCAGTGGTTAACTCTCCAGGGCAAGCACTTTTCTTTCTCCAACCTTCAACAAATATTTCTACAAGTCAGGGGAATGTGAATCTTCTTCCTTGGGCCAGCTAAATGGATATCCTGTGGCAAGTTATTTGGGAACAACAAAACAGGCAATCACCTGCTTAAGTGGTGCAATCAGAAAGGCCAAAAGAGACTTCCAACCTTTCCTGAACACCTTAATATTTGAAACTTACATTGATACCATTCTGTTTGCAAAAATACAGAAATTCCCTGTTTTCAAGGCTTTTACATGGCTCTGAACCATCCCTTTGGGAAACTGGTGGCAACTACTGTCACATTATATTAGAGGCCTGACAAAAAAGAGACATGGGTTTGATGTTTTTAACTGAGCAGAAGTTGAAAGTTGGTGGGGCAGTACCTAGGGGACTTTAGGCACTGAGATGCTAAAAAATTAGATGTATTGTGATGCAGAGAGATGAAGAAAGGAAGGGAATCACAGAAAGAAGCAGCAATGACAACCAAAGGCAAATTTTGCCCCATTTTTCCCTTTTTCTAGCTCCTAATCTTTACTGTAGCAGCTGTCTCTCATTAAGCACTATGTAGCAGGTGTGCAAAGGTCTTTGTATGTGTTCATCACATCTTTACATTTCTGTTTACAGGAAGCAGAAGAGTTTAGGGTCCTGGTTCCAGAAGTTTCTCCCTAGTAGGGGATGGGATCATCCCATGCCACATGAGCTTTTCAGGAACCTGGCATAGACCCTGAGGTTCCCAGGAATGAACATTCCTGAACATTCGGTAAAGAGTTGTTAATATCCTTGCCTGGATCCCTTTCTTTCTATTTTGAGAACATGAAGAGAGGGAAGGCTACTGACACTGGGAATGAATCGTTATAGGAAAGAAAATGGCCTTAAAGAACAATTTTAGGAAGGTGTGAGAAGATGAAGAGAGGACCAGAGAATGTGTTCCTGGGGGTGGTGACCAAAAACCACCAGGATGGACTTGGAGGGCCTGAGAAATCAACTGCGGAGGGAAGTCCTAGGAGAAAGATTGGTCTTCTTGTCAATCTAGATGTTTTTTCCCATTTATTATGGTTTCAACACTAAAATAAACATGAGCTTATTCCGTGCCTCAAACTGGTGGTTTAAAATGTATTTACTGGAAATATTAAAAAACTATATTTTTACTTTAGTTCAGATAATCGTGTTTTACTTCAATGATCTAGTTTGTATTTAGCTTAAAGGACATCCTTGAAATATCTGTTGTTGTTTTTTTATAAGAGCTTCGGAGTTAAAAGCAGAAAGAAAGATTGTTTAGGTTGAGAGGTTCTGTTTGGTTGGGTTTA
This sequence comes from Saguinus oedipus, assembly GCA_031835075.1. Lineage (NCBI taxonomy): Eukaryota > Metazoa > Chordata > Mammalia > Primates > Cebidae > Saguinus > Saguinus oedipus. The sequence continues at coordinate 31,492,295 of CM063177.1, read as the reverse complement.
CTTTGCTCTTGTCATGGGTGCTGGGGTGATTAGCATCGTGCGGGGAATGTGATTATGACACCCTCTTCTATGGTGGGAGTGAGAAAGCACTGGTGCCACTAGTCCCTGACCTCTCCCTTAGACAAGTTGCAAATGAAAATTGAGGAAGTGAAGTAGCTATGGAAACCAGAAGGGAAGGATTTTTTTTTAAATGCATATGAATTAGAACAAAATGACTGGCATCCCTTTTTCTTTTTCCATCTGTGACAAAATTGTGTGTCCTGGTTTCTACCTTCACTTAGAGTAAATTATTGGGGAAAGAACATGATGAAGACCTGCTATTGTCACAGTGTTATTTCCTTTTTTTCTGTGAACTAATTTTAAAGCCATTTGATAGAGTTAATCATACAAGCCAGTCTCATTGTCCCTGCAAATGTCTGCCTTCGTGCAGGTGATTTTTTAGAGAGGAGCTTCTCCAATAAAGAATAGCTTCTCTTTCAACTCCATGGACATCAGAGAGACTCCCTTTCAAAATAAGGAGACTCATGTCTGGAGAGACGAAGGCCTTTACTTTCTCAAAGGCCTCTTGGCCCAAGCCCAGGAATGAGTCCTCAGCACCACGTTTGTCTCTATGGCACAGCATTTGAGGTTTTCCTGAGGCTACCTGACTTCATTCTGTTCCCTTTTATATATTAACCCTTTTGGCCCCAGTGGGACATACCCATTTTATGAGTTACTGACTTTTATTAACCTACCTCATTTTAGCATAAACTTTCTGCCTTTTGTTCTTTTGTGGGCAACGTATTAGCTCTTGGATTCTGAGTTTTTAAATGGTGTAATTTTTGTTTAGCTCCAGGCAACAGTAGTTCTACTTTGTGTCTGAACCTCCCATCATCATCTGTCACTCTGTGCCCACTTGTTCTATTAAAGTATCATCAGGAAGGCACACAACTGATCCAGGGTAAAGAATTCTGCTCTAGAAGTGAATGAATGAATTATTCAATGTTGTATGTCCACTGGGAGGAAAAAACTCCATGCAGCATATTCATTTTCATAATTTTTATGTACTAAAATACATTGTTATTACTTCAGTGTCTCCAGAAATATTCTCAATCCATTTCAAAGCCTGCAATCCTGATTATTGTAGGAATCATTACACTCACTGTTTCACTCTGCTCTACCTTCTAGATCAGAACATGCTCTGTCCTATTGATACTTTCTCCTGTCAATAGACATACTAGTAATGGAACAACCTTGGCCAATATGATTAGAGTCTGTAAGATTCTCCTGGGTGATGTAAAACTAGCTCATAAGCAGACGGGAGAACTTCCTCCTGTAACACACAGGCTGGCATCTGACTCACCTACAATAAAAGAAAAAAAGAGAGCTACTTGGTTCCACTATCTCTTTGTGTCTCATGAGCTGAAAGCTGAAGCAGTACTCCCCAACAAACTTGAGTATTTTAGTTCTAAGTAGCTGACTGGAGAAAAATGAAATCAGCTTAATTTGAAGAACATTAAAAAATATGTTTTCATGCTTTGGAAAAGGTTCAGTGTATCAGGTGAAATATTTGAAAATAAAAATTATTGTAGATTTTGTATCATTGTTGGCCTGGAAGAGCAGTTTACATTTAATTAATGTTCTAAGGTAACACTGTGGCATATTTATAGGACTGTAAGTAACAATTCACAGAATGAATTAATAATTTGATCCTGCTCTGTTCTGAATGTTTGTGCCCCCACAAAACTCAGATGTTGAAATCCTAACCATCAAGGTGATGATATTAGAAAATGGGGCTTTAGAGGCAACCAGATCATGAGGTCAGAGCTAATGGCACTAATGGGATGAGTTTCCTTATAAAAGAGACCCCAGGCCAGGCACAGTTGCTCACGGCTGTAATCCCAGTACTTTGGGAGGTTGAGGCAGGCGGATCACGAGGTTAGGAGTTCAAGACCATTGTGGCCAACATAGTGAAACCCCGTCTCTACTAAAAATACAAAAAGATTAGCTGGGCATGGTGGTGTGTGCCTGTAGTCCCAGCTACTCGGGAGACTGAAGCAGGAGAATTGCTTGAATCTGGTAGGCGGAGGTTGCAGTGAGCTGAGATTGTGCCATTGCACTCCCACCCAGGCAACAGTGTGAGACTTTGTGTCAAAAAAAAAAAGAGAGACCCCAGAGAAACCCTTGCCCTTCACCATGGGAGGACACAGCAAGAAGATGCTGTCAATAAGCTGGAAAGTGAGCTTTCTCCAGACACCAAATCTATCTTGATCTTGAACTTGTCGGCTTTCAGGGAAATGTGAGAAAGACATACCTGTTGTTTATAAGCCACCCACTCAGTTTATAGATTTTGTTATGCAGCCTGAACAGGTTAAGACAGATCCCTCAATCTTTTATTCAAAAACAGCAGGGAGTGGCCATGACTACAGATGGGAGTCAAATATATCTGGGCTTTATGCAAGCTTAAACATGCATTAGATAATAGACACTGGACAAGTTACCCCCACTGTTCTTGCCCTCAACTTTATAATCTTGGAATGAAGATGGTAATAATATCTATTCTCCTGGGGTATAATATACAACAGTGCCCAGAACCCTGGGGAGTTACATAAATCAGTGCTCAACAGCAGCTATTATTTTGCTCGAGGATGTTACTGAAGCATATAAAGCCTTATCTTTCCCACAGACTCTAGGCAGTCAAATGCCCTCTGCAATGTTTCTTCAAATTCCTAGAGGATGTAATTTTCATGCCCCTGGTTTAGACAGAGGCTATCTGTCTTACTCTCCTTAGAAGACAAAGTATTTCAAAATAAAGATCTGAAAGATATCATTGCTACTAAATACAGAATACTGCATTATCCATAGCATTGAACTTAAATTTGCCTTTGTGATTTTTAAAATCTACTTTTAAAATTCTTGTATTACATTCAATTGTTGACATTTCCAGGTCTCTATTTTGTGGGATTAGGACAGCATTAAATACAGAATGAAGAAAATGAAGGACAGATCTCTAGTGAATATACCAGCTTTACAGTTTTCTAAAGGCCCACAAAATGTACCCCTGATATCACAAGAGCTTGTAAGCCAGCTGGGGACCCAGATACATCAGAAGTGACATCTCAAGTCAGGGGGAGGATACCAGAGGCAGCCATAACAGAATATGGGAGGAATCCCTTGGAGAGCCATGTCCAGTCTTGCAGATGTTAATTAATCTTGTCATAATGTTGTGCCATTCCTCCTCCTTGGTAGCTCTGTCAGAGCATTCTGAACAATCACAGTAAGAGAAATGCAATTGCAGTCATGTTTCATCTCCAGCTGTTTCCTGAGAAGATGACAGTATTCACAAAGCATTTCTCACAGTCCTGATGAGACTGAGGAGCAGTGTCCACCCCTCAAAGGATCGATACTGGAGTCTCAGCATGTTCTGATGGTTTCAGTGATCTGCCAGGATTTGGATATTTTATCCAGTGATGGGTTAGAGGGCATGAAGCTGTGTGTTTTGGAGTTGGACTCACTATTTTTAGCGCTCAAGTGTGTTAGACCCCAAGACTAAAACTCACTGAGGGTGAGCACCTCCCTCCATGTTTTAAACTTCTTTCTATCCCTGCATAAGGCCAGTCTCAGTGTCCTGCATATACTAGGTGCTCATTATATTTACTATTGATTATATTTACCAAAATATATTATGGATTCCTAATTATTTCATTTCATGGAGTCTTTACATTATCCATGGAACCATGTTCCTCTTGAACCTCATCTTATCCTCTCTGAATGTCCCAGTTCATAGTAAGCTTTTCTTCCTCTGAATGTACCATCCTTCTGACACTAGAGAGAACATGCCCACAACTTGCAAAGTACATCTCTTACAACAAAGTGAGTGTGCCACATGATTACATGGGGTTGTATTGGTTTCTTTCCTTTGTTCTCTGTTTTCAAATTGTGGTCTTTAGGGACCTGAGAGAAGACAAACAGGCTCAGTGCCAAGCCACATGACTCTTAAAGGCAGTTTCCTTTACACAGAGATCTTGCCAAAGTTTTAAATTTATTGTGTAAAAGGACCCAAGGCGCTTTGCCCCCCTCAATTTCTGTCTAAGGAATGGTATTTGATAGGGGTGTTCATTTTTACATTTTCCTGGTTTTCTAGTTACCCAATTACAAGTCAGCTGTCCCCTGTCTTTTGAGATACTGACTTACAGTGTTGTCACACAGTCACGGACACAATAAATAGCTAGGATGGACCTAAGGGTCTCTGGTATGCCTACCGTGCTAAGCATTTGTGAGGTTTGTTTTGGGGACAGCATCTAGCTCAAGATTCATATGCATATTTTAATGGAAACTTTTCTTCCTTTTTTTCACCATCTTTCTCCCTTCACTAAGCTGGGCACTGGATGTTAGTAATACTAAGAGACATGAGACATCCTCTCTCCCTTCAGAGCATGACTCAGTGGAAGATTTAGATACATAAACAGAAAGTAACACACTGGAGAATGCACTACAAACTATGAGAGCACAAATGAAAACTGTTATTTGTAAGAAATGCATAGAGGGCGAACTACATGGATATGATATGTTTAAGTCTGACCCTCCAAGATGATAAGCATATAATTAAGTCTTGATTATCTTAGCTCCTAAATACGTCTCTAATCTCTCTGCTTTTTTCCATCTCTGCTCCTAGACCCTCATCACAGCTGACAATATGTCTAGCCTGCACTACTTCAAGGAATTCTTGGTCTGTGGTAGTGTGGTCAGCTGAAGAAGCCTGCTTAGTTGCTTCAGTAGGGGCTCACACTAAGAAAGGTTGGGTCAAAGTTATAAAGTGACTGTGAATGAGAACTCAGTCTGGGCTCTATCAAACAGAGAAGATACACAGAGATGAGAAAGTTAAAAGCCATAAAACTATGTTAAACCAAAAAATAAAAATTCATAATGAAATGGGTGCTGCGTTATGGAGTGTTCTGTGGGGTACCATGACCCTACTTCATGAAACAACTTCAAGGCAAGAACCTAGTAGTTTCTTCCATTGCCCCCAGGGCAGAGAGTAACAGATGGGGTGGATATGTACAAAGAAGAAGTAAAAAGATGGAACCAGAAGTAGAAAAGAGAACAAAAAGATGAAACCGGGAATAGAAGAAGTCTTTCCCTAACACCACCACCAGCCCTGCCAAAAGTAACTTCACAGGCATTTACCTCAACTGGGATTCCCTTAGAAATGGTAGAAAATTTAGTTCTCTGTGTCACATCAAAATAATCTTCTGCATTGGCCTTTCATTGCACCTAAAATAGCTTTTTATGTTTATTTTAAAAAGTCCTATTTTAATATTATTAAATAATATTAATTTTATTTGCATCTTAATGCAAATGCCCCTAGAAGAAGTAAATCATAGAAGTTAATATTTTGGCATTATGTGGACATCTATGGATAGATAGCTAATAACGGTCCATACCTTGAAATGAAAAAAGGACAAGGGTGTGCATGCGTATATGTGTTTGCATGTGTGTGTGTTGGTGGGGTGACAAAAACTCTTGAGAATAAACATCAAAGAAGAAGGTATAAAGTGGGAGAATAGCAAAAGTGAGGTGTAACATCTCAATTGGGAGACCTGGAATGCAGAGAGACAGATGACTCCTATCATCCAGGCCACCAACATTATCATCTTGACCTTGTCAGTGACCTTCAATCTGCTATAATTATATCTGCTCCTGCCCCTCTAAATCATTCTCCACACAGCAAACCCGAGCTTCAAAATATGTAAAGTAAAAACGGTTAGGACAGAAATGAAAAATAGACATATCTGCAATTATAGTTGGAGACATCAATAGCTCTCTTTAAACAATTGATAGAACAACTAGACAGAAAATCAGCAAGGATATAGAAGAACCTAGCACACCATCAAATAACAAGAATAAATTGATGTGTATAGAACACTCCAACCAATAACAGATGAATAAACAGGCCAGGTGTGGTGGCTCACTCCTGTAATCTCAGAAATTTGGGAGGCCGAAGCAGGTAGACCACCTGAGGTCATGAGTTCAAGACCATCCTGGCCAACATGACAAAACCCTGTCTCTACTAAAAATACAAAAATTAGTCAGGCATGCTGGCACACACCTGTAATCCCAGCTACTTGAGAGGCTGAGGCACAAGAATTGCTTGGATCCAAGAGGTGGAGGTTGTAATGAGCCAAGACTGTGCCTCTGTACTCCAGCCTGGGTGACAGAGTGAAGTTCTGTCTCAGAAGAATACACAGAAGAGGTAAATATGTATACACACATACACATTCATATAAGGAAGCCATATTCTGAATGATAAAATAAACCTCAACACATTTAAAAGAATTAAAATGATACAGAGTTTATTTTCTGACCACATGGATTTCAAGCTGGAAATCAATAACAAAATGATAACAAGAAAATCTCTAAACACATAGAAACCAAATATAAATAGCTCATGGTAGTCTCAAGAAAATTTGAGAAATATAGTGAGCTAAACAAAAATGAAGATACAACATATTAAAATGTGTAGTGTGCAGCTAAAACAGTGCTGAGGAAAAATCTTATAGCATAAAACTTAAAAGGTGAATGTCTTGAATCAATAAGCTCTCACATCAAGAAACTAGAAAAAGAACAGCAAAAATCAGGCATAACTCATATGATTGTGCTTTGCTTTCTTGTGATTCACAGACACATGCTTTTTACAAACTGAAGGTCAATAGCAGCTCTAAGTTGAGCAAGTCTACTGGTACTGTTTTTCTAACAGTAGGTAGAAAAATTATGTCGATGTGTCACATTTTAGTAGTTCTCACAATATTTAAAATTTTAAAATTATTTGTATATGTCTTATGATGATTAGTGATCTTTGATATTACTATTGTAATTGCTTTTGGGATACTACAAACAGCACCTATATAAAACTTAATTGATAAATATTGCATATGTCCTCACAGCTCCACTGACCAGCTATTTGCTCTCTCTCTCCCTCTCTCTCTCCCTCTTTCTCCTCAGGCTGCCTTATTTTCTGAGACACAACTGTATTTAAATTAGGTCAACCAATAATCTCACATTAACCTCTACGTGTTCAAGTGATGGGAAGTGCTGCATGTCTCTCACGTTAAATCAAAAGCTAGGAAAAATTAAGCTTGATGAGGAAGGCATGTAGAATGCCAAGATAGGCCAAAAGCTAGACTCTTGCACCAATTAGTTAGCCAAGTTGAGAATACAAAGGAAAAGTTTTTGAGGGAAATTAAAAGTGCTATGCCAATAAACATACAAATAATAAGAAAGTGTAAAAAGCCTCACTGCTAATATGGAGAAAGTTTTAGTGGGCTAAATAGAAGATCAAACCGGCCACAATATTTCCCTAAGCCATAGCCTAATTCAGAGCAAGGATGTACAAGGAGGTTAATGCTGTTTTCATGCCTGCCAACACAACATTCATTCTGCAGCCCACAGAGCAAAGAGTAATTTCAAATTTCTAGTCTTATAACCTAAGGAATAAATTTTGTAACGCTATAGCTTCCATAGATAGTGATCCCTTGGATGCATTGAGGCAAAATAAATTGAAAGCCTTCTGGAAAGGATTCATCGTTCTTGACACCATTAAGAATGTTCATGACTCATTGGAGGAGGTCAAAATAGCAACCTTAGCAGGAGTTTGGAGGAAGTTTATTCCAATCCTCATGGATTATTTTGAGACATCAAAGACTTCAGTGGAAAAAATAACTGCTAATGTGGTGGAAACAGCAAGAGAACTAGAATTAGAAGCCAGAAGATGTGACTGGATTGTTGCAATTTCATCAAAAAGTTTGAACAGATGAGGAGTTGCTTCTTATGGATGAGAAAAGAAAGTGGTTACTTGACACGGAATCTACTCCTGGTGAAGATGCTTGAACATTGTTGAAATGACAATGAAGGATTTAGAACATTACATAAACTTAGTTGATAAAGTAGTGGCAGGGTTTGAGAGGATTAACTCTAATTTTGAAAGAAGTTCTATCGTGAGAAAAATGCTATCAAACAGTATTGCATGCTACAGAGAAATCTTTTGTGAAGAGTCAATTGATGAGGCAAACTTCATTGTCTTATTTTAAGAAATTGCAGAGAGGCTTAAAAATGGCTGACTAGAGGCATCTGGTACTTGCCTCCTCCACAAGGAAGCACTGAAATAGCAAGTAGACAATCACACTTGTAATAGATCTTCTAAGAGAGAACACTGGAATGCAACAGAGAAGTGACAGGAAACACCTAAGGCAAGGAGGGAGAGGAAATTGAGCCTGCTTTCACTCTGGAAAGAGACCTAGCCTGCTCGGTCAGGATCAGCTGGGAGCCCAGAGAGCCCTCCCAACAGGGAAAAGAGTAAGTGGGAGATCCTCACTGGTCCACATTTCCACCACAGAACCCTGAAATCCTAGCCATGAAAGAGTCTCTTGACCCTCACATACCCTGAGAATAAAATAGGCAGTTGCAGAGACCATTATCATGGCACTGCTTGGAGAGGGAGCTCACGCTGGGTTCCACACTCTCTATGTGGTAGAAATAAAAAGGTATATAGAATTAGAAGTGGTGCCTGAATATGTGACTGAATTGCTCTAATCTCATCAAAAAAAACTTGAACAAACGATGAAATGCTTCTCATGAATGAGCCAAGAAAGTGGTTTTGTGACATGGAGTGTACTCCTGATGAAGATGCTGTGAATATTGTTAAAATGACAACAAAGGATTTAGAATATTACATAAAACAGTGCCTCTGAACTCTCATGGGCACTGATAATAAAATAGGGAGTTGCAGATACCATACAATGGCACTGCTCCAGAGAGGCAGCTCATACTGTGTCCTAAGCAACTATAGCAGAATGTCATTTTGAGCACCCAATCCCCAATACACTACATCCTACCCTGGGGCTCAACAGGCCCTGCATCCCCACATCCCTGCCCACAGTCATCACCACTGCTGCTGCTGCCACTGGAGCTGAAGTACAAACGACTGGCAGCAACTCTGCTGCCCCTAGTAGCAGGAAAGCCCCACATTTATAAGCTATTCCACATGCAACTGCCACCTGAAGACCAAGTGTGTGCACCCTAGCTGCCTGCTTGTGTCTATTGCAACTGAAAGCAACCTTGCCCTCTCCAACAGTAGGACCACAGCATATTTGTTGTCACTCCCACCTGAGCATTCCACCAGAGCTGGGGATTACCCTACCCCTGCCTACCACGGCCAGCATCTGCATGCATCAATGAGCGGCTAAGGACACACCCAGTTTGGCTCCACCCCTGCTAGTGTTCAAGCATGCTGTTCAGGGATCTGGGGATCACTCAGCCCCAGCTACCACCACTGGCATCTGAGCACTCCTTCTAGGATCCTAATGCCGTGCCCAACCAACCTGTAATTACCACCATAGCTGGCACCCACCTGCATGCGCTACTTGCAGGACTGGGGAATGGCCTACCTAGCCAGTTGCAGTTACCGCCAACACCAGCACAGATCACTTGAGTGCCAGACGGTTGTCCCACCACTGCTAGTGATATCACCTGCGTCCACTGCCTACAGACCTAGGAGCCAACCCACATGCTTGGCTTATCACTGCCAATCCTGGCAATCAAGCAACCCAGACACCCAAGAGTAAGCTTGGTTGGCCCCACTAACACTGGTGCCAGCATACACCACCCTGAGACCCAAGGACAGGCATGATTGGTCCACCATTGCTGCTACTAGGGCCCAAGGACTGGTCCACCTGGAATGCCTGTCTCCAATAAAACTTCATCATAGCCTCCATTAACAACTACGCCCTAAGCCACTGATGAAACCACAGACATCACTGCCACTGTTTACAACTGAAGAAATTACATAGGGACTATACTACTTCACACACCCAAAATCAAAGCCAAGGTGGCCTAGCCAACCAACATCATAGTTACATCTTTAGGAAAAATCCTCCCCTAGAAAAGCAAATCCAAAATAAGAAGAAATGGCTCTTACACCAGATGCTCAGATATGAATGAGAAATTTACCAAAGAGATATCATAGAAAAGAATCAAACAGAAATACTAGAACTGAATAATTCAATAAATGAATTTATTGAATACATTTAAAGTCTGCAACAATGGACCAGATCAAGCAGAAGAAAGAATTTGAGAAGTTGAAGATAAGGCCTTTGAAATAACAGTCATACAAAAATTTAAAAATAACAATAAAAGGAATGAACAAAGCCTGTGTGCCATATGGAACACCAGAAAGCAACCAAATATTTGAATTTTTAGTGTCCCAGAAGGCAAGAGAAAATGAAAGGGATACAGCATCTATTTAATAAAATAATAGCTGAAAACTTCTCAAGTCTAGCAAAAGATTCAGATATCCAGATAGAGGAAGTTCATAGGTTCCCAAATAGTTACATTCAAGGTCTTCTTTACAGCACATATTGCCAAACTGTCAAAAGTCAAAGGCTAAACATAAATTCTAAAAACAGTAAGAGAAAAGCATCTAGTCAATTATAAGGCAGCTCTGATCAGAATAACAGATTTCTTTTTTAAATTTATTTTTATTTTATTTTATTATTATTATTATTTTTGAGATGGAGTCTCACTCTTGTCCTCCAGGCTGGAGTACAATGGTACCATCTCAGCTCACTGCAACCTCTGCCTCCCAATTTCAAGCAATTCTACTGCCTCAGCCTCCTGAGAAGCTGGGACTACAGGTGCCCACCACCACACCCAGCTAATTTTTATATTTTTAGTAGAGATGGTTGTCACTATGTGGGCCAGGCTGGTCTCAATCTCCTGACCTCAGGTGATCTGCCTGCCTTGGCCTCCCAAAGTAAATAGACATTTACAGACAATTTCATCCAATAGCTACAGAATACACATTCTTCTCAGCATAAATACCATTCTCCAGGATAAACAATATATTAGGACACAAAATACATCTCAATAAATTTTTAAAAATCAAAATTATATCAAATATCTTCTTAGACTACAATGGAATAAAAGTAGAGATCAATAACAAGAGGAATTTTGGAAACTGTATAAATACATGAAAGTTAAACAGTATACTCTTGAATAACTGCTGGGTCAAGGAAGGAATTAAGGAGGAAATAGAAACATTTCTTGGAAAAAACAAAGTAAAATTGGAACACAACATACCAAAACCTATGTGATACAATAAAAGCAGTGCTAAGAGGGAATTTTATAGCAATAAACATCCACATTAAAAAAGTAGAAAGCCTTCAGATACACAATCTAATGACACATCTCAAGGAATTAAAAAGCAAGAACAAACCAAACGAAAATCAGTAGAAGAAAATAAATAATAAAGATCAGAACAGAACTAAACAAAATCGAGAGTAAAAAACAAAATACAAAAAATCAACTTTTCATTTCGTTGATTTTTTGAAAAGATAAAACTGATAATAAAAACTAAATAAAAAGTTGATTTTTTGAACAGATAAATAAAACTGATAAAATACTAGCTATGCTAATCAAATAAAGAGAGAAATGCAAATAAGCAAAATTACAAATTAAAAAAGGAGTCAGTATAACTGATACTACAGAAATGCAAAAGATTATCAGATACTATTATGAACAACGATATGTTGAGAAACTGGAAAACCTTGAGAAAAACAGATAAGCTCCTAAGTACATATAACCTACTTAGATTGAATCAGAAAGAAATGAAAAATGTAAACAGAACAATAATGAGTAATAAGATTGAATCATAATAAATCCTCTCAACAACAACAGAAAAAGTCCAGAACCAGATGACTTCACTGTCAGATTTTACCAAAGTTCCAAAGAAAGTAACACTAATTCCTAAACTTTCAAAAACTGAGGATGAGGGAATTCTTCCTAACTCATTTTATGAGGTCAGCCTTACCCAGATACAAAAACCAAGCAAGGATGCAACAAAAAAAGAAAATTACAGGTCAGTATCCCTGATAAACAGAGAAAAAAAAACCTCAACAAAATACTACCCCACCAAATACAACAGCATGTCAAAAAGGTAATACATGATGATGAAGTGAGATTTGTCCCAGGTATGCACAGATAGCTCAACATATGCAAATTAATAAATGTGATATATCAACAGAATAAAGGACAAAAATCATGTGATCATCTCAATAGATGCAAAGTATCATTTGATAAAATTCAACATTTCTTAATGATAAAAACTCTCAACAAACTAGGAGTAGAAAAAATATACCTCAACATAATAAAAGTTATATTTGACAAACCCAAAGCTAACATCATACTAAATGAGAAAAACCTGAAAGCCTTTTATCTAAGAACTGAAACAAGACAAGAATGTCCACTTTTACCATTCCTATTCAGTATAGTACTGGAAGTCCTAGCCAGAGTAACCAGCCAAGAGAAAGGAATGAAAAGCATGCAAATTGGGAAAAAGGGAGTCAAATTGCCCTACTTTGCAGATGATATGATCTTATATATAGAAAAACCTAAAGATTCCACCAAACAACTCTGACATCTTATGAATAAATTAAATATTCAGTAAAGCTTCGGGATACAAAATCAACAACAATAAAAAATCAGTAGCATTTCTATACACCAATAATGAACTTGCAGAGAACAAAATTAAGAAGGCAATTCCACTTACAATAGCTATGAAACCAAAATACCTGGAAATAAATTTAATTAAGAAGATGAAAAACTTTTGCAAGAAAAACTACAAAGCACTGATGAAAAAAATTGAAGAGGACAACAAATGAAAAAACATCCCGTGCTCATGGATTATAATTAACATTGTTAAAATGACCTTAATTAAAGCAATCTACACATTCAACACAATACACATCAAAATACCTGTCATTTTTTCAAAGAAATAGAAAAAAATCCACCTAAAATTTGTGGGTTTTTTTAAAACCCAAACAACCAAAGCAGTTCTGAGCAAAAAGGATAAAGTTGGAGGCATCACATTACCTGACATCAAAATATGTTGCAAGGCTATAGTAACCAAAATGGCATGGTATTGATATAAAAATAGATGCATGGATGAATGGCACAGAATGGAGAACCTAGACATAAATCCACATATTTATAGCCAATTGATTTTTGGCAAAGGCACCAAGAATATACATTGGAGAAAGACCACCTTCAATAAATGGTGTTGGAAAAATCAAATAGCCATATACAGAAGAATAAAACTGGACCCAGTCTCTCACGATATACATAAATCAACTCAAAATAAATTAAATACTTAAATGTAAGACCAAAAACTACTAGAAGAAAACATAGGGGAAACACTTCAGTACATTGGTCTAGGCAAAGATTTTTAGCTAAGACCTCAAAAGCACAGGCAACTAAAATGAAAACAGATAATTAGGACTACATTAGACTAAAACCTTCTGCACAGCAAAGGAAACAACAGAGGGAAAAGGAAATTTGTTGACTGGGAGATAATATTTACAAACTATTCATTCAATAAAGAACTAATATTCAGAATATACAAGGTACCCAAACAACTCAATAAGAAAAAATAATAATCCCATTAAAAAATGGGCAAAGAGGAGGGAATGATCCAAGATGGCTGACTGCTAACATCTCAAGATTGCAGCTCCCAGTGAAAGTGCAGAGAACGAGAGGAGGCCACACTTTCAGACAAATTTTGGTCGCTCATGGAGCAGAAGATTCCCAGTGGAGGAGCAGCAGGGGTCGCCAGTGCAACTCTTGTGGCCAGAGCAGCGGTTTTGCTGGCACCTTGGCGTGGCAGCTCTTGGTGCAGAGTAAACAGGACTGGTTCCCCTTCTGACTGAGGTTTGGAGCTCTGGGAAGGCAGAGTCACCTATTACGGACTCAAGAAGGAAGTCAGACTGAAAATTCCCAGGCAGAAAAGCACCATCAGTCTTAACGCCGCTGCTTAGGCCAGTGCAGTGGGTTGCTCATATTTCGGCCCTGGGAATTAACAACGTGGACGTCTACTCAGAGACCTAATTTGAAAGGTGGTAATTACAAAGACGACAGGTGGATAAACTTACAATGATGGGAAGAAACCAGCATGAAAAGGCTGAGAATACTCAAAATCAGAATGCCTCTCCCTCTAAAGAGGATCACAGTCTCTCATCAACAAGGGAACAAGGCTCGATGGAGAATGAGCACATCCCAATAACAGAATCAGGATTCAGAACATGGATAATAAGAAACTTCTGTGAGTTAAAAGAACATGTTGTAGCCCAATGTAAAGAAACTAAGAACTTTGAAAAAAGGTTTGACAAAATCCTAAAGATGATGGACAATTTAGAAAGAAATATAAATGAATTAATGGAACTGAAGAATACAATACGGAACTCCAAGAAGTATGCACAGGTTTAAACACTCGAATTGTTCAAGCAGAAGAAAGGATATCGAGGTCGAAGTCCAACTTAATGAAGTAAAACAAGAAGACAAGAATAGAAAAAAAAGGATAAAAAGGAATGAGCAAAGCCTCCAAGAAATGTGGGACTATGTGAAAAGACCAAATTTACATTTGATAGGTGTACCTGAATGCGACAGAGAGAATGAATCCAAGCTGGAAAATATTCTTCAGGATATTATTCAGGAAAATTTTCCTAAACTAGCAAAGCAGGACAATATTCAACCCCAGGTAATACAGAGAACACCACAAAGATATTCCTCAAGAAGAGAAACCCCAAGGCACATAATTGTTAGATTCACCAGGGTCGAAATGAAGGAGAAAATATAGGTTACCGACAAAGGGAAGCCTATCAGACTTACAGCAGATCTCTCAGCAGAAACTTTACAAGTCAGAAGAGAGTGGGGGCCAATATTCAACATCCTTAAAGAACAGAACTTTCAGCCCAGAATTTTATGTCCTGCCAAACTAAGCTTCACAACTGAAGGAAAAATAAAATCTTTTATGAACAAGCAAGTACTCAGAGATTTTATTACCACCAGGCCTGCTTTACAAGAGCTTCTGAAAGAAGCATTACACATAGAAAGGAACAACCAGCATTAGCTTTTCTAAAAATATACCAAAAAGTAAAGAGCATCAACATAAAGAAGAATTTACATCAACAAATGGATAAAACAGCCAGTTAACATCAAATGGCAGTAATCCTAAATTTAAATCGACTAAATCCCCCAATCAAAAGATACAGCCAAAACCCAACAGTATGCTACATCCAGATCCATTTCACATGCAAGGATACACAAAGACTTAAAACAAAGGGATGGAGAAAGATTTACCAACCAAATGGAAAGCAAAAACAAGTAAATAAATAAATAACAGGAGTTGCAATTCTCGTATCTGATAAAATAGATTTTAAAGCAACAAAGATACAGTGGTAAAAGGATCAATGCAACAATAAGAGCTAATGATCCTAACACCCAGATACATAGAGACTTAGACTCAATGAGACAGAAAATTAATAAGAATATCAAGGACTCAAACTCAGATCTGGAACAGGTAAACTTAATAAGTATTTATAGAGTTATTAAATACTTATTTATAAGTATTTAGCTCTCCACTTTAAATACACAAAATATACATTCTTGTCAATACCACATCACACCTAGTTATAGGTTTAAATGAAATATTGATTGGCCATTATTAATACCCATTTCTTTTAGAATAAAGCAACATTTCCATTCTCTCTCCCTCTTTTTCTTCCTCTTTTTCCCTCTCCTTCACTCCTTTTTTTTCTTCTCTCAAAAAAAAAGAACAAAGAATATGAATAGACATTTTTCAAAAGGAGATGTAGAAATGGCCAACAGTATATGTAAATATGCTCAATATCACTAATCATCAGAAATGCAAGTCAAAGCCACAATAAGATATCATCTTACCCCAGTTAGAATAGTTATTATCAAAAAGATGAAAATACCAGATGCTAGTGAAGATGTGGAGCAATTATAACTATTATACACTTTTAATAGGAATGTTAATACAACCACTGTAACAAACAACATGGAGATTTCTTTAAAAACTAAAAATAGAACTACCATATGACCCAACAATCCCACTGCTGAGTATTTATTCAAGGAAAGAGAATCAAAATATCACAGGGACGCCTGCACTCCATGTTTATTGCCGCACTATTTACAATTGAAAATATATGGAATCAACAACCTAAGTGTCCATTAGTAGAAACATGGATAAAGAAAATGTGGTATGTACACACAGTGCAATACTATTTGGCCATAAAAAAGAATAAAATCATGTCATTTATGGCAACATAGATGGAACTAGAGTTCACTATGTTAAGTGAAATAAATCAGGCACAGAAAGACAAAGAGTGCATGTTCTCATTCATATGTAGGTGCTAAAAAAAATTTGGTTTCATTGAGGTAGAGAGTGGAATAATAGATATCAGAGGCGGGGAAGGGTGAATGGCTTGAAGAGGGGGGATGAGGAGAAGCTGGTTAATGGGTGTAAATATTAGTTAGATGAAATAAGTTCTATTGCTCATTAGAAAAGCAGTTTGACTACAGTTAATACAATATATTGTATGTTTTAAAATAGCTAGAAGAGAGGACTTGAAATGTTCCCAACATATAGAAATAATAAGTAATTGAAATAACACCTTAAATACCCTGACTCGATCATTACACATTCTATGCATGTATAAAGATCACATATACCCCATAAATATGCACAATATCATGCTTCAATCAAAATAAACAAATTATTGTTATGTACTAAAAGAAAAAAATTGCCACAGATATTCCAGCTTTCAGGAACCATCACCCTGATCAGTTAGCATCCATCAATATTGAAGCAAGACTCTCCATCAGCAAATGAATACAACTCACTGAAGGCTCAGATGATTGTTAGTATTTTTTAGTCAGAAAATGTTTTCAATAAAGGTATGTACATTTTTCAGGCATAATGCTACTGCACACTTAATAGACTACATTATAGTGTAAATATAACTTGCATATGCATTAGAAAAACAGAGAATTTTTGTGATTTGCTTTATTGTGATATTTACTTTTATTGTGGTTATCTGGGACAACACCCACAATGTCTCAGAAGTATACTTGTAAACCCAAAGCAAACAGAAGGAAGGAGGTAATAAAGATAAAAACAGAAACCAGTGAAACTGCAAACAGAACAATAGAGAAAGTTAGTGAAACATAAAGTGATTCTTTGAAAATACCAATAAAACTGACAAACCTCTAGCAAGACTGGCAAAGAAAAAATGAAAGGCAAAGATTATAAATATTGAGAATAAAACAGACTATCACCATAAACCCTGCAGACATCAAAAAGATAATAAGAGAATACTAAAAAACAAATCTATGTACATAAATCTGAAAACTCAAATAATATGAATTAATTCTTCAAAAAACACAAACTACCATTACTCATGCAATATGAAATAGATCATTAGATTAGCCTATTGCTATTAAATAAATTAAATTAGTATTTTAAAACCTTTTCAAAAGCTTCAGGCCCACATGGTTTCATTGAAGACTTCTACCAAATATATAAAGAAGAAATAATACCCATTCCACATATTCTCTTGCAGAAAATAAAATTGGGAGCACTTTGAAATTCACTTGATAAAGCTAATATTGGTCTAATATCAAAATCTGGGAAGGAAGGAAGGAAAAAGGTGGGGAGTGAGGGAAAGAGAGAGAGAAAGAAAGAGAGAAAGAGAAAGAAAGAGAGCAAAGATGGAAAAGAAAGAAAAAGAAAGGAAGGATGGAAGGAAAAAAGGAAGGAAGGAAGGAAAGAGACACCTATCATGAGCATAGATGCAAAAATTGTTAACAAAATATTAGCAAGCAGAATTTAGGGATATATAAAAATAATTATATGCCATGTCCAAGTGGGGTTTATTTCATGGATGCAAGAGTGGTTAAATATTAAAAAATCAACCAATGTGATCCCCTATATCAACAAGCTAAAGAAGAAAACTTATATGATCTTATTAATAGATAGAGGAAAAACATTTCAACAAAATCAACAGTCATTCATAATTTTAAAAACATTCAAAACATTAGGAATATGGGGAGAAACTTCCCAAACTTAATAAAAAATCATCCACAAAAATCCTATAGCTAACACACTTAATGCTGAAAGAATGAATGGTTTTCTCTTATGATCAGGAAAAGGGCAAGAATTTCCATCACTGATATTCAAAACAGTAAATCACTTATCACTGGTATTTAACATACTGTTGGAAATTCTGACGAATGCAGTAAGGCAAAAAAAGAAATAAAGTGCACAGAGATTAGACAGAAAGAAATAACTGTTCCTATTTACATGGGTGTCTACATGGCATGAGTGTCTACATAGAAAATCCCCCCAAATTAAAATACTACTAGAATTAATAAGTAAGTTTAGCAAGGTCACAGGATAAAAGATCAACAGACAAAAAGCAGTTGCATTTCTTCATATTAATGAGGACACAGGGACACTACAATTAAAAATATAAAACCATTATAATTCCTCTTAAAAAGTAAAACAACCTAGAAATAGAAATTCCATTTGACCCAGCAATCCCATTACTGGGTATATATCCAAAGGACTATAAATCGTTCTACTATAAGGACACATGCACACGAATGTTCATTGCAGCACTGTTTACAATAGCAAAGACCTGGAACCAACCCAAATGCCCATCGATGATAGACTGGACTGGGAAAATGTGGCACACATACACCATGGAATATTATGCAGCAATCAAAAATGATGAGTTTGTGTCCTTTGTAAGGACATGGATGAATTTGGAGAACATCATTCTCAGCAAACTGACACAAGAACAGAAAAACAAATACCGCATATTCTCACTCATAGGCAGGTGAGAAAAATGAGAACACATGGACACAGGGAGGGGGTCTACTACACATTGGGGTCTATTGGGGGGAAGGGGGAGGGACAGTGGGGGGGCTGGGGAGGGATGGCCTGGGGATAAATGCCAAGTGTGGGTGAAGGGGAGGAAGGCAGCAAAGCACACTGACATGTGTGTACCTATGCAACTATCTTGCACGTTCTGCACATGTACTCCCAAACCTATAATACAATAAAAATTTTAAAAATTAAAAAAAAAAAAGTAAAACACTTAGGTGTAAATCTACCAGTGCACATGTAGGACTTGCATACTGAAAACTACACAAAACTCATGAAAGAAATCAAAGAAGATCAAAATAAATAGAAGGATATTCTGAATGTTTGAATTGGAAAACTCAACATATTTAAGGTGTGCGTTCTTCCAAGTTGATATACAGTTGAACATTATTCCCATCAAAGTCTTAGATTTTAGATTTGTTGTAAATATAGATGATTATTTTAAAATTCACATGGAAAAGCAAAGGAACTAGAATAGTTATATTTCTGATAGGCTAGGCATGGTGGCTCATGCTTGGAATTCCAGAACTTTGGGAAGCCAAGGCAGGAAAATTGCTTAAACCTAGGAGCTCAGCCTGGGCAATATGGTAAAATTCCAACTCTACAAAAAATACAAAAAAATTATCTAGGTGTGGTGGTGTGTGCCTTTAATACCAGCTACTCAGGTGACTGAGGCAGGAGGATCACTTGAGCCTGGGAGGTAGAGGCTGAAGTGAGCCCTAATCATGCCACCACACTCCATCCTGGGCAACAGAGTGAGACCCTTTCTCAAAATAATAATAATAATAATTCTGATAAAAAACAATAGTGGAAGAAATCAGCCTACCAGATTTCAAGCCTTGATATATAGCTACAGTAATCAAGATTGTGTGTTATTGACAGGGGGACTGACATGTATCCTAATGGAAGAGAATAAAGAACCAAGAAATTGTTGCATGTAAGTATGGCTGATTTTTGACAAAGATGTTAAAGCAATTCATTGGAAGAAGGACAGCATTTTCAACAAATGTGCTGGAGCAACTTGATAACCATAGAAAAAATCAAAACAAAATAAGTTGACCTAAACCTCACATTACAAAAAAATTAACTCAAAATGCATCCTAGGTTTAAATGTAAAAGTTAAAATTTTAGTGACTTTTCCTGTTACAACACAGGAGAAAATCTTTGGGACTTAGGGTTCAGTGTAGGGTTCTTCAGCATGATACTATAAAAGAAAATATCAAATGTATCAATAAATTGGATAAAAAATCAATAAATTGAACTTCATCAAAATTAAAAAATCTTTAACTCTACCAAAGACCCTGATAAAAAGAGAAGTTATAGAATGAGAGAACATATTTGTAAACCAAATATCTGACAAAGAATTTCTATCTATAATAAAAAAGTTTTCAAAAGTCAGCATTAAGAAAACAAACAATCCATTTAGAAAATGAGTGAAAATCAAAAAGAGACAGTTTAATAAACAGGATGTATAGCTTGAACCCAGTAGTTCAAGATAAGCTAGGCAACATGGAGACCAAAAAAATTTACAAATTAGCCAGGCATGGTGGTGCATGCCCATGGTCCCAGCTACTTGGAAGACTGAGGCAAAGGATTGCTTGAGCCCAGGAGGTCGAGGCTACAGTGAGCCATGATTATACCACTGCACTAGAGCCTGGGATACAGAATGACACCCTGTATCAACAACAACAACAAAAAGGATATGTAGATGGCAAATAAGCCACAAAAACAAGTTCAACATCATTAGTCATTAGAAAAATGCAAATTAAGACCATAATAAGATATTATTAGAAAAGCTAATATAAAAGATAGTGACAATAGCAAATGCTGGTGAGGGTGTAGATAAACTGTATTTCTTACACATTGCTACTGGGATTGTAAAATGGTACAGCCACTCTGGAAAATAGCTTGTCAGTTTCTTAAAACAAGCAAAAAGCATGCAACCAGCATATGATCTAGCAATTTCGCTCCTGGTCATGTATTCCAGAGAAATAAAACATATGTCCATACAAATGCTTGTACATATTTGGTCATAACAGCTTTATATTTAATAGTGAATAACTGGAAACAACCAAAATGTCTTTCACTAGATAAATAGATAAACAAACCATGGTACCCCCAAACCATGAAATTGTACTGTTCAGCAGTACAATTTTTTCCTTAAAAGACTTGCCTGATAATATCTCACCTCATCCTCAAATCTTTCATGCTTTTTTCACTATCCTAAAGGGTGAAGATGCAGATTTGTAGATGTTTACTTTACTTACCTAAAAGAAATCCAGTGGAAGTCAAGGACAGATGTGTCAGTTTATCAGTGGTTAGGAACGCAGGCTCCCACCAGCTCTTTACTTCACCATTCCTAGTGAGGTCTTTCATTCTCATTGTCTAAGATAGCTACTAAAGCTCCAGCCATTACATCCATGCAGCAAGATGGGAAAAGGGAGAAAGAATGTGTCCCTTTCTCTCCATTTTAAGATAATTCCTGAAAATCTCAAATACAGTGCTGGCTTACATGCCATTGGCCAGAAATGATCACATGGCCACCTCCTCTGCACAGAATGCTGGGAAGTAGTGTCTTTTTGGGTGGGTGGCAATATGCCTGGCTAAAAATTGAGATTTTGTCATTTGAGAAGAGTGGCAAAACTAGGTTTTGTGTACCCTGAAGCTCATACAATCTGGGGGTAATGGAAGATAATAGTCCTTTTGCTAACAAATTTCACAAATACATCTGACCTGGAAACACTGTGTTGAGGCCCCTCCCAGGGCTTTAAAAAGGTCTATTTCAATGGAGGCCATGAGACTTCAGCTTGTTTACCTCACTGTAAATCTACTTCTGTTTTGGAGCCAAATGGTAATGTCTGGCACAGTGTTACTCTGAAGGTAATGACCTTTAAAAAAACTTTCCTTCCACCTTTTCATTTCTTCTTTAAAAAAAAAAAATATTATTGCATTTTAGGTTTTGGGGGACATGTGCAGAACGTGCAAGATAGTTGCATATGTATACACATGGCAGTGTGTTTTCTTGCCTTCCACCCCTTAACCCACATTTGGCATTTCTCCCCAGGCTATCCCTCCCTAGCTCCCCCCTTACTGTCCCTCCCCTCTTCCCCCCAATTGACCCCAGTGTGTAGTACCCCCTCCCTATGTCCATGTGTTCTCATTTTTCTCACCCGCCTATGAGTGAGAATATGTGGTATTTCCTTTTCTGTTCTTGTGTCAGTTTGCTGAGAATGATGTTCTCCAGATTCATCCATGTCCTTACAAAGGACATAAACTTATTTAACAGGGCACCCAGACCAGTGAGCTTTGTGCGGGCTGCCGCTTCACCGCAGCGCAGCGCCGGCCAAAACGGTCACGCAAGCAGGCTGCTCTGCTCTCCTGTGTCTCTCCTACACCTTGGAATTTCACCGTTCTGTGGGCAACAAAGGTCTGTCTGAAAATGCGGCTAGGACTCACCCTCTGCGCCTTCACTGAGAGCTGCAATCCTGAGTTGTTTTTACGGCGCCATCTTGGAAGGTGTCTCTTCTTCTTTATTAAATCAGAAAATCCAATTTTGAGTAATCTACCAACAGCAAGTAACTTGAGTTTTCTGAGGTTCAATTTTTCCACGTGAAAAATAAAGATTATTAACACCCATCTGGCTAGATTCACGGAATGCCCAGAAGCAATTATGCACCTGAAATTGCCGTATTACCATAAAGCACTATATAAATGTAAGAAACTACCATTAGCAACAATCAAAAGCTCATCCCATGAAAATGCTGAAGAAGGAGGTAGAGAAGTGGGAAAGAAGGGGTCATCTTTGGAAATAACCAGAACATTTGCTACCCAAAGCTATGAGGAAGAAGGAAAGATTTTTTTTTGAACACCTGCTATGAGACAGTTTTAGTTCTATATGTTTTATCCTTGACTGGCACACATTAAATATGTTTAATGAATCATACTTAATCATAAGAATAGGTCTTTGAAGCTTTAAATAGTGAAAAATTGCCCAACTTTGTAGGGATGTCAACAGGAATGGATCACTCTGAGCATCCCAAGTGATGGTATATATGTCACCTCCTTTCTTTCAGAGTTTCTTGGGCCAGTATAACTTTTGCTGATATCACATCTAGCTTGAAGCAAAGATCAACAGCCACCCTTCACCACATTTATACAGCCCTCTTCCACCCTCAGTAAAACATTGCTGCAAAAGGGCAAGACTGTTGTCTGGTACCTTGCCATGTCACTTTAATCAACAAATCCATCAAATATTTATTGATTACTCACTTTTTGCAGGATTTATACCACCTGCTGGAAGACAAAAAGGTAGCCACCAAGAATGAGGCAAGGAGGGCAAAGAAATATAGAGCATAATTCCTGTTCCCCAAAACTTCACAACGTATTTGAAGAGATGTATGTGTGTGTGTGCACGTGTGTGTGTGTGTGTGTGTGTGTGTGCATACATGTATTTCAAAAGTTAAGTGCTTATGTCCCCAAAAAATGATAGTTTAATAAATGCTTGATTGATGAGAAATCTGACCAAAACTGCTATCAGGGTATACAGAATGAAAAAAAAACATTGCAGCAATCTGCAAAAATTTTTATAAAAGAGGATATATTTGAGCTAAGCATAAAAGGTAGTCTAAGAATTGTATGGGGGGTGAGAAGAAAGATAAGACAGGTGAGGTGGCAACAGGATAAAAAGTATGATCAGAAATGCAAGATATGAATAAAAGACATGGAATATACTGATGTGATTGAAGAGGATGAAAGAGACAAAATAAACTGAAATTAAGATTTGTAGAGGTTAGCATCTACTTGTGAAGGAATTTGAATGCCAAGATAAAGTATAATTATTTTTCCTGTATGAGATTACACAGAATGGTTTTGGTCCATTTTGTTTCTTGGTTTTATGAAGATTCATTATCACCACAATTTTATTATTAAAACTTAAGATCTTGGTCTTTCCTAGCTCCCTTTGTACAAGGCCAGGAGAGAAATATGGTCCACCACTAAGGGTGAAGATTTCATGACCAAATCCAGCAATCAGAATGATATTACCTACTCAATTAAGTTTAACAGTCACTAATGGTTCAGAGCTTTAGTTTTCTTGATTACCTGGACTTTGGCATACATCCTTACAGCAGAATTTGCTTTTTGGCGTCAATACTTACTTTTCCAGCACACTTATCTTTGCATGAAACATTTTTTCCAAAGAGAACTAATTGCAAAGTAGTTGAACTTTATCTGTGCTTAGCTGGGCTCCCTTATGTTGTTTATCATTATACCCCTTGGTGGCTACCAAGTAATTCAGCAGTGTAAAAAGCTTCACATCTTTTTGGACTAATTCTTCAAACTGGAAGCTAGAGTACCACCTCTTAGCCTCTGAGCTATCACCACTAACCCACAGATACCTCCTTGATATTGCTCTTCTGTCTTAAAAGAATACAGTGTCATGCCAACTTTTAAGGGACAATCCAATTTGATCCTGATTTCTTCCATAATTTACCTTGGGCTGTCTCACAAGGGCAGCCCATTAACTGTGGGCCTCAGATACTAGTATTTGGCAAAGGCCCAAACTACAGTAGCTCAAGTGATACAGACTGCCTTCTGTGAAGGCCCCTTTCTCACTGGTTGGTCAATGTCTTTCTATTTTTATGAATTACCAGTTCATATCTATGGCATCCAACCTCCACAATGGGCTCCAGTCGTCCCTGCCTTCTGGTACTTACACCCTTGTGCAGTCCCTTTCCATCTCACAGCTCTGTGACCAACAGAATACTACAGAAGTAACAATGGCTTCTGCCTTGTTCTTGCTCTCACTCTCAGTGAAGGCAGCTGTCATTCTGTGAGAACTCTCAAGCAACACCAGTTCAAGAGGCCCTTGTTGTTAAAAACAAAGGCTTCTTGCTAGCGAGCAGCTGAAGCCTCCTGTCAAAGCCATGTGAATGAGCCACCTTAGAAGTGGATTGTCTTAACCCAGCCAAGTCTCAGCTGACAGTGGTCCTGACTGACATCTTAACTTCAACTTCAGAAGAGACCCTGAGCCAAAACCACCCAGTTACACCACTTTCTAATTTCTGACCCACAGAAACTGTGATATAACAAATGTTTGTTGTTTTAAGCCACTAATTTTGAGGGTAATTTGTTATGCATCAATGGATATCATATCACTTTGTCAATTTAAATAATTAT
Organism: Saguinus oedipus; assembly: GCA_031835075.1. Classification (NCBI taxonomy): domain Eukaryota; kingdom Metazoa; phylum Chordata; class Mammalia; order Primates; family Cebidae; genus Saguinus; species Saguinus oedipus. Next base: position 31,467,343 of record CM063177.1, on the reverse strand, counting down.
TTTTTGGCAGGGGAGTGGGGAAAGATGGCGTGGTAGAAGCAACTCAGGATTGCAGTTCTCAGTGAAGGTGCAGAGGGTGAGTTCACGCCGCATTTCCAGATGGATCTTTGTTGCCCACAGAACGGGGAAATTCTCAGGTGTATGAGAGACATGGGATGCCAGTGCAGCTGTTTCAGCTGGCACAGCCGTTTCGGCTGGCACCACAGCACAGAGGCACTCCACACAAAATGCACTGGTCTGGGTGCCCTGTTAAACTGGCAATTTGAGATTTGGGAGGGCAGATTAGCATATTCATCTGATTAAATGGGACTTGGACAGTGAGCCAGGCCAGGAGATTCCCAGGAAGTGAAATGTGAGCCAGCACAGTGGGTCACTGCACAGGAAATCACACAGATCCCAGTGCCCTTTCAGCAGGCTACTGAAACACCTGGGAGAGAGTCAACCATTCCACTTAAAAAAAAAACCAAAACGGCTCTGAGGCAGGAAAGCAGGTGATCAGGCTCAGCAGGTCCCACCCCCACAGGAATAAACAAAATGATGATTCAAATCGCTCGGGGTTGAGAGTTTCATGGCGGGCACAGCTGAACCCAGGATGGGGCAGCTCGGTGGGGGAGGGGCTTCCACTATTACCGAGACCTTCTGCCCCCACTGAGGTACTCTCCCATTGCTGACACAGCCTGCCACTGCCGAGGCAACCAGCCATAACAGAGAGACTCTGCCAATACAGAGGCAGGGTCACCACAGCAGTTCCAACCACACCCATATAAGCAGGACTAAAGGGAATTACACTTGGCAGCAGGGCAGAGCCCATGGCAACAGGGTGGAGCCCATGAGAGCAGGACGGAGCCCATGGCACAGGGTGGAGCCCACAGCAGCAGGGCAGAGCCCATCGCAACATGGCGGACCCCACAGCAGCAGGTCAGAGCCTTGGCAAGCAAATACTGACTAAACTGCTTCCTAGCTGGGCAGGACAGTGCAAAGAATACTCATAAATAAAGCCCTAACTCCCTAAGACAGAGCATCTGAGCGAAAAAGGGGGTTTTATGAGTTCTGCTGCAGCAGACCTAAACACACCTGCCCAACAACCCTGAATGAACAATGGAGCTCACAGCTCAGCACTTGAGCTCCTATAAAGTACAGACCATCTCCTCAAGCAGCTCCCTGACCCCAGTATACCCAAAGAGTCACCTCAAAAAGAACTCATCAGAATGACATTTGGCAGGCATCATTCTGGGACAAAGACAGCAGAAGTAACTGGTAGCATCCCTCATTGTTCCGCAGCTGCTACAAGTGTACCCTAGGCAAGCAGGGTCTGGAGTGGACCTCAGCAGTCTTACAGCAGAGGGGCTAGACTGTTAGAAGAAAAACTAAGAAACAGAAAAACTTCATCATTAACAATCTGGGCATCAACTCAGAGACCCAATCAAAAAATCAGCAACTACCAAGACAACAGGTGGGAAAATCCACAAAGATGGGAAGAAACCAGTGCAAAAAGGAGGAAAACACCCAAAACCAGAACACTTCGCCTCCTATGAAGGACCAAAACTCCTCACCAGCAAGAAAACCAAGCTGGACAGAGAATGAGTGTGATGAAATGATGGAATCAGACTTCAGAAGGTGGGTAATGATAAACTTCTGTGAGCTAAAAGAACATGTTCTAAATCAATGCAAAGAAACTAAGAACCCTGAAAAAAGATTTGAGTAAATGATAACAAGAATGTACACCTTAGAGAAGATATGAATGAATTGAAGGAGCTGAAAAACACAACACGAGAACTTCGCAAAGCATGCAGAAGTGTATCAGAAGTCAAAGATCAACTCAATGAAATAAAACAAGAAGCCAAGATTAGAGAACAAAGCACAAAAAGGAATGAACAAAGTCTCTAAGAAATGTGGGACTATGTGAAGAGACCTAATCTACGTTTAATGGGTGTACCAGAATGTGATGAAGAGAATAAATACAAGCTGGAAAATACTCTTCAGGACATTATCCAAAAAAATTTCCCCAACCTAGCAAGGCAGGCCAATATCCAAGTCCAAGAAATACAGAGAACCCACAAAAATATTCCACAAGAAATAAAGAAGTTTTTTGAAACCAACGAAAACAAAGACACAACATATCAGAATCTCTGGGACACATTTAAAGCAGTATCTAGAGAAAAATATATAGCAGTAAGTTCCCATATAAGAAGAGTGGAGAGATTTAAAATTGACATCCTATCATCAAAATTGAAAAAGCTAGAGGAGCAAGATCAAAAAAACTCAAAACCTAGCCAAAGACAAGAAATAACTAAGATCAGAGCAGAACTGAAGGAGATAGAGATATGAAAAACCCTTCAAAAATCAATAAATCCAAGAGCTGGTTTTCTGAAAAGATCAATAAAGTAGGCAGAACACTGCCCAGACTGATAAAAAAGAGAAGAGAGAACAACCAAATAGATGCAATAAAAAACGGTAAAGGGCAAATCACCACAGATTCCACAGAAATTCAAACCATCATCAGAGAATATTACAAACATGCACATAAACTAGTAAACCTGGAAGAAATGGATAAATTCCTGGACACCTGTATCCTCCCAAGCCTAAACCAGGAGGAAGCCAAAACTACGAATAGACCAATAACAAGGTCTGAAGTCGAGGCAGCAATTAAGAGCCTACCACACAAAAAAAGCCCAGGTCAAGATGGGTTCACAGCTGAATTCTACCAGACACACAAAGAGGAGCTGGTACCGTTCCTTCTGAAACTATTCCAAATAATCTAAAAAGAGGGAATCCTTCCAAAATCATTTTATGAGACCAACATCATCCTGATACCAAAACCCGGCAGAGACTCAACAAGAAAAGAAAACTTCAGGCTGATATCCATGATGAACATAGATGCAAAAATCTTCAATAAAATATTGGCAAGCCAAAATAACTTTCTGGAGGAGAGAGGAAGATGGCATCGTAGAAGCGACTCAGGATTGCAGCTCTCAGTGAAGGCGCAGAGGGTGAGTCCTAGCCGCATTCTCAGATGGACCTTTTTTGCCCACAGAGCACTGAAAGTCCCAGGTGTGGGAGAGACACAGGGCGCTAGTACAGTGGCTCATGCAGCCAGCTCACGTGGCCACTTCGGCTGGTGCAGCAGTGGGACCCGGCATGGAACTCACTGGTCTGGGTGCCCTGTTAAACTGGCAATCTGAGATTTGGAAGGGCAGTGGCATGTCCATCTGATTGAACGGGACTTGGACAATGAGCCAGACCAGGAGTTTCCTGGGAAGCATGATCTGAGCCAGTGCAGTGGGCAGTGGCAGGGGAGATTGCACAGATCCCAGTGCCCTATCAGCAGGCTACTGGGGCACCAGTGAGAGAGTCGACCTTTCAGCTTGCAGAGAGGGAGAGAGAGAGAGAGAGAGGACAGACTCTGAGGCAGGGAGCTGGGTTATCGGGCTCGGCAGGTCCCACCCTCAAGGGGACAAGCAGGGCGGCAACTGGAGGTGCTTGGGCCTGAGAGTTTTGCTGCCAGCATCTAAGACGGTGCAGCCCTGTGAGGGAGGGGCGTCCGCCATTACTGATGCAATCCACCCCTGCTGAAGTGCCGCCCAGGGCTGATGCAGCCTGCCATTGCCGAGGCAACCTGCCATAACAGAGAGACTCTGCCAGGAGGGGGGAGTGCTCCACAGCAGAAGGGAGCCCAGCAGCAACAGGGCGGACCCACGCTAGCAGGTCAGAGCCCCTGCAGGCAAATAGTGAATAGACTGCCTCCTAGTGGGGCAGGACAGTGCAACAGATAGTCATAAAGAAAGCCCCAACTCCCTGAGACAGAGCATCTAAGGGGGGGGGAAAGGGTGGTGTTTTATGAGTTCTATTGCAGCAAACATAAACAACCTCCCAACAACCCTGAATGAAAAACGGAGCTCACAGCTCAGCACTGGAGCTCCGATAAAGCACAGACTGTCTCCTTAAGCAGCTCCCTGATCCCTGTACATCCAAAGAGTCACCCCAAAAAAGGACTAATCAGACTGACATTTGGCGGGCATGATTCTGGAACAAAGACAGCAGAAGAAGAAAGTGGTATCATCCCTCACTGTTCCACAGCTGCTACAGGTATACCCCAGACAAGCAGGGCCTGGACTGGACCTCAGCACTCATACAGCAGAGGGGCTAGACCATTAGAAGAAAAACTAAGTAACAGAAATACTTCATCATCAACAATCTCAGCATCCACACAGAGACCCAATTGAAACATCAGCAACTACTAAGATGACAGGTGGATAAATCCATAAAGATGGGAAGAAACCAGCACAAAAAGGAGGAAAACACCCAAAACCAAAACACCTCACCTCCTACAAAGGACCAAAACTCCTCACCAGCAAGGGAACCAAGCTGGATGGAGAATGAGTGTGATGAAATGATGGAATCAGACTTCAGAAAGTAGATAATGAGAAACTTCACTGAGCTAAAAGAACATGTTCTAAATCAGTGCAAAGAAACTAAGAACCTTGAAAAGAGATTTGAAAAAAGATTTGAGGAATTGATAACAAGAATGGACAACTTAGAGAGGAATACGAATGAATTGAAGGAGCTGAAAAACACAACACAAGAACTTTGTGAAGCATGCACAAGTTTCAATAGCCAAATTCACCAAGCAGAAGAAAGAATATAAGAAGTTGAAGATCAACTCAATGAAATAAAACGAGAAACCAAGATTAAAGGAAAAAGCACAAAAAGGAATAAACAAAATCTCCAAGAAATGTGAGACTATGTGAAGAGACCAAACCTACGTTTGATAGGTGTACCAGAATGTGATGAAGAGAATGAATCCAAGCTGGAAAACACTCTTCAGGATATTATCCAGGAAAATTTCCCCAACCTAGTAAGACAGGTCAATACTCAACTCCAGGAAATACAGAGAACACCACAAAGATACTCCGCAAGAAGAGCAACCCCAAGGCACATAATCGTCAGATTCACCAGGGTTGAAATGAAGGAGAAAATACTAAGGGCAGCCAGAGAGAAAGGTCAGGTCACCCACAAAGGGAAGCCCATCAGACTCACAGCAGATCTCTCAGCAGAGACTCTACAAGCCAGAATAGAGTGGGGGCCAATATTCAACATCCTTAAAGAAAAGAGCTTTCAACCCAGAATTTCATATCCAGCCAAACTGAGCTTCATAAGTGAAGGAAAAATAAAATCCTTCATGAACACGCAAGTACTCAGAGATTTTGTCACCACTAGGCCTGCTTTACAACAGCACCTGAAAGAGGCACTACACATAGAAAGAAACAACCAGTTCCAGCCATACTAAAAGCATACCAAATGCTAAAGACCATCAACAAAATGAATAATCTACATGAACCAACGGGCAAAACAGCCAGCTAGCATCAAAATGGCAGTATCAAATTCACACATAACAATATTAACCCTAAATATAAATGGGCTAAATGCACCAATCAAAAGACACAGACTGGCAAATTGGATTAAAAAACAAAACCCATCAGTGTGCTGTATCCGGAAAACCCACCTCACACGCAAAGATACACAAAGACTCAAAATAAAAGGATGGAAAAAGATTTACCAAGCAAATGGAGAGCAAAAAAAAGCAGGAGTTGCAATTCTCATCTCTGATAAAATAGACTTTAAAGCAACAAAGATCAAAAGGGACAAAGAAGGTCATTACATAATGGTAAAAGGATCCATACAACAAGAAGAGCTAATGATTCTAAATATATATGGACCCAATGTAGGAGCACCCAGATATATAAGGCAAGTTCTTAACAACTTACAAAGAGACTTAGACTCCCACACAATAACAGTGGGAGACTTTAACACTCCACTGTCAATAGCAGACAGAACAACCAGACAGAAAATTAACAAGGATATCCAGAACTTGAACTCAGACCTGGAACAAGCAAACCTGATAGACATTTACAGAACTCTCCACCCCAAATCCACAGAATATACATTCTTCTCAGCACCACATCACACCTACTCCAAAATTGACGACACAATTGGAAGTAAAGCACTCCTCAGCAAATGCAAAACAACTGAAATCATAACAAACAGTCTCTCAGACCATAGTGCAATCAAGTTGGAACTCAGAATTCAGAAAATAACTCAGAACCGCACAGCTTCATGGAAACTGAACAACTGGCTCTTGAATGTTGATTGGATAAACAATGAAATGAAGGCAGAAATAAAAAAGTTCTTTGAAACCAATGAAAATGAAGACACAATGTACCAGAATCTCTGGGACACATTTAAAGCAGTCTGTAGAGGAAAATATATAGCAATAAGTGCCCACATGAGAAGAGTGGAGAGATCCAAAATTGACACCCTATCATCAAAATTGAAAGAGCTAGAGGAGCAAGATCAAAAAAGCTCGAAACCTAGCCGAAGACAAGAAATAACTAAGATCAGAGCAGAACTGAAGGAGATAGAGACAAGAAAAACCCTTCAAAAAATCAATAAATCTAAGAGCTGGTTTTTCGAAAAGATCAACAAAATAGACAGACCATTAGCCAGACTGATAAAAAAGAAAAGAGAGAACAACCAAATAGAGGCAATAAAAAACGATAATGGGGAAATCACCACAGATTCCACAGAAATTCAAACCATCATCAGAGAATACTACAAACAACTCTATGCACATAAACTAGTAAATCAGAAAGAAATGGATAAATACCTGGACGCCTGTGTCCTCCCAAGCCAAAACCAGCATGAATCTGAAACTATGAATAGACCAATAACAAGGTCTGAAGTTGAGGCAGGAATTAAGAGCCTACCACACAAAAAAAGCCCAGGTCCAGATGGGTTCACAGCTGAATTCTACCAGACACACAAAGAGGATCTGGTACCATTCCTTCTGAAACTATTCCAAATAATCCAAAAAGAGGGAACCCTTCCCAAATCATTTTATGATACCAACATCATCCTGATACCAAAACCTGACAGAGACTCAACAAGAAAAGAAAACGTCAGGCCAATATCCATGATGAACATAGATGCAAAAATCTTCAATAAAATACTGGCAAACCAATTGCAACAGCACATTAAAAAACTTATCCATCATGATCAAGTAGGATTCATCCCAGGGATGCAAGGCTGGTTCAACATACGCAAGTCTATAAATGTAATTCACCACATAAACAGAAGCAAAAACAAAAACCACATGATTATCTCAATTGATGCAGAGAAGGAATTTGACAAAATTCAACAGCCCTTTATGCTAATAACCCTCAATAAACTTGGTATTGATGGAACATATCTCAAAGTAATAAAAGCTATTTATGACAAACCAACAGGCAATATCATACTTAATGGGCAAAAACTGGAAGCACTCCCTTTGAAATCCGGCACTAGACAAGGATGCCCTCTCTCACCACTCCTATTCAACATAGTACTGGAAGTTCTAGCCAGAGCAATCAGGCAAGAAAAAGAAATAAAGGGTATTCAAATAGGAAAGGTGGAAGCCAAATTGTCTCTATTTGCAGACGACATGATAGTATACCTAGAAGACCCCATCACCTCAGCCCAAAAGCTCCTGAAACTGACAAGCAACTTCAGCAAAGTCTCAGGATATAAAATCAATGTGCAAAAATCACAAGCATTCCTATACACCAATAACAGACTTAAAGAGAACCAAATCAAGAACGAACTGCCATTCACAATTGCTACAAAGAAAATAAAATACCTAGGAATACAACTCACACAGAATGTAAGGGACCTCTTTAAGTAAAACTACAAACACCTGCTCAACGAAATAAGAGAGGACACAAACAGATTCAGAAACATTCCATGTTCGTGTTTAGGAAGCATCAATATCGTGAAAATGGCTATACTGCCCAAAGTAATTTACAAAATCAATGCTAACCCCATCAAACTACCATTGAATTTCTTCACAGAACTGGAAAAAACCACCATGAATTTCATATGGAACCAAAAAGAGCCCGAATAGCCAAGTCAATTCTAAGCAAAAAGAACACAGTGGGAGGCATCACACTACCAGACTTCAAACTATACTACAAGGGTACAGTAATCCAAACAGCATGGTACTGGTACCAAAACAGAGATATAGACCAATGGAACAGAACAGAAGCATCGGAGGCAACACAACATATCTACAACCATATTATCTTTGATAAACCAGACAAAAACAAGCAATGGGGAAAGCATTCCCTATTTAATAAATGGTGTTGGGAAAACTGGCTAGCCATGTGCAGAAAGCAGAAACTGGACCCCTTCCTGACACCTTACACTAAAATTAACTCCAGATGGATTAAAGACTTAAACGTAAGACCTGACACCATAAAAACCCTAGAAGAAAATCTAGGCAAAACCATTCAGGACATAGGAGTAGGCAAGGACTTCATGAACAAAACTCCCAAAGCATTGGCAACAAAAGCCAAAATAGACAAATGGGACCTAATCAAACTCCACAGCTTCTGCACAGCAAAACAAACAGTCACTAGAGTGAATCGGCAACCATCAGAATGGGAAAAAATCTTTGCAGTTTACGCATCCGACAAAGGGCTGATATCCAGAATTTACAAAGAACTCAAACAGATTTACAGGAAAAAAACAAACAAGCCCATTCAAAAATGGGCAAAGGATATGAACAGAAACTTTACGAAAGCAGACATACATGAGGCCAGCAAACATATGAAAAAGTGCTCATCGTCATTGGTCATTAGAGAGATGCAAATCAAAACCACATTGAGATACCATCTCACACCAGTTAGAATGGCGATCATTAAAAAATCTGGAGACAGCAGATGCTGGAGAGGATGTGGAGAAATAGGAACACTCTTACACTGTTGGTGGGAGTGTAAATTAGTTCAACCATTGTGGAAGACAGTGTGGCGATTCCTCAGGGACCTAGAAATAGAAATTCCATTTGACCCAGCAATCCCATTACTGGGTATCTATCCAAAGGATTATAAATCGTTCTACTATAAGGACACATGCACACGAATGTTCATTGCAGCACTGTTTACAATAGCAAAGACCTGGAACCAACCCAAATGCCCAACGATGATAGACTGGACTGGGAAAATGTGGCACATATACACCATGGAATATTATGCAGCAATCAAAAATGATGAGTTTGTGTCCTTTGTAGGGACATGGATGAATCTGGAGAACATCATTCTCAGCAAACTGACACAAGAACAGAAAAAGAAATACCGCATATACTCGCTCATAGGTGGGTGAGAAAAATGAGAACATGTGGACACAGAGAGGCGGTCTACTATACACTGGGGACTGTTGGGGGGAATGGGGGAGGGACAGCAGGGGGGGCTGGGGGGGATAGCCTGGGGATGAATACCAAGTGTGGGTGAAGGGGAGGAAAGCAGCAAAGCACACTGCCATGTGTGTACCTATGCAACTATCTTGCTCGTTCTGCACATGTACCCCCAAACCTATAATGCAATAAAAAAAAAAAAAAAATACAAAAAAAAAAAAAAAAAAAAAAAAAAAAATTAACTCCAGATGGATTAAAGACTTAAACGTAAGACCTGACACCATAAAAACCCTAGAAGAAAATCTAGGCAAAACCATTCAGGACATAGGAGTAGGCAAGGACTTCATGAATAAAACACCAAAAGTATTAGCAACAAAAGTCAAAATAGACAAATGGGACCTAATCAAACCCCACAGCTTCTGCATGGCAAAAGAAATCGTCACTAGAGTGAATCGGCAACCATCAGAATGGGAAAAAATCTTTGCAGTTTACACATCTGACAAAGGGCTGATATCCAGAATTTACAAAGAACTCAAGCAGATTTACAGAAAAAAACAAACAAGCCCATTCAAAAATGGGCAAAGAATGAACAGACACCTTACAAAAGAAGACATACATGAGGCCAACAAACATGTGAAAAAATGCTCATCATCGCTGGTCATTAGAGAGATGCAAATCAAAACCACATTGAGATACCATCTCATGCCAGTTAGAATGGCGATCATTAAAAAATCTGGAGACAGCAGATGCTGGAGAAGATGTGGAGAAATAGGAACACTCTTACACTGTTGGTGGGAGTGTAAATTAGTTCAACCATTGTGGAAGACAGTGTGGCGATTCCTCAGGGACCTAGAAATAGAAATTCCATTTGACCCATTAATCCCATTACTGGGTATATATCCGAAGGACTATAAATCGTTCTACTATAAGGACACATGCACACGAATGTTCATTGCACCACTGTTTACAATAGCAAAGAACTGGAACCAACCCAAATGCCCAATGATGATAGACTGGACTGGGAACATGTGGCACATATACACCATGGAATATTATGCAGCAATCAAAAATGATGAGTTTGTGTCCTTTGTAAGGACATGGATGAATCTGGAGAACATCATTCTCAGCAAACTGACACAAGAACAGAAAAAGAAATACCGCATATTCTCACTCATAGGTGGGTGAGAAAAATGAGAACACATGGACACAGAGAGGTGGTCTACTATACACTGGGGTCTATTGGGTGGAATGGTGGAGGGACAGCGGGGGGGGCCTGGGTAGGGATAGCCTGGGGATGAATGCCAAGTGTGGGTGAAGTGGAGGAAGGCAGCAAAACACACTGCTATCTTGCATGTTCTGCACATGTACCCCAAAATGTATAATGCAATAAAAATTAAAATATATATATATATATATATTGGCAAGCCAATTGCAACAGCATATCAAAAAGCTTATCCATCATGACCAAGTAGTACTCATCCCAGGGATGCAAGGCTTGTTCAACATACCCAAGTCTGTAAACGTAATTCACCACATAAACAGAAGCAAAAACAAAAACCACATGATTATCTCAATTGATGCAGAGAAGGCCTTTGACAAAATTCAACAGCTCTTTATGCTAAAAACCCTCAATAAACTCGGTATTGATGGAACGTATCTCAAAAGAATAAAAGCTATTTACAACAAACCAATATCCAATATCATACTGAATGGGCAAAAACTGAAAGCATTCCCTTTGAAATCCGGCACTAGACAAGGATGCCCTCTCTCACCGCTCCTATTCAACATAGTACTGGAAGTTCTAGCCAGAGCAATCAGGCAAGAAAAAGAAATAAAGGGTATTCAAATAGGAAAGGTGGAAGCCAAATTGTCTCTATTTGCAGACGACATGATAGTATACCTAGAAGACCCCATCACCTCAGCCCAAAAGCTCCTGAAACTGATAAGCAACTTCAGCAAAGTCTCAGGATATAAAATCAATGTGCAAAAATCACAAGCATTCCTATACACCAATAACAGACTTAAAGAGAACCAAATCAAGAACGAACTGCCATTCACAATTGCTACAAAAAGAATAAAATACCTGGGAATAAAACTTACAAAGAACGTAAGGGACCTCTTCAAGGAAAACTACAAACCACTGTGAACAAAATAAGAGAGGACACAAACAGATGGAGAAACATTCCATGTTCCTGGTTAGAAAGAATCACTATCATGAAAATGGCTATACTGCCCAAAGTAATCTACAGAATCAATGCTATCCCCATCAAACTACCATTGACTTTCTTCACAGAACTGGAAAAAAACCACTATGAACTTCATATGGAACCAAAAGAGAGCCCGCATAGCCAAGTCAATTCTAAGCAAAAAGAACACAGCGGGAGGCATCACACTACCGGACTTCAAACTATACTACAAGGCTACAGTAATCAAAACAGCATGGTATTGGTACCAAAACAGAGATATAGACCTATGGAACAGAACAGAGGCATCGAAGGCAACACAGCATATCTACAAACATACAATCATTGATAAACCTGACAAAAACAAGCAATGGCAAAAGGACTCCCTGTTTAATAAATGGTGTTGGGGAAACTGGCTAGCCATGTGCAGAAAGCAGAAACTGGACCCCTTCATGACACCTTACACTAAAATTAACTCCAGATGAATTAAAGACTTAAACATAAGACCTGGCACCATAAAAACCCTAGAAGAAAATCTAGGCAAAACCATTCAGGACATAGGAGTCGGCAAGGACTTTATAACCAAAACACCAAAAGCATTGGCAACAAATGCCAAAATAGACAAATGGGACCTAATCAATCTCCACAGCTTCTGCACGGCAAAGGAAACAGTCACTAGAGTGAATCAGCAACCAACAGAATGAGAAAAAATCCTTGCAGTTTACCCATCTGACAAAGGGCTGATATCCAGAATTTACCAAGAACTCAAACAGATTTACAGGAAAAAAAACAAACAATCTCATCCAAAAATGGGCAAAGGATATGAACAGACACTTTACGAAAGAGGACATACATGAGACCAACAAATATATGAAAAAATCCTCATCATCACTGGTCATTAGAGAAATGCAAATCAAAACTACATTGAGATACCATCTCACGCCAGTTAGAATGGCGATCATTAAAAAATCTGGAGACAGCAGATGCTGGAGAGGATGTGGAGAAATAGGAACACTTTTACACTGCTGGTGGGACTATAGATTAGTTCAACCATTTTGGAAGACAGTGTGGCGATTCCTCAAGGACCTAGAAATAGAAATTCCATTTGACCCAGCAATCCCATTACTGGGTATATATCCAAAGGACTATAAATCCTTCTACAATAAGGACACATGCACACGAATATTCATTGCAGCACTGTTTAGAATAGCAAAGACCTGGAACCAACCCAAATGCTCATCGGTGATAGACTGGTCTGGGAAAATGTGGCACATATACACCATGGAATATTATGCAGCAATAAAAAATGATGAGCTTTTGTCCTTTGTAAGGACATGGATGAATCTGGAGAACATCATTCTCAGCAAACTGACACAAGAACAGAAAATGAAACACCGCATATTCTCACGCTTAGGCGGGTGATGAACAATGAGAACACATAGACACAGGGAAAGGAGTACTACACACTGAGGTCTATTGGGGGGAATAGCGGAGGGACAGCGCGGGGGCAGCTGGGGAGGGATAGCATGGGGAGAAATGCCAAATGTGGGTGAAGGGAAGGAAGGCAGCAAAACACACTGCCATGTGTGTACCTATGCAACTATCTTGGATATTCTGCACAGGTACCCCAAAACCTAAAACACAATAAAAAATAAGTAAATAAATAAGAATAATTGTTTTTCAGTGATTCATAAGAGCTTGTTATATATTAAAGATATTAATAATCCTTTGTATATTATAAAAGTTAAAAATGTTCCAGTTTATTACTTTATTGTATAATACAAAAAAGTTATATATATATGTGTATACATTCAAATATATTATTCACTTCCATTTTAGTTTTGCCTTTTGTATTATGTTTAGAAATTTTTAATCTACCACAGTATTCTCCATAAATATTTGTCTATATTTTCCTTAGTTAACCTTTTTCTTTAAAGTCCCAATATTTAAATCATCTGGAATTTATTTGGGGTTTGGTATGTGATAAAACACTTTTTTATTCTTCTTTTTTTCACTAATTTTATAGCCAGTCATTAAGGTGTAATTCTGCATGATTAAAATATCTGGATATTTCTCAATCTTTTTTATTGGTTTTTCAAATACTTCATGATAAAACATAAGCTAAGCAAGATTTAAAGTGTCCCCTGGATTTCCCCAAAAACACAATGCAATACTACACTGTTGGTGTGCAAGTAAACTAGTATAGCCACTATAGAAAACAGTGTGGAAAACTAAAAGTAGAACTACCATTTGATCCAGCTATCCCACCACTGGGTATCTACGCAAAGGAAAACAAGTCATTATAAGAAAAGGATATTTTCACATTCATGTTTATAGCAGCACAGTTCACAATTGTGAAATTGTGGAATCAACCCAAATACCCATCAATCAATGAGTGGATAAAGAAACTGTGGTATATTTATACAATGGAATACCACTCAGCCCTAAAAAGGAAATGAATTGATGGCATTTGCAGCAATCTGGATGAGACTGGAGACTATTATTCTAAGTGAAGTAACTCAGAAATGAAAAACCAAACATCATATGTTCTCACTAATATGTGGGAGTTAAGCTATGAGGACGCAAAGGCTTAAGAATGACATAATGAACTTTGGGGACTTGGGGAGAAGGGTGGGAGGGGGGCAAAGGATAAAAGACTACAAATAGAATGCTGTGTATGCTCAGGCAGTGGTGCACCAAAATCTCACAAATCACCACTAAAGAACTTATGTAACCAAATGCTACCTGTACCCCAATAACTTATGGAAAAAATGAAAAAATAAAGTGAAACTTCCCCTGGATTTTCTGTCTCAAGACTATGGTCTTTGGTATCAGTAGGGACATTCAGTACCTTGGCCAAACATGGGCACAACTGTCAATTTGGAGAAAACTGTACGTGGAATCCCATCTCTACATTTCATTCCACTCCCGGAGCTTGGCATTTGATCTTTCCTCCTGTCACCCTATTTCCCTATGGCTTTCCAGAGGCCCTCCTCCCATATCACACTCTGAGAAGTAGACTTTCATTAGAAAAAGGAAGAGCAATTTTATTTTCTCAGAATCCTGTCAGATGGCCAGTGAGCTAAATGATAAGCCAATACAAGATAAAATGTCTATGGCTTGTAATGACTTAATCTCCTCCCTCAGATCCCACTGCACTCCTAGGATAACATTTACGCCCTGATTCAAGGAAGATTTCTTATTAAGAGGTTTGAGTGGTAAAACTTTCTTGGCCCTCAACTAATATTATAAGGCTGGTGCCAGACCCACCTATGAGTAACCACAACCAAACACCATTACTTTAAAGTGTCTGAATTGTTGGCATGACAATACAGAAAAGGTTCTTATTAGTTAAGAGCCCTGAATCTAGATGTCTACAATAATGTCCTTCATGGGATATGCTACCTTGAGCAAGTGTATAATATAATCTCTGAAAACTCCAATTCTTCCACAAACAATAAACATGAGAGATAATCGAACTCATTTTTAAAGGTGTTATATGAATTAAATGAGATTGTGTTTTTTTAAAAAAGCACATGTCCTCATAGCTGGCATATTGTAAGTGCTCAGTAGACAATAATAGCTGGCTTTTTTTTTTTTTTTTTTTGGAGACATGGTCTTGCTCTGTCACCATCACCCAGGCTGAGCTGCAGAGGCATGGTGTCACCTCACTGCAACCTCTGTCTCCAAGTCTCAAGCAATCCTCCCACCTCAACCTCCCAAGTAGCTGGGACTACAGGCATGTGCCACCACAATTGGCTAATTTCTGAATTTTTCATGGAGACAGGGTTTTGTTTTATGGGCCAGGCTGATTTTGAACTCCTGGGCTCAACCAATCTGCCTTAGCCTCCCAAAGTGCTGGGGTTATGGGCATGAGCCACTGTGCCTGGCTTGGCTTAAGACTTTTAATTCTTAAAATCCCAGGACTTGAATGCAATTATTAATGTGGATAAACAAAGTCCCTAAGTTTCTATAATACCCCTAATTACAACCAACTTTAGCAATAGAGTGAGACACCCAGTAAAGATAGCTGAGTAAGCATAAGAAATAAACAATACCTTTAACATCGATTCAGAAAAAAATACATGCAGGTTGTTTTCAGCAGAAATTAAATTATGGATGAAAACTTTTTAAAATTTTATCTTTTTTAACTTCATCTTTTTCTTAAAATTACACTTACTCCTATTTAAAAATAAATTGCAATTTCAAGGTGCATTGGCATATTTGCCTTTTATCTTCTTAAAATGTAAAAATTATAAAGATATTGGTATATTTTCATATCACTTCCTGAGTGGCTTCAGTTTGGGGATTATATTTATAGAAGTTATACTGTTATTTAGGAGTTTTTCTCTTCTCTCTTGTGTGTCTTCCTCAACACATCACAGAGAGAATAGAGTCATTCTGATGCTATCCTCCAATTCTCATTTGCTATTCTGTTCTCCTACCAGAAAAAGTAAGATAACTTTCTGTTCTTATTCACTTCTTAATTCACTAAGAGGGAGAAAGAGAACAGAAGAAAAGATCATTAAAAAAGTACCCAAATTTTAACAGAATCGCACTCTGGGAAGTAGAATTGCAAATGATTTTTTATTTTTTATGATACTTTTCCGAACTTTCCAAAATAATCTATAATAGCATGCATTACTTTTAGAGTCAGAGGAAATACTCTTTAAATATATAGATATCTGCAGAAAAAGGAAAGAGGAGAAACTGTTCTTTTTAATAGACATGCAATCTCCTAAACATTTTCCAAAATGGCCCTCAGACTATCCTGATAAAAGTGATGAAACAGTTCAATAGAGCTTGAGATCAATGAACACTGGAGAGCAAGCCTGGGAAGTGTAAATGAAGTATATACTTTTATTCCACTTCATTTCAAGATGATGTGAAGCAGCTTCCATTTTTAAAAGACAAAGTATGATTATGTACCACTCTTTTCTCCACCCATTTTCTAAGTTGGTTGGGTACCTGTAAGGGGGAAGACATTTTTATTTGATTCCAAAGATGAGCTGGGTGTAAAAGTCAAACACACATAGGTGCTGAGTGTTCTCGATGGTACAGGTTGGGAAAGGTAGAATTCTGCATGGAGGTGGAAGCAAGATGAAAGGAACTGAAATTAACTTATACATGGGGCTTTGCGATGGGAAAGCATTGAGAACAACTCCTCATGCTGCAGGTTCAGTGGAAAAGAAGGAATCTTGAGAGCAGATAGTTTGGATGAGAAGTGTCAGTAGACTGTTGTGCAGTGTGCAACATAACCTCCCTCCTCTGTCCCTTCCATAATGTCTTTAGTGAAATGTGCATTGTTAACTAATCTGCTGGTGCCAGTGTGCTCTTTCTAGAAAATGTGAAGAGGTTTTTTGCTCTCTATCAGTGTTGGTATGGGGTGAAAACACTGTATATAATTATAAATTATCAACATACATGCACTTTTAAAAGATTCTATAATAAATAAAGCACAAGTCAAATAAGTCTAAAAGTTAGGGTAGTGTGTTAGCCTGGTTTGTTCAGAATGCCCAATGCAGTCACCTTGAGTAAAGGGACTTATGTCTGGAAACATGATCATGTTCTGGTCAGGAGCCTGGGATTCAGCACAAGGCAAATCCAGATCTCCAAGCAGGCTCTTCCACTCAGCAGTCATGTGACCTTCTGAATGCCCATCTGTAAAGTGAGGAAAGGAATACAAGGTTAGGTGAGACAGCATAAGTAAAGCATTTAGTACAATGAATGACTCAATATTGGCAGTTACCATTGCAATCAGCAGTCAAAAGTGTTTGGCCTTTCTGGGGTCCCTGTTGCCAACTTTCTGGTGGCTTCTCCAGCATCTCAAATTCCATCTCCTTTAAACAACTTTTTAAAAAATTAACTATCTCTTATAAAGTACCAGGTGTGATGTTGTATTATGGTTACCTGTATTATGTTTCTAATGCTAACAGCAACCAATAAGGAGATTACTATTTTTATCTTTCAGACAAGGAAACTGAGGGTCAATACAATTAAATTACTTGACTTAAAGACACAAATGCTTGTCTGACTTCACTGCCAGTGTTCCCATTGATAGTCAGATCACAACCATTGAAGGTTAAATGAAAACTCTAGTATCATGTAATCTAACTCCCTTACTTTGAAAATATGGAAAAGATTCTCTTCAATAAATTCAGTTCTCCGACTTCTAACTTGTATCCCCAATTACAGTCTAGATCTGTCCCTGCACTCCTGTTTGTTCTTGTCCTTCTCTTTTTGGTCTTCCTTCCCAATTAGTGGAGTAAATAGCATAAGGTACAGGAGAGAGCCAGAGGCCAGAGAGAAACAGCAGAAGGAAGGACAAACAGATGTAGTGGTCTTTATGGTCTACTCTGCTTGTGATCTGTTGATTGTGAATATTTTATCCTTTTTAGCAATACCTGGTTCAAGAATGGCCAATCCTGACCAAGAAACATGGGCAAAGGATATGAACAGACACTTTACAAAAGAAGACATACATGAGGCCAACAAACACATGAAAAAATGCTCATCATCACTGGTCATTAGAGAGATGCAAATCAAAACCACATTGAGATACCATCTCACGCCACTTAGAATGGAGATCATTAAAAAATCTGGAGACAGCAGATGCTGGAGAGGATGTGGAGAAATAGGAACACTCTTACACTGTTGGTGGGAGTGTAAATTAGTTCAACCATTGTGGAAGACAGTGTGGTGATTCCTCAAGGACCTAGAAATAGAAATTCCGTTTGACCCAGCAATCCCATTACTGGGTATATATCCAAAGGATTATAAATCGTTCTACTATACACATGCACATGAATGTTCATTGCAGCACTGTTTACAATAGCAAAGACCTGGAACCAACCCAAATGCCCATCGATGATAGACTGGACTGGGAAAATGTGGCACATATACACAATGGAATATTATGCAGCAATCAAAAATGATGAGTTTGTGTCCTTTGTAAGGACATGGATGAATCTGGAGAACATCATTCTCAGCAAACTGACACAAGAACAGAAAATGAAATACCACATATTCTCACTCATAGGCGGGTGAGAAAAATGAGAACACATGGACACAGGTAGGGGGTCTACTACACACTGGGGTCTATTGGGGGGAATGGGGGAGGGACAGTGGGGGGAGGGAGCTGGGGAGGGATAGCCTGGGGATAAATGCCAAGTGTGGGTGAAGGGAAGGAAGGCAGCAAAACACACTGCCATGTGTGTACCTATGCAACTATCTTGCACGTTCTGCACATGTACCCCAAAACCTATAATGCAATAAAAATTAAAAAAAAGAACTCTCAAAATGCAAAACAGGTAATTGACTAAATATAAATATAAATATTTAGACATACACACACACATATTAACTAGAATATTATGCAACCATTAAAAATGAACACTGCAATAAAGCAAGAAAAAGATTAAAAAAAAAAAAAGAAACATGAAAGGAAGTCTGCTGATGAATTTCAAAAAAAGGCTTCCTTTTTTCTAAAAGGATATGTAGAAAGAAGTGATGACTCTTCTCCCTCTGGATTTTGTTCTGTCTGGATGTGTACTGTATCTTGCTACCAGCCTGATATTAAAACAAGTTCTGAGCTTGGTAAGGGAAGATGAAAAAATCTGTGTCCTCAAGGATATTCTTGAGTCACAAAATCAAACAACTCCAGACTCCACATGACCTCAGATTTGCTGTGGGAAGAGATGGTAAGTTTCCTAAGTTAGTTTGCATTGGGGTTTCTGTTAAGTGCAGCCAAGAATATTCCAGTAGCAAGACGTGGTTTTATGGATGGTGTTGATTAGGTTTGGAGGAAGGCGAAGGAAGCCTGAGGGCCTTTGGACATGCAGAAGAAGTTTCAGAGGGTTATTGTACAGAGAAATGAGTTAATGATGGGAATTTATTTTCTAGGCCTCTAAAAATAGAACAGATTCTCATTCTGGTACGTTTCAATTACTTCTGATGAAACACAGAGGGAAGGGTTAGAATAGTTGACCTCTAAAAGGTCAAGTTTGGAGATGTCAAAATGCCTGCTTTAATAACACTCTGAAGCCTGAACTTTATCTTTTTGATTTTTCAGCAGTAGATTCTCCTGAAATAACGTTTTTTTTTTTAAGGTGCAAGACAAGAAAATAAGACAGTGATCATGTGCCTACTGTTATGTAACCTAGTGCCAGGGAAATACTAAAGTATTTTCTATGTTCTTAAATCCCAGAATCTGACTTTGTAGTGCTTTCCATGAATCTTCACAATAAATGATTTCAACTCCCTCTATCTTATCCTAGAGGGATTATGACTGGGTTATATAAGGCACTGTCTTTAAAAATTATATTACTAAAATTGTAGAGTCTTGCCAGGGTAAGTTTTCTTTCTGATTGTTTCAAGGCACAATTTCTGTAGCTGAGAGAACATTGACAAATGCTGAATCAATTTAATTGAAGTAATATAACTCTGGGCTTCCAATAAATGGGATGAACAGGGATTTTCCCTAATGTAAGGAGCTAGCTGCATGGCTCACAATTTTGAGCATCTGACGGAAATGGTCAGAAATGGCCTCTGGTAGCAAAAACAAAAACCACATGATTATCTCAATTGATGCAGAGAAGGCATTTGACAAAATTCAACAGCCCTTTATGCTAAAAACCCTCAATAAACTTGGTATTGATGGAACATATCTCAAAGTAATAAAAGCTATTTATGACAAACCAACAGCCAATATCATACTTAATGGGCAAAAACTGGAAGCATTCCCTTTGAAATCTGGCACTAGACAAGGATGCCCTCTCTCACCACTTCTATTCAACATAGTACTGGAAGTTCTAGCCAGAGCAATCAGGCAAGAAAAAGAAATAAAGGGTATTCAAGTAGGAAAGGTGGAAGCCAAATTGTCTCTATTTGCAGACGACA
Organism: Saguinus oedipus; assembly: GCA_031835075.1. Classification (NCBI taxonomy): domain Eukaryota; kingdom Metazoa; phylum Chordata; class Mammalia; order Primates; family Cebidae; genus Saguinus; species Saguinus oedipus. The sequence continues at coordinate 31,447,039 of CM063177.1, read as the reverse complement.
TGATAGTATACCTAGAAGACCCCATCACCTCAGCCCAAAAGCTCCTGCAACTGATAAGCAACTTCAGCAAAGTCTCAGGATATAAAATCAATGTGCAAAAATCACAAGCATTCCTATACACCAATAACAGACTTAAAGAGAACCAAATCAAGAATGAACTGCCATTCACAATTGCTACAAAGAAAATAAAATACCTAGGAATACAACTCACTAGGAATGTAAGGGACCTCTTTAAGGAAAACTACAAACAACTGCTCAATGAAATAAGAGAGGACACAAACAGATGGAGAAACATTCCATGTTCGTGGTTAGGAAGAATCAATATCGTGAAAATGGCTATACTGCCCAAAGTAATTTACACAATCAATGCTATCCCCATCAAACTACCATTGAATTTCTTCACAGAACTGGAAAAAACCACCATGAATTTCATATGGAACCAAAAAAGAGCCCGCATAGCCAAGTCAATTCTAAGCAAAAAGAACACAGCGGGAGGCATCACACTACCAGACTTCAAACTATACTACAAGGCTACAGTAATCAAAACAGCATGGTACTGGTACCAAAACAGAGATATAGACCAATGGAACAGAACAGAGGCATCGGAGGCAACACAACACATCTACAACCATATTATCTTTGATAAACCAGACAAAAACAGGCAATGGGGAAAGGATTCCCTATTTAATAAATGGTGTTGGGAAAACTGGCTAGCCATGTGCAGAAAGCAGAAATTGGACCCCTTCCTGACACCTTACACTAAAATTAACTCCAGATGGATTAAAGACTTAAACGTAAGACCCGACACCATAAAAACCCTAGAAGAAAATCTAGGCAAAACCATTCAGGACATAGGAGTAGGCAAGGACTTCATGAACAAAACTCCCAAAGCATTGGCAACAAAAGCCAAAATAGACAAATGGGACCTAATCAAACTCCACAGCTTCTGCACAGCAAAACAAACAGTCACTAGAGTGAATCGGCAACCATCAGAATGGGAAAAAATCTTTGCAGTTTACGCATCTGACAAAGGGCTGATATCCAGAATTTACAAAGAACTCAAACAGATTTACAGGAAAAAAACAAACAAGCCCATTCAAAAATGGGCAAAGGATATGAACAGAAACTTTACGAAAGCAGACATACATGAGGCCAGCAAACATATGAAAAAGTGCTCATCGTCATTGGTCATTAGAGAGATGCAAATCAAAACCACATTGAGATACCATCTCACACCAGTTAGAATGGCGATCATTAAAAAATCTGGAGACAGCAGATGCTGGAGAGGATGTGGAGAAATAGGAACACTCTTACACTGTTGGTGGGAGTGTAAATTAGTTCAACCATTGTGGAAGACAGTGTGGCGATTCCTCAGGGACCTAGAAATAGAAATTCCATTTGACCCAGCAATCCCATTACTGGGTATCTATCCAAAGGATTATAAATCGTTCTACTATAAGGACACATGCACACGAATGTTCATTGCAGCACTGTTTACAATAGCAAAGACCTGGAACCAACCCAAATGCCCAACGATGATAGACTGGACTGGGAAAATGTGGCACATATACACCATGGAATATTATGCAGCAATCAAAAATGATGAGTTTGTGTCCTTTGTAGGGACATGGATGAATCTGGAGAACATCATTCTCAGCAAACTGACACAAGAACAGAAAAAGAAATACCGCATATACTCGCTCATTGGTGGGTGAGAAAAATGAGAACATGTGGACACAGAGAGGCGGTCTACTATACACTGGGGACTGTTGGGGGGAATGGGGGAGGGACAGCAGGGGGGGGCTGGGGGGGATAGCCTGGGGATGAATACCAAGTGTGGGTGAAGGGGAGGAAAGCAGCAAAGCACACTGCCATGTGTGTACCTATGCAACTATCTTGCTCGTTCTGCACATGTACCCCCAAACCTATAATGCAATAAAAAAAAAAAAAAAAAAAAAAAAAAAAAAAAAGAAATGGCCTCTGGTGAATCATAAAACAAAACAATCGCCAGGGGCCCATAATCTGGCACTGTTTGGGCAGTATACTCATCCCTAACATGCAGGCAAGAGACAGGTTAGTTAGCACTGGTTTTCAGTAAGTCCTAATCCCTGCAGAGAGAGAGAATATTTTTGTGGAAGTATAGTCAACATAGACATTCAGACTTTTATAAAATCTTTGAGGTCTTGTTCTTTCAATGTGTACTTATGGGCTTCTCACAGGAACCAGGTGCTGTATATGGCACTGGGAACATTAAAAAGAAAATGCATGGGCCCCAGTCGTCAGGAATTTATGGTTTAATCATATCATAATATTAATAAAAAGCAGTTGCAATACAAATGGACAGTGCTATAACTGAGGTGTTTGTGGCAAGTTATGGGATGATAGAATGGACAATATCTAATAAGTTTAGGGGAGACTTTTACAGAGAAAATAACTCTAGAACTGAGACCTATATACAGGGATGTGTCAGAAGGTATAGAGTGGGGGAAACCATTTCAGCCAGAGGGAACAGTACCAGCCAGGAGGAACTGCATGGAGGTTAAAAAAAAAAGCATGGCACATTAGAAGTGGTGAATTGGGGTATAGCACAGGATGTGTGGGAGACGATAGAGCTGGATCTGCTGGGAAGAGAGTTAAACTCCAGGTGATACCCTCATAGGAAGTATTAAAAAGTTAGGATCATAATTTATGGGTAATGGAGAGCCATTGCATAGTTTTAAATCTGGGTGTTTGCATTTTAGAGAGATTTCCCACTCAGGATAGCATGGAGTATGTATTATAGGAAGCTGAGAGGAGCTTCATTGAGAGGCTATTGTATTTCTAAACTAAGAGAGCAGTCATGGGTTTAGGGAGAAGGAAGCATATTTACAAAAACAAAGAGAGAGTTGGTGGATGTCTGCTAATGCTCAGCAGCATGTGCCCCAGCCTTTGACTCTCCTTCTTGAAGCTCTCTTTTCAGTTGTTTCCATCCTGGACATTAAACTCCTAATTTTCCTTGAACTGCACTGGCTGCTCCCTTTTCAATCTCCTTTGCTATCTCCTCTGCCTTTTCCTGACCTCTAAATGTTGGAGGACACCAGTCCTGAGCCTCGAGTTTTCTCTCTCCATTCCCCCTAAGACATCTTCCTTAGTTTCATGGTGTCAAGGGTTATCCATACACTGATAACTCCCCAAATTCTATCTCCAGTCCCAACCTCTCCCCACAAGTCCAGTCTCATGTACCCAATGGCATAGTCAACCTCTAAAACTCAACCTCCCCACAGAACTGTTGGTTTTCCTCCAGGCAAACTCATTCCTTCCATAATATTTTGCATCTCACTAAATGAGATCATCACCTACGCAGTTTCTCACAAACCAACAGAAAGCGTCATATGTCTAAGTAGAGAAGATTCTTAAGATTTCTCCTAATTCAGTGAGGGCTTCCCCTGTTGTGCAAATCCAGCAGGCACCACTTGCACTGCAATCTGTGCAAATGACAACTCCTTTTCATGTGTGTCATAGTTGCCCTATATACTATTCTATTATTCATACTATTCTTCATACTATTTTTTAGAAAAACCGAAGGAAGATTTTTTTAAATGACATTTCATGCTCCAGTGTTTTCCTAAAATGTCTTCTTTCAAACAAGATTACAATTGTGCCTTGTTTCACAATTTCAAAGAATTGTACCTGACAGAGTACAGTTGACCCCTTGTAGTTGTATTTCACAAAAATTAAAACCTCCTCTAGCAGTTGTTAACCAATAACTTATGATAATTCTACTAAGGACCATACTATAGAACTCTGCTTATGTTGGCATTTCAATAACTACTGAAGAATTGGCTCTCATTTTCCAGGCTCCAATCTCATTTAGTTAATAAGAAATATCTTCTCTCCCCTTCACATAATATTGTTCCTATTTATCACCATTCAATTTCTTTTTATCCAGTGTTTGTCTCTTCATCATCATGAAGAATTCTAGTAGGCTTAGCTGTAATAGAGAGCCACTGTCTTCTAGAACACAAACAAAAATACTAAATACTGAACTCACAGGTACAAGCAAAAATATGCCATGCCATGTGGTTTAATTACAGCATTGCCTAGTATATGTGGAGACAAAAGTGACTCCATCTTGAATGCCAATTAGCCGTGTTGACTTCTAATTAGACCCAGTCCTGTGAATGTCTCCCGATTTCTACTTTATTTACTGTTCCTTGTTGTTATCACACACGTTATAGGCTGAGACACACAGCATTCTTGCCTGTTCTCAAGAATTGTCTTTAACTGTCTTGGTAGAGCACAAATACCTTTTTCCTATAATATATAGGCCTTGGGTCTGAGGGACAACATAGTGGAGATCTACCCATCTTGCTGCCACCCAAGACCACGCTTCTGTCTATAAGTTCTCTCAATGTACCACTCAACACCAACAAACTGGATTTGTCTGTCTCCTTCGGTTTCTTGGCTCCTTCAGCATTTGGGAGTTGCTTTGCATAAATAATCCTTTGACCAGGCAGTATGTAACCATCTGTCTTGAGAGTCAATCTAACTCAAGTGTGCATCTTAAAGCACTGCATGCTGTGTGTGGCCTGGGCAAGTTAATCTCTGAAACAAGCTTATTCATCTGAAAATAAAATCAAACACACACGGTTGTTGTGCACATAACCACATGAGGCTAATGTGTGCAAAATGCCTGGAATCTAGCAGACAATAAATGGTAGTCATTTTGTTGAATTATTCTTGTTTATTTTCTCTGCATGATTTGGGATGCTCGGCCTGCCTAATAAATCAGAAGCAGTCCCATCACAGTTGATCTTTATGGAACATCTTATCCTGAATACACTCAGATTGAAAAATGGTCAAACTGTAGCTCTCAAAGTCCAGATTTTTTATCTATTTTTAAGAGGAGAAGCCAGGCATGACTCAGGAATTAATTTGAATATGTGGGTAATGAAGTTGTTTCCAATCTAAGAATGAATCTACACAGGAAATGAAAATCGAGCAAGCATCAAGTGAATGTAGAGGCACACACTGCTCCCAAAATATTAAAAACAGTGTGTGCGTTCATTTGGGCTCTTTGTCCCCATCCCTCCTGAAGAGCAGGAACAACATATGCTTCAGAACAGATAGTGTTGCTCTTCTTATCAGAACACTGGGAGCACTTCACGGTGAGAAATCAAATTGCCATTTCTAAAAGAAGCCAAAGCTACCTGTGTCACAGCCACAAATGAGAAAGCCTTGAGCATTTCTGCGTAGCGATTTTCCTATTCACCTTACATTCTAGGCAAAGTGCTTTGTTCAAAATTAAGGGTAGTTTCAGCACATCACCCTCTTTACAAGATATATTTCCTATCATTCTACCTGGACACCAACCTTGCTAGGATTTCCAACTCAGAGCATAGAGTTGCTTTTGCCTCTTGGTTCATTCTAACATGTAGAGTTGCTTTTGTCTCTTGGTTCATTCTAACGTATCAGGCACAAGAAGATTCAGCTTGCTAAAACTGGCCACTGTAGCTGACCTATAAGAAAATGTTCCTCCCTCAAATTTACCATTCCACTTTCCCCTGAGGCCAGGTAGTATGCTGGAACTTTTATAATTGTCCACACATTAGGAGGTGGAGGGAGGAAAAAAGCAATAACATCGTACATCTTGTAGTTTAGGTGTCAAATAGAAGCTATTTCTGGGTGTAATGGCACTGGAGTGATACATCTGGGGGCTTTCACATATTTCTGTTTATTTTTAACAAACTTATAATGCGGGTTTACAGCGTTCTGTTTGAGAGTCTGTAGAGATTCCAAGGCATGAAATGGTAGGTGCTCCAGATCTTCACTGTTCCGGATCCAGCCCCCAAACCTTGCTCAGAGCTTCTGGAGATGTCCTGAGGGAACTGAGTCCCACCACACCCACAGCTCTGAAAGCACCCAGCTTGGGGTGGTAGCATAGGAAGAAACACAACAGCTCTCTCCCAGGTGTTCCAGTCGCCTGCTGAAAGACAGTGTGGCGATTCCTCAAGGATCTAGAAATAGAAATTCCATTTGACCCAGCAATCCCATTACTGGGTATATATGCAAAGGATTATAAATCATTCTACTATAAGGACACATGCACATGAATGTTCATTGCAGCACTGTTTACAATAGCAAAGACCTGGAACCAAACCAAATGCCCATCGATGATAGACTGGACAGGGAAAATGTGGCACATATACATCATGGAATATTATGCAGCCATCGAAAATGATGAGTTCATGTCCTTTGCAGGGACATGGATAAACCTGGAGACCATCATTCTCAACAGACTGACACAAGAACAGAAAATGAAATACCGCATGTTCTCACTCATAGGTGGGTGTTGAACAATGAGAACACATGAACACAGGGAGGGGAGCATCACACGCTGGGGTCTGTTAGGAGGCATAGGGGAGGGTGGGGAGTTGGGGAGAGATGGCATGGAAAGAAATGCAAGATATAGGTGAAGGGGAGGAAGGCAACAAATCACACTGCCACATGGGTACCTATGCAACTATCTTGTATATTCTTCACATGTACCCCAAAACCTAAAATGCAATATAAAAAAAAAGAAACACAACAGCAACCACAAATGGCTCTGAAATCCCAAAGGAATTCCCAAAATGTCACTTCATTTCCACTCAAAGTTGAAAATAAGACTAATGGTATGTAACAACTCACAATGACAGTTGAATTAACATTTGTGTGGAGATGTGGCATTCTCTGTTGTTATGAAAACACTGATGCCTCTCAGCTCCTTCAGTTGTTGCATCTAATTTAGAATTTAACCTGCCAGCTGACAAAAAGCTTAGAGATCTTGAAAGATCTACTTGTTCTATCAATTAAGATGACACACAAATGTTGAGAAGGTGTTCATTCCCAAGGAAAGTGTTCACCCAGGCAGTGGTTTCTATAGAGATGCTATTTCCAAGCCAGCACTGCTAAAAATAAGTGTTTACACACTGAAAAAGGACAGAGGAGGGGATTTCTGTAATGCAAGTGTGAACTGGAGATTCTGTTCCTTTCATGGCTGTTTGACAAGTTTTCATGAATGCCCAGCAAACTACTAATAATTATTTTTCAACTGAGAAATGAGATTAGAATTAATAATTAGAATGTAGAATTTTTTTAAGCAGGCTTTCTGATGTCTCTTCTTCTTTTTAATTTGTTGTTGTTGTTGTTGTTATACTTTAAGTTCTTGGATACATGTGCAGAACATGAAGGTTTGTTACATAGGTATACATGTGACATGGTGACTTGCTGCACCAATCAAGTTGTCACTGACATTAAGTATTTCTCCTAGAAATGCCAGATGAGGGTGAAGGGGAGGAAGGCAGCAAATCACACTGCCACGTGTGTACCTATACAACTATCTTCATGTTCTGCACATGTACCCCAAAACCTAAAATGCAATTAAAAAAAAAAAGTATTTCTTCTAATGCAATCCCTCCCCTTGCCCCCCACCCCCTACAGGGCTCAGTGTGTGATATTCCCTTCCCTGTGCCCATATGTTCCCCTTGTTCAACTCCCACTTAAGAGTGAGAACATGTGGTGTTTGGTTTTCTGTTCCTGTATTAGTTTGCTGAGAATGGTGGCTTCCAGCATCATCCATGTGCCTGCAAAGGACATGAACTCATTCTTTTTTTGTGGTTGCATAGTATTCCATGGTGTATATGTGCCACATTTTCTTTATCTGGTCTATCACTGATGGGTATTTGGGTTGGTTTCAAGTCTTTGCTATTGTGAACAGTGCCACAGTAAACATATGTGTGCAGTGTGCATGTATCTTTATAATAGAATGATTTATAATCCTTTGGGTATATACCCAGTAATGGCATTGCTGGGTCAAATGGTATTTCTATTTCCAGATCCTTGAGGAATCGCCATGCTGTCTTCCACAATGGTTGAACTAATTTACACTCCCACCAAGAGTGTAAAAGTGTTCCTATTTTTCCACATCCTCTCCAGCATCTTTTTTCTTGATATCCACTCTATCCTTTTTTATTGTATCTACTTGATTCTTCTCTCTTTTCTTCTTTATTAGTCCAGCTAGAGGTCTATCTATTTGGTTCATCTTTTCAAAAAATCATCTCCTGGATTCATTGATTTTTTCAAGGGTTTAATGTGTCTCTATCTCCTTCAGTTCTGCTCTGATCTCAATTATTTCTTCTCTTCTGCTAGCTTTTGAATTTCTTTGCTTTTGCTTCTCTAGTTCTTTTAATTGTGATAGTAGGGTGTCAATTTTAGATCTTTCCTGCTTTCTCATGTGAGCATCTAGTGCTATAAGTTTCCCTCTAAAGACTTCTTTGGCTGTGTCCCAGAGATTCTGGTATGTTGTGTCTTTGTCCTCATTGGTTTCAAAGAACTTATTTATTTCTGCCTTAATTTCACTATTTACCCCGTAGTCATTCAGGAGCATGTTGTTCAGTGTCCATGTAGTTGTGGGACTTTGAGTGAGTTTCTTAATCCTGAGTTCTAATTTGACTGTTTTGTGGTCTAAGAGACTGTTTGTTATGATATTTGTTCTTTTGCTTTGCTGAAGAGTGTATACTTCCAATTACATAGTTAATTTTAGAATAAGTGCTATGTGGTGCTGAGAAGAATGTATATTCTGTCGATTTAGGATGGAGAGTTCTGTAAATGTCTCTTAGGTCTGCTTGGTCCAGAGCTGAGTTCAAGTCCTGAATATACTTGTTAATTCTCTGTCTCACTGATCTGTCTAATATTGAGTTATTGTGTGGGAATCTCACTGTTATTGAGTGGGAATTCAAGTCTCTTTGTAGGTCTCTAAGAACTTGCTTTATGAATCTGGTTGTTCCTGTATTAGGTGCATATATATATATATATTGAGGATAATTAGCTCTTCTTGTTGCATTGATCCCTTTACCATTATGTAATGCCCTTCTTTTTTTTTAATCTTTGTTAGTTTAAAGTCTGTTTTAGCAGAAATTAGGATTTCATCCTCTGCTTTTTTTGGCTTTCCATTTGCTTGGTAAATATTTCTCCAACCATTTATTTTGAGCCTATGCGTGTCTTTGTACATGAGATGGGTCTCTTGAATACACCACCCTGATGGTTTTTGACTCTTTATCCAATTTGCCAGTTTGTATCTTTTACTTGGGTCATTTAGCCCATTTACATTTAAGGTTAATATTGTTAAATGTAAATTTCGTCCTGTTGTTATGATGCTCACCAGTTATTTTGCACATTGTTGATGCAGTTTCTTCATAGTGTTAATGATCTTTACATTTTGGTATGTTTTTGCAGTGGCTGATATCAGTTTTTTCTTTCCACACTTAGTGCTTCCTCCAGGAGCTCTTGTAAGGCAGGCCTGGTGGTGACAAAATTTCTCAGCAATTGCTTGTTTATAAAGAATTTTATTTCTTCTTCACTTATGAAGCTTAGTTTAGCTGGATATAAAATTCTGAGTTGAAAATTCTCTAAGAATGTTGAACATTGCCCCCACTCTCTTCTGCCTTGTAGGGTTTCTGCAGAGAGACCTGCCCTTAGTATGATGGACTTCCCTTTGTGGGTAATCCAATCTTTCTCTCAGGATGACCTTAAAGTTTTTTTCTTAATTTCAACCTTGATGAATCTGATAATTATGTATCTTGGAGTTGCTCTTCTTGAGGAGTATCTTTGTGGTGTTCTCTGTATTTCCTGAATTCGAATGTTGGCCTGTCTTGCTAGTTTGGGGAAGTTCTCCTGGATAATATCCTGCAGTGTGTTTTCCAACTTGGTTCCATTCTCCCGGCACTTTCAAGTGCACCAATCAAATGTAGATTTGGTCTTTTCACATAGTCCCATATTTCTTGGAGGTGTTGTTCCTTAGTTTTCATTCTTTTTTCTCTAATCTTGTCTTCATGCTTTATTTCATTAAGTTGATCTTCAATCTCTGATCCCCCCCCTTTTTTTTTGAGGTGGAATCTCATTGTGTCACCAGGCTGGAGTGTAATGGTGTGATCTCAGCTCACTGCAACTTCTGCCTCTCAGGTTCAAGCAATTCTACTGCCTCAGTCTCTCAAGTAGCTGGGACTACAGGTGCACATCACCACACCCAGCTTATTTTTTAATTTTTAGTAGAGATGAGGTTTCACCATGTTGACCAGGATGGTCTCAATCTCTACCTCAGGATCTGCCCACCTTGGCCTCCCAGAGTGCTGGGATTACATGCGTGAACCACTGCACTTGGCCTCTGATGTCCTTTCTTCTGCTTGATTGATTCAGCTATTGATGCTTATGTATGCTTCACAAAGATCTCGTGATGTATTTTTCAGCACTGTTAGGTCATTTATGTTCCTCTTTATACTAGTTATTCTAGTTAGCAGTTCCTGTAATCTTTTATCAAGGTTCTTAGCTTCCTTGCATTGAGCTAGAACATGCTCCTTTAGCTAGGAAGAGTTTGTTATTACCCATCTTGTGAAGCCAACTTTTGTCAATTTATCAAATTTATTCTCTGTCCAGTTTTGTTCCCTTGCTGGCAAGCAGTTGTGATCCTTTGGAGGAAAAGAGGCATTCTGGTTTGTGGAATTTTCAGCCTTTTTGTGCTGTTATTTCCTCATCTTCATGGATTTATCTACCTGCGGTCTTTGATTTTGGTGACATACAGATTGGGTTTTTGTGTGGGCATCTTTTTTGTTGATGTTGATGCTATTGCTTTCTGTTTGTTAGTTTTTCTTCTAAGAGTAAGGCACCTCTTCTGAAGGTCTGCTGGAGTTTGCTGGAGGTCCACTCCAGACTCTGTTTGCCTGGGTATCACCAGCAGAGGCTGCAGAACAACAAAGATTGCTACCTGCTCCTTCCTCTGGAAGCTTCATCCCAGAGGGGCACCTGCCAGATGCCAGCTGTAGCGCTCTTGTATGAGGTGTCTGTTGGCCTCTGCTGGGAAGTGTCTTCCTGTCAGGAGGCATGGGGGTCAGGGTCCCACATGAGGAGGCATCTGTCCCTTAGCAGAACTTAAGCACTATGCTGGGAGATCTTCTGCTCTCTTCAAAGCCAGTAGGCAGGAACATTTAAGTCTGCTGAAGCTGCACCCACAGACAGCCCTTCCCCCAGGTGCTCTGTCCCAGAAAGATGGGAGTTTAGAAGTGTTCCTATTTCTCCACATCCTCTCCAGCATCTGTTGTCTCCAGATTTTTTAATGATTGCCATTCTAACTGGTGTGAGGTGGTATCTCAATGTGGTTTTGATTTGCATCTCTCTAATGACCAGTGATGATGGGTCCGGGAAAATGTGGCACATATACACCATGGAATATTATGCAGCAATCAAAAATGATGAGTTTGTGTCCTTTGTAGGGACATGGATGAATCTGGAGAACATCATTCTCAGCAAACTGACACAAGAACACAAAATGAAACACTGCATATTCTCTCACTCATTGGTGGGTGATGAACAATGAGAACACATGGACACAGGGAAGGGAGTACTACACACTGGGGTCTATTGGGGTGAATAGGGGAGGGACAGCGGCGGGGGGAGCTGGGGAGGGATAGCATGGGGAGAAATGCCAAATGTGGGTGAAGGGGCAGAAGGCAGCAAAACACACTGCCATGTGTGTACCTATGCAACTATCTTGCATGTTCTGCACATGTACCCCAAAACCTAAAATGCAATAAAAAAATTAAAAATTAAAAAAAAAGAAAGATGGGAGTTTAATCTATAAGCCCCTGACTAGGGCCACTGCCTTTCTTTCAGAGATGCCCTGCCCAGAGAGGAAGAAATATAGAGAGGCAGTCTAGCCACAGCAGCTTTGCCACACTGCCATGTGTTCCGCACCCAGTTTGAACTTCCCAGATTTGTTTACACTGTTAGAGGAAAATTGCCTACTCAAGCTTCTGTAATGGCAGATGCCCCTCCCTCAACCAAGGTCTGGTGTCCCAGGTCAATTTCAGATTCCTGTGCTGGCAGTGAGAATTTCAAGCCAGTGGATTTTAGCTTGTTGGGCTCCGTGGGAGTGGGATCTGCCAAGCAAGACTACTCAGCTCCCTGGATTTGGCCTCCTTTCCAGGAGAATGAATGATTCTGTCTTGCTGGCATTCCAGGCATCACTGGACTATGGGGGGAAAAAAAACTCCTGCTGCTAGTTCAGTGTCTGCCCAAATGGCTACCCAGTTTTGTGCTTGAAACCCAGGGCCCTGGTGGTGTAGGCACTCAAGGGAATCTCTTGGTCTGTGGATTGCAAAGACCATGGGAAAAGCATAGTATCTGGGCTGGGTAACACTGCCTGTCATGGCACAGTCCCTCAAGGCTTCCCTTGGCTACAGGAGGAAATTCTCTGATCTCTTGCACTTCCTGGGTGAGATGATGCCCCACACTTGGGATGCAAACTTTTTTAAGGATGAAGAAAATAGGAAAGACTTCTGGATGGGCACTTATTTTCAAATGAGAAAACAAAAAGAACCCGGGAAGGAAGACAACTAGCTCAAGTCACTGACTTCTCTGGGGTCAGAGTGGATTCTGGTCTTCCAACAACCAGTGAAGTGCTTCAACCCCCTCCACCCACAGCAATATCTTTGTATCACCACTTCCAAACACTTGAACACTTGAGTAAAAGCTACAGGTAAAGAAACTTCCAGATGCCTCTTTAAGAATGCATAATCTTCACCTAGAAAAAAAATCTTTCTTTTTGAGTCATTTAGAAAAATTAAAGGTGACTCTGAACAGTGACAAATTTTCCTAATTTCAAATGCGAGTTCAGGCATTCTCCAGTTATATGCATAGAGTGATGAATATCAAACATGAAGAATTAAACAAGATACATATGAAAAATTTTTGCAATGCAATTTGTATTATTAAAATATTTTTGTTCCCCTTCATCTAAGTCCAAAGACATAAATCATTTATAGCCAATATAAAGAAGTAGTAATCATGAAAAATATTTTATTTACATATATTTTTTCTATCCTTTAGCTGATTAAACAGGTACCTTACACTTATAAATTTGGAGGAAAAATAGTAGTAGCTGCTTGTCATATCCTCTCACTTTGAAGAGTCTCTGCTTTAAGTTTTTTAAAATGAACATTCCTTGTTCTGTGCTTCCAGAGGTTGAAAATTTTAAAAATAAAATAAAAATTCTTTTGATAGGATTTTAGAGAATTTTATAAATAGAAAGACCTTCATTATCTTGGCTGAGCATGGTGGCTCATGCCTGTAATCTCAGCACTTTTGGAGGCCGAGGTGGATAGATCATGAAGTCAGGAGTTTGAGACCAGCCTGGCCAATATGGTGAAACCCTGTCTCTACTAAAAAATACAAAAGGTATGGTGGTGTGCACTTGTAGTCCTAGCTACTCAGGAGGCTGAGGCAGGAGAATCACTTGAGATGGAGGTTGCAGTGAGCTGAGATCATGCCACTGCACTCCAGTCTTGGTGACAGAGTGAGACTGTCTCAAAAAAAAAAAAAAGAGAGAGAAAAGAAAAGAAAAAAGAAAGTCCTTCAGTACCTTAGTAAAAAATTTATCTTGGCATAAATGTTTTTATGTATTTCATTACTTTTATCTCCAAAACACTTACATGTGAAGATTTTAAGACAAGAATGATTTTTTCTAAAGATGCTTTTTTTTTTCTTTCTAAAGATACTCACTTCCTTCACAGAGAACAGCATGCTACAGTTATCAACTTGAAGTTGGAACCTCTAAGCTAAACTTTCTCCTTAATTCGATAGAACATAGGACAGGCTTTATTAAGGATTTATTTTGTTATGGCCAGAATTTAAAAGCATATATCACACTGAAAAGCAAGGATTATACATGTGGCAAAAACTAGGGAAAAGAGAAAATAAATGAGAAGAGACAGAATGTATTGGGTACTCGTTATGGGTAAATATATAGATTTAGATAAGCCCTTTGCATACCGCAGAGAATATTTGAAATTTTAGGAGGCTATTCAGCATTGAAATCCTCATTCTTTTGAAAGGAACCCTCCAATTGTTTCAGCCTTGGTAAGAGAGAGGCTGTCATCCTGCTACAGCCTAAGAGACTCCTACTACAGTCTCTTCTTCTCCCCATCCCCTGGCAGCTAAAATATAGTCATGTATCTTAGACTCAGCCAATCAGACACTCACACCTGGAGCCTTTGTATTTGAGGCAGTATTTTGCAGGCAAACTGGCTCTTCAGGGGAAAAAAAAAATACAAAACCTAGACCTGATTGTAATGTCTGTGAATTTCCATGGTGTAAATAACTCCCACCATGGCTGATTTCAAACTAAAATTCTTTAACACCAGAGAAGTTAAATGACTTGCTTAAGGTGAAATTCCTTAATGTTTAGCTGTTGTCTCTCATAAGCAATTTCTATTCAGGTTCAAGTTATCACCAAAAGGCGATGATGCCTAGACTCAGTGAGTTGAGAGTGCCATGGCATCAATGTCTGACCCATCCAGGCAGTAGCAGCAGGGAAATAACCTTGATGGTAGAGGAGCCAGTTGCGGGGAAGTAGTAGGGGAATCCCAACCAGCCATTCCTAGTGTTGACAATGGATTTTATTTTTATTTGCTTGACTCCCCTTAGCACCTGCTCATTTTCTGGCCCTGGTTTTTTCAACTTTCTGTCAATTCTGTGAGCATCTCAATCGCCTCCCAATAATTCCTTTTCTGGTCAAGGCAGCCAGAACGGGTTCTACTGCCTGAAACAAAGAGCCATGACACACTTTTAATTAAGCCTAATGATTATTATCTCCGGTTTACAGATGAGGAAATGAGATTCAGAGAAGTTAAATGACTTGCTTAAGGTAACAAGGCAGTTGGCAAGTAATAGAACCCAAATGCTTTCCTCTCAAAACTTTCATCTGAAAAACCAAGGCAATCTCTCTTCTGCATATCCAGTATTCGTGGTATGCCCTTGGTTTCATTCTCTGGCAAACCTATATTACACAAGGAACATTATTTAGTCTGGCGAATTTTGGAATAAAATAAATAACTTCTTGAACATTATGCCCAAGTAATCATTGTCCTTTAGGGCAAACAGGATAAAATGTGGGAAAATGATTTGTAGAGAGTGACTTATTTGTTGTAGTCTGTCTCTAAAGGGATTTTTCTTCTTTGATAAATCACACTCCAGAACCTTCAGGGTTTAACTAAAGAAGGAAAATTCCCTAGGATAGAGAGGCTGCTGAAACAAGTAAGTGGTCTTGACTCAGTCTTCTGAAATGCAACATCCCCTCTTGGGGTTCTCCTGCTTTCATAATTTCAGCCACAAGTGTGCTATCTTGCATGTGTGTTTTGCTCTAACTTTATCGTTCTGTACAATATAGACAAAACTTTTCATTTGCATATGACACAGCACTAATTCTGGCTGGGATGAGAAAGTGTGAATAAATAATTTAAAGGATATCAGTCGTTCTGTAGGCAAAGCAATGCATTCTGATTCTACCATGACTAGCTGGATCTCAGTATTGGTCAAGGTTCTCAGTTGCAGACAACAAATTCACTCTAGTTAGTTAAAACAGAAGAAATGCATTAAGGAATATTAGAAAGGTCACAGAATCTGGAAGATCTGGAAGAATAGCATTTAGATTAAGCTACCAGGGACACCTCCCAGAACAAGCCCACAGAACTGGCCTAGTAATGGGATAGCTGCTGTCATCAACTCCAGAACAAGTCAACTTTTTCTGTGACCAGGAGGTGGCCTCCACTACTGTCAGCTCCAGGAATACCTTGTCTTGTTCATTCCCACACCAGCAACTCAGGTGTCCCAGTGCTCCCCCAGTTTCCTCAGGTAGTGCACCTCTAAGTCCATGCATTTGTTTGGAAGAATCTAAGGTACATATCTGAATCCTAGGGGCAAGGGAAATTAGAAAATATAATTCCCTTGTTGAGGGGTGGGGAGGGCTCAACAGAGGGAGAACTATGGAAATGTGAAGATATTCAAAATATATGAAAATGCCTGCTCACTCCTACAAATGGCACTCCTTTTCCACATACCAAGAGGGAGAAGCTTTGAGTTCCAAGTTGCTGGCATAATTTCATAGACACGTTGCTTGGGTTCCTCACTTTCATGTGAGGATGCTTTTTAAGCATCTCAACTATTTTTTCAGTCAATTCTAAGATTAACAGAGAAATCAAGTGAGAGACAGCCAATGATGGGTTGCCCTCTGCCTTTGATCTTTTTGTCTCAGTTCTTGCTTCTGAATATCAACTAGCATCTTTCCCAGGATGTTTACCCCATAAATCCTTCCATCCCTCTTCTGAGATCTCATCCCTTTCCTTTGGCTTTGAAGGGGGTAGGACGGGGAAGGGTCTATGTTCCTCCTTCAGGTCCAATAGCATAACAACACCCATGCCTAACATGACCTGATGCTTGCCAAAATCCATGATCTCCTTCCCTTCCTGGATGCATAAGAAAGCCACAGTTCCCAAGCTTTGCAGGTGTGGCCACAGAACTGAGTTCTAGCCAATACAATACACAAATGATGCTCTGAGTTTCTCAGCTAAGGCTTTGACAAAGTGACTTTACTTTCCTCAAACTTTTTTCCTCTTTCTGCTTGATAGATGCAGATGACAGTGAGGGCCTAAGAGATGGCAGAGCCACAGATGTAGGAAGACTGGGTCCCTTAAACATTTCATAGAGGAAATATACCTGTCATCCAGAAACACCTATTTGAACTCTTATATAAATGACAGACTAATTTATCTCTTATTTGAGCCATCATTAGTTTTGGGGTCTATTTATTCTTTGACTTAATCTATTCCAACTAATACATTCAGAACACAAACAACTTTAATTCCCATTTAGTAAGAAGGCTTGTGTACAGTAATTCTTTCTCTGTAACATAAAATATAAATATAAAACTGTCTTACCCTTGGTCGTGGCAAGTTAAACACCACATTTCCATTTCTGAATATTTTCCACTAGCTCAATAGCTTTACATTATCGGGTTACAGAGGTCAAGACTGAAGGTACATAGCCATCATAGACTAGATAGCTCAATCAGTTCCAAGGCCAGATGCCCTGATGCTTTTATTTATTTATTTTTATTGCATTTTAGGTTTTGGGGTACATGTGCAGAACGTGCAAGATAGTTGCATAGGTACACACATGGCAGTGTGTTTTTCTGCCTTCCTCCCCTTAACCCACATTTGGCATGTCTCCCCAGGCTATCCCTCCCCAACTCCCCCCCCCAGCTGTCCCTCCCCTATTCCCCCAAGTAGACCCCAGTGTGTAGTACCCTCCTCCCTGTGTCCATGTGTTCTCAATTTTCTCACCCACCTATGAGTGAGAATATGTGATATTTCCTTTTCTGTTCTTGAGTCAGTTTGCTGAGAATGATGTTCTCCAGATTCATCCATGTCCTTAAAAAGGACATAAATTCATCATATTTGATTGCTGCATAATATTCCATAATGTATATATGCCACATTTTCCCAGTCCAGTCTATCATCGATGGGCATTTGGGTTGGTTCCAGGTCTTTGCTATTGTAAACAGTGCTGCAATGAACATTCGTGTGCATGTGTCCTTATAGTAGAACAATTTATATTCCTTTGGATATACACCCAGTAATGGGATTGCTGGATCAAATGGAATTTCTATTTCTAGGTCCTTGAGGAATCACCACACTGTCTTCCAAAATGGTTGAACTAATTTACACTCCCACCAACAGTGTAAGAGTGTTCCTATTTCTCTGAATCCTCTCCAGCATCTGTTGTCTCCAGATTTTTTAATGATCACCATTCTAACCGGCGTGAGATGGTATCTCAATGTGGTTTTGATTTGCATCTCTCTAATGACCAGTGATAATGAGCATTTTTTCATGTGTTTATTGGCCTCATGTATGTCTTCTTTTGTAAAGTGTCTGTTCATGTACTTTGCCCATTTTTGAATGGGCTTGTTTGTTTTTTTCCTGTAAATCTGTTTGAGTTCTTTGTAAATTCTGGATATCAGCCTTTTGTCAGTTGGGTAAACTGCAAAGATTTTTTCCCAATCTGTTGGTTGCTGATTCACTCTAGTGACTGCTTCTTTTGCCGTGCAAAAGCTGTGGAGTTTGATTAGGTCCCATTTGTCTATTTTGGCTTTTGTTGCCAATGCTTTTGGTGTTTTGGTCATGAAGTCCTTGCCTACTCTTATGTCCTGAATGGTTTTGCCTAGATTTTCTTCTAGGGTTTTTATGGTGCCAGGTCTTATGTTTAAGTCTTTAATCCATCTGGAGTTAATTTTAGTGTAAGGTATCAGGAAGGGGTCCAGTTTCTGCTTTCTGAACATGGCTAACCAGTTTTCCCAACACCATTTGTTAAACAGGGAATCCGTTCCCCATTGCTTGTTTTTGTCTGGTTTATCAAAGATTATATGGTTGTAGATATGTTGATTTGCCTTTGATGCCTCTGTTCTGTTCCATTGGTCCATATCTTTGTTTTGGTACCAGTACCATGCTGTTTTGATTACTGTAGCCTTGTAGTATAGTTTGAAGTCTGGTAGTGTGATGCCTCCCTCGGTCTTCTTTTTGCTTAGAATTGACTTGGCTATGTGGGCTCTCTTTTAGTTCCATATGAAGTTCATGGTGGGTTTTTCCAGTTCTGTGAGGAAATTCAATGGTAGCTTAATGGGGATAGCATTGATTCTGTAAATTACTTTGGTCAGTATAGCCATTTTCATGATATTGATTCTTCCTAACCAGGAACATGGAATGTTTCTCCATTTGTTTGTGTCCTCTCTTATTTCGTTGAGCAGTGGTTTGTAGTTTTCCTTAAAGAAGTCCCTTACATTCCTTGTGAGTTGTATTTCTAGGTATTTTATTCTCTTTGGAGCAGTTGTGAATGGCAGCTCATTCTTGATTTGGTTCCCTTTAAGTCTGTTATTGGTGTATAGGGATACTTGTGAATTTTGCACATTGATTTTATATCCTGAGACTTTGCTGAAGTTGCTTATCAGTTTTAGGAGTTTTTGGACTGAGGTGATGGGGTCTTCTAGGTATACTATCATGTCATCTGTAAATAGAGACAATCTGGCTTCTTTCTTTCCTATTTGAATACACTTTATTTCTTTTTCTTGCCTGATTGATCTGGCTAGAACTTGCAGTACTATGTTGAATAGGAGTGGTGAGAGAGGGCATCCTTCTCTAGTGCCGGATTTTAAAGGGAATGCTTCCAGTTTTTGCCCATTAAGTATGATATTGGCTGTTGGTTTGTTGTAAATAGCTTTTATTACTTTGAGATATGTTCCATCAATACTGAGTTTATTGAGAGTTTTTAGCATAAACGGCTGTTGAATTTTGTCAAATGCCTTCTCTGCGTCAATTGAGATAATCATGTGGTTTTTGTTTTGCTTCTGTTAATGTGGTGAATGATGTTTATAGACTTGCATATGTTGAACCAGCCTTGCATGCCCGGGATGAATTCGTGCATAGAGTTGTTTGTAGTATTCTCTGATGATGGTTTGAATTTCTGTGGAATCTGTGGTGTCCCATAGATTCTGGTATGTTGTGTCTTCATTCTCGTTGGTTTCAAATAACTTCTTTATTTCTGCCTTCATTTCATTTTTTATTCAATCAACATTCAAGAGCCAGTTGTTCAGTTTCTATGAAGCTGTGCGGTTTTGAGTTAGTTTCTGAATTCTGAGTTCTAACTTGATAGCACTATGGTCTGAGAGACTGTTTGTTATGATTTCAGTTGTTTTGCATTTGCTGAGGAGTGCTTTACTTCCAATTATGTGGTCAATTTTGGAGTAGGTGTGATGTGGTCCTGAGAAGAATGTATATTCTGTGGATTTCAGGTGGAGAGTTCTGTAAATGTCTATCAGGTTTGCTTGTTCCAGGTCTGAGTTCAGCTCTGGATATCCTTGTTAATTTTCTGTGTGATTGATCTAATATTGACAGTGGAGTATTAAAGTCTCCCCCTATTATTGTCTGGGAGTCTAAGTCTCTTTTTACTCATTAAGAACTTGCCTTATGTATCTGGGTGCTCCTGTATTGAGTCCATATGTCTCTCACTATTACTGTGTGGGAGTCTAAGTCTCTTTGTAAGTTGTTAAGAACTTGCCTTATATATCTGGGTGCTCCATATTGGGTCCATGTATATTTAGAATTATTAGCTCTTCTTGTGGTATTGATCCTTTTACCATTATGTAATGACCTTCTTTGTCTCTTTTGATCTTTGTTGCTTTAAAGTCAATTTTATCAGAGACAAGAATTGCAACTCCTGCTTTTTTTTTTTTTTTTTTTTTTTTTGCTCTCCATTTGCTTGGTAAATCTTCCTCCATCCCTTTATTTTGAGCCTTTGTGAATCTTTGCATGTGAGATGGGTTTCCTGGATACAGCACACCAATGGGTTTTGGTTTTTTACCCAATTTGCCAGTCTGTGTCTTTTGATTGGTGCATTTAGCCCATTTACATTTAGGGTTAATATTGTTATGTGTTAGTTTGATACTGCTCTTTTGATGCTAGCTGGCTGTTTTGTCCCTTGGTTGATGCAGATTCTTCATTTTGTTGATGCTCTTTAGCATTTGGTATGTTTTTAGAATGGCTGGTACTGGTTGTTCCTTTCTATGTGTAGTGCCTCTTTCAGGAGCTCTTGTAAAGCAGGCCTGGTGGGGACAAAATCTCTGAGTTCTTGCTTGTTGGCAAAAGATTTTATTCTTCCTTCACTTATGAAGCTCGGTTTGGCTGGATATGAAATTCTGGGTTGAAAGTTCTTTTCTTTAAGGATGTTGAATATTGGCCTTCACTCTCTTCTGGCTTGTGGAGTTTCTGCTGAGAGATCTGCTGTGATTCTGATGGGCTTCCCTTTGTGGGTGACCCAACCCTTCTCTGGCTGTCCTTAGTATTTTCTCCTTCATTTCAAACCTGGTGATTCTGACGATTATGTGCCTTGGGGTTGCTCTTCTTGCAGAATATCTTTGTGGTGTTCTCTGTATTTCCTGGAGTTGAGTATTGGCCTGCCTTGCTAGGTTGGGGAAATTTTCCTGGATAATATCCTGAAGAGTGTTTTCCAGCTTGGATTCATTCTCTTCGTCACATTCTGGTACACCTATCAAACGTAGATTAGGTCTCTTCACATAGTCCCACATTTCTTGGAGACTTTGTTCATTCCTTTTTGTGCTTTTTCTCTAATCTTGGTTTCTCATTTTATTTCATTGAGTTGATCTTTGACTTCTGATATTCTTTCTTCTGCTTGGTCAATTTGGCTGTTGAAACTTGTGCATACTTCACGAAGTTCTCGTGTTGTGTTTTTCAGCTCCTTCAATTCATTCATATTCCTCTCTAAGTTGTCCATTCTTGTTATAAATTCCTCGAATCTTTTTCCAATCTTTTTTAAGGTTCTTAGTTTGTTTGCATTGATTTAGAACATGTTCTTTTAGCTCACTGAAATTTCTCATTATCCACCTTCTGAAGTCTGATTCCATCATTTCATCACTCTCATTCTCCATCCAGCTTTGTTTCCTTGCTGGTGAGGAGTTTTGGTCCTTTGTAGGAGGTGAGGTGTTTTGGTTTTGGTTGTTTTCCTTTTTTTTTGCTCTGGTTTCTTCCCATCTTTGTGGATTTATCCACCTGTCATCTTAGTAGTTGCTGACTTTTCGATTGGGTCTCTGAGTGGACACCCAGATTGTTGATGATGAAGTATTTCTGTTACTTAGTTTTCCTTCTAATGGTTTAGCCCCTCTGCTGTACAAGTGCTGAGGTCCACTCCAGGCCCTGCTTGTCTGGGGTACACCTGTAGCGGCTGTGGAACAGTGAGGGATGCTACCAGTTTCTTCTTCTGCTATCTTTGTCCCAGAATGATTCCCACCAAATGTCAGACTGATTCATTCTTTTTTGAGTTGGCTCTTTGGATATACAGGGGTCAGGGAGCTTCTTGAGGAGACAGTCTGTACTTTATAGGAGCTCCAGTGCTGAGCTGTGAGCTTTGTTGTTCATTCAGGGTTGCTGGGCGAATGTGTTTATGTCTGCTGCAGCAGAACTTATAAACCCCCCCTTTTTTTTCCCCTCAGATCCTCTGTCTCAGGGAGTTGGGGCTTTCTTTATGTGTATCTGTTACACTGTCCTGCCCAGCTAGGTGGCAGTCTATTAACTATTTTCCTGCTGGGGTTCCGCCCTGCTAGCATGAGTCCGCCCTTCTGCCATAGGGCTCCGTTCTACTGTGGTGCTCTCTGCCCTGTTGGCAGAGTCTCTCTGTTATGGCTGGTTGACCTGGCAATGGCAGGCTGCATCAGCAATAGGCGGTACCTCAGTAGGGGCGGATTGCATCCGTAGTGGATGCCCCTCCCCCACCGAGCTGCACCATCCTGGATTCAGCTGACCCCGCAGCAAAACTCAACCCCTAGCACCTCGAATCACCACCCTGCTTGTCCCCATGAGGGTGGGACCCACCAAGCCTGATCTCCTGGCTCCCTGCCTCAGAGTCCCTCCTCTCTCTCTCTCTCTCTCTCTCTTTCTTTCCAAATTGAATGGCTGACTCTCTCACAGGCACCCCAGTCACCTGCTGATTGGCCACTGGGATCCATGTGATCTCCCCTGTGGCAGCCCACTGCACCCGCTCAAATTGCTCTTCCCAGGAATCTCCTGGTCAGGCTCACCATCCAAGTCCCATTCAATCAGATGGACATGTCAATCTACCCTCCCAAATCTCAAATTGCCAGCTTAACAGGGCACCCAGACCAGTGAGCTTTGTGCGAGCTGCCGCTGCGCCACAGCGCCAGCCGAAACAGCCATGCAAGCCGACAGGGCTGCGCTGCTGTCCTGTGTCTCTCCTACACCTGGGAATGTCCCCATTCTGTGGGCAACAAAGGTCCATCTGAAAATGTGGCTAGGACTCACCCTCTGTGCCTTCACTGAGAGCTGCAATCCTGAGTTGTTTCTACGGTGCCATCTTGGAACCTCCTTGCCCCAATGCTTTTCAGCTGTCTTGCAAAAGCATTCCTTTGGTTACTGAGAGTTATTAGAGGAAGAGCAGGAATAGAATATTGCAAACCTTTTATAATTTTTGAAAAAAATTTCTCAAAATTTCCATGCTATTGTGAAGTTAGTGACATTACTTTTTGCTTGTCATGGACAGCCATCCTTTTACAGTAACAATGTAACCCTAGTGAGTAATATTTAGCAGTCCTAGCCAATGAATAGAAAAAGAATTTGAGAATATGTGTGTTATAGTTCTCATCATACTCATGATAGATGTGTGAACTATTTTTCCCTTTTAAAGTTGCATTAATTTGGTAGACTAATGGTATACTATTCAGTGAATTGAAAGAGGTAGTTTACTGAATGGGCTCATGTAGGCTTTCCCCAAAAAAGACTGAATGCATGTATAAAAAGTGAGCAATTTACTTCCTTTTCATAAGTAGGAAAGTTCTTTTGAGAGATAATTTCTTCACTTCTAAAAATGGAAGAAACAACAGCCATTAACAGTTGTCTGTTGATTATTCTTGCTTTTATTTAAGAATATATAGCAAAGATGAACAAACATGCAAGTATATGTTCCTCTCTCCATGTAACTGCATATGTGCATATATATTTACATTACTATATTTATATAGTAAGTTATTCTTGTTCATGGCAGTTATACTGTATGAAGTAACTGTGGGCACAAAATTGGTGAAACTGAGCAACTGATGCAAGGAAGATATATATCTATAATGTATATTTTGTGTGTGTGTTACACAGATTATAGTATTAATTCCTGAGAACAATTCATCTTGGTATATTCTTTTTACTTTATTTTACAAAAAGTAAATTTGTGGTCAGAAGTGTTAAATGACTTGCTTGAGGATGCCCCACCATCAGGTGCCAGAGTTGAGATTCAAACCTGGTCTAGTTGGCCCCAGAACTAGAGCTTCTTGCACTGTTCTGCACCACTCTGCACTGACTTCAGCCTCTGGCCATCTCTGAACAAGAAAGCAGAATAGTTCCCTGTTGGATATCAGCTGGGAACGCACATGTCTAGGCAAATCAAATTTTTTACCACTCTGCATACATCTGCAAATGACTAGAGAAGCACCAAGAGTATTGATTTTGGGATTACACATATGTTAAGCAAACTCACATAGTGAGTAAGCAAATTCACAGATATGGAATCTACAAATTATGAGGATTTACTCTATATAAATATATGACATGCTTTTATGTCCTATTTGTAAACTACCAGCTTTTATTCATACAGATATATGTATATGTATATGCATATATATATATATATATATATATGAATTGTTCTCAGGAATTAATACTATAATCTGTGTAACACACACACAAAATATACATTATAGATACATATCTTCCTTGCATATATATGCATATGCATATATGTATATGCATATATATATATACATATGCGTATATGTATATGCATATATGTATATATTTCCCAAACACACATACACGGTTTGGTAAATAGATGAAATTATCTTAGATTTAGGGTGGACTCTAAATCTAATGACTGGTGTCTTGATAAGAAAAAGGGGAGAGGTATTTAACACACAGGGACACATAAAAGGAGGCACAGATATGAAGACAGAGGCAGAATTTGCAGTGAGGTAGCCACAAGCCAAGGAACTCCTGGAGCCACCAAAAGCTGAAAGAACTAAAGAATAATTCATCCCCTTCAGAGGGGATGTGGCCCTACTGACATCTTGGTTTCTCTCTCCTCCAGAATTGTGAAAGAATACATTTCTGTTGTTTTAAGCCACCAAATTTTTTTTAATTTATTACAACAGTCCTGGGAAACTAAGACAAATGTCACATATGGAAATTTGTTTTAATTCATTGCTTCCTCCCTCTATGCATGGTGGTCACAGCTCAAAGATGTTCTATAAAACAAGCCTCCGAAAAGAATGAGGCACAGAGCAGCTGCAGCTCCTGTGGCTTCTAAAGAAATCACCTCTGCTATCTCTGTCATTGAGAATGAGACAGACACACAAAGGCTTCCCTCAGAAAAGGTGTCCATAGTATTTCAGCCCTCAGTGAAATGGACAAGAATCCCAACTCAGCTCAGGAACTCAAACACCCAAACTCGTAACATTTTCAAGAAACTTTCACTGGCTAAAAAGGGAACACTTTTTGGAATTCTTTTATGAATGGGCTTTTTGGAACTCTGTCCTGTATTTTATATCAGTATTTGGTTTGGAAGTTCTGAGAGGGTTACAATCATAATCTCTCTGCTGAGTCCTGGACAGCATTACCTCCTGCAGGATACAATAAATGATAATATTCAGAGTTTTGCCAACCAGAGAAGCTCACCCAAACTTTAGCATACAGAGTTTTCACTGGGGCTTTATTACATAGGCATGATTGACTAATTCACTGGCAATGTGACTAATAATATTTACAGCCCAGAAAAATCCCTGGGAGGGTAGTTGTATTAGTCTGTTCTCATGCTGCTATGAAGAAACACCCAAGACTGGGTAATTTAAAAAGGAAAGAGGTTTAATTGAATCACAGTTCTGCATGGCTGGGGAGGCCTCAGGTAACTTACAATCAAGGTGGAAGGGAAAGCAAACGTCCTTTTTCATGTAGCAGCAGGCAAGAGAAGCCAAGGAGAGGAAAGCCCCTCATAAAACCATCAGACCTCATGAGAACTCACTCACTATCAGAAGAATAGCATGGGGGAAACTGCCCCCATGATCTAATCACTTCCCACAAGGTCCCTCTCCCAGCACATGAGGATTATAATTCAGATTATAATTCAAGATGAGATTTTGGTGGAAATGCAGCCAAACCATATCAGTTATTTTGTGTTGGAGGTGAGGCTGCTCTGCATGCTGGGGTATCTATGTAGATAGGGGCTTAGTGCAGACTGAACACAGGACACTTTAATGGAACTATTAGCTGAAAGCAAGATTAATGTTTATCCATTCTGGCTGCATGGTATTAAAAAAAAAACTGGTAGTTCTCAAATGGGAAAGCACATGTTTTCTGAGCCAGTGGCTATAAAATTAACTCACATCTGCATCTTAATTGCATTTACACATTCTGTGTTTAGCATCTATTAATTAAAGTTCAAGATGAATAAGTTTTGAGTGGCTCACAGAATTCTTTCCTGGTAGTTTTCTTTTTTTGTTTGTTTGTTTGTTTTTTTGTTTTTTTTTTTGTTTTGTTTTTGTTTTTGTTTTTGTTTTGTTTTGTTTTGTTTTGTTTTGTTTTGTTTTGGCGGGGGGCGAGTTTTCTTTCTTAAGGAGTCTGTATCCAGCTCTCCATTAGCTTGGATGCCCGGCTTTCTTTGACACATTTCTGATGTGTCAAATCTAGCTTTTGGGCTGGGATGTACTGATAATATAAAGTGAGCTTCTCCCATTAGTGACTCCTGCTTATATACAAACAGGAACATCACAGCATGGTTACACCTATCACAGAGAATACAAACATTGAAACTTCAGAAAGACAGATTATAGGGTTGTCATTTGCCTTGCACAAGGCGCCTCCAACAGGTGTTTGTATGTGGCAAACTTCCCACTGCTACTGGTGAACTCCAACTACCCAGAGTTAAGTGAGACCTCAAAGATTAAGGGCCCAGTCCTCTGTAAGACTTGTCTCATTTTCAGATACCAGCTGCAAGTTTGGGGTCCCCAGGTCCACCCTCATTTCTGATAAGCTGGCTACAAATCTTGGGGTCCCCATGAACTCCCTCACATTCAATAATTCCCTAGAATGACTGACTAATAGGACTCAGGAAAGAGCTATGCTTACGATTATATTTTGTTAGAGCAAAATGACACAAGTCACAACCAGCCAAGGGAGAGACACAGAGAGGGGGTTCTGGGAGGGTCCCAATCATCCCCTCTCTGCAGAGTCCCACACAGCATTACCTCCTCTGGAATACAATGTGTATACTCAAAGTGTTTTGCCAGAGAAGCTCACCCAAACTTCAGCATGCAGAGTTTTTATTGGGGCTTCATTACATAGGCATAATTGATTGATTCATTGGCAATATGATTAAACTCAGTCTCCAATTCCTCTCCCTTCCCTGGAGGTTGGGCTCAAAGCCCCAAACCTCTAATCATAGGATTGGTCTTTCCAGTGTGGCCAGCCCCCATGCTGAGCATAAAATGTCACATGTGATCTGAGGGGCCCACCATGCGTAACATAGATAATCCTACCACTCAAAGAAATGTCCAGAGCTTAAAGGCCCCTTTGCAGAAATGAGGGACAAATGCTAGCCAACTTATTTGTATAGTTGTTTGGTTTTATTTCTTAAAAGATATTAAAACTCAGCTTTTATTCGTTCAGTTATTAAAACTTAAAGTTTAAATGTTTGCTGTATTTCTTCTCAGAGCAAAGATGTACTTCTATATTACTATTCTGTATAAATTTGTTATCCAAGATTGCTACTTGTATGAAAGGAGAGGGAAGAGGGTAATAGATGGAAATGATTCCTACATGACAGTCCATCCATCCAAATCTACTGGGACAGGGGAGTGGTGGCGGGGAGAGATGGTACCACAGAGGCTCCCATGGGTAAATGATGGGTGTGTCCCTCTCTGAAGTCAGGCTGTACCTATACTTCCCAGTCCTCTAAGATATGTCATTCAGGCCACCTCGCTCAGCCCAGTCCCTGATGCCATTCATGTTCCTTTTCCTCATGGGCTGCTCCTGTGCCTGACTTCCATCACGACTCATTCTGATTAGGCCCCTGGTTTCTATACCAGCCTTAGATCATTAAGACAAAGACATATTTGCTACCTTAAAACCTGTACCTGTCAAGTAAAATCAAACAAAAAATGTTGGGAAACCTTGAAGTATAACTGCATATCCTTACTAATCACATTTAGACCACATATTTTCTGATCACAGTTCCATATGGTGTTAACTATTTTTTAATATAAAATGTGTATGTAGTAAAGAGTATTACTCAAGGTGTATCAGTAGGAGATCAGCTAAGTTTGGGGGGACACTTATTTTGCTACCTTGGTCTAAGTATCACCTAAAGGTTCAAGCTTGAACCCTGTGCAGCTGATTATTTTCTTTGCTCCATGACCACAGTCCTTACCCGAAGCTTAGCCAAGTCACTCCCCAGGAGGATCAAGCCCTAAAGTAATAATGGATCAGCACAAATTCATCACTCAATAATACCAGAGGGAGACAAAAAAATGTGTGTTCCTAAATTATCCAATGAACTCCACATATTCCAGGTTCTTCTACAGCCTCAGTATCTTCCACATTCTTCTACATCCTCTGCAATACTTTGCAAACTCAAGGAGTGAATCTCCACCATGCATGAACCACTTTATCCTCATAGCCATTCTCTAGGAATCTACTGCATCATTCTGCCCAGTGGATAATTTTTCCATTCTCTACCAACACAAACTTCTATTCCACCACTGCACCTGTTGGCAGGAAAACAGTATGAGATTAGAACTCATCCTCGCAATAGTAGGGTATGATGTAAGTGTTCCATCTCCCAAGATTCTCATGGTCTTCAGTTACTGCAATGAATTGTACATCAGTGCTTGTGATATAATGGGGCTAGAACCTGACACGACTTACTGAAGCTCTGAAGACATTGCTACTACCTTTTTTTGTTTTCCCTTGCACACTTGCTTTTACAAGAATACTTTTGCCATTGTCCATTTGCTGCTTTAAGTTTAACGCTGGATTCTAAAAACCACCACCCAAACCAATATCTCCCTAAGAACAGTTACTAGGCAATATTTCCCAGTTCTTATACTCAGCCAAGTCCAATTGTTCTAGGCTCTCTTTTTCTTTGGCTCTGACTTTGAGCAAGTTGCTAGAAGGCAAATTATCTGCAAAACATGTAGCTGCTTTAGCAGATGTCTCTTGTTCTTTTCAGAATCCCCATTCTCTTACAGAAGATTCATGTCTTTCATTTCTTGAAACTTCAGAATAACTCCTCAGGTTACCAGTCTCAAAGATACCTAGAGCTTCTGTGTCTGAAATCTGTCCAGCAGGAACATGTTCTCTTGAATTGTCACAGACAACTCCATGCTGCTTCCTGCAGGTCTTTTGTCTTAGAAATCAAATGTCCACTGCTTTATTGAAGATGCTCTGGTTTGGTGAGCAGTTCTTGCCTGGAAGGTCCAGGGCTAATTTCACAACTGACTCCCCAGAACCGCAGCCTCCCAGAGAGGAACATCCTTCTCTTGTTTATGTCCCAGCCTTTCCTCATGTCCCTATCCTTCCTCTTGTCCCCAGGCTGCCCTGCAGCAGCCAGACAAAAAGCATTCTGGCAAGACCCTCTCCAACAAGCAGGGAAGATGAGAAGGCACCAATGGCTGAGAAATTGTGACTCCAGGTGACAATGGGGACCAGGACAGGGGCTCAGGTCACACAAGAATAGGCACCCAAATTCTTTATTATATACTCCTATACACAGAGGACTCATCTCTAAAATTAGGAGAATAATAATGCCCCCTACATGGGCATTTCATAAATATTAAAGTAATACATATTTCTGGAATATAATGCTCATTCCGTATCTTCCAGGCAGGAGCTGTTTATCAAACGAGCTAACATTCAAAAGTGTTAGCTATTATTATTATATTTCTGAATATGTGGTCACTAAACCTCCAAACACATCCACTGATAACTCTATGGTAAGCACCTGAGTGTAGGGGAAGTATTTTATTTATTTTTATATACTTCACAGTAACTGTGTTGTTTCAAAGGTTTTCAATACATATTTATTGGTTTATTTTAAAAATAGATCTACATTTAAGGTTAGCATATTTAAGATTAATATCTATTTGGCCTTATTTGATTTAAATGTCAGAATACCTTCATATGAGAGATCAGAGGAGCAGCAGAAACTGCATTTAAAACAATTTGAGCAATAGGTAACTCCAGGGCTACTCAAACACTGGGGAGAATACACCTGACATCTTGAAGAAAAAATGTTTGTATGCATTTCTGTCCACACTTCTAAAGCTTTAAAGACATTTTCTCAGAATTGAAAAGAGTAACTTCTGTTATAAAAAAAGATTTAAAAGGTACTATCCTATCCTATATACCTGAAGAAAAAGTAATTTTAAAATGTTACTTGCAACAATAACAAAACTATAAAGTACTTCAAATAAATTTAACAAACGTACAAGACACTGTAAATTATTACTGAAAAGTATATCAGATTATAAGTGAGAAGATTCAATATCTGTAAACATTTAATTATCCACAAATTTATCTGTAAATTCAATGCAATTCTAATAAAAATCCCCAACTTACTTTTTACATAAGTTGGCAGGATCATGCTAAAATTCATATGTAAGAGTAAATGCAGAGCAGTAACAAAAGTAATTTTGGAAATGAACAATAAATTCTAGTTCTTTAATTTCTAATACCAAACTTTATTATAAGATAGAGTAACAAGCAACATAGTACTGAAGTAAAAACAGACAAGCGGATCTTTGCAGTAGAACAGAGAGTACACATATGCTGTATATGAAAATTTAGTATATGCTAAAGATGGCATTTCAAATCTTTGGGTAGACAATTATTTAATAAGTTAGACTGAGTATCCATTGGCAAAAAGAAATATAATATATTATTTTTTCATGCTAATTACAAAATAAATTCCAATAGATTAAAATCCTAAGGGTAAGATTAAAAAGTGTTTGAAAGTGTTCAAAATAAATAAATAATGTGTGAAATGGAGTAGACAGATAATTCTTAGGATTGTTTGTTTGTTTGTTTGTTTGTTTTTAAATTTTTATTGCATTATAGGTTTTGGGGTACATGTGCAGAACGTGCAAGATAGTTGCATAGGTACACACATGGCAGTGTGTTTTGCTGCCTTCCTCCCCCTCACCCACACTTGGTATTCATCCCCAGGCTATCCCCCCCAGCCCCCCCCGCTGTCCCTCCCCCATTTCCCCCAACAGTCCCCAGTGTATAGTAGATCGCCTCTCTGTGTCCATGTGTTCTCATTTTTCTCACCCGCCTATGAGTGAGTATATGCGGTATTTCTTTTTCTGTTCTTGTGTCAGTTTGCTGAGAATGATGTTCTCCAGATTCATCCATGTCCCTACAAAGGACACAAACTCATCATTTCTGATTGCTGCATAATATTCCATGGTGTATATGTGCCACATTTTCCCAGTCCAGTCTATCATCGATGGGCATTTGGGTTGGTTCCAGGTCTTTGCTATTGTAAACAGTGCTGCAATGAACATTCGTGTGCATGTGTCCTTATAGTAGAACGATTCACAGTCTTTTGGATAGATACCCAGTAATGGGATTGCTGGGTCAAATGGAATTTCTATTTCTAGGTCCCTGAGGAATTGCCACACTGTCTTCCACAATGGTTGAACTAATTTACACTCCCACCAACAGTGTAAGAGTGTTCCTATTTCTCCACATCCTCTCCAGCATCTGCTGTCTCCAGATTTTTTAATGATCGCCATTCTAACTGGTGTGAGATGATATCTCAATGTGGTTTTGATTTGCATCTCTCTAATGACCAATGATGATGAGCACTTTTTCATATGTTTGTTGGCCTCATGTATGTCTTCTTTTGTAAAGTGTCTGTTCATATCCTTTGCCCATTTTTGAATGGGCTTGTTTGTTTTTTTTCTGTAAATCTGTTTGAGTTCTTTGTAAATTCTGGATATCAGCCCTTTGTCAGATGCGTAAACTGCAAAGATTTTTTCCCATTCTGATGGTTGTCGATTCACTCTAGTGACTGTTTCTTTTGCCGTGCAGAAGCTGTGGAGTTTGATTAGGTCCCATTTGTCTATTTTGGCTTTTGTTGCCAATGCTTTTGGTGTTTTGTTCATGAAGTCCTTGCCTACTCCTATGTCCTGAACGGTTTTGCCTAGATTTTCTTCTAGGGTTTTTATAGTGTCAGGTCTTACATTTAAGTCTTTAATCCATCTGGAGTTAATTTTAGTGTAAGGTGTCAGGAAGGGGTCCAGTTTCTGCTTTCTGCACACGGCTACCCAGTTTTCCCAACACCATTTATTAAATAGGGAATCCTTTCCCCATTGCCTGTTTTTGTCTGGTTTATCAAAGATAATATGGTTGTAGATATGTTGTGTTGCCTCCGATGTTTCTGTTCTGTTCCATTGGTCTATATCTCTGTTTTGGTACCAGTACCATGCTGTTTTGATTACTGTAGCCTTGTAGTATAGTTTGAAGTCTGGTAGCGTGATGCCTCCCGCTGTGTTCTTTTTGCTTAGAATTGACTTGGCTATGCGGGCTCTTTTTTGGTTCCATATGAAATTCATGGTGGTTTTTTCCAGTTCTGTGAAGAAATTCAATGGTAGTTTGATGGGGATAGCATTGAATGTGTAAATTACTTTGGGCAGTATAGCCATTTTCACAATATTGATTCTTCCTAACCACGAACATGGAACGTTTCTCCATCTGTTTGTGTCCTCTCTTATTTCGTTGAGCAGGTGTTTGTAGTTTTCCTTAAAGAGGTCCCTTACATTCCTAGTGAGTTATATTCCTAGGTATTTTATTTTCTTTGTAGCGATTGTGAATGGCAGTTCGTTCTTAATTTGGTTCTCTTTAAGTCTGTTATTGGTGTATAGGAATGTTTGTGATTTTTGCACATTGATTTTATATCCTGAGACTTTGCTGAAGTTGCTTATCAGTTGCAGGAGCTTTTGGGATGAGGTGATGGGATCTTCTAGGTATACTATCATGTCGTATGCAAATAGAGACAATTTGGCTTCCACCTTTCCTATTTGAATACCCTTTATTTCTTTTTCTTGCCTTATTGCTCTGGCTAGAACTTCCAGTACTATGTTGAATAGAAGTGGTGAGAGAGGGCATCCTTGTCTAGTGCCGGATTTCAAAGGGAATGCTTCCAGTTTTTGCCCATTAAGTATGATATTGGCTGTTGGTTTGTCGTAAATAGCTTTTATTACTTTGAGATATGTTCCATCAATACCAAGTTTATTGAGGGTTTTTAGCATAAAGGGCTGTTGAATTTTATCAAATGCCTTCTCTGCGTCAATTGAGATAATCATGTGGTTTTTGTTTTGCTTCTGTTTATGTGGTGAATTACATTTATAGACTTGCGTATGTTGAACCAGCCTTGCATGCCCGGGATGAATCCTACTTGATCATGATGGATAAGTTTTTTAATGTGCTGTTGCAATCGATTTGCCAGTATTTTATTGAAGATTTTTGCATCTATGTTCATCATGGATATTGGCCTGAAGTTTTCTTTTCTTGTTGAGTCTCTGCCAGGTTTTGGTATCAGGATGATGTTGGTTTCATAAAATGATTTGGGAAGGGTTCCCTCTTTTGGGATTATTTGGAATAGTTTCAGAAGGAATGGTACCAGATCCTCTTTGTGTGTCTGGTAGAATTCAGCTGTGAACCCATCTGGACCTGGGCTTTTTTTGTGTGGTAGGCTCTTAATTGCTGCCTCAACTTCTGACCTTGTTATTGGTCTATTCGTAGTTTCAGCTTCCTCCTGGTTTAGGCTTGGGAGGACACAGGCATCCAGGAATTTATCCATTTCTTCCTGATTTACTAGTTTGTGTGCATAGAGTTGTTTGTAGTATTCTCTGACGATGGTTTGAATTTCTGTGGAATCTGTGGTGATTTCCCCTTTATTGTTTTTTATTGCATCTATTTTGTTGTTCTCTCTTTTCTTTTTTATCAGTCTGGCTAGTGGTCTGTCTATTTTGTTGATCTTTTCAAAAAACCAGCTCTTAGATTTGTTGATTTTTTGAAGGGTTTTTCTTGTCTCTATCTCCTTCAGTTCTGCTCTGATCTTAGTTATTTCTTGTCTTCGGCTAGGTTTTGAGCTTTTTTGATCTTGCTCCTCTAGCTCTTTCAATTTTGACGATAGGGTGTCAATTTTGGATCTCTCCACTCTTCTCATGTGGGCACTTATTGCTATATATTTTCCTCTACAGACTGCTTTAAATGTGTCCCAGAGATTCTGGTACGTTGTGTCTTCATTCTCGTTGGTTTCAAAGAACTTCTTTATTTCTGCCTTCATTTCATTGTTTATCCAATCAACATTCAAGAGCCAGTTGTTCAGTTTCCATGAAGCTGTGCGGTTCTGAGTTATTTTCTGAATTCTGAGTTCCAACTTGATTGCATTATGGTCTGAGAGACTGTTTGTTATGATTTCCGTTGTTGTTTTTTTTTTTTTTTTTTTTTTTTTTTTTTTTTTTTTTATTGCATTATAGGTTTGGGGGTACATGTGCAGAACGAGCAAGATAGTTGCATAGGTACACACATGGCAGTGTGCTTTGCTGCTTTCCTCCCCTTCACCCACACTTGGTATTCATCCCCAGGCTATCCCCCCCAGCCCCCCCCTGCTGTCCCTCCCCCATTCCCCCCAACAGTCCCCAGTGTATAGTAGACCGCCTCTCTGTGTCCACATGTTCTCATTTTTCTCACCCACCTATGAGCGAGTATATGCGGTATTTCTTTTTCTGTTCTTGTGTCAGTTTGCTGAGAATGATGTTCTCCAGATTCATCCATGTCCCTACAAAGGACACAAACTCATCATTTTTGATTGCTGCATAATATTCCATGGTGTATATGTGCCACATTTTCCCAGTCCAGTCTATCATCGTTGGGCATTTGGGTTGGTTCCAGGTCTTTGCTATTGTAAACAGTGCTGCAATGAACATTCGTGTGCATGTGTCCTTATAGTAGAACGATTTATAATCCTTTGGATAGATACCCAGTAATGGGATTGCTGGGTCAAATGGAATTTCTATTTCTAGGTCCCTGAGGAATCGCCACACTGTCTTCCACAATGGTTGAACTAATTTACACTCCCACCAACAGTGTAAGAGTGTTCCTATTTCTCCACATCCTCTCCAGCATCTGCTGTCTCCAGATT
Source organism: Saguinus oedipus (assembly GCA_031835075.1). Classification (NCBI taxonomy): domain Eukaryota; kingdom Metazoa; phylum Chordata; class Mammalia; order Primates; family Cebidae; genus Saguinus; species Saguinus oedipus. The sequence goes on along the minus strand of CM063177.1, from coordinate 31,412,365 downwards.
TTTTAATGATCGCCATTCTAACTGGTGTGAGATGGTATCTCAATGTGGTTTTGATTTGCATCTCTCTAATGACCAATGACGATGAGCACTTTTTCATATGTTTGCTGGCCTCATGTATGTCTGCTTTCGTAAAGTTTCTGTTCATATCCTTTGCCCATTTTTGAATGGGCTTGTTTGTTTTTTTCCTGTAAATCTGTTTGAGTTCTTTGTAAATTCTGGATATCAGCCCTTTGTCGGATGCGTAAACTGCAAAGATTTTTTCCCATTCTGATGGTTGCCGATTCACTCTAGTGACTGTTTGTTTTGCTGTGCAGAAGCTGTGGAGTTTGATTAGGTCCCATTTGTCTATTTTGGCTTTTGTTGCCAATGCTTTGGGAGTTTTGTTCATGAAGTCCTTGCCTACTCCTATGTCCTGAATGGTTTTGCCTAGATTTTCTTCTAGGGTTTTTATGGTGTCGGGTCTTACGTTTAAGTCTTTAATCCATCTGGAGTTAATTTTAGTGTAAGGTGTCAGGAAGGGGTCCAATTTCTGCTTTCTGCACATGGCTAGCCAGTTTTCCCAACACCATTTATTAAATAGGGAATCCTTTCCCCATTGCCTGTTTTTGTCTGGTTTATCAAAGATAATATGGTTGTAGATGTGTTGTGTTGCCTCCGATGCCTCTGTTCTGTTCCATTGGTCTATATCTCTGTTTTGGTACCAGTACCATGCTGTTTTGATTACTGTAGCCTTGTAGTATAGTTTGAAGTCTGGTAGCGTGATGCCTCCCGCTGTGTTCTTTTTGCTTAGAATTGACTTGGCTATGCGGGCTCTTTTTTGGTTCCATATGAAATTCATGGTGGTTTTTTCCAGTTCTGTGAAGAAATTCAATGGTAGTTTGATGGGGATAGCATTGATTGTGTAAATTACTTTGGGCAGTATAGCCATTTTCACGATATTGATTCTTCCTAACCACGAACATGGAATGTTTCTCCATCTGTTTGTGTCCTCTCTTATTTCATTGAGCAGTTGTTTGTAGTTTTCCTTAAAGAGGTCCCTTACATTCCTAGTGAGTTGTATTCCTAGGTATTTTATTTTCTTTGTAGCAATTGTGAATGGCAGTTCATTCTTGATTTGGTTCTCTTTAAGTCTGTTATTGGTGTATAGGAATGCTTGTGATTTTTGCACATTGATTTTATATCCTGAGACTTTGCTGAAGTTGCTTATCAGTTTCAGGAGCTTTTGGGCTGAGGTGATGGGGTCTTCTAGGTATACTATCATGTCGTCTGCAAATAGAGACAATTTGGCTTCCACCTTTCCTATTTGAATACCCTTTATTTCTTTTTCTTGCCTGATTGCTCTGGCTAGAACTTCCAGTACTATGTTGAATAGAAGTGGTGAGAGAGGGCATCCTTGTCTAGTGCCAGATTTCAAAGGGAATGCTTCCAGTTTTTGCCCATTAAGTATGATATTGGCTGTTGGTTTGTCATAAATAGCTTTTATTACTTTGAGATATGTTCCATCAATACCAAGTTTATTGAGGGTTTTTAGCATAAAGGGCTGTTGAATTTTGTCAAATGCCTTCTCTGCATCAATTGAGATAATCATGTGGTTTTTGTTTTTGCTTCTGTTTATGTGGTGAATTACATTTATAGACTTGCGTATGTTGAACCAGCCTTGCATCCCCGGGATAAATCCTACTTGATCATGATGGATAAGTTTTTTTTTTTTTTTTTTTTTTTTTTTTTTTTAAATTTTTATTGCATTATAGGTTTTGGGGTACATGTGCAGAACGTGCAAGATAGTTGCATAGGTACACACATGGCAGTGTGTTTTGCTGCCTTCCTCCCCCTCACCCACACTTGGTATTCATCCCCAGGCTATCCCCCCCAGCACCCCCCGCTGTCCCTCCCCCATTTCCCCCAACAGTCCCCAGTGTATAGTAGACCGCCTCTCTGTGTCCATGTGTTCTCATTTTTCTCACCCGCCTATGAGTGAGTATATGCGGTATTTCTTTTTCTGTTCTTGTGTCAGTTTGCTGAGAATGATGTTCTCCAGATTCATCCATGTCCCTACAAAGGACACAAACTCATCATTTCTGATTGCTGCATAATATTCCATGGTGTATATGTGCCACATTTTCCCAGTCCAGTCTATCATCGATGGGCATTTGGGTTGGTTCCAGGTCTTTGCTATTGTAAACAGTGCTGCAATGAACATTCGTGTGCATGTGTCCTTATAGTAGAACGATTCACAGTCTTTTGGATAGATACCCAGTAATGGGATTGCTGGGTCAAATGGAATTTCTATTTCTAGGTCCCTGAGGAATCGCCACACTGTCTTCCACAATGGTTGAACTAATTTACACTCCCACCAACAGTGTAAGAGTGTTCCTATTTCTCCACATCCTCTCCAGCATCTGCTATCTCCAGATTTTTTAATGATCGCCATTCTAACTGGCGTGAGATGGTATCTCAATGTGGTTTTGATTTGCATCTCTCTAATGACCAATGATGATGAGCACTTTTTCATATGTTTGTTGGCCTCATGTATGTCTTCTTTTGTAAAGTGTCTGTTCATATCCTTTGCCCATTTTTGAATGGGCTTGTTTGTTTTGTTTCTGTAAATCTGTTTGAGTTCTTTGTAAATTCTGGATATCAGCCCTTTGTCAGATGTGTAAACTGCAAAGATTTTTTCCCATTCTGATGGTTGTCGATTCACTCTAGTGACTGTTTCTTTTGCCGTGCAGAAGCTGTGGAGTTTGATTAGGTCCCATTTGTCTATTTTGGCTTTTGTTGCCAATGCTTTTGGTGTTTTGTTCATGAAGTCCTTGCCTACTCCTATGTCCTGAACGGTTTTGCCTAGATTTTCTTCTAGGGTTTTTATGGTGTCAGGTCTTACATTTAAGTCTTTAATCCATCTGGAGTTAATTTTAGTGTAAGGTGTCAGGAAGGGGTCCAGTTTCTGCTTTCTGCACATGGCTAGCCAGTTTTCCCAACACCATTTATTAAATAGGGAATCCTTTCCCCATTGCCTGTTTTTGTCTGGTTTATCAAAGATGATATGGTTGTAGATATGTTGTGTTGCCTCCGATGTTTCTGTTCTGTTCCATTGGTCTATATCTCTGTTTTGGTACCAGTACCATGCTGTTTTGATTACTGTAGCCTTGTAGTATAGTTTGAAGTCTGGTAGCGTGATGCCTCCCGCTGTGTTCTTTTTGCTTAGAATTGACTTGGCTATGCGGGCTCTTTTTTGGTTCCATATGAAATTCATGGTGGTTTTTTCCAGTTCTATGAAGAAATTCAATGGTAGTTTGATGGGGATAGCATTGAATGTGTAAATTACTTTGGGCAGTATAGCCATTTTCACAATATTGATTCTTCCTAACCACGAACATGGAACGTTTCTCCATCTGTTTGTGTCCTCTCTTATTTCGTTGAGCAGGTGTTTGTAGTTTTCCTTAAAGAGGTCCCTTACATTCCTAGTGAGTTGTATTCCTAGGTATTTTATTTTCTTTGTAGCGATTGTGAATGGCAGTTCGTTCTTAATTTGGTTCTCTTTAAGTCTGTTATTGGTGTATAGGAATGCTTGTGATTTTTGCACATTGATTTTATATCCTGAGACTTTGCTGAAGTTGCTTATCAGTTGCAGGAGCTTTTGGGCTGAGGTGATGGGGTCTTCTAGGTATACTATCATGTCGTCTGCAAATAGAGACAATTTGGCTTCCACCTTTCCTATTTGAATACCCTTTATTTCTTTTTCTTGCCTTATTGCTCTGGCTAGAACTTCCAGTACTATGTTGAATAGAAGTGGTGAGAGAGGGCATCCTTGTCTAGTGCCGGATTTCAAAGGGAATGCTTCCAGTTTTTGCCCATTAAGTATGATATTGGCTGTTGGTTTGTCATAAATAGCTTTTATTACTTTGAGATATGTTCCATCAATACCAAGTTTATTGAGGGTTTTTAGCATAAAGGGCTGTTGAATTTTGTCAAATGCCTTCTCTGCGTCAATTGAGATAATCATGTGGTTTTTGTTTTTGCTTCTGTTTATGTGGTGAATTACATTTATAGACTTGCGTATGTTGAACCAGCCTTGCATGCCCGGGATGAATCCTACTTGATCATGATGGATAAGTTTTTTAATGTGCTGTTGCAATCGGTTTGCCAGTATTTTATTGAAGATTTTTGCATCTATGTTCATCATGGATATTGGCCTGAAGTTTTCTTTTCTTGTTGAGTCTCTGCCAGGTTTTGGTATCAGGATGATGTTGGTCTCATAAAATGATTTGGGAAGGGTTCCCTCTTTTTGGATTATTTGGAATAGTTTCAGAAGGAATGGTACCAGATCCTCTTTGTGTGTCTGGTAGAATTCGGCTGTGAACCCATCTGGACCTGGGCTTTTTTTGTGTGGTAGGCTCTTAATTGCTGCCTCAACTTCAGACCTTGTTATTGGTCTATTCATAGTTTCGGCTTCCTCCTGGTTTAGGCTTGGGAGGACACAGGCATCCAGGAATTTATCCATTTCTTCCTGATTTACTGGTTTATGTGCATAGAGTTGTTTGTAGTATTCTCTGATGATGGTTTGAATTTCTGTGGAATCTGTGGTGATTTCCCCTTTATCGTTTTTTATTGCATCTATTTGGTTGTTCTCTCTCTTCTTTTTTATCAGTCTGGCTAGTGGTCTGTCTATTTTGTTGATCTTTTCGAAAAACCAGCTCTTAGATTTATTGATTTTTTGAAGGGTTTTTCTTGTCTCTGTCTCCTTCAGTTCTGCTCTGATCTTAGTTATTTCTTGTCTTCGGCTAGGTTTTGAGCTTTTTTGATCTTGCTCCTCTAGCTCTTTCAATTTTGACGATAGGGTGTCAATTTTGGATCTCTCCACTCTTCTCATGTGGGCACTTATTGCTATATATTTTCCTCTACAGACTGCTTTAAATGTGTCCCAGAGATTCTGGTACGTTGTGTCTTCATTCTCGTTGGTTTCAAAGAACTTCTTTATTTCTGCCTTCATTTCATTGTTTATCCAATCAACATTCAAGAGCCAGTTGTTCAGTTTCCATGAAGCTGTGCGGTTCTGAGTTATTTTCTGAATTCTGAGTTCCAACTTGATTGCATTATGGTCTGAGAGACTGTTTGTTATGATTTCCGTTGTTTTGCATTTGCTGAGGAGTGCTTTACTTCCAATTATGTGGTCAATTTTGGAGCAGGTGTGATGTGGTGCTGAGAAGAATGTATATTCTGTGGATTTGGGTTGGAGAGTTCTGTCAATGTCTATCAGGTTTGCTTGTTCCAGGTCTGAGTTCAAGTCCTGGATATCCTTGTTAATTTTCTGTCTGGTTGATCTGTCTGCTATTGACAGTGGAGTGTTAAAGTCTCCCACTATTATTGTGTGGGAGTCTACGTCTCTTTGTAAGTCATTAAGAACTTGCCTTGTATATCTGGGTGCTCCTACATTGGCTCCATATATATTTAGAATCGTTATCTCTTCTTGTTGTATTGATCCTTTTACCATTATGTAGTGACCTTCTTTGTCCCTTTTGATCTTTGTTGCTTTAAAGTCTATTTTATCTGAGATGAGAATTGCAACTCCTGCTTTTTTTTGCTCTCCATTTGCTTGGTAAATCTTCCTCCATCCTTTTATTTTGAGCCTTTGTGTATCTTTGTGTGTGAGGTGGGTTTCCTGAATACAGCACACTGATGGGTTTTGGTTTTTTATCCAATTTGCCAGTATGTGTCTTTTGATTGGTGCATTTAGCCCATTTACATTCAGGGTTAATATTGTTATGTGTGAATTTGATACTGCCATTTTGATGCTAGCTGGCTGTTTTGCCCATTGGTTCATGTACATTCTTCATTTTGTTGATGGTCTTTAGCATTTGGTATGCTTTTAGGATGGCTGGAACTGGTTGTTTCTTTCTATGTGTAGTGCCTCTTTCAGGAGCTCTTGTAAAGCAGGCCTAGTGGTGACAAAATCTCTGAGTACTTGCTTGTTCGTGAAGGATTTTATTTTTCCTTCACTTATGAAGCTCAGTTTGGCTGGATATGAAATTCTGGGTTGAAAGCTCTTTTCTTTAAGGATGTTGAATATTGGCCCCCACTCTCTTCTGGCTTGTAGAGTCTCTGCCGAGAGATCTGCTGTGAGTCTGATGGGCTTCCCTTTGTGGGTGACCTGACCTTTCTCTCTGGCTGCCCTAAGTATTTTCTCCTTCGTTTCAACCCTGGTGAATCTGACGATTATGTGCCTTGGGGTTGCTCTTCTTGCAGAGTATCTTTGTGGTGTTCTCTGTATTTCCTGGAGTTGAGTATTGACCTGTCTTTCTAGGTTGGGGAAATTTTCCTGGATAATATCCTGAAGAGTGTTTTCCAGCTTAGATTCATTCTCTTGATCACATTCTGGTACACCTATCAAACGTAGGTTGGGTCTCTTCACATAGTCCCACATTTCTTGGAGATTTTGTTCATTCCTTTTTGTGCTTTTTTCTTTAATCTTGGTTTCACGTTTTATTTCATTGAGTTGATCTTCAATTTCTGATATTCTTTCTTCTGCTTGGTCAATTCGGCTGTTGAAACTTGTGCATGCTTCACGAAGTTCTCGTGTTGTGTTTTTCAGCTCCTTCAATTCATTCATATTCCTCTCTAAGTTTTCCATTCTTGTTATCAATTCCTCGAATTTTTTTTCAAATCTTTTTTCAAGGTTCTTAGTTTCTTTGCACTGATTTAGAACATGTTCTTTTAGCTCAATGAAGTTTCTCATTATCCACTTTCTGAAGTCTGATTCCGTCATTTCGTCACACTCATTCTCCATCCATCTTTGTTCCCTTGCTGGTGAGGAGTTTTGGTCCTCTGTAGGAGGTGAGGTGTTTTGGTTTTGGGTGTTTTCCTCCTTTTTGCGCTGGTTTCTTCCCATCTTTATGGATTTATCCGCCTGTCATCTTTGGAGTTGCTGATTTTTCAATTGGGTCTCTGTGTGGATGCTGAGATTGTTGATGATGAATTATTTCTGTTACTTAGTTTTCCTTCTAGTGGTCTAGCCCCTCTGCTGTATGAGTTCTGAGGTCCACTCCAGGCCCTGTTTGTCTGGAGTATACCTGTAGCAGCTGTGGAAGAGTGAGGGATGATACCAGTTTCTTCTTCTGCTGTCTTTGTTCCAGAATCATGCCCGCCAAATGTCAGTCTGATTAGTCCTTTTTTGCGGTGACTCTTTGGATATACAGGGGTCAGGGAGCTGCTTAAGGAGACGGTTTGTGCTTTATAGTAGCTCCAGTGCTGAGCTGTGAGCTCCGTTGTTCATTCAGTGTTGTTGGGAGGTTGTTTATGTCTGCTGTAATAGAACTCATAAAACACCACCCTTTTATTTCCCCCCGTTATATGCACTGTTTCAGGGAGTTGGGGCTTTCTTTATGAGTATCTGTTGCACTGTCCTGCCCCACTAGGTGGCAGTCTATTCACTATTTGCCTGCCGGGGCTCTGACCCACTAGCGCAGTTCTGCCCTGTTGCTGCTGGGCTCCCTTCTGCTGTAGAGAGCTCCCGTCTCCTGGGAGTCTCTCTGTTATGGCAGGTTGCCTCGGCAACGGCAGGCTGCTTCGGCCCTGGGTGGTACTTCAATAGGGGCAGATTGTGTCAGCGGTGGTGGATGCCCCTCCCTCACCGGGCTGCACCGTCCTAGATGCCGGCAGCAAAACTCTCAGTGCCAAGCATCTCCAGTCATTGCCCTGCTTGTCCCTGTGAGGGTGGGACTCGCTGAGCCCGATTACCCAGCTCCCTGCCTCAGAGTCCGTCCTCTCTCTCTCTCCCTCCCTCTCCGCGAGCTTAAAGTTCGACTCTCTCACTGGTGCCCCAGGAGCCTGCCGATAGGGCACTGGGATCCGTGCGATCTCCCGTGCCGCTGCCCACTTCACTGGCTCATATCACGCTTCCCAGGAAACTCCCAGGAAACTCCTGGTCTGGCTCACTGTCCAAGTCCCGTTCAATCAGATGGACGCGCCAATCTGCCCTTCAAACTCTCAGATTGCTGGTTTAACAGGGTGCCCACACCAGTGAGTTCCATGCCGGGTCCTGCTGCGGCACCGGCCGAAGCGGCGCCGGCCGAAGTGGCCACACCAGAGGGCTGTGTTAGCCGATTTTATTTTACTAGCGTCCTGTGGGACTTTCAACGCTCTGTGGGCTAGAAAAGTCCATCCGAGAATGCGGCTAGGACTCACCCTCTGCGCCGTCACTGAGAGCTGCAATCCTGAGTCGCTTCTACGATGCCATCTTGCCGGGTCCGTGTTTGTTTGCTTTTTTTAGACGGGGTTTTCACTCTTGTTACCCAGGCTGGAGTGCAATGGCGTGATCTCGGCTCACGGCAAACTCCGCCTCCTGGGTTCAGGCAATTCTCCTGCCTCAGCCTCCTGAGTAGCTGGGATTACAGGCACGTGCCACCATGCCCAGCTAATTTTTGTATTTTTAGTAGAGACGGGGTTTCACCATTTGACCAGGATGGTCTCGATCTCTTGACCTCGTGATCCCCCTGTCTCGGCCTCCCAAAGTTCTGGGATTACAGGCTTGAGCCACCGCTCCCGGCCAGGATTGTTTTTTAGTCATAAGAGAAAGAGCTGGTAAATTGACTACTTTAAAATAAAACTTTTATATGACAAATAATAAGGACAAAGTTTTTTAATAGAAGACTAAGAGAAGATACATCAACATATGATAGAAGATTGGCTTCTGGATAGACAAAGGAAAAGTCTGCAAAAATGGAAGGAAGTACAAACAATCTAATATAAAAATTGACCAGAAGATGGCGTCATAGAGGTGACTCAGGATTGCAGCTCTCGGTGAAGGCGCAGAGGGTGACTCCTAGCCGCATTCTCGGATGTTCCTTTTATGCCCACAGAGCGTTGAAAGTCCCAGGTGTGGGAGAGACATGGGACGCTAGCAGCCGGCTAACGCAACCGGCTCCCGCCGCCTCTTCGGCCAGCGCCGCAGCGGGACCCGGCGCGGAACTCACTGGTCTGGGTGCCCTGTTAAACTGGCAATCTGAGATTTGGAAGGGCAGATTGGCATGTCCATCTGATTGAATGGGACTTGGACAATGAGCCAGACCAGGAGTTTCCTGGGAAGCGTGATCTGAGCCAGGGTAGTGGGCAGCGGCATGGGAGATCGCACGGATCCCAGTGCCCTATCGGCAGTCTCCTGGGGCGCCAGTGAGAGAGTCGACCTTTCAGCTTGGGGAGAGGAAGAGAGAGAGAGAGAGGACGGACTCTGAGGCAGGGAGCTGGGTGATCAGGCTCGGCGGGTCCCACGCTCATGGGGACAAGCAGGGCGGCGACTGGAGGCACTTGGGGCTGAGAGTTTTGTTGCTGGCATTTAGGACGGTGCAGCCCAGTCAGGGAGGGGCGTCCACCATTCCTGACGAAGTGCACCCCCACTTAAGTACCGCCCAGGACTGACGCAGCCTGCCGTTGCCGAGGCAACCTGCCATAACAGAGAGAGTCCGCCAGGCAGCAACAGGGCGGACCCGCGTTAGCAGGTCAGAACCCCGGCAGGCAAATAGTGAAGAGACTGCCAACTAGTGGGGCAGGACAGTGCAACAGATACTCATAAAGAAAGCCCCAACTCCCTGAGACAGAGCATCTAAGGGTGAAAAAAAAAAAGAGTGGTGTTTTATGAGTTCTATTGCAGCAGACATAACCTCCCAACAACCCTGAATGAACAACGGAGCTCACAGCTCAGCACTGGAGCTCCTATAAAGCACAGACTGTCTCCTCAAGCAGCTCTCTGACCCCTGTATATCCAAGGAGTCACCCCAGAAAAGGACTAATCAGACTGACATTTGGCTGGCATCATTCTGGAACAAGGGCAGCAGAAAAAGAAACTGATATCATCCCTCACTGTTCTGCAGCTGCTGCAGGTATACCCCAGACAAGCAGGGCCTGGAGTGGACCTCAGCACTCATACAGCAGAGAGGATAGATCATTAGAGGGAAAACTAAGTAACAGAAATACTTCATCATCAACAATCTCAGTGTCCACACAGAGACCCAATTGAAAAATCAGCCACTACTAAGACGACAGGCGGATAAATCCATAAAGATGGGAAGAAACCAGCGCAAAAAGGAGGAAAGCACCCAAAACGAAAACACCTCACCTCCAAAAAAGGACCAAAACTCCTCACCAGCAAGGGAACAAAGCTGGACGGAGAATGAATGTGACGAAATGACGGAATCAGACTTCAGAAAGTGGATAATGAGAAACTTCAGTGAGCTAAAGGAACATGTTCTAAACCAGTGCAAAAAACTAAGAACCTTGAAAAAAGATTTGAAAAAAGATTCAAGGAATTGATAACGAGAATGGACAACTTAGAGAGGAATATGAATGAATTGAAGGAGCTGAAAAACACAACACGAGAACTTCGCGAAGCATGCACAAGTTTCAACAGCCGAATTGACCAAGCAGAAGAAAGAATATCAGAAGTTGAAGATCAACTCAATGAAATAAAATGAGAAACCAAGATTAAAGAAAAAAGCACAAAAAGGAATGAACAAAATCTACAAGAAATGTGGGACTATGTGAAGAGACCCAACCTACGTTTGATAGGTGTACCAGAATGTGACGAAGAGAATGAATCCAAGCTGGAAAACATTCTTCAGGATATTATCCAGGAAAATTTTCCCAACCTAGCAAGACAGGTCAATACTCAACTCCAGGAAATACAGAGAACACCACAAAGATACTCTGCAAGAAGAGCAACCCCAAGGCACATAATCGTCAGATTCACCAGGGTTGAAACGAAGGAGAAAATACTAAGGGCAGCCAGAGAGAAAGGTCAGGTCACCCACAAAGGGAAGCCCATCAGACTCACAGCAGATCTCTCGGCAGAGACTCTACAAGCCAGAAGAGAGTGGGGGCCAATATTCAACATCCTTAAAGAAAAGAGCTTTCAACCCAGAATTTCATATCCAGCCAAACTGAGCTTCATAAGTGAAGGAAAAATAAAATCCTTCACGAACAAGCAAGTACTCAGAGATTTTGTCACCACTAGGCCTGCTTTACAAGAGCTCCTGAAAGAGGCACTACACATAGAAAGAAACAACCAGTTCCAGCCATCCTAAAAGCATACCAAATGCTGAAGACCATCAACAAAATGAAGACTGTACATGAACCAACGGGAAAAACAGCCAGCTAGCATCAAAATGGCAGTATCAAATTCACACATAACAATATTAACCCTGAATGTAAATGGGCTAAATGCACCAATCAAAAGACACATACTGGCAAATTGGATAAAAACCAAAGCCCATCGGTGTGCTGTATCCAGGAAACCCACCTCACATGCAAAGATACACAAAGGCTCGAAATAAAGGGATGGAGGAAGATTTACCAAGCAAATGGAGAGCAAAAAAAAGCAGGAGTTGCAATTCTCATCTCTGATAAAATAGACTTTAAAGTAACAAACATCAAAAGGGACAAAGAAGGTCATTACATAATGGTAAAAGGATCGATACAACAAGAAGAGATAACGATTCTAAATATATATGGACCCAATGTAGGAGCACCCAGATATATAAGGCAAGTTCTTAATGACTTACAAAGGGACGTAGACTCCCACACAATAATAGTGGGAGACTTTAACACTCCACTGTCAATAGCAGACAGATCAACCAGACAGAAAATTAACAAGGATATCCAGGACTTGAACTCAGACCTGGAACAAGCAAACCTGATAGACATTTACAGAACTCTCCACCCCAATTCCACACAATATACATTCTTCTCAGCACCACATCACACCTACTCCAAAATTGACCACATAATTGGAAGTAAAGCACTCCTCAGCAAATGCAAAACAACTGAAATCATAACAAACAGTCTCTCAGACCATAGTGCAATCAAGTTGGAATTCAGAATTCAGAAAATAACTCAGAACCGCACAGCTTCATGGAAACTGAACAATTGGCTCTTGAATGTTGATTGGATAAACAATGAAATGAAGGCAGAAATAAAGAAGTTCTTTGAAACCAACGAGAATGAAGACACAATGTACCAGAATCTCTGGGACACATTTAAAGCAGTCTGTAGAGGAAAATATATAGCAATAAGTGCCCACATGAGAAGAGTGGAGAGATCCAAAATTGACACCCTATCTTCAAAATTGAAAGAGCTAGAGGAGCAAGATCAAAAAAGCTCAAAACCTAGCCGAAGACAAGAAATAACTAAGATCAGAGCAGAACTGAAGGAGATAGAGACAAGAAAAACCCTTCAAAAAATCAATAAATCTAAGAGCTGGTTTTTCGAAAAGATCAACAAAATAGACAGACCACTAGCCAGACTGATAAAAAAAAAGAGAGAGAACAACCAAATAGATGCAATAAAAAACGATAAAGGGGAAATCACCACAGATTCCACAGAAATTCAAACCATCATCAGAGAATACTACAAACAACTCTATGCACACAAACTAGTAAATCAGGAAGAAATGGATAAATTCCTGGACGCCTGTGTCCTCCCAAGCCTAAACCAGGAGGAAGCCGAAACTATGAATAGACCAATAACAAGGTCTGAGGTTGAGGCAGCAATTAAGAGCCTACAACACAAAAAAAGCCCAGGTCCAGATGGGTTCACAGCCGAATTCTACCAGACACACAAAGAGGATCTGGTACCATTCCTTCTGAAACTATTCCAAATAATCCAAAAAGAGGGAACCCTTCCCAAATCATTTTATGAGACCAACATCATCCTGATACCAAAACCTGGCAGAGACTCAACAAGAAAAGAAAACTTCAGGCCAATATCCATGATGAACATAGATGCAAAAATCTTCAATAAAATACTGGCAAACCGATTGCAGCAGCACATTAAAAAATTTATCCATCATGATCAAGTAGGATTCATCCCGGGGATGCAAGGCTGGTTCAACATACGCAAGTCTATAAATGTAATTCACCACATAAACAGAAGCAAAAACAAAAACCACATGATTATCTCAATTGATGCAGAGAAGGCATTTGACAAAATTCAACAGCCCTTTATGCTAAAAACCCTCAATAAACTTGGTATTGATGGAACATATCTCAAAGTAATAAAAGCTATTTATGACAGACCAACAGCCAATATCATACTGAATGGGCAAAAAGTGGAAGCATTCCCTTTGAAATCTGGCACTAGACAAGGATGCCCTCTCTCACCACTCCTATTCAACATAGTACTGGAAGTTCTAGCCAGAGCAATCAGGCAAGAAAAAGAAATAAAGGGTATTCAAATAGGAAAGGTGGAAGTCAAATTGTCTCTATTTGCAGACGACATGATAGTATACCTAGAAGACCCCATCACCTCAGCCCAAAAGCTCCTGCAACTGATAAGCAACTTCAGCAAAGTCTCAGGATATAAAATCAATGTTCAAAAATCACAAGCATTCCTATACACCAATAACAGACTTAAAGAGAACCAAATCAAGAACGAACTGCCATTCACAATTGCTACAAAGAAAATAAAATACCTAGGAATACAACTCACTAGGAATGTAAGGGACCTCTTTAAGGAAAACTACAAACAACTGCTCAACGAAATAAGAGAGGACACAAACAGATGGAGAAACATTCCATGTTCGTGGTTAGGAAGAATCGATATTGTGAAAATGGCTATACTGCCCAAAGTAATTTACACAATCAATGCTATCCCCATCAAACTACCATTGAATTTCTTCACAGAACTGGAAAAAACCACCATGAATTTCATATGGAACCAAAAAAGGGCCCGCATAGCCAAGTCAATTCTAAGCAAAAAGAACACAGCAGGAGGCATCACGCTACCAGACTTCAAACTATACTACAAGGCTACAGTAATCAAAACAGCATGGTACTGGTACCAAAACAGAGATATAGACCAATGGAACAGAACAGAGGCATCGGAGGCAACACAACACATCTACAACCATATTATCTTTGATAAACCAGACAAAAACAGGCAATGGGGAAAGGATTCCCTATTTAATAAATGGTGTTGGGAAAACTGGCTAGCCATGTGCAGAAAGCAGAAACTGGACCCCTTCCTGACACCTTACACTAAAATTAACTCCAGATGGATTAAAGACTTAAACGTAAGACCTGAAACCATAAAAACCCTAGAAGAAAATCTAGGCAAAACCATTCAGGACATAGGAGTAGGCAAGGACTTCATGAACAAAACACCAAAAGCATTGGCAACAAAAGCCAAAATAGACAAATGGGACCTAATCAAACTCCACAGCTTCTGCACGGCAAAAGAAACAGTCACTAGAGTGAATCGGCAACCATCAGAATGGGAAAAAATCTTTGCAGTTTATGCATCTGACAAAGGGCTGATATCCAGAATTTACAAAGAACTCAAACAGATTTACAGGAAAAAAACAAACAAGCCCATTCAAAAATGGGCAAAGGATATGAACAGAAACTTTACGAAAGCAGACATACATGAGGCCAGCAAACATATGAAAAAGTGCTCATCGTCATTGGTCATTAGAGAGATGCAAATCAAAACCACATTGAGATACCATCTCACACCAGTTAGAATGGCGATCATTAAAAAATCTGGAGACAGCAGATGCTGGAGAGGATGTGGAGAAATAGGAACACTCTTACACTGTTGGTGGGAGTGTAAATTAGTTCAACCATTGTGGAAGACAGTGTGGCGATTCCTCAGGGACCTAGAAATAGAAATTCCATTTGACCCAGCAATCCCATTACTGGGTATCTATCCAAAGGATTATAAATCGTTCTACTATAAGGACACATGCACACGAATGTTCATTGCAGCACTGTTTACAATAGCAAAGACCTGGAACCAACCCAAATGCCCAACGATGATAGACTGGACTGGGAAAATGTGGTACATATACACCATGGAATATTATACAGCAATCAAAAATGATGAGTTTGTGTCCTTTGTAGGGACATGGATGAATCTGGAGAACATCATTCTCAGCAAACTGACACAAGAACAGAAAAAGAAATACCGCGTATACTCACTCATAGGTGGGTGAGAAAAATGAGAACACGTGGACACAGAGAGGCGGTCTACTATACACTTGGGACTGTTGGAGGGAATGGGGGAGGGACAGCAGGGGGGGCTGGGGGGATACCTGGGGATGAATACCAAGTGTGGGTGAAGGGGAGGAAAGCAGCAAAGTACACTGCCATGTGTGTACCTATGCAACTATCTTGCTCGTTCTGCACATGTATCCCGAAACCTATAATGCAATAGAAATTTAAAAAAAAAAAATTGACCAAAAAAAAAAAAAAACCAAGTGGGAAATTCACAGAAGAGAAACACAAATAGGGCATTAAACATATAGAAAACAATGCTCAATTCCATTAGAAATCAAGAAAATTAAAATTAAACAATCATGTACTCGATTTTTATCCTTCAGATTGGCAGAAAAAATTGTTTGATAATATCAACTGTAGCAGAGAGTATAGGTAAATATGTATTCCCATAACCAGCTAATAGGATTCTAAGTGCAGCATATCTTATGTTCTGGTAATTCTGTTTTTTATGTTCAAGGTACGTAAGAGTGAGGTTGGAAACATCCTAAATGTCCACCAATAGAGGAATGGCCAAATAACTTATCCACATCTTTACAATAGCTGATGTTTAAGTGGGTTATGGGAGATATGTACTCTATAATATACAGTTACACATACTGACATGGAAGATCTTGAACATAGACCATTGATGGAAAAAAACAGTTGCAAAACTACACATATAGAATGTAATCATTGTGTTTGTTAAAAATACATATTCACCAAAACTAGTATGTATTTTCTACATGTACTAAATGTTTGTGACTATAAAAGTAAATATATTTAAGAATGCATACAAATTTTTCCTATGCAGAGGGCACTAGGATTTGAGGAAGTAAACAAAAAAGAATTTAGGCCGGGCGCGGTGGCTCAAGCCTATAATCCCAGCACTTTGGGAGGCCGAGGCGGGTGGATCACGAGGTCAAGAGATTGAGACCATCCTGGTCAACAAGGTGAAACCCCGTCTCTACTAAAACTACAAAAATTAGCTGGGCGTGGTGGTGTGCGCCTGTAGTCCCAGCTACTCGGGAGGCTGAGGCAGGAGAATTGCTTGAACCCAGAAGGCGGAGGTTGCAGTGAGCCAAGATCGCGCCATTGCACTCCAGTCTGGGTAACAAGAGCAAAACTCCGTCTCAAAAAAAAAAAAAAAAAAAAAAATTAGCCTTATCTGTAACGTTTTACTTTTTACAAGGTGAATGGTCTACTATATTATACCTGTAATAGCAATAAGTGGAGAAAAGCTATCCTGTCTCCTCCCTAGACGTTAGGGCACTGTTTCCTGTATCCTTGGTTCATTGCGATTTTAAACATTTGAAACTCAGTGAAGTCAGTTCTGCAATTCTCATTCTACTGATAACCAGACATTGGATTATACTGGGCTTCACTGTTTTTTCCCAGTTTCATTATTCAAGTTCTCTACATCATGTTTAATGCATTCTTTAAGAGATTTTTTTTTTTTATCTAGCATTCTACTTTAGGAGGACAGAATGACAGAGAAGTTTTTGATGCCTAATTTTCTTCCTAGTCTCAATTCACTGTAATAATCCTCTCTTTCTCTCTCTTATTATAATCCAAAAGGATATATCTTGAGAAATAGTCTTGAGGAAAAAGCGAATGTTTTTATATCTCAAGAGACTTTGCAGAATAAAAAAAATAATCTCTTTGTTGTTTTTTTCTGGGCTTATATTCATATCCCAAATATTTCACAGTTATCTTCAGAAACATTGTGTACTTTAAAAGCTCAGCAAATATTTTCTTTAAAAATGACAGAGAGCACAAGCCATCAGCCCATTTGTTTCCACTCCAGACCCAGGTGAAATCCATCCACTCTGATGCTCATAAAATGCGGATCCTCCTGTCCAGAACATCATTTCTCTATGAGAATTCTTCTCATCCCTTTGAGTTATTTTTCTGCTTTTGTCATTGTAAAGAGTTATCTTAAATCATAAAGAAAGCCCTATTTTTTATAGATCTAAAAAAGACAAGGATATAATTGAACTCTATCCACAGGTACAAAATAAAATAAGCCCATAAATATAGCTACAACACTGGTAAAAGAATAGGAAATGGGTCTGTTCTCATCATTTTAGGAAACAAGGCTTTAAGCAGCAAACAGCATATGAATCTGAACTGACAGGTAATATGAAAATGAGCAGAAGGAGGCAAATAAGGAGTGAAGCTCTAAGAAGTGCCCACTGACCCTCTGGGTTGGTGGGCCTTCTGTCCTCCTTGCCTCCACATCAGAGAATTTCCCAGGGCCCTGATGCTTTGAATCCTAACAAATAGTGCTATGGTTATTCATTCTAATCCATTTTAAACTCACAGGCTCTGCAGCCACCTCAGCATCTGTCACTCTCTAATGATCTTATATATCCAGTCACAAGGATGGCAGGATGTAGTAGTGAAAATGCCTTTTCTCCCTCTCAGGACAACCCAGGGTCTCAGATCTGGCACATACAAGTATCAAAATGAAAATGGAAGTAAGAAGAAGTATATAGGCAAAACAACAACAACAACAACAACACACACACACAAACACACACACACACAAAGAGGTGACAATAGCAGGAAGGAAATCACATTTGAAAAATTATATGACAACGAGACAAGTCTGACAAAGCTAACTCCATCTTGCTTCTAACATCAGAAGCTAATGATCTTTGCTCATATCTCGGAACAGGCTAAGTTAACTATGGGAGGAATATAGTTTATAGTTTAACTTTAAAAACAAATATATTAGTCCCTTCCCAAAACTAACCCTCTCCTTGCTTGGGAATTAGAACCACCTTTGTAAAACTAACAAACTGGCCAAAAGATTAGAATATGGTTCAAAAGTCATGCAGCCAGAGGTCAAAGATTTATAACCACTTCAATTGCTCTTTTAGAGCAATTGTAAAACCTAAGACTGATGTTTGAGGTATTTTTCAGAACTTGCATTTTGATGGACCAGCTGGCACCATCCAGGCCAGCAACCCACACCAAAAACTGACCCAACTAGTCTTGTGACTCCCACGCAGGAAGTGACTCAGTGTAGGGAGACAGCTTTAACCCCCTGATTTCATCCAACACAACCAATCAGCATCCTTGCCCCACTGCCCAACAAACTATTCTTGAAAAACCCTATCCTCTCAATTTTCTATGAGGTGGATTTGAGAATTATTTCCCATACTCTTATTTGATTGGTCTTTTGATTATTAATCTCTTTCTTTGCTGCAAAATCTACTGTTCTTGGTGCATTAGCTTTTCTGGGCAGTGAGTAAGAACCCAGTCGAGTGAATAAAGGAATTCTTTCTTAAGTAGGAAAACTCCATCTAAATTGTCTATTCCCTACACACCAAATATGTCTTGAGGTTGACCTCTTTCAAGTCTTTGCCCTGGCCAGAGTCAGAAATACAAACTATCTATTCATATCTTGCCCTTAGGGCCAAAGCAGGCACTGCCAACTGATTGTAGCAGCACTCTTTTTCATGTCAAAACAGCCAATGCAAGGGCTAACATATGCTGGAAAGATTCTTCTGCCCATATCCTCAGTCCTACGCCTACCTACCTATTCCACTGCCATTCTCTGCCTCCTATGTAAATATCCAAACAACTGCAAGAAAAATGACACATTGAGCTGCTGTTGGCCTTTAATGACTTTCATAGCCATGAAGAAGTTGGTCTCCAGGCAGTCAATTTGAGAACTCTGCCCTCCTTCTTGGAAGGATCATGAAGCAATGGATTGGTTGGGGCCATCCCCAGGATATTGGGCTATGTGCTCTGTCTCAGAGGTGAGGCAGAATGAAGCTGGGCTTGGAGGACTTCCTCAGGCCCCTCATGAGTGAGAGAAGGCACCAGCTGTGGTGAAAGAAGTAGGGTGTTCCTCAGGCCCCAAGGAAAGTGCTTGGATAAAGGGCTGTGGCAGTTTTACTGAGATCCTGTCACTGAAGAGGGTGAAGCCTGCCTCAATGACCACAGCCTCTGCGAAGGTTAGTAAACCTGCATCCCTCTCATACACCAGTCCTCCCAGGGCTCACCCATCTCTGGTGGTGATAGCCTGCACCTAGCTCATGCCTCAGTCCAAGCTGCAGGAGCTCCTATCTAGCTCACGACTAATTCCCAGCAGCAACCTCTGCCCTGCTCAGATCGCAGTCTCAGTCCTGGTATTGTTCATTTCCCAGCAAGAGCATCTGCAGCTCACACCTCATTTGTGGGAGCCTGCTCCCAACTTGCACGCCGGCAGCAACAGCCCAAGTATGCCTGACATCTCAGTGCCAGCACCACTGCACCCAGGACAGCATGCAGTCTGCCAGAGGCTAGGATTGAAAAATGGCACTTTGGTCTCAGAAAGGATATAGATCCCAGCACAAGTTCTCTCCCTGAAGCAGTTTTATCTCATGACCTCCTGGAAGCTCCCTATATTAGTTTCATGGCTTAGAGAGTCCAGGGGCTCTCTTGTGACCAGAATTGCATGATTCCATGGTTGGGATATGGGCCACTGGAAGTCTCTTACTCACCCTTTCCCCACGCTGGGAAGATTCCCTTGGCACTCAGCCAATCCTGACCAAGTTTTAGGCTGCCTCTCTTCCTTCTACTTCCTTGCTTTTGTTGTTTCCTTTTACTGTTCTTTGAATTCCAGTGTTCTCTCTTAGTTAAGGTATTTGAAGTGTGATTGTCTATGCACTATTTTGGTTGTTGTTAAGTGGAGATAAGCATGATATGCTTTTAGTCAGCCATCTTGAAGCTCCTTCTAAATCATTTTTTTTTACTTTTCTTATTCCCAATTAATCTAAGAGAAAATTGTTCAGCATTAACCTCTCTGGGAAACAATTTACTCTCTCTTTAGCCCCCACATCTCCACCACAATGATTGTGCCCACAATCTGATACAGGTTTTAGAGGCCTATTCTTATTTTCTCTTTCTATTCAATTTTGAAAGAGGAATTGAAGAAAAAGAGAAAATTAAGAAAGGGTCTATACATATGAATTAATTGGAATTTTGATTTAAAAATAGATGAAGCTCCCCCAAAAATAAAGCACTGGACTCTCACTTCAACACTGACCCCTCTCTTTGGAAAGTGAAGCTGCTTCAGGAAAAAGCTCTTTTGGATGGATCTATCACTCAGAGAAGGCAATGCAAGTAAATTCTTTGGAATTTCATTTCATTCAATGCAACTCCCTTTCCTTGGTCACAGATAATTAGAGAAGAAGACATTGCCTGATTAACAGGCAGACAAACAGTAGGCTGGATAGCAGCCCATAGTCCAATAATAAGAATGGTGACTTCCTGGTTCAATTAGATTTTCTCTCTTCAAGAGTTTGAATGTAGCTTCATAGTAAAGAGCTAGAAGTTTATACTGGAAAATAATAGAAGGATCACACATGGATAATTCAGGTAATATAGGATATGAGGAAGCAGCAGTTTTGTACCAAGAAGAATCCCTGAGTGACTACATTAAGCAGAATGTCTTGCCAACCTGTGTTGGACATGTTTTGTGGATGAGAAATAAACTTTTGTGATGTTTAACCACAAAGATTTTGAGGTTGTTTTTAGTACAGAATGACTTGACCTGAATGACACAATCCCTTTATTTCCTTTTACTCTCACAGTGGAAATGGCTCTAAAGTTGTCCTCTTTTTGTTGTTTTATCCTTTTTCTTTGTTTACTCTCAAGTGTGATTATCGTTTTGTGTACCTTTCAATACCACTTTTTTAAAGGAATGACTCCCAGGGAATCCATATCTCCAACTGCCTCCAGCCTCACTTGGCTTTCCAGCCATCTCTGTAAACTCCAAACAATTCAATAATTCAATTCAGTGGATGTATGCTGAGTATTCACCAGGCATCCGGTTTTGTGCTGAGTGCTGAAGATGCTGAAGTGACTCTGTCCTCATGACACTTATAGCCCACTAAATAAAACATTAAATAGGTAGTTAAATTAGTTATTTTAATCTGGACTCAACAGCTTCAAAGCAAACGTCATCATATCTCCTACAGAAATTGACACAATTACTAAAAGACCAGATTGCTACCATGGACAGCTCTTTTACCTTCTCCCGGTTTAGCAAGTATGAGAGACAGCATGGGGTCTTCTCTCATCTTTCCCCAAATCAAAACGGACATGAAGTCCTTTTGTCTCCTCTGGGAAATTTTAGTATAGTCTCCCTTTACTCTTCTTCCCTACAACCCAGCTGGAGTCCATCTTCTTTGCACCACACTCCAGATTGCCCTTAACTCACTCCTAGTTGGCTCCTCTGTCTCTCACATTTGTCTCAGGTTAAGATATCTAAACCAGTGTTTCTAAATCATCATTCTTTAATACCCCAGTTCCAGAACACTAAATGATTCGCTGAATGTTTCCAACTCTATTAAATCTCAACTACTCATCGTGAAAACATGAAAGCATAATCTAACTCAAATATAATTTTCATTACTCTTTCATTAAATCCTTACTAAAATCCCATGAAATTTTAGGATGATTGCCCTCATTTTACAGACAAGGAAACTAAGGCTAGGAGATGCTAACCATGCCCAAAGTTGAATAGTAAGTGGTTTCTAAACCTAGGTCCTAAATCATGCTCCCTTCCATAACTTGGAAGCAGAGGTCATACTTTTTATTTGCTTGTAAACCAACAGTATTGAGTGCAGTGGTGGATACACATTATGTTTCAATAACTATTGATTGATTGGCATACTCTCTCTCATCTGTTCTGGTAAAGGAATAAGATATTAGATTTCTGAGATCACCTCTGCAGGGAATACTGTTGCAGAGCAATATATGTTGAGTTATTTTTTCCTGAGAGAAGGAAAAACCCATGAGAGATCAGGAGATATGTCTGAGCAGTAGCATGAAAGTTTACCAAAAAAGGGGCAACATAATCATAAAGGAGTCAAAGTATTAGTTTGTACTCTCAACTTCCTTTTAAATATTAAGAGATTTTATATACCAGATATTGCCTTGGAAAATTCCAGTAAAGGGAGCTTAGAAGGGCTGGAGACAGGCACTAATGGGCACAGAGATAGGAGTGGCAAGAAAGGGAAACGCGGCCCTGAAAATGCCTATGACTCCTAAACTGGTCTGGTTTAGAATGAGACTGAGACTGAAATGAGGTTAGGAAGTGTTACCATGTGTAGCTCACAAGAATGACCATTTTTCAGGAGTCGGAATGTGATGAGATGAATCTAACACTAAACACAATTGTACCTTTTGGTTTCCTGGGTCATCACTAGAAACATCAATCAATCTGATATAAGTAAACTGAAAATGAAAACTAGGCCACGAGTGGTGGCTCAAGCCTGTAATTCCAGCACTTTGGGAGGCCAAGGTGAGCAAATCACCTGAGGTCAGGAGTTCAAGACCAGCCTGGCTGACATGGTGAAACCCTGTCTCTACTAAAAATACAAAAATCAGGGCATTGTGGCAGGCACCTGTAATCCCAGCTACTCAGGAAGCTGAGACAGGGAGAATCACTTGAACTCAGGAGGCAGAGATCGTAGCTAGCTAATATGATGCCATTGCACTCCAGCCTGAAAGACAAAGTTAAACTATATCTCCATAAAAAAAAAGAAAGAAAGAAAGAAAAGAAAAGAAAAAGAAAATTCCAACTATTAATTATCCCAGTTTAATAGACACTGAATAGAATAGTAAAGACAGTGAAAAAGAAGTCAGACCTGGAGATAGACATGAAGAGCCCTGGTTAAACCCTTAGCTTGCTGGATGATTTCACACCTCTCACTCCAAGGCACTGATTTTTACCCTTGTGAAAGCAGTTTGGGCAGCCTCCAACTTCCTATCCCTTACAACCCAAAATAAGTATATTAACATATTATAAAACATGTTTTTTAAAAAACAAATCAAAGAAACTAGGATTAAAAATTAAAATAGCTATAGGACATTGTGATTTCCCCTTTTACTTACTAAATTCCTTAATACTATTTGATGAAGAATATTAGAACTCTTCAGCAAATTATGCAAAAGCCTACATGATAAAGTTTTCTTTAGGAAATACATGATAAAGAAAAGAGTAGAAAGAAGAGGAATGAAATCTATTCTCCAAATAGATTGGAAAAGGTTTGAGAGACATATTGATCAATTGCAATGTATGAACCTTGTTTCAATCATGATTAAAACAAACCATAATAAATAATATATGAATCAATACTGAGAAAATAGGGAAAATGTGTATACTGACTGTATATTACATGTTATTGAGGAATTTTTGTTAGTCTTTTCTCACGATAATTGTGCTTTCTAACAAGGGTCTATTACTTTCAAAGATACTGAATTATTTACAAATCAGTAAAAAGATGTCCGGGATTTGCTTTAAAATAATCCATTGAGGAGAAGGGGGCTTAGGGGTTCTTATGCATGGAACAAGATTGGCCAGGAGTTGATAATTACTAGTCCCTGCCCCCACACTTACACCCATAGGCCCCAGGTGTGGGTGTGGGTGTGGGGAGTAGTACGACTTTAGTATATGATTAAAATCCTTTATGATAAAAAGCTTAAATAAAACATTCTTACTTTATTGCTATTAGGAAATACTAAAATATGAGGCATTAATATATTATTACAAGCTTGCTTTTGATTTTATAAAAAGACAGATAAACATTTGGAAAAGAAAGCACTAGTCACTTAACCATGCACATTATAAGTGCTATACATCAGACTAATTTACAGGGTCTCTCACTGCCTCCCCTGCATGGAGATTACTTGCAACTGTTCTGCAAGACTGCAATAATAGGCTTACCTAAAAAGTGGAGAGGCAGTATTTTCTGAAAAACAACTGAGATTAGCAAGTGAAAACTTGCCACAGTACTACACTTCTCCAAGGAAGGAAGTGTGTTAAGTGGGCTTGAGATGACTCAGAAAGCCCCTAGGAAGGTGCTGCATGTTTGCCAGTGGGAATATCTGTGACTATCTTAGAATCTGAGCACAGGATTTTTTCCTCTTAATAATAGAAAAAAATGCTTAGAAGTTAATTCTGTAACTTCTCAGAATTAATACTTACTTCTTCCAGAATTAGCAACAGTTACTATGTTGGTGCTTACTATATGCAGATACTGTACTAAGAATATCACATGCATAGTCTCATTTATCTTCCCAATTCATTCATTCAGAAAATATTTACTGACTACCTAAACTGAGGCAAACATCATTCTAGGCTCTGAGGACACATGATTTGCTTATAACATAGACAGAGATTCAGATATTAACTAACTAGTTACATACATATGTCATTATAAACCATACTAAGGGCTGGGTGCAGTGGCTCACACCTGTAATCCCAGCACTTTGGGAGGCTGAAGAGGGTGGATCACTTGAGGTCAGGAGTTTGAGACCAGCCTAGCCAGCATGGTGAAACCCTGACTTTACCAAAAATACAAAAAAAATTAGCCAGGCATGGGTGGCACATGCCTGAAATCCCAGATACTCAGGAGGCTGAGGCAGGAGAATTGCTTGAACCTAGAGGCAGAGGTTGCAGTGAGCCGAGATTGCACTACTGCACTCCAGCCTGGGCAAAAGTGTGAGACTCCGTCTGGAAAAAAAAAAGTACTAAGTGCTATGAAAGAAACACACTAACCCTAACTGCAGGACCATGCCTGGTCTAGGGAGTGATCCTGGAAATCTTTCTTGAGGAGGTGATGTTACAGCTGAAATGTACAATATAGAGCAGAGTTAACAGGTAGAGAGAGGAAAAGAGCATCTCAAACAGAAGGAACAGCCTGTGCAAATGCCCTGGGCAGAAGGCAGCACAGTGGGTTTGAGGAACTGAATGAAGACTAGTGTGGCTTTCCCCAGTGCACCTGAATCACAGTTAAAGCTCTCATCATAGGACAGAAAATGAATCATTCATTTATTCCACAGCCTTGAAAAGAAGTCCTGGATTTATTCATTCTGAAAGTCAATAGAAAGGTTTTCAGCAAGGTCTAGGAGGGGGAGGGTTGTTACTAGGGCCATGACTGGAGTTGCCTTTCCAAGAGGTCACTCCTCTGGCTGCAGAGGAGTGTAGAAAGTGGGCTGAGGAAGAGCCAGATTGGGTCCAGGGAGATTGGCGAGAGGTCAGATGGAAGTTGGTGACCTCTTGGACCATCTATGGGCAGCAGGGATGGAACCATGTATGAGTGTGAGAGAAAGTTGAAAGGCAAAATCAATGGGATTTGCTGATGGATTAAAGATTGGGACTGCAGAAAGGGAGGTACCAAGGATGACTCTCAGGTTCCTGACTTCCAGAGCTGCTGGATGGTGGTAGCACTTACCGATGTCATCAGCATCAGAAGAGAACCAGGTTTGCATGGAAAGAGCAGATTTTAGATATGCTGAGCTTTCAATGCCTTTGAGGTTGTCAAGTAGTTTCTGTAAGTGTCTGCTTAATGAGTGAATACACTAGCCCAGCCAATGCTGAAGGGGTGTGAAACTCAGTAGCAATGCTTCTTAAACTTTTTTGGGTCATGGATTCTCTTGTGAATATATTGAAAGCCGTTAGCTCTCAGTTTCACATAAACATAGTTTCTTATATAACTTCAGAGCGATTCACAAAACCCCTAGGGATATTTAGATGCCAGGTGAAGAACTTTTGGTGCCTTTTATTATTACAATTATATCCCCTTTGTCTGGAATTTGATAGCTCTAATTTCAGGACAAGCATCCTCATTTTCACCATTTGTACTTTGTATCTCTACAAAGTACAAATGGTGAAAATGAGGATGCTTGTCCTGAAATTAGTCTTTCTTGTATTCTTGTGCTCTAACAACACCAATCTCAAAAATTAAGGACAAGTTCAGCCTTCCCTTGCTCTTTTAGCATCATGACATTCCTATTATGTAGGTGCTATTATTTTTCCAATTTTATAGATGAGAAACCTAATGCCTAAACAGGTTAGGTAACTTGTTCAATGCCACACAACAAATAAGTGGTAGAGATAGAATTTCCAAAGGCAGTCTAGCCTTATGTTTAACTACTCAGCTACTGTTAATTTATCCCAGACTGAGAAAACAAAAATCTTCCTTGGTATGCAAGTAAAAAAAAAGATTTACTACAGGGAATTATGTGCTTTCAAAACTGTTAGAGGGATTGAAAGAAGAAATGTCAGGGGGGCTGACAATAAGAAGTTGTTTTGGTCGTATAGCCACAAGCTAAGATCCAGAGCTCAAGAAGCTGCTCTTGCCAATGAGAGGTCAGAAAGCTGCAAAGCCACTGCTGAAGTCAATGTTGTCCCCCAACCCCAAAGCCTGTGATTGACAGTGGGACACAGAGTGTGGGAAACACTAAGCTTGCATTCACTGAACCCATATGTCAGCTGTCATTGATGCTGGAGGATGAGTGGCTTCCATTTCCTTCTGCCTCCCAAATATCATCTCAATGGCCAAATCTAAACTGTAGCCAGAATCCTG
The DNA here is from genome assembly GCA_031835075.1 of Saguinus oedipus. Lineage (NCBI taxonomy): Eukaryota > Metazoa > Chordata > Mammalia > Primates > Cebidae > Saguinus > Saguinus oedipus. The sequence continues at coordinate 31,385,976 of CM063177.1, read as the reverse complement.
CTAGGAAGAAAGTCCGAGAAATGTAGTTCCCAGGCTTGCAGCTTCTGTGATACAGGAGGAAACATGGAAAGAGGTGGAAATAGTTATGAGATGGTAAGCATAATAAACAGAAAATATCCAGTGCCTAGAGATGATGTGGCTGCTAGCCTCCAAGGTGGCCTTCAATGACATGTGCTTCTTAATAATCACATACCTGTAGTAGGCAAAACCCACAATTTACCAGGGTTAGTCCCTGTGACCAACAACATGTGGCAGAAGTGATGATATGTCACTTCTGAGGTTAGATCATTAAAAAAACAGACTGTGGCTTCTGTCTTGGGAGTGCTCTGTCTCTCTCTAATCTCTGGTTCTGAGAAATGCACACTGCCATTTTCTGGAGAGAATAGATTAGTTGCTAAAGAAAAGAGAGAAAAAAAAGATGCATAAAGAGGAACAGAGAAGGAGTGGAGCAAGGCACTGAGTCCTGAAGCAAGGAAAGCATTCAAGTGAGGACCAGAAAACCCTATGGCTTGCATCCCTGAGTGGCTATGCATTCTGGTTATGCATTCTGAGAACCTCTGGTCACATGTTCTATTGGAAAGTGGTTGTTTTTATCTTATTTCAGTGTCCATGAGTCCTGCACATGTCACTAAGTCCCTAATTCTCCCTAGAATCCTAGATGCAAGTTCCCCATTACTTGAGGTAGCATGAATGAACCTCTGCTCCTGGCATCGGGACAGCCTGACCAGTGCATACTGTTGTGACTGCTTTTCCTTTTTAGAGATTTAGGAGAGTATTTCAGCCCTCAGTGATTTGGTCAACAGAAAATTCATGCTTGGGACACTGTGGTTGAGACATGCTTTCTTTGTTGCTGGCACAGAGTGAGAGGCCCTTGTTGGGAGAATTGGCCTGGCTTCTTCGTGGCTCATCTTTTAAGGGGGCGGCTTTCTCTGCAGAAGAAAGATTTACCTCCAACAACTGACAAGCAAGGAGCCAGGATGGATGTCCTCTGCAACAAGAAGAGCATAATCAGCCACTAATTGCATTATGGCACTCAGCTTCTTTCTTCTGACTGAAGCCCAAATTGATACAAAAGTTATCCTGATCAAAATCTTTACATCTTAGCTGTCACTCCTTACCCGCCACACCACTCCCTGGCTTTGCCTTGGTAATCCTCATTCTTTAAGGGATCTTGTCTTTTATTTACTTTTTCAATTGAACATTTTTTTTGCAGCATCTGAATAGACATTTTCCTTGCTCTTTTTTAACCCAAGTGCCTTGGCTCTTGACGTCTGCTCTCATCCTCCCTTCCTGTCTCCAGGAAAGTGCCATGAACATCTATCCTAACAAGAATGATTCTGCTTTTGTGCCCTGAATGCTACCTGCAGGAAGATAAATGCTATGAGTACCATTGGCAAGTCTAGGGTACAGATGAGGTATAAACAAAACTGAGGAAGCAGGACAAAGGCACAAAGAAGAAGGAAAAGCCAGGGAAAAAAGGAGGGAAGAAGGTGAGTTTTCCAGTCTGAGCCACGTTGCGCAAGAGCAACCCCCAGGCCCTTCTCATGGCCACGGTGCTGTGGCATTTAACTCAGGTGGACATTTTTCTCAAAGATATCCCCTTGCAAATGTTGGAAAGGCTGTATCATTACAAGCTCTGTTCTTTTGTCAGAGCAGAGATAGCTACAATAACTATCAGACCCAGTCTTTCAGTCTTGTAGCACCATCTTCCTGACATTTCTTCAAGGCAGGGTTCAGAAAGGTTGAAGGACTCCGATTCCCAAGTGAGACTTCTGGGTGCATATCTAGCCCTGCACTTCCCGGAGGCCTGGCTTTAGGAATGTCGGAAACATGCTGAAGGGGTCACGTAGCTGGAGACCTCTGACAAATGCGGAAGGATGGAGGAAATGGTTTGTGTGGAGGTTTGGGTTGAGAAGCTCCTTTAATAGTGCTTGAGTTTGCTGTCTGTTTTGGTGCTGCAGCTGCCTGTGTCAGCTTGGAGAGTGGGTAATCACCCACTTGGAAACTGCCTATTTTCAAAATTACACTGTGTTTTCTGTCTATTAATTTTGTTTTCCACATGTTCAACTTATTCATCAGGTTATAAATTTGCAGATCTAGAAAAACATATAATTTTAAACACATCTTTACAAATAAGCAAATGCATTTTTCCTCCTTCCACTTCAGAGAATAACCTACCAGTTTTGGGAGATTCAGGAAAGTGGGCAGTATGCGGACCCTCACCACAGTGGAGGTTACTGCAGGACAGAGCTTCTTCTCTGTCTTGCAATGAAGGGCAGAGTGAGCGGCTGACACTCTCCAGGATAATGGCCACACCTGGGCACTGGGGGCAGGGCTGGCAGCTGGGGAGGAGGAGCCATAAGCTCATGCCTTGTCATTGCAGTGCAGGGTAAGGAGGCCTGAAACAGCAGGCCAGCTAACACTTTTAGCCATGGCCCTGTCATCGGGTGTGGAGTTAGGCAGAGAAACCCAGCGGGCACCACCAAGAAAGAGGCACATATGCAGCTTGGTGGCAAGGAGAGAGACTCTCAAGGGTGAAAAGCCAGAAGAGACTTTCATCTTGGAGAAATGGCTATTTATATTTAGGAGAGCCTAGGTGTTGTGGAGGGGAAGGGCAGTGGCACAGAGAGAGGGTCTTTGGTTTGACCCTCATGGAAGAATTCAGGTGGCTTATTGGAGGACAGTGAAAGCTGGCCCAGGAAGGGTCCACATACTTATACCAAGAGCTCAGCAATGCCATAATCAGGGATTTCATCAGTCATTTCCTGACTCTGTGCTGATGACATGCCTTTTTCTTTGTAATTAAGCTTTCATATTATTATTACTTATAACCCATATGTGTGCATCACAGAAAATTAGAAATCCAGTGCTTTTTTCTCATACTTGAATCCTTCTGGGATTAGACATTTGACTCCCAGTGCCCATTCTGTCTGGTTCTGTCTTGGCACTGTATCAATGACTATACCTCTTTATCAGTTTTCACATAAAAATCAGATATTTTTCGCATTTTAAAACTTTGTTAAGATTAACTGAATGTTGAGTGAGAGGAGCTGGCAACAGGGATCGCACTGCACAGCACACATAATTTCACCCTCAAGACCTCCCTCTTGCTCTCCACCCTCCACCCCACCTCAGTGCACACACTGCTTCTCTAAAACTACAGAGCCACCTCGGGAGGACAAGATTTCTCACCAAAGCAAGCTTATGACAGTGTCTCTCAACAAATGTAGGTGTCTCCATAGAAGGACCCACAAACCATTTGTGAAGGGAGGGATTTCTCCTTTATGTTGCATTTCCAATAATCTGGAAGAAAGAGTTACAGCAGTTGAGTTTGGTTTTCTCTTCCTATTCTACACTTCTGAAGTTTCCAGGAGTATAGGGAGAAGAAGAAACATGCCTGCAAAGATAACATCCCATGAGATAATTACCTGGAAATTCACATATCAACATGAATTAGAGGCTGGACATAGCGGCTCATACCTATAATCCCAGCACTTTGGGAGGCCATGATGGGCAGATTGCTTGAAGCCAGAAGTTTGAGACCAGCCTGGCCAACATGGCAAAACCCTGTCTCTACTAAAAATACAAAAATTATCCAGGCATGGTGGTATGCACCTGTAATCCCAACTACATAGGTGTATAAGAATTTAGTTAACAAACGTGAAGTGCTTAGAACATTGCCTGCCACATAGTGAATGCTCAAAGGTTAGCTATTATGATTATTTTTATTCATATTAATATACACAATTCCCTCCAGGATATGTCACTCATATCTGCTAGGTATATGGGGGAGTCTGAGAGTGCCCTTATTTTGTCATCTGCCACATAGAGCAAGGTTGGTGAATCTTACTCCCCACAATAGCAGATGGGGGAGATGAGCATCTCTGAGCCCCCACTCACTTGGGTGGCTTAGGGGACAAGGTACACTGAGGTCCTGCAAAAGAGATTAGTTAAAGCAAGTAAAAGATAAAAATCAGCATGTTACAAAGTTGCCAGTTACTTCACATGACATTTTGGCCATAGATACTTACTGAAAGTATCATTTCAGAAAGTAGCCTGTTCTTTCAACAATCATCTGAAAAAGCTACAACTTCTGCATAATGGTTAATGGACTTTCCCAGGGTTAAGCTGAACAAGAAAGTTAATTTTCCTTGCATTTGCCAGTGCTGAATAGAGTTCAGAGGAGTCACATGTTTTATGTGAATGAGCATGTTGTCAACTATGAACCCATGCAAACATTACCACCAATGTGTAATGGAATTTCTCCCACCATCTTCTCTAAGGGAGATGAAGCGGGGGCCCATCTCTCACCACTCTTGCCTGCATGCCTCCTCTGTGCTTGAGTGATCCCTGCCTGGAGTTCTCTGTCCCTCTCCCACCCACCTATCCTTGGTGATGGCCATCAGTTGGCCTAGCTTAAATGGCCCCAGCTCAGGGAAGCCTTCCCCAGCAATTCCTGGAGGAGGTATTGAGCCACCACTGTACTGTGCATGTAGTTTTATCTCAACACTGAGTTGTTTTGTCACCTAAACCATGAATTCCTTCCTGTCATGCATAGCTCTAACCAGTAAATGGCTAAATCTTGTGGCACTGGCCCTGGACTGGCAGTCCATGGGCCAATTTCTGAACTTCTACCAATGCTCATTTCACTTTAGATGCTTCATCTATAAAATGATGGTGACTGAGCTTCCTTTAGACTTCAAGACAATTCCATGAGCCACAGTGGGGGCAGGTCTGATTTGACAGAATGCACAGAATCCACTCAAACCACCTCTCCAGGGAGACAGGGTGTATTGTAAAGACACAGAGACTTTTCATGGAGCCCAAGAAGAGTGTAGGCAGGTTTCAGGAGAGGCAGGAATCAGGAACCAGAAAACCCTCAGACACCAGGCAGCTTCTCTCATCACATGCTCTCTATAATACGCCTATGACCTCATGCACTCATAATACAGCCATCTCTGTACCTCAATTTTGTCATCCGTAAAATGGGGATAATATTAGGAACCTACCTCATGGGGTTAATATTAGGAACCTACCTCATGGGGTTGTTGTATTAAATGAACTAATGTATGCAAGGTTCTTACAACAGTGCCTAGAAAACTAATGTATGCAAAGTTCTTACAACAGTGCAGAAGTGCAAAAAGAAGAAGGAAGAAGAGAAAGAGGAGGGGGAAGAAAAGGTATGTTAAAGGGATACAGAAACCAAACTGAAAGAGCCGAAGCTGTAACATTTTGAGCAACAAAATAAATAACATAGTATTAGATTATAACCCAAAATATATTTATGAGTCCACATTGATGTAAACAAATGATTGAAACAAATAAATGGGAGAGAAAGGACAAATCTTTCTTACAAATTCCAAGTACCTGTAGCTCCAGCACCAGCCATGAGGTAGAGCTTAATTCTCCTCTCCTTGCATGTGGGCTGGACTTAATAATTCACTTCCAAAGAATAAAGCATGGAAAGAGATACATAGTAACTTTGCAGGGAAGAAACCTGGAAGAACCCACCTTATCCAAATGATCAAGGTTATTATCACCTGTGAAAGTCGTGTTGCTGTCCCAGACCCCCGATATGTGATGAGGAGGGGACTTCACCTCTGTGGTGTTCTTCCCATTAACCCCAATGTATCCATACAGAAAATATCAGAAAAATGCAAATTGGGATCATTCTATAAAATACAGGCATACCTCAGGGATATTGTGAGTTCAGTTCCAAACCCCATGATAAAGTAAATATCACAATAGAATAGGTCACACTTTTTTTTGTTTCTCGGTGCATATAAAAATCATATTTGATACTATACTATAGTCTCTTAAGTGTGCAATAGCATTTTGCTTAAAAAAATAGGGGCACCTTAATTTAAAAATATTGTATTGCTTAAAACAATAGTGATCATCTGAGCCCTCACCAAGTTGTCATCTTTTTTGCTCGTGGAAGGTCTTGCCTCCATATTGGTGGCTGCTGACTGATCAGGGTGGTAATTGCTGAAGGCTGGAATGGCTGTGTCAATTCCTTGAAATAAGATAACTATAAAGTTTGCCATACTGATTAATTCTTTCTTTCATGAAAGTTTTCTCTGTAGCATGCAATGCTATTGGATAGCGTTTTACCCACAGCAGAACTTCTTTGAATATTGGAGTCAGTCTTCTCAAAACCTGCTGCTGCTTTATCAATTAAGTTTATGTAATATTCAAAATCCTTTGTTGTATTTCAACATTGGCTGCTTCTCTCTGCGCTTTTATGTTATGGAGACAGCTTCTTTCCCTAAACCTCAAGACCAACCTCTGCTAGCTTCCAACTTCTTCTGCAGCTTCCTCACCTCTCTTGGCCTTCATGGGCTTGAATAGAGTTAGAGCCTTGATTTACATTAGGCTTTGGCTTGAGAGAATGCTGTGGCTGGTTTGGTCTTCTCTCCAGACCACTCAAACCTTCTCATTGTCATTAAGGCTGTGTCACTTTCTTATCACTTTTATGTTTGTTGCAGCAGCACTTTTAATTTCCTTCAAGAACTTTTTCTTTGCATTCACAACTTGGCTAACTGTTTGGCACAAGAGGCCTAGCTTTTGGCCTATCTCAGGCTTTAACATGACTTCTTCACTAAATGTAATCATTTCTAGCTCTTAATTTAAAGTGAGAGACATGCAACTGTTTCATGTGAACACCTAATTGCCATTGTAGGGTTATTAATTGGCCTAATTTCAATATTCTTGTGTTTCAGGGAATAGGGAGGCCAGAGGAGATGGAGAGAGATGGAGGAACAGCTGGTTTATGGAGCCATCAGAACACACACAATATTTATCAATGAAGTTTGCAGTCCTGTATGGGCATGGTTCATGGTGCCCCAAACAATGACGATAATGTCAAAGATCACTGGTCACAGATCATCACAGCAGATATAATAATGAAAAGGTTTGAAATATTATGAGAATTACCAAAATGTAACACAGTGATACAAAACAAACACATTAGCTTAGCATAAAAACTGGTGAGATCCCAAATCTGAAATTTAATTAACAGTAAAGTACCAATGTTAATTTCTTAGTTTTGACTAATGTACTATAGTTATCTGAGATATCAACATTAGGAGAAACTGGATGAAACATATAAAGGAACTGTCTATATTATCTTTGTAGTTTTCTGTAAATTTAAATTATTCTAAAATAAATTTTAATTGAAAAATGAATAATAAAATGCTTTTTAGAATTAACTGACACATAACTGCTCAATGAATGTTAGCTGTTATTATTACTCTCCCTCATCTCCCATTCTCTTGATAAGTCTGTTTCTTCTCACTCACCATTCTGCAGATTGGCTTTCTGTTTTTCAGGTACATGGCAGAGAATAGGCATGCCACAGCTCTGTACTTACACAACTCAGTTCATGAAACCAGCAGAGATTGACTAACATTGCTGAATCTGAATTCCAAATTCCCAAGAGAGAAATCCGATTGTCCTAGCTTAAATCAGGCCTCATCCTATGGTCTAATTGCATATGACTGAGGGCAGAGATCATGGAGTACATACCCTGCCACAAGAGCTTATAATTTTGGAATAAGAAGACGAGGGTCTCAGAACAGGAGTTCATGAATGGGGCAGACGTTGGAAAGCTGCCTCTCTCAACAATGCTACAGGAAGTGTGGTCCATGGGCCACAGCATCAGAATCACCTGGGAGTTGGTAAAAAATGCAACTTCTTGGCCTCACCCCAGACCTTTGAGTCAGAGCTTAGAAGGGGAGTGGTGGGGGTGGGCATGAATCTAGGTTTTAAGACAAATTCTCCGTGTGACTCTTATGCATGCCAAAATTTGAGAAGCGTGATAGTACAGGATTATTCAGTCCCATGACAAAGAAAAAGAATCACCTTAATAACATCTTCTAAATATGCTAAAGGAGAAGTAGACTATATTAATATAAATTAAAATAGTATAATAGTTTAATAATAAAAAGAAAGAGTACCCATTTTTTAAAAAAGATGGGCAAAGTACTTGAATAGACAATTCTCCAAAGAATGTATACAAATGACCAACAAGCACATGACAAGATGCTCAACATCATTAGTAATATGAAATATCACTTAACACCCACTAGGATGACTAGAATCAAAAAGTCAGATAGGCTAGACACAGTGCCTCATGCCTGTAATCCCAACACTTTGGGAGGCCAAGGTGGGAGGATTGCTTGGGCCCAGGAGTTTGAGACCAGCCTGGGAAACATAGTGAGAGCCTGTCTCTACAAAAGAAATTTTTTTTAAAATTAGCCAGGCATAGTAACATGTGCCCATAGTCCCAGCTACTTGAAAGGTGGAGGTGAGATGGTCACTTGAGCCCAGGAGGTCAAGGCTGCACTGCATTCCAGCCTGGGCAACAGAACAAGACTCTGTCTCAGAAAAAAAAAATAGAAGTCAGATAACAACAAGCATTGATAAGAATGTTTAGAAATAAATATCCTTATACATTACCGGTGAGAATGTTAAGGGCTCTGCTATTGAGATTCACTCAGGGTGGTTGGCAAAATATTAAGGGAAATATTAGGGAAAGTTGTAAGATTATAGTCTCAAACCTTTTGGAAGGGCAAAAGGTTTTAATGGGACAGGCTGAAGGCAACCAGTTCTTATCTTAGAGCATTAGGTCATAGGGTGAAGATCAGGGATAATAGAAGCTTCCCCAGTTAAGTCTGTTTACCCCATATTCCTTTGTCTGTACTCTGTTTATTCATGTAAACTTTGCACCAGATGGCCCTCTCTGGAGGAGGTCAAAGAGGGATTTCCCGTTAATGGTGTTTGTTCTGAGCTCCAGAACCAAAACCTTTTATCATTTGTAAAACCATTCTTTTAACCACTGTTAATTATCCAAAGTGTGTTGACTTAGAACCTCTGTTATTAAATCTATACTGAATAAACCTGAGAAGGAATGGAGAGTAGGGATTGGGTAGCTACAATCACTTGACAACCTCTGAGAGCAGCTGACAACCTCCCTAGCCTACTTGATCATTGTACTGTACATTTGAGTGTATTTACTCATGCTGAGTCAGGGTTTGAAGGGCAGGCCTCCACGGGTGGTGGTCAATGTCTCATTCTGCCACTGTGGAAAATACTTTGTCAGTTCCTAAAAAATAAATTAAACATTGAATTACCATATGACTCAGCAATTCTCACTCCTAGGTATATATCCAAAGAATTGAAAACAGGTACTCAAATGAAGTGATGAACAGGCAGGTTCATAGCAGCCATATTCACAACAGCCAAAGGGTGGAAACAGCTCAAATAGTCATGCAGCAATGAATGAGTAAACAAAGTGTAGTATATGCATATAACAGAATATTACTTGGCCATAAGAAGGAATGAAGCACTGATACATGCTACAATGTTGATGAGCCTTGAAACATTATGCCAAGTGAAAAAAGCCTGACATAAAAAGTCAAATATAGCATGATTACATTTATATGAAATATCCAGAATACAGAAACTCACAGGGAAGGAATACACATTGGCGGTGTCCAGGGACTAGAGAGATGGGAGGATGGGGAGAAACTGCTAAACAGGTAGGAGGGTTTACTTTGTTTTTTTTTTTTAATTGCATTTTAGGTTTTGGGGTACATGTGCAGAACATGCAAGATAGTTGCATAGGTACACACGTGGCAGTGTGATTTGCTGCCTTCCTCCCCTTCACCTACATCTGGCATTTCTCCCCATGCTATCCCTCCCCAACTCCCCCCCACCACTGTCCCTCCCCTATTCCCCTCAATAGACCCCAGTGTGTAGTGCTCCCCTCCCTGTGTCCATGTGTTCTCATTGTTCATCACCCACCTATGAGTGAGAACAAGAGGGTTTACTTTGGATTGATGAAAATATTTTGAAACTAGAGAGAGGTGGTGGTTGTACAATATTGTGAATGTACTAACCCCACTGAATTATTCTCTTTAAAATGGTTAATTTCATGTTGTATGAATTTCACTTCAATAAATCATTTTTTAAATTTTCTGATGTTTTCTTCCTGATTCCCCTTGTATTGGCAGGCAGAAAAAGATCTAGACAAATTGTCCATTTTAACCACAGCCAGAACTGGCCTTAACTCAGGCATCATTCATTTTAAGACAACATAAGGGTTGTCTCCGGCCCCACTCAAACTCCTTCCCATCAGCTTGTTTCTAATTCCTAAAGAGTCACTAGTAGCAGTTATTTCTACTGGTTAGAAAGGAAGGATGAAACGGATGCTGTCATGAAAGCATGATGCTAAGATTCTATACAGTTCTATGGAGAAAGATGATTTGCAATGTCACCTAACACCCTCTATATTTAGTTACCATAATGATGAAGACATCATTTCTTACTGCAGTTGAAGTTCATTTGCCCTTAGTCAGGCCTCTGTTGAGATGGAGAACTATGGCAGTGATCCTAGTGGGGCCTTAAATACAAGACAGCTATCAAATCACCTCCAATCTTTCTCTTCTCTAGGATAAAGAACTTTAAATGCTTTTTCTCCTTTTTTGAAGGAATAATTAATGTTCTAGCCTTTTAATCAGTAATGTTGCATTTCTCCAGTACTCACGCCTGTTTCTCCTCACCTGTCAAATTGTGGCACACACTAATTGGCATTCAGTGGCTTGAGAGGTTCCTAAATCCAAATTGGTCTTTGTAAGTACTAAGAAATGCCTCTTACAAGAAAGTAGGGAGCTTAAGTGATATATTCTGTAAGGCTGAATTTTCTCAACTCAAATAGACATATATTGGGGTATAACTGAATTTGTCAGAACTTAGGAAATAGTCACACATGGTAGTTAATGCCTATAATCCCTGCACTTTGGGAGGCTGAAGCAGGAGGATCTCTGGAGCCTAAAAGTTTGAGACTAGCCTGGGCAACATAGCAAGATCCTGTCTTTTACATAAAAAATAAAAAATTAGCTGGGTCTGGTGCCATGTGCCTGTGGTCTCAGGTACGTTGGAAGCTAAGACAGGAGGACTGCTTGAGCCCAGGAATTTGCAGCTGCAGTAGGCCATGATTGTGCCACTACACTCCAGCCTTGTGACAGAGTTACACCATGTCTCTAAAAAAAATTGTTTTAATAAAAATAAATAAACATCTTTAAAAACCTAGAAAACAGAAGAACTCCCTATGATCTTATGGTGCTAAGCTTGGAAACATGACCTCTTACTATTCACTGTCCATCAGACCAGCTTCAACACACAGGAGGTCTAGAAACTTTAATATGAAATTGATCCAATAGTCCTATAGGCAGGCTTTTAAAAAAAAATAGAAATTGACCCTTCTTTTCTTTTGTTGTATCTGAATTTTTCCTCAGGAAAGGACTCCAGGCCTCTTAAAAAGTACTGAAGAACCAAAACTCACCAGATCATGGCATCCAAACAATAAGATGCCTGGTCCCTCCTGCATCAGGATTGCTTCCTTACCCCTCCCTAGTTCCTGTTTTCTTACAGGTAGTTACATTTCTTCCCTGCTCTATAAACCCCTAATTTTAATTGGTCAGGGAATGGATTTGAGATTGATCTCCCCTCTCCTCAGCTGCAGCACCCAGTTAAAGCCTTCTTCCTTGGAAATACTCATTGTCTCAGTGATTGGCTTTCTGTGCAGTGAGAAGCAGGACCTAGACCAAACCCTTGGTGTTTCAGTAACAAGTAGACACTGACTGTTGTTCAGAGACAGGACTGTTTTGGAGGCACAAGGCAGGGAAAGCCCCATCCTCTTCTTCATGTCAACCGCAGCCTGCAAAAGTAATCACCTTTAACAACAGTATTTCAATTGTGCCTTTTACTTGTCTGAATCTTATACAGCATAATATAGGAAATGAGGCATATCAAGTTGACTTTTTATGCAACCATTTCTCCTTTTAGACCCACTTTAAATTTTGTTTCTCTCTTTCTCAGCATTGGCTTCATGTTTTATATTAGGGTTTTCTGACTACCTTCTCAAGATATAATTTCCTGTGGACCATGTCTTACAATCTTCACTGCTTAGCATCATCTCTGGCATAAACTGAACACTAAAAACTTTTTCTGAGTGAATAAATACAAATACAGGAAAGATATGGACCCTCATCATAGTAATTAACATCAAAGTTTACTAAAATAAGCATTAGAAAAATATAAAGTATTTCTTACAGCCCCATCATACTGAGGTGTCCTTGAGAGATTTCATTTCAGGAAACAAAGGCAATGATATTTTTAATGGCTTTAATGTTTTTTAGCAATTTCCTTTCCTTGCCAAGAGGTGTCATCTGGCAAGCAATGGAACATCCCACTCTCTCCTTGCTTAATTAAAATGTGTGGCTCTTCTGGGGAGAAGAAAGTAACATTTGGCAGTAGATTGCTAGATTTAAACACCAACAAATAGAAATGGTATGCGAATAAGTCAGCAGCATCTACCCCTCACTTGTGTATTAATTGAGATCTACAATGCACTTCACAGCTGCTAAAGGTCTTTTAGGTTAAATACAAAAACATTTATGACTCTCACCATTTTTTTCATTTAACAGTAATTTGATTTTAGCCACAGCAGCACATTAAAATCTCACTTCTAGAAAAACCTCTTCCTGTCATCTTTTTCTCTCTAGGGCACTTAATGTACCACTTTAATGAACCCCACTGTTAGAATGAAAGCCTCCAGATTTCACTGTCCATTGAAGCTAGCATAAACAAACATGGTATGTTGGAAAATACATTTGTTCAAACTTGTATAAAATAGTGCATTTTACCAATAAACATGTGAAAAAATATTCAACCTCATGGTAACCAGTGAAATACAAGCTAAATCTAAAATTAGATCATATATAAGCCTTTTAAGACGGCAAGAAAAAAAGGTACTATATGTAGTGTTTTCAAGAGTTTTTGGGAATTTAAACTGAGATAGTCTTTGTGGCAATTTATTAATACTGATAAAAGCCTCTTTAAAACCACATGCCTTCTGACCCAGCAGTTAAACTTATAGGAATTTATTATGAGAAAGCAATTAAGAATGTGGATAACAGATTAAACAGTAAGAATGTTTATTGCAGCACTATAGCAAAAAGATGGAACTAAGTGACTATCCAACAGAATGTATTGAGTATATTTTGACACAATGAAACACCATGTAGCCATTTGAGAAATGTTGTAGACATATCTTTATTGACTTGGAAAGACGTTTATGTTACATCTTGAATGCAGAAACCAGTTCACAGGAAATTGAGCATGGTGAGAGATATATAAAAAAGGTATACTACAAAACAGATACAGGGATAACATAGCTCTAATACAGAATTATGTTGCTTATCTAATTTTGTCTTAATTGTATGATTTTTCTGACATAAATATGAATTCCTTGTGTAATAAAAGTCATTGAAAAACAAAATGCATTATGATGCAGCTCACATGCCCTGGGACATCCCAATAGGCCAACGAATTTGATAGCCACTGAAATCTGATAAAGAATGAGTACATCCCACAAATTCCCTTATGTTAGGGATGATGACATCTGAGACAGTTGCAGAATCCATGTGAGTGAGTTCTGCCCTCTTATCAAAGCAAAACCCTAGGAATAATCACTGAACAAACATTTAACAAATGGGAATTTTTATGGGGAGGGGGGTATTACGACAGATATTTCTGTGGCTAGGAGCTGGTGAGAGAGGAGAAAGTAAGAAACCGGTCAGGCAGGCAGTCAGGGTGGGTCCTCAGTTGAATTCTTTCAAACAAAAGAACAGCCTGAAAAATCAAGCTGCAGGCACAGATAAGGGAACTTGCACAGGGGCAGCTTGCCTAAGACATGCCCACAGCCACACAGATAAGAAAGGCTACACAGGTGACTTGCCCAGACATGCCCACAATGGAAAATTCCATCCCCTGACACATGCGCAGTAAGGCAACAAAGTTATATGGAATAACTCAAGCTGAGAGCCTGCATGTGCTTTAGGAGGACCAGAAATTTGCACCTTATGCAGATGAGATGCCCAGCCCTCATTGGTTTCTTATAAAAGCCTTTGCATTCAACTCCAAAACCAGAAACCCTCTTTCAGGACCCGTCTCCACAGTAGAGAATTTTCTTCTTTCACTTATTAAATGTGCACCTTGGGGTTTGTGCTCCTTAATTTTCTCGGTTGTGAAACAAAGAACTTCAGGTGATACCTCAGGGAAGGAGAGACTGCTACACTGTGGTGCATTGGCAAGGCTGTAACGCTGGGCCCTTTGAGTGTGGGCTCTGTGACTTTCATCTGGGATAATTCAGAGCTTAGCACAGCAGACTCTTGATGTTTGTTAAGTGAATTATGCATCCCTCAAATTATTCTTAGTCTTTGGCTCACTAATTTAACTCTTTTGAATTTATTCTGTGGAAATCATTCAAAAGAATAAAAGAAAGTCTCCATTTTTCAAAGCAGTATTATTGATAATGGAGAAAAATCAGAAATAATTCACACATCCAAAAAAGGGAGAATGGTTAAATAAATCATGATATAGCAATGGTATGAAGCATTATACAATAGCTAAATATGATGTATGTAATATATGATGTATGATGTATGTATGTAACATGATAAATTAATAGAACATAACAGATAAAAGCAGAGGGCTGAATTGTAGATGCACTATGAGTTACTACTCTGTAAAACATGCAGCATATGGGCAGAGAACTCAAAAGATGAAAACAGTTGGCATGTTAGAGGGTGAACAGTGGGCGGATTTTTTTTCATTTATTGTCATTATACCATTTTACAATAAATACAATTCATCAGAAGGACAGGCAAAGTTATCATGTGGAATAACAAGGACATTGGGTGTTATGGTTCTTGAATTTCTCAGTAAGAGCAGAGTTCTATAGAAATGGTGAGGGAAACTACATGTTGAGATGCAGGAAGGGAGCCAGGAAAGGCTTGGATTTACAGGAATTTGTTGTAAAGCTGCCTTAGGGTGCCAGGGCAACATCAAATGGAGATGTAGGTGGGAGAAGGAAGAGAAAGCACCAACATTACAGAGAAAGCAAAACATTCAGAGTGAGGCCCTGAAGACCAATTCCTTCTTTATGACTATCTTGCCCGTACTTTTTCTCCTTGTCTTCTGTATCAATAGGAGGGGAGGGACAGGAGCTTAGTCCAAGAAGGTGTCCCCTCAAGCCCAAAAAACATTTTCTTTTCATGGAAATGCCTTAGAAACAACTCATTATATAAATGCTGGGGGCCTGGGGCCACAACAGCACTTTAATTGTCCTCCAAAGCAATCTTATAAGGAGAGTCAGCCTGGGCTACTCATCTTCCTCAGAGGCTCAGCAAAGTCAGAGTCAAGACGGCATCACAGATGGAGGAAAGCCCAGAACTGAGAATCAAACAACCTGCAATCCAGGCCCGGCTCTGCTCTGTTTGGCACTTTGCCCCAGGACAGTTCCTGCCCTCAGTTTTCCCATCCAGAAAATAACATGGTTGGATAAGAATTTTGAAGGTCTTAAGGAGCCTGCCAGAGGCACTATTCTGAGGGTTTAAATGTTTTCTGATTCTGTAAAATACCATTTCTTACACATCTATTTCAGGCCCAAGGGGTGGCATGCTACGAAGTTACAACCATGCTAACAGGGACTACAAATCTTATTGTCTTTCGTTCAGGTCAGCTAACTTGCGCACGTGCGCACATGGGCATGTGTGTGGGTGGGTGCTTTGCATTTCTATAACCACTGAAAGTTTATAAAGCATATCCATCCAAATACACTATCACCCATTGTTATTCCAAGAATTGTAAAAACCCATTACTAATCTAATTTTCAGTTGGAAAAACAGAAGATAAAGCCATTTAAATGGCAGAGTCAAGGCTCAAACCTAGGTTTCAACTCCAAATACAACCTTCTATTTATCGTAAGTTGGGGGGGTCTCATGAATTAGAGCAACAGGTGAATGTTTATGGAGAGCCAGATAGACTAAGGACAAGGACTTCAGAGAAAGACAAGCACATACAAAAAGAAGGAAAGAAACTAAGTCAAGGAGAGAGTCCAGAGAGGAAATCAGGGATGTTAGAGTGGCCCAGCAACAAAAAGACCTCAACTAACCTCAAGTCTTGTTTCCCAAAGCCTGGAACATTTGATAAGCCAGTGACAGAGCCCTTATTGAGTGGCAATAATTTTGCAGAGGCCTCCTGTTGATGGAAAAATTGAGTACACATTTTAAAAGCTTAAATCTTTTCCTATTCACATTTAATGTAGCAACTGTGCAACATGTTCTGTTCTGAATCAGATGCCTCATTGTCTCTTGGTTCGAAGGAGGAAATTAAAGTCTAGAAAAGAAGACAAGCTCTGATCTGCTGATGTGTTTTCTATTTGACCATAGAGGGGTCATTAAAATGTACTTCCAGCTCCTGCAGGAACATTTACATTTAAGGCAAAGTTAATTTACTTCTCTGTCCAGTGATTTTCATTTATTTCCATCTGTTAATGAACTATACCCTTTTGGTCTGCACTAGTACCTCACTCACCATCACCAGAAACTTTTGATAAACTCACTCTAAGCACTGACAGAGAAAGATGTCTAAGGTAGCATGCTAAGGGGAAGCACTAAAGCATAGGACAGTATGGATAACAGAATCCCTTTTAAAGTAGGTGTTTCAGCTTTACCCCAGTTCTCTGGCCTTTTGGGGCCATCTGTTCCTTTGGCATCCAATTAGAAAAATTCAAGCCTTCATCTTTCAGGATGGTAGCCTCCCAATCCTAGTGACCTCCCTGGTATTTCTAAAGACTATCAAGGAGTCTAGGCTTATACCAATCTCCACCCAGTAAAGACATCCTTTTATTTCATCATTCAAAGCAGCTTAGTGCTTCTTAGTCAAAACTTCCCTGCGGACTGGGCTCGGCACCTTCTCTCTACATTTTCAAAAAACCCACAAAAGGGTTTCATCTCCCCAAGAAAATAGCAGTCTCTTTCTATTAGGTCGGTGCAAAAGTAATCGCGGTTTGGTTTTAGCCTTTACTTTTTTTTTTTTTTTTTGAATGTTCATTTCTTTTTTTTCTTTTTTTTTAATTTTTATTGCATTATAGGTTTTGGGGTACATGTGCAGAACGTGCAAGATAGTTGCATAGGTACACACATGGCAGTGTGTTTTGCTGCCTTCCTCCCCTTCACCCACACTTGGCATTCATCCCCAGGCTATCCCTACCCAGCCCCCCCCCGCTGCCCCTCCCCCATTCCCCTCAATAGACCCCAATGTGTAGTAGACCCCCTCTCTGTGTCCATGTGTTCTCATTTTTCTCACCCACCTATGAGTGAGTATATGTGGTATTTCTTTTTCTGTTCTTGTGTCAGCTTGCTGAGAATGATGTTCTCCAGATTCATCCATGTCCTTACAAAGGACACAAACTCATCATTTTTGATTGCTGCATAATATTCCATGGTGTATATGTGCCACATTTTCCCAGTCCAGTCTATCATCGTTGGGCATTTGGGTTGGTTCCAGTTCTTTGCTATTGTAAACAGTGCTGCAATGAACATTTGTGTGCATGTGTCCTTATAGTAGAATGATTTATAGTCCTTTGGATATATACCCAGTAATGGGATTGCTGGGTCAAATGGAATTTCTATTTCTAGGTCCTTGAGGAATCGCCACACTGTCTTCCACAATGGTTAAACTAATTTATACTCCCACCAACAGTGTAAGAGTGTTCCTATTTCTCCACATCCTCTCCAGCATCTGCTGTCTCCAGATTTTTTAATGATCGCCATTCTAACTGGCGTGAGATGGTATCTCAATGTGGTTTTGATTTGCTTCTCTCTAATGACCAGTGATGATGAGCATTTTTTCATGTGTTTGTTGGCCTCATGTATGTCTTCTTTTGTAAAGTGTCTGTTCATATCCTTTGCCCATATTTGAATGGGCTTGTTTGTTTTTTTCCTGTAAATCTGTTTGAGTTCCTTGTAAATTCTAGATATCAGCCCTTTGTCAGATGTGTAAACTGAAAAGATTTTTTCCCATTCTGATGGTTGTCGATTCATTCTAGTGACTGTTTCTTTTGCTGTGCAGAAGCTGTGGAGTTTGATTAGGTCCCATTTGTCTATTTTGGCTTTTGTTGCCAATGCTTTTGGTGTTTTGTTCACAAAGTCCTTGCCTACTCCTGTGTCCTGAATGGTTTTGCCTAGATTTTCTTCTAGGGTTTTTACGGTGTCAGGTCTTACGTTTAAGTCTTTAATCCATCTGGAGTTAATTTTAGTGTAAGGTGTCAGGAAGGGGTCCAGTTTCTGCTTTCTGCACATGGCTAGCCAGTTTTCCCAACACCATTTATTAAATAGGTAATCCTTTCCCCATTGCTTGTTTTTGTCTGGTTTATCAAAGATAATATGGTTGTAGATATGTTGTGTTGCTTCTGATGCTTCTGTTCTGTTCCATTGGTCTATATCTCTGTTTTGGTACCAGTACCATGCTGTTTTGATTACTGTAGCCTTGTAGTATAGTTTGAAGTCTGGTAGTGTGATGCCTCCCGCTGTGTTCTTTTAGCCTTTACTTTTAATGGCAAAAATAGCAATTAGTTTTGCACCAACCTAATAGAACCATGGGCTCACACTGCTGATGGCTTTTGAAAGATCAAGTTTTCCATGTCCACTAAAACTATATACAGAATGAGAAAATGAAAATTACATTTACATAAAGGATAGTTTGGAAGGCTCCAAGGCCATCTTTTAAAGCTGGTCTTTTAAATCTGGTGAGAGGGATTGAGGGAGAAGAGGAGCGACATGGACACTCATATTTTATTTTATACTTCTATATTGTTTGAATCATAACAGAATGCAAATATTAAATTATAAGTCCATTATTTACTATTTTCATCTCCTTTCTTTTATGGAAATGGAACCTAGAGATTATACAATTTTCGGGGGAAAAGGTCTTAGCAAGAGAAGTGGGGAGAGGGAAAGCAGGGGGAGACACTGCTTAGAGTTAATGAAGAAAAGATGCGAAGAGAACTTGGAGGAAGATCACAAGATTTTGGAGGAGGGAAAGAGCTCTAAATGTTATTAAGAGGCAATGAAGTCATATGAGGTTCTGTGTAACATCTTTTCCTGGGCCCACTAGCACTGTTTTCTCTTTTTCAAGAGTAAACATGCTCCCTTTAAAGGTGCTCAAGCACCTGGGTCTGTCTGGTGGGAGTGGCAGGGATTTCACAACAAGACACTGGCAAATCTATTGCAACCCTCAGGAGCTCAGCATCTGAGGCAACACTGCTGAGTGAAACAGTGCTGTGCTGTCTTCCCATCACTTCATGAGATGAACTTATTTCTCCTGCAGCCTCTGAGACAAAACCCAATGAGGGGAATGTGGTTGGAAATGCAGTTGAGTCAGCCAACCCCCAAAATCTGCTGTATCAGCTCTTTGAACATATGAAAATTGAAGTTTTTCTCAGATTGAAACAAACTCCCTTTCCCTTTACAAGAGACTTTATTTCCAAAATTGTTATTTTTATACCCATAAGACCATTTTTCTCTCCTGTTGCAAAAATCCTTTCCCCTCCTAACAGCCTCCAAGACTATGAATCTCGGGGGAGCTGCTTAAGCCCATGTCTGTTGAGTTAAGAGAAGGGCAGATTCTTATGTTTACACAGCCTTTTGTAATTCACAAGGCATAAGGCATTCCACACAAAGACATGTAGCACAGGGGAACATGGCAAGTGAATCTCAGGTGTGAGAGTAACCAAACCTTTCTGAGTTTAAAGTAAGAACACTTCATAGAGCCAGTGTGAGAATTAATTAACAGGGCATAGCTGAAACACCTGAGTCAATGCCTCGCACCCACAATTATTTACCATGAATCTCATAGTGACCCTTATCAAATTTACTCCACTTTTCAAGGCAGGGATCGAAGCAAGTGGTCAAATCCAAAACTCTATCCAGTACGCAACTCTGGTTTCCCACATTTACCGCTCAGCAAACGAAGAATCCATCCTGTCACATAAAAGGCATTTAGGTAAAATGTCATGCCAAAAATTACTCATATGTTTGGTCCCTGAAATTCCCAGACATAATAAATATCCCTAACATGTGATGAGGCTGTCAACATTTTAGTAGGCAACTTTCACCAGTTTAATGTCAAATCTATTAAGACTTAAATTGTTTTATCCAAGCCTCAAAAGACATCTGTATTTAATATCCTCCCATGTGAGCTATTGAGAAATAGTCAAGATAAAGTAGCCTGTACATAGTAATCAGCCATTGTTACATATCCACTTTGAGTAAGGCAGAGAAGTTCTATTTAACAATGTGAAAAGTACTTTTTAGTGCCTGAGCTTAAAGACTCAGGCTGTCAAAATAACCATTAATTTTCCTCTCCACCCCCCACCGCTGCTTGAAGTGGCTGGTATACAGATGTTTTACAAAAATGCTTCTCCTTCTATTCTTTTGTCAGCAGTTTACATGATTTAGGCAGCAGTTTACATGATTCAGTTGTCAGCAGTTTACATGATTCAGGCAGCAGCTTCCAAAGAAACAAGATGAGAATTGTCCAGAACCAAAGAAGATGTCCCTGGGCCTTTTGTGGGTCTGCCTCTGAAGCACTGTGCCCTTTATAGAAAGTACAGGCCACAGGAAGCCCAAACCACTCTTGAGCCTATACCTGCTGTATCCATAGCTGAAAGCCTGCTACAGCTTATTATTATGATGATGATGACAACCCCTTAGGTCCAGAGCTAGAAATAAGGGTGTATTTTTCTCTAAGCTATTACTGTACCTCTGTCTTCCTGTAAGAACTGTCCTATTTAAAAGTCTAGACCCAGGCAACCTCAACCAGAGATGTGTACAAGGCAGTAAATGGTCTCCCAGCCACAGTTAATATCTTTTCAAATTTAGCCAGATGTGGCTGGCATTAAAAGTAATTGTGAAGCTGCATGTGCCAAGCAGGTTTCCCCACCAGCTCACAGAAATCTTGATGGAAGAAAGGGAGGAAGACAGGAAGGCAGTCAAGCATTTGCTGACTATTTGTTGACTTTTTATTGAAGCCTTTTGCATGTTCCATTTGATAATACTTACAGCATGTATGTGGCACAGCCCAGTCTTCCAGATCCAGGCACATGCTTTTTCAAACTCATAGGTCATTAAATAGGTTATTATGGTTTAAATTAAATAATTAATTTAATCATAAGGCATCTGTAGCCAGTAGATGTTAATTGACCTGCAAAGCCAATGATTGATTCAATTGATTCAATTAAATTAATTTAATCATCGGCTTTGTAGGTTAATAAACATTTATTCTCCCAAGACCTAATATCTTTAAATAAAAAAGGAAACCTAAGACCCCAACACAAATATTATTGCAACTTACTGAAGGAACCAGCACTAACCAGAGCCAATGTGGGTCCTGTGGCATGCTAATTTGTAATCTTTCTTTAAACTAAGCTGCAGACCTATGGCACCTCCGGATTAAGGGAACATGGCAGAGACTGCTGGTTGCCACCCAATGTCCTTCATCATAACAAAACACTAATTTTTTGTTGGGCATATTGCCATCTACCTAAGATTATGTTTTTTAGCCTCTCTTGCAGACAGCTATAGTCATGTGACTTTTTGGTCAATGACATATAAGAAGCATGTAGGCCAGGAGTGGGGGCTCAACACTTCAAATTTTACTTTCATGTAAAAGAGGTCTGGAAATAGCACGTCTCCTAGCAGTACCATCTTCTGTCAAGCCTAGGGCTTGGCACTTGTTCTCAGGATTGAACATGGCTGCCAAAGCTTTAGCCCTCAGACCTCACATCTGCATTCCAAGCAGAAGGACTGAGAAAGAAGAAGGGAAGATCTTGCCCCCTTTTTAAAAAGTACATATCCTATAAATAGAATATAATGCTTCTTTTCTTTCTTTTTCTTTTTAAGACTTCTTTCTGTCCCCCAGGCTGGAGTGCAGACGTACGATCTCGGCTCACTGCAACCTCCACCTCCCAGGTTCAAGTGATTCTCCTACCTCAACCTCCAAGTAGCTGGGATTACAGCCATGTGCCACCATGTCCAGCTAATTTTTGTATTTTTAGTAGAGACGGGGTTTTGCTATGTTGGCCAGGTTGGTCTCAAACTCCTGGCCTCAAGTGATCTACCTGCCTCAACCTCCCAAAGTGCTAGGACACCTGAAAGGTGTCAGCCACCATGCCTGGCCTAAATAATGCTTCTTGTTTTTTTTATTGCCTTATAGGTTTTGGGGTACATGTGAAAAACATGCAAGATAGTTGCATAAGTTGCAGTGTGATTTGCTGCCTTCCTCCCCTTCACCTATATCTGGCATTTCTCCCCATGCTATCTCTCCCCAACTCCCCACCCCCTGCTGTCCCTCCCCTATTCCCCCCAACAGACCCCAGTGCTTCTTATATGTCATTGACCAAAAATTAGTCACATGACTACAGCTGTTGGCAAGGGAGGCTAAAAAATGTAATCTTAGGTAGATGGCAATATGCCAAACAAAAAATTAATGTTGTGTTACTGTGAAGGATGTTGGGTGGCGACTAGCAATCTCTGCCATATTCCCTTAATCAGGAAGGAGTATAGGTCTGCAGCTTAGTTTTAAAGACAGATAACAAATCAGCGTGCCACAGGACCCATATTGGCTTAGGTTAGTGCTGGTTCCTTCAGTAAGATGCAATAATATTTGTGTTGGGGTCCTGGATTTCCTCTTTTATTTAAAGATATTAGGTCTTGGAGGAATAAATACTAACTAACCTACAAAACCAATGATTTTTGAGACAGTGTCTTGCTCACTGCCCAGGCTGGAGTGCAGTGGAGGGATCTTGGCTCACTGCAACCTCCACCTGCTGAGTTCAAGTGATCCTTCTGCCTCAGCCTGCCAAGTAGCTGGGACTACAGGTATGCACTGCCACACCTGGCTAATTTTTGTATTTTTTAATAGAGATGGGGTTTCACCATGTTGGCCAGGCTTGTCTCAAACTCCTGGCCTGAACTCCACTCGCCTCAACCTCCCACAGCGCTGGGATTACAGGTGTGAGCCACTGCACCCAGGTGTGGTGTCAGAATTGAATAAAATTATTATAGATGCACAGTTGGAAAATTGCTTGGTGTGTGGAAAAAAAACTACACACCTTTTGGTAATCAGGTGCATTCCTGTGCTGTGTTGAGCATGGCAGAAGGAAAAATAGTTTGGTCTTTCCTATTTCATACAGTAGGAGTGGGATTCAAGAAATAGCCATGATCAGAGCAATTGTTAACATGTTACTACTGTAAATATTTTCTTAAAAAATATTTTTATTTTAAAAGTTTGGAACTAAAATTTTTCACAAAAATAGCAAGAAAGGTGGAGATAAAGGTGTATAATGAATACAAAATATGCTATTCTTCTAGTTTTGTTTAAGAGGAAGATTAGGGTTGCCTGATATAGCAAACAAAAATATAGAACATCCAATTAAATCTGAATTTTGGATAAACCACCAAATCATTTTCAGTATGTTCCATGAAATATTTGGGACATATTTATGCTAAAAAATGATTTGTTGTTTATCTGGAATTCAAATAACTGAATGCACTGTATTTTATCTGGAAGCCCTAAGAAAACAGGGACAATGTTACCCATTATTAGAAGTATATATATTAATTTTTTAATTAAAAAAGGGCACTGAAAAGTAGTGTAAACCAAATTAAGATGGAAAGTATAAGGTTACTAATACATTAATTTTCACATCATAATATATTAGTTATTACTCATAATATATTAGTTACATTAGTTGTCACATGAGAACTCATTAACAGTGGCATTCATGTTATAGGAAGAGAGATACTAGAATGATTCCAAACTTAGGGCCCAATTATTCATTTAATATATATTTATTGAGCATCTATTACTTAAAAAGAACTGGGTTCAAATCCTGACTTGTTTTAGATTTTATATAGATGGCAATTCAACCTGTACAAGGAGTTTTCCTATAAACCAATTCTCTTCCAAAAAGTTGTTCATCATTTAGTAACAGACAATAATTTCTGACCAAGCACAGTGGCTTACGTCTGTAATCCCAGCACTTCGGAAGGCCAAGGTGGGTAGATCATGAGGTCAGGAGTTCAAGACCAGCCTGGCCAACAAAGTGAAACCTTGTCTCTACTAAAAATACAAAAATTAACCAGGCATAATGGTGGGCGCCTATAATCCCAGCTACTTGGGAGGCTGAGGCAGAGAATTGCTTGACCCCTGGAGGCAGAGGTTGCAGTGAGCCGAGATCATGCCACTGCACTCTAGCTTGGGTGACAGAGTGAGACTTCGTCTCAAAAAAAGAAAAACATAATAACAACTTCTGCCCCATGTGTTAGATGCATTTTTGTTCTGAAATTGCATTGCAGAGAAGTAGTGAAAAATACCTTTTTAAATTTCTTTTTACCTTCCTTTTCCAGACTGAAAACTAGGATACTTATTTAAACCAGGAAAACAACTAATTAATAAATATAATAGAAACATATGATTCATATAATATTATAGCTAAAACTACATAGCAATTTGGAGTTTATAAAGTGCTTCTCACCTTCATGATTTCAGTAAATCTGCCCAACAGTCTTATAAGGCAGGTATTATTTGTATCCCCACTTGTCAAATAAGATGGGCTCAGGGTAGGTAAGAATGCTTCATGTCCACTTACCTCTCCAGCAACAGGACTGGCTCTGAAACCCAAACCCCCTGTCCCCATGCTACATACCCCAAGCAGAAAGTGACCAAGGCAGCAAGAAGCTAGGATTCTGAGATCCAAGGATTGGGCTTCCCATGGTTTCTCTGCCATATTCTCTGTGTGAAAATGATAGTATCTATTCAAAAGATAACTATGTTTATATACATAATGTATATGTTCAGTTATCTATTCTTTTATGACCAATCAACCCAAAATGTAGTGGCACCGAACAGTAACATTGATTGTCTCACATTTTCTGTGGGCACAGGTCAGCTGGGTCCTTTGGTTCAATGTTTCTCCCATGCCTCCAATCAAGATGTTGGTTTGGGCTGGGAAATGACATCCACTTCCCAGCTCCCTCACGTGGCTGTTGGCAAACTTCAGTTCTCCAAGGGGTGTTGGACTAAGGACTTCAGTTCCTTGCTGCTGGCTGTTGGTGGAGGCTGCCCTCACTTATTTGCCACGTGGGTCTGTCCATAGGGCAGCTTACAATATGTCAGCTGGCTTTCTCAACAGGAGCTAGGGAAAGAGAGGGAACAAGATAAAAGACAGAGTCTTCTGTAGCCCAATCTCAGAAATGACATTCCACTACTTTTGCCATATTCTATTAATTATAAGTGAATCCTTGGGTCTGGCCCACACTCAAGATAGGGAGATTAAAGAAGGGCATTAATATCACCAGGTGGTCAGGCACAGTGGCTCATGCCTGTCATTCCAGCACTTTGGGAGGCCAAGGCAGGCAGATCATGAGCAGGAGTTTAAGACCAGCCTGGCTAACATGGTGAAACCCTGTCTCTACTAAAAATACAAAAATTAGCTGGGCATGGTGATGGGTGCCTGAAATCCCAGATACTCAGAAGCTGAGGCGAGAGAATCATTTGAACCTGGGAGGCAGAGGTTGTAGTGAGCTGAGATAACGCCATTACACTCCAGCCTGGGCAACAGGCTGAGACTCCCAAAAAAAAAGTAGTTAAGAACCACTGGGGCATCTTAGAAGGCTGCCTATGGAGGCGGATCCAAGATGGCCTAATAGGAACAGCTCTGGAGTGCAGATCCCAGCGAAAACAACACAGAGGGTGAGTGATCACTGCATTTCCAAACAAGTTTTTACTGCCCACAGACTAGGAGATTCCTGGGCAGAAAAGTGTCAGGAATCTCCAGC
The DNA here is from genome assembly GCA_031835075.1 of Saguinus oedipus. Taxonomy (NCBI): domain Eukaryota; kingdom Metazoa; phylum Chordata; class Mammalia; order Primates; family Cebidae; genus Saguinus; species Saguinus oedipus. Next base: position 31,360,225 of record CM063177.1, on the reverse strand, counting down.
ATAGCTGTTTCAGCTGGCACAGTGGGTCCTCCACACAAAAACTCACACAAATCTCGGCAGTCATTTCAACTGGCACCTGGAACGCCTGGGAGACAGAGTCACCTATTCAACTGAAAAAAAGAGGGCTGAAACAGTGAGTATGGTGATCTGGCTTGGTGGGTCCCACCCACACAAAGACCAGCAATCTGAAACACTCTGGATTGAGGGTTTCACAGCAAGCACAGGTGGACCTGGAATGGTCCTGCTCTGTGGGGGGAAGGGCGTCCGCCATTACCGAGGCAGTCCACAACTACTGAGGCAGTCTGCCGTTACTGAGGCAGTCCATCATTACCGAGGCAGTCCGCCATTACAGACACAATCTGCCATTACTGAGGCAGTCTGCCATTACAGAGACAGTCCACCATTACTGAGGCACACTCCCACTACTAAGGCAGTTCTAACTATACCTCTACAAACAAAACCACAAGGAAGTTCATGCAGCAGCTGGGCAGAGCCCATGGCAGCTCAGCAACACCTCTGCTGGAAGACTGTGACTAGGTTGCCTCGTTGCTGGGCAGGGCATCTCTGAAAACAGGCAGCAGCATGTCAGGAACTTATAAATAATGCCCCACCTTCCCAGGACAGAGCATCTGGGAAAAAAAAATGGCGGTTATGAGTTCTGCTACAGCAGACTTAAATGTACCTGCCCAGAGGCTCTGAAAGGAAGAACAGAGCTCACAGCTCAGCACTTGAGCTCCTATAAGGGATAGACTATCTCCTCAAGCAGCTCCCTGACCCCAGTATATCCAAACAGACACCTCATAAAGGAGAGCTCAGGCTGACATCTGATGGGTATCCTTCTGGGGCAAAGATAATAGAAGAAGAAACTAGCAGCAACCCTTACTGTTTGGCAGCCACTGCAGGTGATCCCCAGACAACCAGGGTCTAGAGTGAAACTCCAGCAGTCCTACAGCAGAGGGGCCTGACTGTTAGAAGGAAAACTAAAAACCAGAAATAAATAACTTCATCATCAACAAAAAGGATGTCTACTCAGACACCCCATCCAAAAGTCACCAACTACAAAGACCACAGGTAGATAAATCCACAAAGATGGGAAGAAACCAGCACAAAAAGAATAAAAACACCCAAAACCAGAACACCTCTCCTCCTACAATGGATCACAACTCCTCACCACCAAGGCAACAAGGCTGCAGGGAGAATTAGCCTGATGAATACACAGAAACAGGCTTCAGAAAGTAGGTAATAACAAATTTCTCTGAGCTACAAGAACATGTTATAACCCAATGCAAAGAAACTAAGAAGCTTGAAAAAAGGTTTGATGAAATGCTAACAAGAATAAACAGCTTAGAAAAGAATATAAACAACTTGATGGAGGTGAAAAACACAACATGAGAAGCTCGTGAAGCATATACAAGTTTCAATAGCCAAATTGACCAAGCAGAAGAAAGGATATCAGAGATTGAAGATCAACTCAATGAAATAAAATGAGAAGGCAAGATTAGAGAAAAAAAGAGTAAAAAGAAATGAACAAAGCCTACAAGAAATATGGGATTATGTAAAAAAAAGGATTATGTAAAAAGACCTAATGTACATTTGATAAGTGTACCTGAATGTGTTGGAGAGAATGAATCCAAGCTGGAAAATACTCTTCAGGATATTATCCAGAACTTTGCCAACTTAGCAAGGCAGGTGAATATTCAAGTCCAGGAAATACAGAGAACACCAAAATGATATTCCTCAAGAAGAGCAACACCAAGGCACATAATCATCAGATTCACCAGGGTTGAAATGAAGGAAAAAATGCTAAGGGCAGCCAGAGAGAAAGGTCAGGTTGCCCACAAAAGGAAGCCCATCAGACTCACAGCAGATCTCTCGGCAGAAACCCTGCAGGGCAGAAGACAGTGGGGGCCAATATTCAACATCCTTAAAGAAAAGAACTTTCAACCCAGAATTTCAAATCCAGCCAAACTAAGCTTCATAAGTGAAGGAGAAATAAAATCCTTTATGAACAAGCAATTGCTAAGAGATTTCATCACCACCAGGCCTGCCTTACAAGAGCTTCTGAAAGAAGCACTAAACATAGAAAGGAACGACCAGTACCAGCCACTCCAAAAACATACCAAATGGTAAAGAGCATTGATACAATGAAGAAACTGCATCAATGAATGGGCAAAACAACCAGCTAGCATCAAAACGGCAGGATAAAATTCACACATAACAATATTAACCTTAAATGTAAATGGGCTAAATGCCCCAATCAAAAGACACAGACTGGCAAATGGATAAAAAGCCAAAACCCATCAGTGTGCTGCATCCAAAAAACCCATCTCACATGCAAGGATACACATAGGCTCAAAATAAAGGGATGGAGGAAAATTTACCAAGCAAATGGAGAGCAAAAAAGCAGGATTTGCAAGTGTAGTCTCTGTTAAAATAGACTTTAAATCAACAAATATCAAAAGAGACAAAGGACATTAATGGCAAAAGGATCAGTGCAACAAGAAGAGCTAAATATATAAGAACCCAATACAGGAGCACCCAGATACATAAAGCAAGTTCTTAACAACCTACAAAGAGACTTAGACTCCTACACAATAATAGTGGGAGACTTTAACACTCCACTGTCAATATTAGACAGATCAATGAGACAGAAAATTAACAAGGATATCCAGGACTTGAACCCAAGCCTGGACCAAGAAAACCTAATAGACATTTACAGAACTCTCCCCCTCAAATCCACAGAATATACAGTCTTCTCAGCACCACATTACACCTACTCTAAAATTGACCACATAATTGGAAGTAAATCACTCCTCAGCAAATGCAAAAGAATTGAAATCATAATAAAGAGTCTGTAAGACCACACTGCAATCAAATTAGAACTCAGGATTAAGAAACTAACTCAGACCCACGCAACTTCATGGAAACTGAACAACCGGCTCTTGAATGTTGACTGGATAAACAATGAAATTATGGCAGAAATAAAAATGTTCTTCTAAATCACGAGAACAAAGACACAACATACCAGAATCTCTGGGACACATTTAAAGCAGTGTCTAGAGGAAAATTTATAGCAATAAATGCCCACATGAGAAGCAAGGAAAGATCTAAAATTGATGCCCTATCATCAAAATTGAAAGAGCTAGAGGAACAAGATTAAAAAACTGGAAAGCTAACAGAAGACAAGAAATAACTAAGATCAGAGCAGCACTGAAGGAGATAGAGACACAAAAAAAACCCTTCAAAAAAATCAATAAATCCAGGAGCTGGTTTTTCAAAAAGATCTACAAAATAGACCACTAGCCAGATTAATAAAAAAGAAAAGAGAGAAGAATCAAATAGATGCAATAAAAAATGATAAAGAGGATATCACCACAGGTTCCATGAAATACAAACCACCATCAGAGATTACTACAAACAACTCTGTGCACATAAACCAGTAAACCTGGAAGAAATGGATAAGTTCCTGGAAACTTGCACCCTCCCAAGCCTAAACCAGGAAGAAGTCAAAACCCTCAATAGATCAATAACAAGGGCTGAAATTGAGACAGCAATTCATAGCCTAACAACCAAAGAAAAGCCAAGGGTTCACAGCTGAATTCTACCAGACATACAAAGAGGAGCTGGTACTACTCCTTCTGAAACTATTCGAAACAATCCAAAAAGAGGGAATCCTTCCTAAATCATTTTATGAGACCAACATCATCCTGATACCAAAACCCGGCAGAGACTCAACAAGAAAAGAAAACTTCAGGCCAATATCCATGATGAACATAGATGCAAAAATCTTCAATAAAATACTGGCAAACCGATTGAAACAGCACATCAGAAAGCTTATCCATCACAAACAAGTAGGCTTCAACCCGGGAATGCAAGGCTGGTTCAGCATACACAAGTCTATACATATAATCTACCACATAAACAGAACCAAATACAAAAACCACATGATTATTTCAAGAGATGCAGAGAAGGCCTTCGACAAAATTCAACAGTGTTTTATGTTAAAAACTCTCAATAAACTAGGTATTGATGGAACGTATCTCAAAATAATAAAAGCTATTTACGACAAACCCACAGCCAATATCATACCAAATGGGCAAAAACTGGAAGCATTTCCTTTGAAATCTGGCACTAGACAAGAATGCCCTCTCTCACCACTCCTATTCAATATAGTACTGGAAGTTCTAGCTAGAGTAATTAGGCAAGAAAAAGAAATAAAGGATATTCAAATAGGAAAGGACAAAGTCAAATTGTCTCTATTTGCAGATGACACGATTGTATATTTAGAAGACCCCATCGTCTCAGCCCAAAACCTCCTGAAACTGATAAGCAATTTCAGCAAAGTCTCAGGATACAAAATCAATGCAGAGAAATCACAAGCATTCCTATACATCAATGATAGACTAAAAGAGAGTCAAATCAAGAATGAACTGCCATTCACAATTGCTACAAAGAGAATAAAATGCTTAGGAATACAACTAACAAAGGATGTAATGAACCTCTTCAAGGAGAACTACAAACCATGACTCAACGAAATGAGAGGACACAACAGATGGAAATACATTCCATGCTCATGGTTAGGAAGAATCAATATTGTGAAAATGGCCATACTGTTCAAAGTAATTTATAGATGCAATGCTATTCCCATCAAGCTACCTATGACCCTCTTCACAGAACTGGAAAAAAACCACGTTAAACTTTATATGGAACCAAAAGAGAGCCTGCATAGCCAAGTCAATTCTAAGCAAAAAGAACAAAGCTAGAGGCACCATGCTACCTGACTTCAAACTACACTACAAGGCTATAGTAATCAAAACAGCATGGAACTGGTACCAAAACAGAGATATAGACCAATGGAACACAACAGAGGCCTCAGAGGCAACACCACACATCTACAACGATCTAATCTTTGACAAACCTGACAAAAACAAGCAATGGGGAAAGGATTCCCTGTTTAATAAATGGTGTTGGGAAAACTGGCTAGCCATGTGCAAAAAGTAGAAACTGGACCCCTTCCCGACACCTTACACTAAAGTTAACTCCAGATGGATTAAAGACTTAAACATAAGATCTAATACCATAAAAACCCTAGACGAAAATCTAGGCAAAACCATTCAGGACATAGACATAGGCAAGGATTTCATGACCAAAACACCAAAAGGATTGGCAACAAATGCTAAAATAGACAAATGGGATCTAATTAAACTCCAGAGCTTCTGCACAGCAAAAGAACATTCATTAGAGTGAACTAGCAACCAAATAATGGGAAAAAATTTTTGCAATCTACCCATCTGACAAAGGGCTAATATCCAGAATCTACAAAGAACTAAAACAGATTTATAAGAAACAAACAAACCCATTCAGAAGTGGGCAAAGGATATGAACAGACACTTTCAATAAAAGACATATTATGAGGCCAACAAATATATGAAAAAATTCTCATCATCACTGATCATTAGAGAAATATAAATCAAAACCACATTGAGATACCACCTCAAGCCAATTAGAATGTTGATCATTAAAAAATCTGGAGACAACAGATGCTGGAGAGGATGTGGAGATATAGAAACACTTTTACACTGTTGGGAGTGTAAATTAGTTCAACCATTGTGGAAGACAGTGTGGTGGTTCCTCAAGGAACTAGAAATAGAAATTCCATTTGACCCAGCAATCCCATTACTGGGTATATATCCAAAGAATTATAAATCATTCTATTATAAAGACAGATGCACATGTATGTTCATTGCAGCACTGTTTACAATAGCAAAGACCTGAAACCAACCCAAATGCCCATCTATGATAGACTAGACAAGGAAAATGTGGCACATATACACCATGGAATACTATGCAACCATAAAAAAGGATGGGTTCGTGTCCTTTGTAGGGACAGGGATGAATCTGGAAACCATCATTCTCAGCAAACTGACACAAGAACAGAAAACCAAACACCGCATGTTCTCACTCATAGGTGGGTGTTGAACAATAAGAACACATGGACACAGGGAGAGGAGCATCACACAATGGGGTCTGTTGGGGAGGACTAGGGGAGGGACAGCAGAGGGTAGGGAGGTTGGGGAGAGATAGCATGGGGAGAAATGCCAGATATAGGTGATAGCGGGGATAGAGGCAGCAAATCACATTGCCATATATGTACCTATGCAACAATCCTGCATGTTCTACACATGTACCCCAGAACTTAAAGTGCAATTATATATACATATATATAAAGAAGGCTGCCTACCATAGCATCTGAATCTTACTCTGTCAACTCAGGGGTCCAAGCAATATAACCTTTATTTTCCTGCAACACTTTCTAGTTTGAGCTCATTTTTAAATGAAAAAAGCTTTCTTTGTTAAGTCAGGGTTCTCTGACCCTTTCTCCAGGTTGAAGTTCCAGTGAGATTACAGTGGGGAATTTTAAGCATGCCACAGGGAGGGAGAGCTGATGAGCCCTCAATGTCATCTGTCTTCCTGGGTCACTACTGCCATTCCTTCATATTCCCTCCAGGCCCAGCTGGTCTCCTGGAACCTCCTAATAATGACTCCAACTTGAGAAGGCAACTTCAGAAACTCAGCATTCTGTACTTCCAAGTCCTTCTCTAGTCCTGCCTCCACTGCTGAATGCTGACTAGAAGGAGCAACACTGGCCCCTTATCTAAAATCCACTGTGGGAAATAAGAATAAATAAAAGGTTCCACTTCAAAGCTTTTCTCTTAGTTCATTATGAATAAATAATAGTTTCTTCAAAGGTTAATTTACTTTAAAGCTTTTGCCAATGATCTTAAAGTAGCTGTTGGTCATAATAAAGAAATAAGTGCATCCTGTGTTCTTAGTTCTTACACTTTAACCTAGGTAGTTGCCCTGACATGCCTGGATAAGCCCAGGCAAGTCTTAGGTCATAGTTTATTCCCTTCCTTATTTGGAAATGTTATGGCTTCTCTAAGCATTCCTCAAGTTACTTCCTCATTTCCTTTGTTCTTCTCTGCCTTTTCCTCTTTAGAAAATTTCCAGGTTTTTAGCCAATCAGGTCAAGCATAGAATGTGAGGTCCTGTTCCAGCCAATGAAAACTGGACACAGCAGTAGGGCAATTGCATCAGGTTATGAAACTTATAAATGTCCCTGTCTCCTTGTTCAGGTGTGTTGTCGTGGCAAGACTGCTGGTGAGTTGCACCCTTTCTGCAGGAAGTAAACTAGCCTTGCTGAGTTATCCATTGTCTCAGTCTGCATTTTTTCCAATGTTATAAACCCGTTTCCAATGCCCCCATAATGTCTTTTCTCTCTCTCCCAAGCCTGATGATCTTTCTCCAGCCTTAGGGAGAAGGGAAAGACCTTCTCACTTCTTCCATGTTTTTCCAAATGTTTGCCTTATATCCAGAGTCCTCTCAGTAGCCCTTGGGGCTTAGACTTTTGAAAACTAAAGTCAAACAATTTATTTCTCAGCTCTTCACTCTGACTGCTCTCTGGAAACAAGTTGCTCTGTACCTACTAAAAGAAAGTGTGTGGAGGGCAATGGCAAAAAGCATTTGCTGGGATATCTACCCTGAATAATTAGCCTAACATATATATTTAGCCATGAGAAGCAGCTGAAATAATAGATGTCAGCAAATCACTTGGTTTGTAAATTATAACAACTGACACCTTTTAAGCATTTATCACATGCCAGGCACTATTTTAAGCACTTTACATATAATAACTCACTTAATGCTTATAATATCCTTGAGATTTAGGAAGATTCATTTTATGGATGGGGAGATTCAGGCATAGAAATGTGAAGAGACTTGCCCCATGTCACACAGCTATGAGTGATGAAGTAAGGCTTGGGGCCTAAGAAGTTTGGCTCTGGAGTCTAGACCCTCAAGTACAGAAGCAGACATTTGTTTGGAAGCTCCAGCCTAGAGTGAAGACTGCTAATTACAAATTCCATTGCATACTTTTATTTTTTATCTGGAAATATTTTAGACACAGAAAGGTATAGACAATAACATCAAAAACCCATACACCCACCAATCAGCTTAACAAATATACCATATTCATATAGTGCCCAATTGAGACCCCTTGTCATACTCTGTTCAGGCTGCTAAAACAAAATATCATAAACTCGGTGGCTTGTAAACAACAGAAACTTATTTCTCATACTTCATGTATCTGAAAAGTCCAAGATTAAGGTGCTGGCAGATTCCAGGTCTGGCGAAGGCTCACTTTTGGTTCACAGGTGGCTGTCTTCTCACTCTAACTTCACACAGTAGAAGGGGAAAAGGAGCTCCCTGGGATCTCTCTTATGAGGCACTAATCCTATTCATGAGGGCTCCATCCTTGTGACCTAATCACCTTCCAAAGGCCATACCTCCTAATACCATCACCTTGGGGGTTAGGATCTCAACACACAAATTTGGAGAACATTCAGTTGCTAGAATCCCTGTTTTTTCTTCCCATTTCTGTGCCCCCACTTTCTGTCAAAGGTAATCACCATCCTGTTTTGTGTTTCCATTCCCATGCATATCTTTTTTATTGATACATAATAATTGTGCCTGTTTATGGGATACATGTGATACTTTGATGCATGCACACAATATGTCATAATTATATCAGGGTACTGGGAGGGTCCCATGCATATCTCCATTTTTCTCTCTACATGTATGAATCTCTATGTGGCATATACTAACATTTTGCATGTTTTCAAGCTTTTAGTTTGGCAGTACATATCCTTGTACAACTCATTACTTTCACTAACATGGATAAATACTTTAAATCAAAAATTTTTATCTCAAAAGAGAGGAGTTGTCAGAGAAGTGTCTACTCAGCAGAAGAAACAGCAACACTAAGCCTTACTGGCATGCAAATTCTTCTTAACTACAGAGAAAAATGCACTAGGACTTCTCAAAGTTAGGTACATTCCCTCTTCTTCCTCTTACTTTGTGAGTGTTATGAGTTGAGACCAAGATTCTAGAAAAACCAAAACACATCTCCCAGCATGAACTCCCTTAACTCCCTCCATCCTACCTCAAACTCTATATCTTTATTCATCCCCTGAGGAAAGGAAATAGAAGAAATACATACCAACTTTTGAGTCATTCAATCATTTCATAAATATTTACAGTTGGGTCAGGTGTGGTGGGTCATGTCTGTATTCCCAGCACTTTGGGAGGCTGAGGTGGGTGGATCATTTAAGGACAGAAGTTTAAGACCAGCCTGGCAAACATAGCGAAACCCCATCTCTACTAAAAATACAAATATTAGCCAGGTGTGGTGGCACGCACCTGTAATCCCAGCTACTTGGAAATCCAAAGCACAAGAATAGCTTGAACACAGGAGGTGGATGTTGCTGTGAGCTGAGATCGAGCCATCGCACTGCAGCCTGGGCGTCAGAGTGAGACTCTGTCTAAAAAACAAAAAAATTTACAGTTGGACACCATCTTTCGTTTGGACTACTATTTTAATAATTATGTACCTGGTCTGTTTACCTTTCTTTTCCTCCTATATCCTCCTATATCCTTTTCCTCCTATATCCTCCTATATCCTGTTCCTCTCCCTCATTGCCACTTGAATGATATCTCTAAAACCCAGATGCAACTCTATCACATCCAGAGTAAGGACAATTTCTTTACCAGCAAGACTTTCCTAATCAGCCTCTGCCACTTCTCCATTCATTCTCCCTTCAGGAAACCCAGCTCCAACTCTTCCCTAAATATTCCAAATCCCCATGTACCATGTTGTCTATGCCAATGTTCCTGTCTGTTGTCTAGGTCTACAAAGCTCTTTCCTCTGCACACCAACACAAGCACTGCCTACTTTCCATCTCCCACTGATTGTTCAAGCCCAGCTCCTGAGTTAGTTTCTCGGTAAAGCTTACCTGATTCTTCCAAATAGATTTGTCCCTCAACCTCCCTCTGCACTGCCATGGACTTCCCACCTGCCTACCACTAAGCTGGCAGTGATCATAGCACTCTGCACAGTAATTGCTTGCAAATCTGAATTCCTATGTGCCAGGCACTCCCTGTGGAAAAGGATTATGTTCAGTTTTCCCTTGTGTCCTGGCTCACAGAATCGTGGCTGGCATGAGACCATACTAATGAAGCTTGCTGCATGAATGAAGCCTGTGCTGTTATACCCTGTCTGGATAAGCCAGCTATCTTATATGAGATTTTGGTATTATTCATGGAGGGGCCCTTAGAATAGCTTAGTGAGGTTTGTTTTATAAAATGGCAACTGAATCACACCATTCCAGAGCACTGAAGATAGTTAGATAGTTGTGGAAAATAAAGCAGAGATGTCAACAAAAAGCACACTAGATAAATTTCTGAGCTCCTATGCACTTTTTTTTTAGTGAAAGCAAGTTTCTTAGAGAAGTAAAGAAATAAAAAAATGACTACTCCATAGGCTGAACAGTCTCCCATGCACTTTTTTAAAACAGCTGTATTGGGCCTGGCACAGTGGTTCACACCTGTAATCCCAGCACTTTGGGAGGCTGAGGTGTGTGGATCACTTGAGGTCAGGAGTTCAGGATCAGCCTGGCCAGCATGATAAAACCCTGTCTCTACTAAAAAGTCCAAAAATTAACCAAGCATGGTGTTGCATGCTTGTAATCCCAGCTACTTGGGAGGCTTAGGTGGGAGGATCACTCGAATCTAGGAGGTGGAGGTTGCAGTGAGCTACATCATGCCACTGCACTTCAGCCTGGGTGACAAAGCAAGACTCCATCTCAAAATAAATAAATAAAAATAAAAACATCTTTACTCAGATATTATTCATGTACCATAAAATTCACCCATTTAAAATGCACAGTTCATTGATTTTTAGGATATCCACAGAATTGTGCAACTGTCACCACAATCTAAGTTTAGAACATCTTCATCACCCCCAAATGAAACCTCATACCATTATCAGCCACTTCACATTCTTCCTCCTTCCTACCTATGCCCCAGCCCTAAGCAACTACTAATCTACTTTATATCTCTATAGATCTGCCTATTCTGGACATTTTATAGAAATAAAATTATAAAATATGTGGTCTTTTGTGACTGGCTTCTTCCACTTAGCATAATGTCCATGTTATAGCAATTGTTAGTACTTAATTCTTTTTATGGCTGAGTAATATTCTATTGTGTAAATATAGCACATCTTGTTGATCCATTTTGATGGAAGTTTGGGTTGTTTCTACTTTCTGGCTATCATGAGTAATGCTGCTTTGAACATTCATGTACACATTTTTCTGTACATATGTTTATTTATCTTAAGCAATTCTCACCTGGGATTGGAATTGCTGGGTCATTGATAATTCTGTGTAAGATTTTGAGAAACTATCAAAGTGTTTTTCTAAGTGGCTGCACCATTTTAGATTCCTGCCAGCAAAATATGAGGGCTCCAATTTCTCCACATCCTACCCAACAACTGTATTTTTTAGCATATCCATACTAGTGGGTGTGAAGTGTTATGTCATTGCAGTTTCGATTTTCCTAATAATTAGTGATGTTGAGCATTTTTCCATGCCCTTATTGGCCATTTTTATATCTTGTTTGGATAAATGTCTATTCAAACTCTTCATCCATTTTGTTTCATTTGGGTTCTTTCTCCTCTTATTATTAAGTTGTAAGTTTCATTATATATTCTGGATACAAATCCTTTATCAGAAATAGGATTTATAAATATTTTCTTATATTCTGCAGGTTTTTCTTTCATTTTCTTGATAATGTCATTTAAAACATAAATATTTTTAATTTTGATAAAATTCAATTTTTGTATTTTTGTCACTTGTGCTTTTAACTTTGTATCAAAGAAATATTTGCCTAATCCAATGTCTTAAAGATTTGTTCTTATAGTTTTCTTCTAGGAGTTTTACACTTTTAGATCTTCTATCAACAATTTTGAGTTTATGTATGATGTGAGGTAGGATTCCAACTTTATTCTTTTGCATGTGAATATCCATTTGCCCCAGTATCATTTCTTTTTTTTTTTTTTTTTTAATGTTTCTATAGGTGAGTTTTATTTTTTATTTATTTTTTTTTTTTATTGCATTATAGGTTTGGGGGTACATGTGCAGAACGAGCAAGATAGTTGCATAGGTACACACGTGGCAGTGTGCTTTGCTGCTTTCCTCCCCTTCACCCACACTTGGTATTCATCCCCAGGCTATCCCCCCCAGCCCCCCCCTGCTGTCCCTCCCCCATTCCCCCCAACAGTACCCAGTGTATAGTAGACCGCCTCTCTGTGTCCACATGTTCTCATTTTTCTCACCCACCTATGAGCGAGTATATGCGGTATTTCTTTTTCTGTTCTTGTGTCAGTTTGCTGAGAATGATGTTCTCCAGATTCATCCATGTCCCTACAAAGGACACAAACTCATCATTTTTGATTGCTGCATAATATTCCATGGTGTATATGTGCCACATTTTCCCAGTCCAGTCTATCATCGTTGGGCATTTGGGTTGGTTCCAGGTCTTTGCTATTGTAAACAGTGCTGCAATGAACATTCGTGTGCATGTGTCCTTATAGTAGAACGATTTATAATCCTTTGGATAGATACCCAGTAATGGGATTGCTGGGTCAAATGGAATTTCTATTTCTAGGTCCCTGAGGAATCGCCACACTGTCTTCCACAATGGTTGAACTAATTTACACTCCCACCAACAGTGTAAGAGTGTTCCTATTTCTCCACATCCTCTCCAGCATCTGCTGTCTCCAGATTTTTTAATGATCGCCATTCTAACTGGTGTGAGATGGTATCTCAATGTGGTTTTGATTTGCATCTCTCTAATGACCAATGACGATGAGCACTTTTTCATATGTTTGCTGGCCTCATGTATGTCTGCTTTCGTAAAGTTTCTGTTCATATCCTTTGCCCATTTTTGAATGGGCTTGTTTGTTTTTTTCCTGTAAATCTGTTTGAGTTCTTTGTAAATTCTGGATATCAGCCCTTTGTCAGATGCGTAAACTGCAAAGATTTTTTCCCATTCTGATGGTTGCCGATTCACTCTAGTGACTGTTTGTTTTGCTGTGCAGAAGCTGTGGAGTTTGATTAGGTCCCATTTGTCTATTTTGGCTTTTGTTGCCAATGCTTTGGGAGTTTTGTTCATGAAGTCCTTGCCTACTCCTATGTCCTGAATGGTTTTGCCTAGATTTTCTTCTAGGGTTTTTATGGTGTCGGGTCTTACGTTTAAGTCTTTAATCCATCTGGAGTTAATTTTAGTGTAAGGTGTCAGGAAGGGGTCCAATTTCTGCTTTCTGCACATGGCTAGCCAGTTTTCCCAACACCATTTATTAAATAGGGAATCCTTTCCCCATTGCCTGTTTTTGTCTGGTTTATCAAAGATAATATGGTTGTAGATGTGTTGTGTTGCCTCCGATGCCTCTGTTCTGTTCCATTGGTCTATATCTCTGTTTTGGTACCAGTACCATGCTGTTTTGATTACTGTAGCCTTGTAGTATAGTTTGAAGTCTGGTAGCGTGATGCCTCCCGCTGTGTTCTTTTTGCTTAGAATTGACTTGGCTATGCGGGCTCTTTTTTGGTTCCATATGAAATTCATGGTGGTTTTTTCCAGTTCTGTGAAGAAATTCAATGGTAGTTTGATGGGGATAGCATTGATTGTGTAAATTACTTTGGGCAGTATAGCCATTTTCACGATATTGATTCTTCCTAACCACGAACATGGAATGTTTCTCCATCTGTTTGTGTCCTCTCTTATTTCATTGAGCAGTTGTTTGTAGTTTTCCTTAAAGAGGTCCCTTACATTCCTAGTGAGTTGTATTCCTAGGTATTTTATTTTCTTTGTAGCAATTGTGAATGGCAGTTCATTCTTGATTTGGTTCTCTTTAAGTCTGTTATTGGTGTATAGGAATGCTTGTGATTTTTGCACATTGATTTTATATCCTGAGACTTTGCTGAAGTTGCTTATCAGTTGCAGGAGCTTTTGGGCTGAGGTGATGGGGTCTTCTAGGTATACTATCATGTCGTCTGCAAATAGAGACAATTTGGCTTCCACCTTTCCTATTTGAATACCCTTTATTTCTTTTTCTTGCCTGATTGCTCTGGCTAGAACTTCCAGTACTATGTTGAATAGAAGTGGTGAGAGAGGGCATCCTTGTCTAGTGCCAGATTTCAAAGGGAATCCTTCCAGTTTTTGCCCATTAAGTATGATATTGGCTGTTGGTTTGTCATAAATAGCTTTTATTACTTTGAGATATGTTCCATCAATACCAAGTTTATTGAGGGTTTTTAGCATAAAGGGCTGTTGAATTTTGTCAAATGCCTTCTCTGCATCAATTGAGATAATCATGTGGTTTTTGTTTTTGCTTCTGTTTATGTGGTGAATTACATTTATAGACTTGCGTATGTTGAACCAGCCTTGCATCCCCGGGATAAATCCTACTTGATCATGATGGATAAGTTTTTTAATGTGCTGTTGCAATCGGTTTGCCAGTATTTTATTGAAGATTTTTGCATCTATGTTCATCATGGATATTGGCCTGAAGTTTTCTTTTCTTGTTGAGTCTCTGCCAGGTTTTGGTATCAGGATGATGTTGGTCTCATAAAATGATTTGGGAAGGGTTCCCTCTTTTTGGATTATTTGGAATAGTTTCAGAAGGAATGGTACCAGATCCTCTTTGTGTGTCTGGTAGAATTCGGCTGTGAACCCATCTGGACCTGGGCTTTTTTTGTGTTGTAGGCTCTTAATTGCTGCCTCAAATTCAGACCTTGTTATTGGTCTATTCATAGTTTCGGCTTCCTCCTGGTTTAGGCTTGGGAGGACACAGGCATCCAGGAATTTATCCATTTCTTCCTGATTTACTGGTTTATGTGCATAGAGTTGTTTGTAGTATTCTCTGATGATGGTTTGAATTTCTGTGGAATCTGTGGTGATTTCCCCTTTATCGTTTTTTATTGCATCTATTTGGTTGTTCTCTCTCTTCTTTTTTATCAGTCTGGCTAGTGGTCTGTCTATTTTGTTGATCTTTTCGAAAAACCAGCTCTTAAATTTATTGATTTTTTGAAGGGTTTTTCTTGTCTCTATCTCCTTCAGTTCTGCTCTGATCTTAGTTATTTCTTGTCTTCGGCTAGGTTTTGAGCTTTTTTGATCTTGCTCCTCTAGCTCTTTCAATTTTGACGATAGGGTGTCAATTTTGGATCTCTCCACTCTTTTCATGTGGGCACTTATTGCTATATATTTTCCTCTACAGACTGCTTTAAATGTGTCCCAGAGATTCTGGTACGTTGTGTCTTCATTCTCATTGGTTTCAAAGAACTTCTTTATTTCTGCCTTCATTTCATTGTTTATCCAATCAACATTCAAGAGCCAATTGTTCAGTTTCCATGAAGCTGTGCAGTTCTGAGTTATTTTCTGAATTCTGAGTTCCAACTTGATTGCACTATGGTCTGAGAGACTGTTTGTTATGATTTCAGTTGTTTTGCATTTGCTGAGGAGTGCTTTACTTCCAATTATGTGGTCAATTTTGGAGTAGGTGTGATGTGGTGCTGAGAAGAATGTATATTCTGTGGATTTGGGGTGGAGAGTTCTGTAAATGTCTATCAGGTTTGCTTGTTCCAGGTCTGAGTTCAAGTCCTGGATATCCTTGTTAATTTTCTGTCTGGTTGATCTGTCTGCTATTGACAGTGGAGTGTTAAAGTCTCCCACTATTATTGTGTGGGAGTCTACGTCCCTTTGTAAGTCATTAAGAACTTGCCTTATATATCTGGGTGCTCCTACATTGGGTCCATATATATTTAGAATCGTTATCTCTTCTTGTTGTATCGATCCTTTTACCATTATGTAATGACCTTCTTTGTCCCTTTTGATCTTTGTTACTTTAAAGTCTATTTTATCAGAGATGAGAATTGCAACTCCTGCTTTTTTTTGCTCTCCATTTGCTTGGTAAATCTTCCTCCATCCCTTTATTTTGAGCCTTTGTGTATCTTTGCATGTGAGGTGGGTTTCCTGGATACAGCACACCGATGGGTTTTGGTTTTTTATCCAATTTGCCAGTCTGTGTCTTTTGATTGGTGCATTTAGCCCATTTACATTCAGGGTTAATATTGTTATGTGTGAATTTGATACTGCCATTTTGATGCTAGCTGGCTGTTTTGCCCGTTGGTTCATGTACATTCTTCATTTTGTTGATGGTCTTTAGCATTTGGTATGCTTTTAGGATGGCTGGAACTGGTTGTTTCTTTCTATGTGTAGTGCCTCTTTCAGGAGCTCTTGTAAAGCAGGCCTAGTGGTGACAAAATCTCTGAGTACTTGCTTGTTCGTGAAGGATTTTATTTTTCCTTCACTTATGAAGCTCAGTTTCGCTGGATATGAAATTCTGGGTTGAAAGCTCTTTTCTTTAAGGATGTTGAATATTGGCCCCCACTCTCTTCTGGCTTGTAGAGTCTCTGCTGAGAGATCTGCTGTGAGTCTGATGGGCTTCCCTTTGTGGGTGACCCGACCTTTCTCTCTGGCTGCCCTTAGTATTTTCTCCTTTGTTTCAACCCTGGTGAATCTGACGATTATGTGCCTTGGGGTTGCTCTTCTTGCAGAGTATCTTTGTGGTGTTCTCTGTATTTCCTGGAGTTGAGTATTGACCTGTCTTGCTAGGTTGGGGAAATTTTCCTGGATAATATCCTGAAGAGTGTTTTCCAGCTTGGATTCATTCTCTTCGTCACATTCTGGTACACCTATCAAACGTAGGTTGGGTCTCTTCACATAGTCCCACGTTTCTTGGAGATTTTGTTCATTCCTTTTTGCGCTTTTTTCTTTAATCTTGGTTTCTCGTTTTATTTCATTGAGTTGATCTTCAACTTCTGATATTCTTTCTTCTGCTTGGTCAATTCGGCTGTTGATACTTGTGCATGCTTCGCGAAGTTCTCGTGTTGAGTTTTTCAGCTCCTTCAATTCATTCATATTCCTCTCTAAGTTGTCCATTCTCGTTATCAATTCCTCGAATCTTTTTTCAAATCTTTTTTCAAGGTTCTTAGTTTCTTTGCACTGGTTTAGAACATGTTCCTTTAGCTCACTGAAGTTTCTCATTATCCACTTTCTGAAGTCTGATTCCGTCATTTCGTCACATTCATTCTCTGTCCAGCTTTGTTCCCTTGCTGGTGAGGAGTTTTGGTCCTTTTTTGGAGGTGAGGTGTTTTGGTTTCGGGTGCTTTCCTCCTTTTTGCGCTGGTTTCTTCCCATCTTTATGGATTTATCCGCCTGTCGTCTTAGTAGTGGCTGATTTTTCAATTGGGTCTCTGTGTGGACACTGAGATTGTTGATGATGAAGTATTTCTGTTACTTAGTTTTCCCTCTAATGATCTATCCTCTCTGCTGTATGAGTGCTGAGGTCCACTCCAGGCCCTGCTTGTCTGGGGTATACCTGCAGCAGCTGCAGAACAGTGAGGGATGATATCAGTTTCTTTTTCTGCTGCCCTTGTTCCAGAATGATGCCAGCCAAATGTCAGTCTGATCAGTCCTTTTCTGGGGTGACTCCTTGGATATACAGAGGTCAGGGAGCTGCTTGAGGAGACAGTCTGTGCTTTATAGGAGCTCCAGTGCTGAGCTGTGAGCTCCGTTGTTCATTCAGGGTTGTTGGGAGGTTATGTCTGCTGCAATAGAACTCATAAAACACCACTCTTTTTTTTTTTTTTTTCCACCCTTAGATGCTCTGTCTCAGGGAGTTGGGGCTTTCTTTATGAGTATCTGTTGCACTGTCCTGCCCCACTAGGTGGCAGTCTATTCACTATTTGCCTGCCGGGGCTCTGACCTCCTAAGGCGGGTCCGCCCTGTTGCGGCCCGGCGGACTCTCTCTGTTATGGCAGGTTGCCTCGGCAACGGCAGGCTGCGTCAGTCCTGGGCGGTACTTAAGTGGGGGTGCACTTTGTCAGGAATGGTGGACGCCCCTCCCTGACCGGGCTGCACCGTCCTAAATGCCGGCAACAAAACTCTCAGCCCCAAGCGCCTCCAGTCGCCGCCCTGCTTGTCCCCGTGAGTGTGGGACCCGCCGAGCCCGATCACCCTGCTCCCTGCCTCAGAGTCCGTCCTCTCTCTCTCTCTCTCTTCCTCTCCCCAAGCTGAAAGGTCAACTCTCTCACTGGCGCCCCAGGAGCCTGCCGATAGGGCACTGGGATCCGTGCGATCTCCCGTGCTGCTGCCCACTACCCCGGCTCAGATCACGCTTCCCAGGAAACTCCTGGTCTGGCTCATTGTCCAAGTCCTGTTCAATCAGATGGACATGCCAATCTGCCCTTGCAAATCTCAGATTGCCGGTTTAACAGGGCACCCAGACCAGTGAGTTCCGCGCCGGGTCCCGCTGCGGCGCCGGCCGAAGAGGCGGCGGGAGCTGGTTGCGTTAGCCGGCTGCTAGCATCCCGTGTCTCTCCCACACCTGGGACTTTCAACGCTCTGTGGGCATAAAAGGAACATCCGAGAATGCGGCTAGGACTCACCCTCTGCGCCTTCACCGAGAGCTGCAATCCTGAGTCACCTCTACGACGCCATCTTGCCTCCCTCCCCCTCATTTCTTAAAAATATTGTCCTTTCTCAATTTAATTGGCTAGGTGCCATTATTGAAAATCAGTTGAGTGCAACTGCAAGCTCTTATTTCAGTACTCTCAATTCTATTCCATTTATCATATGTCTGTTTTTTGTCAGTAACACACTATCTTGATTACTGTAAATTTGTAGTAAGTTTTAAAATCTAGAAGTGTCAGTCCTCCAACTTTGTTGTTTTCCAAGAAAGTTTCAGTTATTGTAGTTTGTTTTCATTCCTATTTGAATTTTAGGATCAGCCTGTCAATTTCTGCTCAGAAAAGCCAATTGTGACCTTGAAAAAGATTATAAAATTGTGTTGAATCTGTAGATTAGTTTGAATAGTACTACCATCTTAAAGACAGTGAGTCTTTTCATCCATAAACATGAATGTCTTTCCATTTACTGAGAACTTTAATTTCTTTCAACCATGTTTTGTAGTCTACATTTTACAAGTTTTGCACTTCTTTTGCTAAGCTTATTTAAAAGTATTTTATTATTGTTGATGCTCCTGTAAATTGAATTACTTTCTTAATTTAATTTTTTCATTGCTCATTGCAAGTGTATAAAAATACAAGTGATATTTGTATACTAATTTTGTGTCTTTCTTCTTGCTGAATTTGTTTATTTGTGCTAATATTTCTAGTGGACTTCTAAGATTTTCTGTCTACAAGATCATGTCACCTTCAAATAATATGTATTATTTTTCCTTTCTAATCTACATGTCTCTTACTTATTTTTCTTCCCTACTTGTCCTGGCTAGAATCTCTGGTACAATGCTGGATAGAAGTAGAAAAGTAGACATCCTTGTCTTGTTCATGACCTTAAAAGGGAAAAAAGCCTTTCACCGTTAAGTATGATGTTTACTGTGGGTTTTCATAGACCTCCTTTATCATGTTGAGGAAATTCCCTTCTATTCCTAGTTTATTGTTTCTACTATGACAATGTTAAATTTTGTAAAATGTTTTTTTCTATGTCCCAAGTGCTTTTGTGTCTGTTACTTATTGCTGTATAATAAACAGCCCAAAACTTAGTGACTTAAATTAACATCCCTTTTACCAACTCTTGATTTTGCACATCAGCAATTTGGGGATGTACTTGGCTAGATTGTTCTCCTGGTCCTGCCTGAGACTGGAGCTGGAGAGTCTAAGATGACCACTCTTGTATGTCTGGCAGTTGATGCTGGCTGTCAGCTGGATCTCTTTTCGTGTGCTCTGTCATCTTCAAGGTGGCTAGACTATACTTCATTCTATGAAAGTCTCAGAGCAATGATGCATGCAAGAAAGTGAGAGCAGAAGTTGCAAGTCCTCTTGAAGCCTTGCTTGGAAATTATACAATGTTTGTTCTCCCACAGTCTACTGGCCAAAGCTAGTTGCAAGTACAGCTCAGAATATTGCCAATGCATGGGGTAAGGTACTGGGCTCCACCTTCTCATGGAAGGAGTGGCATTTTAATTTACCACATCTTTCAAAGATATGGTCCACTGGTCTTTTATTCCCTCCTTCTGAAACTGAGTTGAATCTTTCCATAGTGTTCTTTCTCCTCTTGTTTACTTGAATTTCCATGTGCAGCATTTTCTTGGATAGGTAAGAACCAGTAGAGATCATTTGCTCTGTGACCTCCTCCTCAAGAGAGAGAAAGATGCTGAATAAATTTTTCTCTTAAAGATAAGTGGAAACAAGTGAGTTATAAAGTACAATTTGCTGTTTTGTACCAGCTCCCATAAACCCAATTGAGAAATATAATCCAGAAAATTGTAAATATAATTCTGTTTCTTCTGGGTGTTGTTGTTGTTGGGAGCATGGTGTTTCTCCTAACCAAAAACATTTACATGATCTGTTTGTTAACTGTTTAGAAGCAGCTGGTCCATAACTAGTGAATCAATTTGCATATTTTTTATTATAATTAAAGTTCAAGAAATAAGTTTTTCTTACAGGGTACAGCAGTATAGCAGTATGTAAGACTATGTTTTACAAAATGTGCTCGTGGAAAGTAAAGAATACTAACACATTGGATTTGTTCAATAACCTAGAACCTTAAAGCTAAGTTGAGTTTTCAGCACTTCATTATGAACAAAAGGAGCAAATTATTAGAAAACATAATTGGCTTATTACAAACAAAACAAAACTTCTTTTCAGAAAGAGTATGCAAGCAGTTTCAATCTCTTGTAATCAAAGAAAGGCATTTGAGCCTGCAAATCAAAAAAAGGTTCAGTTCTAATCAGTATAAAGATGGATGAGGCATGTTTAAAAGATGTCATCATCAGAATGGAAACAAAGCATCCTCTGACACCCAGTTAACCAGAGAAATCAATTAATCTTCATAGCCTTAATAATTCAATAATGCAAGTGAGTTAGGATTTGTTCCTAATTAGAGCCAACCTTAATGCTATTGCTAATTATAGCAACCGTATAATGATTATTATCATGTGTTTTAGTGCATCATATAAATTAGATGAATTTATCTTTTCAATAGATTAGTTAACTTGGGCTGTCATAACAAACTATCACAGACTAGGTGGCTTAAAAAAGAGAGAGATTTATTTCTCACAGTTCTGAAGACCAAGGTGTAGGCAGGGTTGGTTCCTTCTAGGGCAATGAGGGAAGGATATATTCCAGGCCTCTCTCCCTGGTTTGTCTTCTTCCTGTTTCTTCACATCATTTTTCCCTCTGTACATGTCTGCATCTAAATTTCCTCTTCCTAAAAGGACATCGGTCATATTGGATTAGGACCCACCATTGTGACCTCATTCTAACTCAATTACCTCCTTAAAGGCTCTATCTTCAAATACAGTCATATTTTGAAGTACTTGGTGTTAGGACTTCAATATATGAATGGGGGGTGCAATTCAGCCCATAGACATAATCCCCTTTTACACCTGAAGAAATAGGCCCAGAAGGATTGCTACCTCGTTCAGAGTCTCCAGTTAGTGGTGGCAGAGTCAAGACAAACTCCAATCTGCTGGAATCCAAAGCCCTACAGTTAATCATGACACTGCACACAGGCCCTTAATAATAGTCAGGCAGATCTTTTCCCATCAGTGTCCCCACCCAGTTTCAGTTTCCCGAACACCATACACCCAGGAGCTCTGTAGCCAGGAGCTCTGTGATTACTCCTCCCACACTAGCCTCCAGTGATTCCCCCTTACCTCCCTGAGGTCTAGCTGAATATTCTAGTGAGACCTTTCTTTTCATTCCCAGTCCCCACCAGCCCTGCTTCCAAGGACTATCATCACCATCTTCCAGGAACTCATAAGGGAGAGACCATCAGCTGTCTTTGCCTCATATTTACATTATATTTCACAAAGGCTTTCTGGACCTACTGAGGTGTTGACCAACTAGCCATAAATGAAGCTAAGATATTGGATTCAAGAGAAGATTTGAGAGTCCTTCAAAGTAATGTGTGCACTTACCACACACCCTCTCTCTCTCATGACACTTCTGTCAAGAGGCTTTCCCGGCTGCCCACACACACCCTCCCTCATGCCTTAGAAGCCCCAGAGAGACTTTTATTAAACACCTGCAATGCCTTATTTTGAACATTTCCTTTTATATCTGCCTCTCCACCACATTGTGAGAGGTACCAACCCTGTCTTATTTGTCTCTGAAACCCCAGTGCTTAGCATTTTGCCTGGTACTCACTCCCTGGTGAGTATCCAATAAGCACTCGACGAATGAATGGATGAGTTCTCTACCCTACCCTACACCTCAAAATACTTTCCCCACCCAGCCAAATGATGCATAGAATTACAATATTAGATGTTATGATATGGCACGTTCTTCTGGTTGCAGGATATATGCCTTATTCAAGTACAATGCCTCTGAGCAGAGTAGTGTAGGAAGGCTCCTCTATTGTTGAATCCTCAGTGTGAATGACTTCCTTGTCATGGGGGAAGTGGATGGGGTGCTTAGGAGAGATGATTGCTTGAGTTGCCTCATAAGGGCTGAAAAAAGGGGAAGACACAGAAAGATAGATCAAAAGACTCAAGGAGCTTTTCCTCTGGAACAGCTTTTCTGAGGAGCAGCTCTGGTTGCCACAGCAACAGCTGCAATTTGTGGTACCTCCTTCCAGCTTCCTATCTGCTAACGAGAAGGAAATGAAAGCCACAACCTCTTAACCCAGCAGGGCGTTCTCCTTGTATCCCTTGAAAGCAGGAGCTGGGGTGACACCCAGGGAGATAGCAGCCTGGGCTGCACCAACAAGAGTGGTGAAGGAAAGAAGCCAAGGGGGAGGGGTGGGTAGGAAGGCACACTGCTGCCAGGAGGTGAAAGCTAAAGCGGGGGCTGAGCACCACAGGAATAAAGGAGTAAGCTGCCACTATCGGCAAATAATTGCAGCTGGGGCAACAGTTCTCGGGGCTGATTACCTAGAGATCCTCGGCTTAATTGATTTTATATAACCTCCTGGCTGCAAAATTGAGAGCCTCGAACAATAAAGACAATTTTCAAAGAACAGCTGCTTACTCAAATGGACACTCCACACAGAATTGTTTACTGGAGCTTCTAATGACTTATTCTTCTCAACTGAGCCAGAAAATATTTTTCTAAAGGAGAAATAGGAAGAATGCCAGATCTATGAATAGGAGATTATACATGAGGGTGTTGCTACGGTATGTAATTATTAGTCTGCCTAATCAAATCAGCAGCATTATTGTAAGATTTGCCCATTTCTGCAGCAGAAATATGATTTAGAAATGCTAACAGACAGTATCATCTTTCTAGATTCTATTTTCTGTGTTGAAGACTATAGTCTAAGTCTTCAACATAGCTCAAATTAACAGTATGTTTTTGTAAGGTATGAAGAAAGGGGAGAATTAGAGGCAATCAAATTACATTTGATCAATTTATTTATCACTTTTATTGATGAAGACATAAATTGTGAGTTGAGAAAAAATTATTTGGGCTTATCAAGATTTTCTTTTAAATATAATTATTTTTTATATCAACACTAACACCAAAGGGGGAGCTTACCCAAATAATTCCTAGAATCAATCATGGTTCACTGAGGAAAAACACAGCAGAAACATGTAATTTCACAGTAGCTCCCAACAAGTAGAGCCTCTCATTACCAGGAACAAGCCAAATAATTTACTTGGCAATCCTGCTGCTGGCATTTAGCCTTTGTCTTCCTCACATCTGGTGCTCCAAGTATGATGCATTTAATAAACATGTTTATAAGCCAGTAATTTATTTCTGGCACTATTTTTGCTTCTTTTTACACAAAACTTCATTGATGGGGAGGAAACATGTGAATTATCTTATTGTTAAGCGACCTTTTGAGATTTTACAAAGCCTGCAGATGAGCATGACCTTAGAAATCAAGCCTAGTATAAGCTATAGGTTGACATCTTTGCACCACAATAATCAGAAGTGAAGCATCAAACCAAAGTGGGGTGAGAAGGAGATGAATTTCAAAACATTCCTTCAGGCTTCCCAGAAAGTCAAAACAATGCCGGAAAATTACTCTGATGGAGCTCCTGACCTCTATATGATAATGTGTAGGGTCTCATATTACTGCCACTGATTAAGATGAAAAATCAAACAAAGTTCATTTGATTTTAATTTATGAAAATTTTATGTAAAAAACAGGCAGATGGACTTGCCAGACAGTTACAGAACAGCCAAAGATTGTTTGATATTTATTCCAAAAAAAAGATACATTTTGCAAAATTTAAGTAGATCTTTTTTGCAGAAGAATGTTCATCCATGTACCCATGTGGCCATGATTGACTCCCTGAGGAACAGAATGCACCAGAGGTTACTTTTCAGAAGACAAGAGGTCACCTGGTGAAGGGAAGGGGAAGACATGGGTTCAGTAGCAGAGCATTGTATCAAACACCTGGACCAAGAATAAGCAGCAGGCTAGGGGATGGATACCCATTGTCTTTGATGTAATTATTACACATTGCATGCCTATATCAAAACATCTCACGTACCCATAAATATATGCACCTACTATGTAGCCACAAAAATTTAAAACAAATTAAAAAGAAACAGCATCAGCCTGACTCTACTCCTAGCTCTGCCACCAACTCTGTCATGTAACCTAAGTCTCTGAGTCTCTGTATCAGGTGGCGATTGCCATGTAATGAACCACCCCAAAACATAATGGCTTGAAATAACAACTACTTACTATTTCTCACAGATATGTGGCTAGGTGGGTCTGCTGATCTGGGCCAGGGTCAACTGATCTCAGTGGCCCTTGGCCATCCATCTGTGTTCAGCTGATGAGTCGCATGGGGCCCAATGAGTCTAGGATGTCCTCTGCTGTGACAAAGTAATTCTGCTTCATGCAGTTTATCTCAGCCCCCAGTAAGCTAGTCCTGCATTGTTCTCATAATAGTAGAGAAGCAGCTGTGGGGGTTGGGGAGGAGAAGAGAGATAAAAGAGAGGGGAGGGGAAAGGAGGGAGAAGAGGAAGAGTGACGAAAAAAGGGAATAAGAGAGAGAAAGATAAGGAGAGAGGGAGAAGAAAATGAGAATAAGAAGAGAGAGAGAAACTGTGAGCTCTTGAGACCTGGACTCAGATTTGATCTTCTAACACATCTACCAAATTCTTTGAGTATGCTCTTTTCATAGGGATATCACGCTTACGAAATGAGATGGTTTCTCTGCAGCATTTCATAAATCAAGAAGTGTCATACAGCAGATCTAATATAACAAGCCATTACTGACACACCTGTTTTGGAGCTGTTTTCACAAAATACCAGATCTATCCACTCCCTAGAGATGAAGTCAGTAATGACATGTGGGGCAGAGAAGGTTTTGTGAGATATTTTATTTATTTATATCCTTTGCCTTGTTCCACAAGGCTTTGAGATAGCTTGACCAAGAATACAAACATAAAAACAACAGGATACTATAAACAAGAAATAGGAAAAGCATACTTAGTAGTAGGCAGTTAAGAGCTAGGCCTAAAAGTGGTAAGGGACTAACCCAAATATGCAAATGCCCTAAGGGCAATATCATAACTATATTGCAGTCTTGTATTTGCCTTATATTTCCTAGAAATAAAATAAAAAGAAGTGCTTCCCAAAGATGGTGCACAAGCTGATCTGGGCTGGTACAAAGCTGGCCGGCACATACCTACCTTCCCAACCCTCAGCATACTAGCTGCTAAGAAGCTCTTCAGCAGGTGCCAATGCCATGTCCTTCCTGTCCATGGTGTCACCTCACCTCCTGAATGCTGGTTATTTCTGGGTATTGCAGTGGACAGTGCAAGAATCAGTCTGATCTTTGCTGCAAGGTCAGGAGAGCTCAGCCACAGGTCAACAGCAGGGACTGTGTTCAGGCCATGGTAAGAATAACTAATGTTCATGGAAGACGAAGAAGGAAAAATAGTATGGATTTCCCCATTCATGTCAGCAACATGGTATTTCCTTTTTAAATAAAGTCTTAAAAGTAAATCAATACAGTTATCAATATTAATTAATAAAAGTATAGACAGTAGGCTGGGCAAGGTGGCTCATGCCTATAATCTCAGCACTTTGGGAGACCGAGACAGGTGGATCATGAGGTCAGGAGATTGAGATCATCCTGGCTAATACGGTGAAACCCCATCTCTACTAAAAATACAAAAGCCAGCTGGGCATGGTGTGTGCCTGTAGTCCCAGCTACTCAGGAGGTTGAGGCAGGAGAATCACTTGAACCTAGGAGGCAGAGTAGCAGTGAGGCAAGATGGCACCACTGCACTCCAGCCTGAATGACAGAGCAAGACTCCCTCTCAAAAAAAAATATCTATATATCTAGATAGATAGATAGATAGATAGATAGATAGGTAGATAGATAGATAGACAGATAGACAGACAGTCCGACAGACAGATGATAGATAGATAGATAGATAGATAGATAGATAGATAGATAGATAGATATAGTATATAAGTGAAGCAAACATGTGCCCATTATTACATAAATGCCCAGAGTTTGAGGAACAGCTCTCATCTGTGACATCCATTCATAAGCAGCACTGGTTCTCATTGAACTTCCCAGAATTAGTAACAAATATTTCTCCAAATGGAGTCAGTACACCACACGGGCCATGTGAGACTGGTACACATGAAAAATTTTAGAAGTGATGCCTATATTTATATGCAACAGTATGAAAGAAGTTAAACTTCAATACTGCTTACATATTCCAGTTGACTCAGAGGCACCCCACCTGCTCAACTTGCAAGATGGTTACCTGCCCTGATTGCCCCTTGTGGTTCTCTGGGTATCTTGAGGGAAAAGTGGAAGTTCCCTACACAGGAGGTTGGCACATTTTTGTTCACTTTCACCAAATGAGCACATGTTAAGAGTTCAGAAGGGTCTAGTTAAGTGGATGTATGGAATATAACATCCAGTTTTAATTAAATGAGCTTTCATGAAATGGAGAGGATTAAAGAGATGATATTAGTAATACAAGTTCAAGCAAACAAAGTTGGTCTGGCAGAGCCATACTTCTCCAATTCTTTTTTTTTTTTTTTTTTTTTTTTTTTTTGAGATGGAGTCTTGCTGTCACCCAGGCTGGAGTGCAGTGGCGCAATCTCGGCTCACTGCAACCTCCGCCTCCCAAGTTCAAGGGATTCTTCTGCCTCAGCCTCCCAAGCAGCTGGAACTACAGGCGCACCACCCCACCCAGCTAATTTGTGTATTTTTAGCAGAGATGGGGTTTCTCCTCATTGACCAGGCTGTTCTCGAACTCCTGACTTTGTGATCTGCCCTCCTCAGCTTCCCAAAGTGTTGGGATTATAGGCATGAGCCACTATGCCTGGCCAACTTCTCTAATTCTTAGAACAGACAAGCTTTTTATCAGTGGCATAGTGAGGTCAAACAGTAATCTGATCATAGCTGACAGAAAGTCAACTCTCAAATCTGAAATTAATAAAAAGCTTTTTAAAATATGTATTTACCTCCACTCATTAATTTTGATCCTTGCTTTGAGTGTGTATTTTGCCTTTGATGTTAGTTAATGAGAGCATGAAGCCATCAGGATTAGCAAGAGATTTTAAAATTGAGCAACCAGAACATTCATCATCATAATCGAGTGATATTATTCTATTAATAAATAAGAGAAATCATTTATTTCATTTTTATCTCATTCATTTAAATTGCTATTTTATGTATCTTTATAATATAAATAATATACTAATATAATGTCACTATGTGTCATTTATTAATGAATCTATACAGATTAGGATTAACACTTTCTTTTCAATAATGTTGTAATTTATGCCTAGTGTTCCATTATTAGAACGATAAGCGTGCGGGAGTTATTTACATCCTACTCTTCAAGGACATCACCAAGTTCTGATTGCAAAAATTCGAAAGAATTGCAACCTCAGGCACGAATGGGTTAAACAGTTGGGATACTGTAGCTTTAAATGACTAAAAAAATTAGCTGGTTAAATGGAATTATTAAATTTAGGATTGTGACATTTGGGGAACACTCACCACAATAATTATTTTAAGTGCAAAATTGTTCATCTAAAACTAGTTGTTCTGCTAGTGGTCTCATCACAGGATGAACCACCCCCAGAAGCCACTTCCAGGCTCTGACATTGATATTAATGTACAGAGGGAGACTCTTGCCTATTCTCCATAGCCAGGAAAAATTAACCAAAATCAGTTTCAAATTATTAATGTTGAATGTGTAAAAAGGGGGTACAGAACACAGCCCTGCTTTATGCCACCAGACACTGTTAGCTACATCATCAAAAGATGTGCCAGCCGATCTCAACTCGCACCGTGGTGTAAAAAGCTTATTTCTCTGAATACCAAAAACTATGAATTCATAAGGAAGTCATTCATACTGACCCAAAGCTCGCTACTGTCATATAATCAAACATTGAGGAAAGGTCAATCTGAAAGGTCAAGCTAGTTGGAGGGCACACAAGAGTCATGGAGAAGCCAGGACTGAAGCTCACTTGTTCCTCATGTAAAATGCCAGCCTTGGAAAGGCAGACCTGCAGGCTTGAGAGAAGAGAGGCGAAACATTGAGATGCAACACTTACAGCCCATGACATGGTTGTCATATTTTAAAATGAGGTCCAATGTTCTTTGAGTCTAAACCAGATGGAATTATGTCTGTGAAGTACACTGAAGTTATGAGGTTGTGATTGGTGCTTACCAGCATGAAAAAATGTTAGACTAGGCCCAATGGCAAAAGATACTCATCAGCAATTTCATTTCATTTAAGCAATGAGGAAATGTTCTCAGCTGAAAACTGCAAGGGAGTCTATTATGCTTGAAATACTTAGCATAGGACTTTAAAAAATAGGCCTCTTAGTGAAGCACCATCTAAAGGAAAGTCAGTGAAAGGAAGTCTGTAGCATTCAAGACTTGGAACATGAAAGGGAGAAATGATGAAATGAAGGTGCTGTCAATGGCAAATGCACACACAGATGATAGCCCACACATAACAGAGAAAAAGCCAGAAAGAAAGAAGTAACAAAGAATGGGGCTTTTGGTATTTCCTTATTCTTCAGACCAAAATGACCATATATACAGATGAATCATAAATGAGAAGTGTTTTTTAAGAATAACTCTCTTTACAGAGTAGAGGGAGGAGAGGGTCTCTGTCACCCAGGTTGGTGTGTAGTGGCGTGATCATAGGTCACTGCATTCTCCACCTCTCAGGCGCAATGGATCCTCCCCCCTCAGCCTCCTGAGTAGCTGGGACTACAGGTGCATGCCACAATGCCCAGTTACTTTTTGTAATTTTTGTAGAGACAGGTGCTTGCCATGTTGCCTAGGCTGGCCTTGAACTTCTGGACTCAAGTAGCCTCGGCCTCCCAAAGTGCTGGGATCACAGGGGTGAGCCATCACACTCAGCCAAAAATAACTCTTAAGAGTAAGATCTCTTTGCTCTAATTCCGTGTGTGTTGAGCACTCCCCTAAGGAGCCTTTGGGCTCCTGAGCAGACACCTACACCAAGAATAGAACTCCATTCTCCAGCAGCTGTCGCTGAATCTGGGCCAGGTATGGCTCATCATGAAAAAACAAAAAGCTGGAACAGAGAAGCACCTGTATGTTTAATTATTGTGACTGATTCTCCCAAGTCTATTTTCTCCACAGGTACAAATATGATGGAGCTTCTTATCCATCAAACTGAGGCTCCAAATCATCAAAAGATCATGTCCCTAAAAAGATCCACCTGCTCCACCAATTTCCTCATTAATTTGTTCATTCAGCCACTCAACACATACTTGCTGAGTGCCCACTGTGTGTCAGGCACTGTTTTAGGTGCTAGAGAGAACAAAATAGACAAAAATCCAGAGACAGACAAAAATACCATTAATAAGTGAATTGTAGCGTTAGACAATAATACGTATTAGGAGTATCAGGAAAAGGCAGAATATAAAAGAGGAAAAGAGAATGCCAGCTGGGGAGGGGAAGTCATTTCATTTTTTGATTTTTTGAGATGGAGTCTCACTTACTCTGTCGCCCAGGCTGGAGGGCAGTGGCATGATCTCGGCTCATTGCAACCTCTGCCTCCTGGGTTCAAACCTCAGTCTATTGAGTAGCTGAGACTAGAAGGGTGTGCCACCACACCCAGCTAATTTTTGTATTTTCAGTAGAGATGAGGTTTCCCTATTTTGGCCAGGCTGGTCTTGAACTCCTGACCCCAAGTGATCTGCCCACCTGGGCCTCCCAAAATGCTGGGATTACAAGTGTGAGCCACAGGAAAGACATCACTGAGAAAGACACAAATTATAGAAAGAAGTGAAAATTTGGGGGAGAGTGTTTCAGAAAAAGAGCAGCAAGTGCAAAGGGCCTGAGGTAGAAACTTGCTTGATATGT
Source organism: Saguinus oedipus (assembly GCA_031835075.1). NCBI lineage: Eukaryota > Metazoa > Chordata > Mammalia > Primates > Cebidae > Saguinus > Saguinus oedipus. Next base: position 31,329,960 of record CM063177.1, on the reverse strand, counting down.
TTCAGGAGGAACTCAAAAGAAGTGAGCAAAGAAAGCAGATATTTATTTTTATTTTATTTATTTTTTTGAGATGGACTAGGAAAGCCCTATTTTGATGGCACTACCAGAAAAGTAGAGTAGACAGTTCTGCTTCATGATCCCTGGCAGTTCTGGACTTTGAAGTGAGAGAAGACAGAGTTTAAATCCATCTCTTCCTCTTCCTAGGGCAAGCCACATAACCTTTCTGAACCTTGGTATTTCAATTGTAACATGGTAATGTGAAATGGTAAACTGATAACACATAACACCATAGCAGCATGACCACACACCATGAAAAAAATCCAGGTAAAATAACATATTACTGGTGCCTTGACCAGAGTAAGCACTCAATAAATATTAGTATCCTTCCTTCCAAAGACTGTTTCCAAAGCCACTACCATCTGACACTTGTAGTCAAATGATTTTGCTGAAGCAAAATTGACTATCATGTATTCCTAAATAGGTTGCTTAATCTCTCTAAATCTACCTTCTTATTTGTAAAGTTGGAATAATGTCTCCTTGTCAGTCTACTGCATAGGGATCTCATGAAGACTAAGGTTTTCTATTTTCTGTTTCATTAGTAATGAAGTCTTTATACAACTGTAAACAGTGACATCATCATTACTGTGCCCTTCCAATGAAATGGCAGGTACTCCTTAACACTCTTAAGAATCTCATAGAATGGGTAACTCTCTTCTTGATTTTGCCATTGGAAAACTGGGTCCAGAGAGATAAATTGACCTAGTCATGATCACACAGCTTGGAAGGGGCAGAACTAATATTAGAACTTAGCCTCCTGAATCTCAGAATAGTGCAGGCTCCACTGGGTGGTGAGTCACCCCATAAAAAGCCCTTGCACTCCAAACTCCATCTCAGAGTTTACTAGATAATCCAACCTGCAACATACAGCCACATCCAGATGTTCAGATGGATGAAAAATGTAGTATTTTCACTTGTGGTCATGTGTACCCCATACTATCCCCATAGTAGACTTACCATTATATCTAATATATAGGAGGCATTTAAAAATACTTATTGAATTAATGAATGAGAAAGTGATTGAATGAATGATAGGAATCACTAGATATAGGACAAAGAAGCCAACAAAAGTATTGGTTACATACATATTAATTCATATGAGTTTATATAGAAACACTTTAGTTACCAATAATCAGAAATATATAAATAAACATTAAGAAACTCTTTCTTATTTCACTAGAAAAATGAAGGAAGAGAAGAAATGATAGTTTCAACATGACTTACCATATTTGTAAGGAAGGAAAAGAAATGTTTGTGTCTCATTTTCAATGAGGATTGCTCATACATCACACAACTAGTAGAGAGAAGGTGTTTGTTTATTTGCTTGTGTTTGCCAAAGCAGAGAGAATTTAGGAGAGAAGTCTGCTGTCTGCTGGGAATATTCATTCCCAGGGATAGAAGAAAGATGAAAGCTCTTGTACTTTTCGAGATATTTGACATTCCATTAAATTTTACATTGAAAAAGGAAGCAATTCATCCATAAAATGTATTTTGCAAAGAGAAAAGTACTTATACTTTTTTCGGGGGTGGAGGTGGGGTGAAACAGTTGTCAGATTCAGCATGAAATGCCCTGTAGATGAAATACACATGAGCAAGGAAGAAAAGGAAGGGAGAATTGGGAGCACTGTGCAAAAGAGAGTGCTAAGGCCACAGGGGCCCTGATGCCTCTGAGCCTCAGGAAGAAATCTGCTGGATCCCAGGTGCAGCCAATCTAAGGCAGGGAACTGAATCAATGGGATGGAACACCCCCTGCCCCTCCCCCACCCAGCAGCATTTCAACATTGAACTTCTGCAGATAATGGCTAATGACAGAATATTAGGCCGATGTGCAGAGAAGATATTCAGGGACATGAAGTTCTGCTTGTGCCCCTTGGAGCAGCCTGATAGCCTCTAGTCCTTGGGCACACAGCCTGCATTCAAACGAGCACCACAGGGAGAAACAAGTGTAGACAGAATTCAAACTAAGAACATGGTCAAATAGCTTCTAGATGCAACAGACTGTTTGAGAAACTACCAGAGAGAAATAGCCTGTGCTGTTAGCTCCTTCTGGGAGGAGTCACTCTTCCCAGTGCCACAGGAGCCAGGAAGCTCAGGCTTGGAAACCCCACAGCCAAAACTAAACCTTCTTGTTGACATTTCATCTCAATTTGACTGTTTTATTTCATGTCCAGCCCAAGACTGACAACATGACACACTTTTGGTTTTGTTCCAGAAAGCAAACAAATTTAAAGCTTTGTCACATGGAGAAAAAACATGAAATGTGGCTATTAGTCCTCATTAAGACTTCAGGTGTCAAGCTCTAAACCCCCAGGGAGATAGTGAGCAGGAATAGCTGAGACATTTACTGCCCAAGAAAAGAAGTGAAAGATAGGCAAGGAAGGACAATATAATTGTGCTGTCCCCACCAGTGCTGCTATTTCCAGGGTCTTGCTGAGCAGAGCCTGTGCTGTAGAGTGAGTTCCTATTCCAATGCCTCGAGCCATATCTGTCATCCTGTACCCTCAGCTGCTGCCTTGAAGAAACATCTCAGCCTCACACTGGGAGTCAGGAAGTGGGTGTCCTCTCAGCACAGCTGTGCCTCAGATTCAAAACCTTATGTGACATTCCAGACTCATCACCACCAAGAAAAACAAAGATGCATGATTTCATTTAATCCTCACTACAATCCAGTGGAAAGGTATTAATTTAATCCCCATTTTATGTGTGAGGAAATTAAGGCTTAGAGCGATTAAGTAACTTGAAAAGGATTAAAATTATTAAATAAGGACCTGGATGTAATCAGGATGCCTCCTGTCTTGAAAGAGAGAGAGAGGAAATGGCAAAAATGCCTCCCTTTTAAAAAAGCTTATGTATCCTCCATTTTCTATTTGCTCATGAGTCACATGGGAAGGTAGACGTGGAGAATATATGAGATGAGAGCCGTGGAGGCACAGTGGCACTAGGTCACATGTCGGTGGTACCATTACCTGGCACAGCATCCCTGTGAGAACCTGATGTCTTCCTCCATTTACCTATGAAGAGACTGAGGCTTCGCCAAGTCAAGAAGGGCTGGAGCCGTCAAGTTAGGAAGTAGAGATGCTGGAAGAAAAATCTCATTTTCCACCTAGGCTACACCCCTTCCAGCCCATTTCAATTGCCTCCTAAATTTTTCCTACACTCCTGTGGTGTCTCCAAACTGCACTGTGTATTTGTTATTTTATTTAATACACACAACAGCTTGGTGAAGATGGCATCATATTATTGTGCATTAAAAATTACCAGAGTTCTGTCAAAGCTGGAGTCGCTATTCTCTTTGTGTGGTGCTGCAATTGCCTCTTACAATGCAGATCTTTGTGAACACCCTGACAGGTAAGACCATTACCCTCAAGGTCGAGCCCATTGAGAATGTCAAGACAAAGATTCAAGACAAGGAATGCCTTCTCTCTGACCAGCAGAGGTTGATCTTTGCCAGAAACAACTGGATGATGGGCACATTGTCTGATGACATCCCTAAAAGGTCCACTCAGCACCTGTTTCTGTACTTGAGGGGAGGTGTCTAAGTTTTTCCTTTCTTTTCATTTTTCAACAGATCTCACTGCACTTTTCTTTTAATAAAGTTGTTGCAACCCTACATTCCATCCCCACAAAATTTCAAGTGTTAGAGCTTTGAGACTTTCAAATAAAATGCATGAAGCTTTACATTTCAATCCTTGTGTTGGTACCAAGATTTGGGCACTCTGAAAATAGACAAGCAGAGAACACATTATCCATTTTTAAAGTATTTCAGTTCTGGTTCTGAAAAGACCTAAGTCTGAAGATAGGAAAAAAATCTTATAAAATAGAGGATAATATTAAAGTTTTTGTTTTAATAGAAAAGCTTATTTTTCATTTGATCCACCAGCCCAGGTAACAAGCAATGCCTTGGGTCACCTTTTAACATGACCACAATGTAATGAAACTTCTGCAGACAGTCTCTCAGGACCTTAACTTTACTATTTGGCCATTCTTGCATTGCTATAAATACCTGAGACTGGGTAATTTATAATAAAAGAGGTTAATTTATTTTTTTAAAAAAAGAGGTTTAATTGGCTCACAGTTCTCCAGGTTTTACAGGAAGCATGGTGCTGCCATCTGCTTAGTCTTTGGTGAACCCTCAGGGAGTTTTTAATCCCGGTGGAACATGAAGGAGGAAAAAGCACATCTCATGGTGATGAAAGTAAGAGCAAGTGAGAGATGGGCAGGGGAAACGCTACACACTTTTAAATCACCAGACCCCATGTAAACTCAGAGCAAGGCTCACTTATCACCAAGGGGATGGTCCAAGCCATTCATGAGGAATCCACTCCCATGACCCAAACACCTCCCATCAGTCCCCACTTCTAACACTGGGGATTACAGTTCAACATGAGATTTGGGTGGAGACAAGTATACAAACTAGATCAGATAGTAACATTATAAACTATGAATATAATAGGAAATCATGATATTAATTAATTAATCAAAAGTTTGTTGAAGAACTACTGTATTCACATAGCTTAAAAGCACCTCCCTGCAAATGCATATTAATTACAAAGGGGGAAAAGATTATCTCCAATAGAGGAGGCTCCTCCAAGTGATCAAATGCAACAAGATCAGTAATGGGACAACCCAAAATTTGCATTATCTGATAAGGTGCAATAAGAACATACATCATTTCTACGATATTCCTGCCAAAAATGCACAGCCCAAATGTAATCAAGAGGAAATAGGAAATTCTTCAACCTACCTGGCCTATAATATTCAAAATCTTCAAAACATCATAAAAGTGAAGACTGAAGAACTGATTCAGATATTAGGAGACTAAGGAAACTGGACACTAAATGCCATGTGTGATGCTCAACGTGATTCTTTTGCACCAAAGGACAATATATGTACAAGTGCTGAAACTGGGTGGGATCTAGGGATTTGATGGTAGTCATGTTTTCATGTTAATGACTGGATGTGATAAGAGGACTGTGTCCCCGAAAAAGGCACACCAAACATTTTGGTGTTGGAAGGATCATCATTTCAACAAAAAAAGAGGTACTTGTACCAGACTTGCAACTTTCCTTTAAGTTTGAAATTATTTTAAAATAAAAGATATTTTTTAAGTTTTAGATGGCTTTTTTTATCAGCTATTTTTGTTTCTGATTTAACCTTTTGGTAATTGGCAGAGCAAATTTAAGAAAAAATATAGGAGACAGATCCAAGATGGCCAATTAGGAGCAGCTCAGGATTGCAGCTCCCAGCGAAAGCATGGAGGGTGAGTGGACACTGCATTTACAGATGGATTTTTATTGCCCACAAACCAGGAGATTCCCAAGAGGAGGAGCCGCATGGGTCGCCAGCACAGCTGTTTTGGCTGGCATGGCTGTTATGGCTGGTCCTTAGGCATGGCAGGTCTCCACACAAAATACATGGGTCCGGGTGCCATTTTAGCTGGTGACTGGAGCTCCCAGGAGACAGAGTCACCCACTCAACTGATAAAAAAGGGGACTGAAACAGGGAGCCAGGCCCGGAGATTCCCAGACAAAAAAAAGTGCCACGAATCTCAGCACAGCTGTTTCAGCTGGTGCAGTGTGTCACTGCATGGGAAATCACACAGATCCCAGCACCTTTTCAACAGGTGACTAGAACACCTGGAAGATAGAGTCACCCATTTAACTGAAAAAAAAAAGGGTCTGAGGCAGGGAGCCAGGTGATCAGGCTTAGCTGGTCCCATCCCCACAAAAAACAGCAATCTGAAATGCTTTGGATTGAGAGGTTCACAGCAAGCACAGCTGAACCCAGGATGGTCCAGCTCTGTGCGGGAGGGGCATCTGCCATTACTGAGGCAGTCCACCACTATGGAGGTAGTCTGCCATTGCTGAGGCAGCCCACAATTACAGAGAGAGTCCACCATTACAGAGGTGGGCCACTATTGCCAAGGCAATTCTAACTATACCCGTATAAACAGGACTGCAGGGAAGTTCACATGGCAGCTGGGCGGAGCCCACAGCAGCTCAGCAAAGCCTCTGCAGGCAGACAGTGACTAGGCTGCCTCCTCACTGGGCAGGGCAGTCCTGAAAAAGGCAGCAGCATGACAGAAACTTACAATAAAGCCCTAACTCCCTGGGACAGAGCACCTGGGGGAAAAAAAGGCATTTATGAGTTCTGCTGCAGCAGACTTAAACGTACCTACCCAGCAGCTCTGAATGAACAATGGAGCTCACAGCTCAGCACCTGAGCTTCTATAAAGAACAGACTGTCCCCTCAAGCAGCTCCCTGATCCCCGTATATCCAAAGAGTCACTTCATAAAGGAGAGCTCAGACTGACATTGGGCAGGTATCCTTCTGGTACAAAGATAGCAGAAGAAACTGGCAGCCACCCTTACTGTTCTGCAGCTGCTGCAGATGATCCCCAGACAAGCAGGGCCTGAAGTGGACCTCAGCAGTCCTACAGCAGAGGGGCCTGAATGTTAGAAGGAAAACTAAGAAACAGAAAGAAATAACTTCATCATCAACAAACTGGACATCCACTCAGAGACCCAATCTGAAAGCCAACAACTACAAAGATGACAAGTGGATAAATCCACAAAGATGGGAAGAAAGCAGCACAAAAAGGATGAAAACATCTGAAACCAGAACCCCTCCCCTCCTACAAGGGATCACAACTCCTCCACAGCAAGGGAACGAGGCTGGATGGAGAATGAGTGTGATGAATTGAAAGAAACAGGCTTCAGAAGGTGGATAATAAGAAACTTCGCTGGGCTAAAAGAACATGCTCTAACCCAATGCAAAGAAACTAAGAACCTTGAAAAAAGATTTGATGAAATGTTAATGAGAATAAACAACTTATAGAGAAATATAAGTGAATTGATGGAGCTGAAAAACACAACATGAGAACTTCATGAAGCATACACAAGTTTCAATAGCCAAATTGACCAAGCAGAAGAAAGAGTATCAGAGGTCGAAGATCAACTCAATGAAATAAAATGAGGGAGAAATGCCAAATGTGGGTGAAGGGGAGGAAGGCAACAAAACACACTGCCATGTGTGTACCTATGCAACTATCTTGCACATTCTGCACATGTACCCCAAAACCTACAATGCAATAAAAATAAAAAAAGAAAAAAAAAGAAACACATTTTCAACATACTAGGAAAAAAAAGAAATAAAACGAGAAGGCAAGATTAGAGAAAAAAGGGTAAAAAGGAAGGAACAAAGTCTGTAAGAAATATGGGATTATGTGAAAAGACCTAATCTACATTTAATAGGTATACCTAAATGTGATGGAAAGAATGAATCCAAGCTGGAAAATACTCTTCAAAATATTATTCAGGAAAACTTCCCCAACCTAGTAAGGCAGGACAATACTCAAGTCAAGGAAATGCAGAGAACATCACAATGATATTCCTCAAGAAGAGCAACTCCAAAGCACATGATTGTCAGATTCACCAGGGTTGAAATGAAAAAGAAAATGCTAAGGGCAGCCAGAGAGAGAGGTCGGGTTACACACAAAGGGAAGCCCATCAGACACACAGCAGATCTCTCAGCAAAAACCCCACAAGCCAGAAGAGAGTGGGGGCCAATATTCAACATCCTTAGAGAAAAGAAGTTTCAACCCAGAATTTCATATCCAGCCAAATTGAGCTTCATAAGTGACGGAGAAATAAAATCCTTTATGAACAAGCAAGTACTCAGAGATTTCATCACCACCAGGCCTGCTTTACAAGTGCTCCTGAAAGAATCACTAAACACAGAAAGGAAAATCCCGTATAGCCACTCCAAAAACATACCAAATGGTAAAGAGCATCAACATGAAGAAACTGCATCAACTAATGGGCAAAACAGCCAGCTAGCATCAAAATGGCAGGATAAAATTCACACATAACATAACATTATTAACCCTAAATGTAAATGGGCTAAATGCACCAATCAAAAGACACAGACTGGCAAATTGGATAAAAAGCCAAAACCCATTGGTGTGCTGTATCCAGGAAACCCATCTCACATGCAAGGATACACACAGGCTCAAAATAAAGGGATGGAGAAAGATTTACCAAGCAAACAGAGAGCAAAAAAAGCAGGATTTGCAATACTAGTCTCTGATAAAATAGACTTTAAACCAATAAAGATCAAAAGAGACAAAGAAAGGACATTATATAATGGTAAAAGGATCAATGCAACAAGAAGAGCTAACGATCCTAAATATATATGGACCCAATACAGGAGCACCCACATACATAAAGCAAGTGCATAATGACTTACAAAGAGACTTAGTCTCCCACACAATAACAGTGGAAGACTTTAACACTCCACTGTCAATATTAGACAGATCAATGAGACAGAAAACTAACAAGAATATCCAGGATTTGAACTCAAGCCTGGACCAAGCAAACCTGATAGACATTTACAGAACTCTCCACCCCAAATCCACAGAATATACATTCTTCTCAGCACCACATCACACCTACTCTAAAATTGACCACATAATTGGAAGTAAATCCCTTCTCAGAAAAAGAACAGAAATCATAGCAGTCTCTCAGACCACAGTGAAATTAAGTTAGAACTCATAATTCAGAAACTAACTCAGAACTGCACAGCTTCATGGAAACTGAACAACTGACTCTTGAATGTTGACTGGATAAAGAATGAAATGAAGGCAGAAATAAAGATGTTCTTTGAAACCAACGAGAATGAAGACACAATGTACCAGAATCTTGGGAACACATTTAAAGCAGTGTCTAGAGGAAAATATATAGCAATAAATGCCTACATGAGAAGGAAGGAAAGATCTAAAATCAACACCCTATCTCTAAAATTGAAAGAGCTAGAGGATCAAGATCAAAAAAATTCAAAACCTAGCAGAAAACAAGAAATAACTACGATCAGAGCAGAACTGAAGAAGATAGAGACACAAAAAACCCTTCAAAAAATCAATAAATCCAGGAGCTAGTTTTTTGAAAAGATCTACAAAATAGACAAACCACTAGCCAGATTAATAAAAAAGAAAAGAGAGAATAATCAAATAGATGCAATAAAAATGATAAAGGGGATATCACCACAAATTCCACAGAAATACAAACCATCATAGAAGATTACTGCAAACAACTCAATGCACATAAACTAGTAAACCTGGAAGAAATGGATAAATTCCTGGACACTTGCATCCTCCCAAGCCTAAACCAGGAAGAAATTGAAACCCTAAATAGACAAATAACAGGGGCAGAATTTGAGGCAGTAATTAATAGCCTACCACCAAAAAAAAAAAAGCCTAGGTCCAGATAGGTTCACAGCTGAATTCTACCAGACACACAAAGAGGAGCTGGTACCATTCCTTCTGAAACAATTCCAAACAATCCATAAAGAGGGAAGCATTCCCAAATCATTTTATGAGACCAACATCATTCTGATACCAAAACCCGGCAGAGACTCAACAAGAAAATAATACTTCAGGCCAATGCCCATGATGAACATAGATGCAAAAGTCTTCAATAAAATACTGGCAAACCGATTGCAACAGCACATCAAAAAGTTTATCCACCATGATCAAGTAGGCTTCATCCCGGGAATGCAAGGCTGGTTCAACATACGCAAGTCTATAAACATAATTTACCACATAAATAGAACCAAAGACAAAAACCACATGATTATCTCAATTGATGCAGAGAAGGCCTTTGACAAAATTCAAAAGTGATTTAGGCTAAAAACCCTCAATAAACTAGCTATTGATGGTATTTCAAAATAATAAAAGCTATTTACAACAAACCGACAGCCAATATCATACTGAATGGGCAAAAACTGGAAGCATTCCCTTTGAAATCTGGTACTAGACAAGGATGCCCTCTCTCACCATTCCTATTCAATATAGTATTGGAAGTTCTAGCCAGAGCAATCAGGCAAGAAAAAGAAATAAGCGTATTTAATTAGGAAAGGAGGAATTCAAATTGTCTCTATTTGCAGATGACATGATTATATATTTAGAAGACACCATCATCGGAGGAAGGAGGCAAGATGGCGTCATAGAGGTGACTCAGGATTGCAGCTCTCGGTGAAGGCGCAGAGGGTGAGTCCTAGCCGCATTCTCGGATGTTCCTTTTATGCCCACAGAGCGTTGAAAGTCCCAGGTGTGGGAGAGACACAGGACGCTAGCAGCCGGCTAACGCAACCGGCTCCCGCCGCCTCTTCGGCCGGCGCCGCAGCGGGACCCAGCGTGGAACTCACTGGTCTGGGTGCCCTGTTAAACCGGCAATCTCAGATTTGGAAGGGCAGATTGGCATGTCCATCTGATTGAACGGGACTTGGACAATGAGCCAGACCAGGAGTTTCCTGGGAAGCGTGATCTGAGCCGGGGTAGTGGGCAGCGGCACGGGAGATCACACGGATCCCAGTGCCCTATCAGCAGGCTCCTGGGGCGCCAGTGAGAGAGTCGACCTTTCAGCTTGGGGAGAGGAAGAGAGAGAGAGAGAGGATGGACTCTGAGGCAGGGAGCTGGGTGATCGGGCTCGGCGGGTCCCACACTCACAGGGACAAGCAGGGCGGCGACTGGAGGCGCTTGGGGCTGAGAGTTTTGTTGCCGGCATTTAGGATGGTGCAGCCCGGTCAGGGAGGGGCGTCCACCATTGCTGACGAAGTGCACCCCCACTTAAGTACCGCCCAGGACTGACGCAGCCTGCCGTTGCCGAGGCAACCTGCCATAACAGAGAGAGTCCACCAGGCAGCAACAGGGCAGACCTGCGTTAGCAGGTCAGAGCCCTGGCAGGCAAATAGTGAATAGACTACCACCTAGTGGGGCAGGACAGTGCAACAGATACTCATAAAGAAAGCCCCAACTCCCTGAGACAGAGCATCTAAGGGTGAAAAAGAAAAAAAAAGAGTGGTGTTTTATGAGTTCTACTGCAGCAGACATAACCTCCCAACAACCCTGAATGAACAACGGAGCTCACAGCTCAGCACTGGAGCTCCTATAAAGCACAGACTGTCTCCTCAAGCAGCTCCCTGACCCCTGTATATCCAAGGAGTCACCCCAGAAAAGGACTGATCAGACTGACATTTGGCTGGCATCATTTTGGAACAAGGGCAGCAGCAGAAGAAACTGGTATCATCCCTCACTGTTCTGCATCCCTCAGCTGCTGCAGGTATACCCCAGACAAGCAGGGCCTGGAGTGGACCTCAGCACTCATATAGCAGAGAGGATAGATCATTAGAGGGAAAACTAAGTAACAGAAATACTTCATCATCAACAATCACAGTGTCCACACAGAGACCCAATTGAAAAATCAGCCACTACTAAGACGACAGGCGGATAAATCCATAAAGATGGGAAGAAACCAGCGCAAAAAGGAGGAAAGCACCCGAAACCAAAACACCTCACCTCCAAAAAAGGACCAAAACTCCTCACCAGCAAGGGAACAAAGCTGGACAGAGAATGAATGTGACGAAATGACGGAATCAGACTTCAGAAAGTGGATAATGAGAAACTTCAGTGAGCTAAAGGAACATGTTCTAAACCAGTGCAAAGAAACTAAGAACCTTGAAAAAAGATTTGAAAAAAAGATTCGAGGAATTGATAACAAGAATGGACAACTTAGAGAGGAATATGAATGAATTGAAGGAGCTGAAAAACACAACACGAGAACTTCGTGAAGCATGCACAAGTTTCAACAGCCGAATTGACCAAGCAGAAGAAAGAATATCAGAAGTTGAAGATAAACTCAATGAAATAAAATGAGAAACCAAGATTAAAGAAAAAAGCACAAAAAGGAATGAACAAAATCTCCAAGAAATGTGGGACTATGTGAAGAGACCCAACCTACATTTGATAGGTGTACCAGAATGTGACGAAGAGAATGAATCCAAGCTGGAAAACACTCTTCAGGATATTATCCAGGAAAATTTCCCCAACCTAGCAAGACAGGTCAATACTCAACTCCAGGAAATACAGAGAACACCACAAAGATACTCTGCAAGAAGAGCAACCCCAAGGCACATAATCGTCAGATTCACCAGGGTTGAAACGAAGGAGAAAATACTAAGGGCAGCCAGAGAGAAAGGTCAGGTCACCCACAAAGGGAAGCCCATAAGACTCACAGCACATCTCTCGGCAGAGACTCTACAAGCCAGAAGAGAGTGGGGGCCAATATTCAACATCCTTAAAGAAAAGAGCTTTCAACCCAGAATTTCATATCCAGCGAAACTGAGCTTCAAAAGTGAAGGAAAAATAAAATCCTTCACGAACAAGCAAGTACTCAGAGATTTTGTCACCACTAGGCCTGCTTTACAAGAGCTCCTGAAAGAGGCACTACACATAGAAAGAAACAACCAGTTCCAGCCATCCTAAAAGCATACCAAATGCTAAAGACCATCAACAAAATGAAGAATGTACATGAACCAACGGGAAAAACAGCCAGCTAGCATCAAAATGGCAGTATCAAATTCACACATAACAATATTAACCCTGAATGTAAATGGGCTAAATGCACCAATCAAAAGACACATACTGGCAAATTGGATAAAAACCAAAACCCATCGGTGTGCTGTATCCAGGAAAACCACCTCACATGCAAAGATACACAAAGGCTCAAAATAAAGGGATGGAGGAAGATTTACCAAGCAAATGGAGAGCAAAAAAAAGCAGGAGTTGCAATTCTCATCTCTGATAAAATAGACTTTAAAGTAACAAAGATCAAAAGGGACAAAGAAGGTCATTACATAATGGTAAAAGGATCGATACAACAAGAAGAGATAACGATTCTAAATATATATGGACCCAATGTAGGAGCACCCAGATATATAAGGCAAGTTCTTAATGACTTACAAAGGGACTTAGACTCCCACACAATAATAGTGGGAGACTTTAACACTCCACTGTCAATAGCAGACAGATCAACCAGACAGAAAATTAACAAGGATATCCAGGACTTAAACTCAGACCTGGAACAAGCAAACCTGATAGACATTTACAGAACTCTCCACCCCAAATCCACAGAATATACATTCTTTTCACCACCACATCACACCTGCTCCAAAATTGACCACATAATTGGAAGTAAAGCACTCCTCAGCAAATGCAAAACAACTGAAATCATAACAAACAGTCTCTCAGACCATAGTGCAATCAAGTTGGAACTCAGAATTCAGAAAATAACTCAGAACCGCACAGCTTCATGGAAACTGAACAATTGGCTCTTGAATGTTGATTGGATAAACAATGACATGAAGGCAGAAATAAAGAAGTTCTTTGAAACCAACGAGAATGAAGACACAATGTACCAGAATCTCTGGGACACATTTAAAGCAGTCTGTAGAGGAAAATATATAGCAATAAGTGCCCACATGAGAAGAGTGGAGAGATCCAAAATTGACACCCTATCGTCAAAATTGAAAGAGCTAGAGGAGCAAGATCAAAAAGCTCAAAAGTTAGCCGAAGACAAGAAATAACTAAGATCAGAGCAGAACTGAAGGAGATAGAGACAAGAAAAACCCTTCAAAAAATCAATAAATCTAAGAGCTGGTTTTTCGAAAAGATCAACAAAATAGACAGACCACTAGCCAGACTGATAAAAAAGAAGAGAGAGAACAACCAAATAGATGCAATAAAAAACGATAAAGGGGAAATCACCACAGATTCCACAGAAATTCAAACCATCATCAGAGAATACTACAAACAACTCTATGCACATAAGCCAGTAAATCAGGAAGAAATGGATAAATTCCTGGACGCCTGTGTCCTCCCAAGCCTAAACCAGGAGGAAGCCGAAACTATGAATAGATCAATAACAAGGTATGAAGTTGAGGCAGCAATTAAGAGCCTACCACACAAAAAAAGCCCAGGTCCAGATGGGTTCACAGCCAAATTCTACCAGACACACAAAGAGGAGCTGGTACTATTCCTTCTGAAACTATTCCAAATAATCCAAAAAGAGGGAACCCTTCCCAAATCATTTTATGAGACCAACATCATCCTGATACCAAAACCTGGCAGAGACTCAACAAGAAAAGAAAACTTCAGGCCAATATCCATGATGAACATAGATGCAAAAATCTTCAATAAAATACTGGCAAACCGATTGCAACAGCACATTAAAAAACTTATCCATCATGATCAAGTAGGATTCATCCCGGGGATGCAAGGCTGGTTCAACATACGCAAGTCTATAAATGTAATTCACCACATAAACAGAAGCAAAAACAAAAACCACGTGATTATCTCAATTGATGCAGAAAAGGCATTTGACAAAATTCAACAGCCCTTTATGCTAAAAACCCTCAATAAACTTGGTATTGATGGAACATATCTCAAAGTAATAAAAGCTATTTATGACAGACCAACAGCCAATATCATACTTAATGGGCAAAAACTGGAAGCATTCCCTTTGAAATCTGGCACTAGACAAGGATGCCCTCTCTCACCACTTCTATTCAACATAGTACTGGAAGTTCTAGCCAGAGCAATCAGGCAAGAAAAAGAAATAAAGGGTATTCAAATAGGAAAGGTGGAAGCCAAATTGTCTCTATTTGCAGACGACATGATAGTATACCTAGAAGACCTCATCACCTCAGCCCAAAAGCTCCTGCAACTGATAAGCAACTTCAGCAAAGTCTCAGGATATAAAATCAATGTTCAAAAATCACAAGCATTCCTATACACCAATAACAGACTTAAAGAGAACCAAATCAAGAACGAACTGCCATTCACAATTGCTACAAAGAAAATAAAATACCTAGGAATACAACTCACTAGGAATATAAGGAACCTCTTTAAGGAAAACTACAAACAACTGCTCAACGAAATAAGAGAGGACACAAACAGATGGAGAAACATTCCATGTTCGTGGTTAGGAAGAATCAATATCGTGAAAATGGCTATACTGCCCAAAGTAATTTACACAATCAATGCTATCCCCATCAAACTACCATTGAATTTCTTCACAGAACTGGAAAAAACCACCATGAATTTCATATGGAACCAAAAAAGAGCCCGCATAGCCAAGTCAATTCTAAGCAAAAAGAACACAGCAGGAGGCATCACGCTACCAGACTTCAAACTATACTACAAGGCTACAGTAATCAAAACAGCATGGTACTGGTACCAAAACAGAGATATAGACCAATGGAACAGAACCGAGGCATCGGAGGCAACATAACACATCTACAACCATATTATCTTTGATAAACCAGACAAAAACAGGCAATGGGGAAAGGATTCCCTATTTAATAAATGGTGTTGGGAAAACTGGCTAGCCATGTGCAGAAAGCAGAAACTGGACCCCTTCCTGACACCTTACACTAAAATTAACTCCAGATGGATTAAAGACTTAAACGTAAGACCCGACACCATAAAAACCCTAGAAGAAAATCTAGGCAAAACCATTCAGGACATAGGAGTAGGCAAGGACTTCATGAACAAAACACCAAAAGCATTGGCAACAAAAGCCAAAATAGACAAATGGGACCTAATCAAACTCCACAGCTTCTGCACGGCAAAACAAACAGTCACTAGAGTGAATCGGCAACCATCAGAATGGGAAAAAATATTTGCAGTTTACGCATCTGACAAAGGGCTGATATCCAGAATTTACAAAGAACTCAAACAGATTTACAGGAAAAAAACAAACAAGCCCATTCAAAAAATGGGCAAAGGATATGAACAGAAACTTTACGAAAGCAGACATACATGAGGCCAGCAAACATATGAAAAAGTGCTCATCATCATTGGTCATTAGAGAGATGCAAATCAAAACCACATTGAGATACCATCTCACACCAGTTAGAATGGCGATCATTAAAAAATCTGGAGACAGCAGATGCTGGAGAGGATGTGGAGAAATAGGAACACTCTTACACTGTTGGTGGGAGTGTAAATTAGTTCAACCATTGTGGAAGACAGTGTGGCGATTCCTCAGGGACCTAGAAATAGAAATTCCATTTGACCCAGCAATCCCATTACTGGGTATCTATCCAAAGGACTATAAATCATTCTACTATAAGGACACATGCACACGAATGTTCATTGCAGCACTGTTTACAATAGCAAAGACATGGAACCAACTCAAATGCCCAACGATGATAGACTGGACTGGGAAAATGTGGCACATATACACCATGGAATATTATGCAGCAATCAAAAATGATGAGTTTGTGTCCTTTGTAGGGACATGGATGAATCTGGAGAACATCATTCTCAGCAAACTGACACAAGAACAGAAAAAGAAATACTGCATATACTCACTCATAGGTGGGTGAGAAAAATGAGAACACGTGGACACAGAGAGGCGGTCTACTATACACTGGGGACTGTTGGGGGGAATGGGGGAGGGACAGCAGTGGGGGGCTGGGGGGATAGCCTGGGGATGAATACCAAGTGTGGGTGAAGGGGAGGAAAGCAGCAAAGCACACTGCCATGTGTGTACCTATGCAACTATCTTGCTCGTTCTGCACATGTACCCCTAAACCTATAATGCAATAAAAATTTAAAAAAAAAAAAAAAAAACGAAGACACCATCATCTCAGCCCAAAACCTCCTGAAACTGATAAGCAACTTCAGCAAAGTCTCAGGATACAAAATCAATGTGCAGAAATCACAAGTATGCTATACACCAATAACAGACTAAAAGAGAGCCAAATCAAGAATGAACTGCCATTCAAAATTGCTACAAAAAGAATACAATACCTAGGAATACAACTTACAAGGAATGTAAAGGACCTGTTCAAGGAGAACTACAAACTAGTGCTCAACGAAATAAGAGAGGACACAAACAGATGGAAAAACATTACATGCTCATGTTTAGGAAGAATCAATATTGTGAAAATGGCCATACTGCCCAAAGTAATTTACAGATACAACGCTGACCCCATCAAGCTACCAATGACCTTCTTCACAGAACTGAGAAAAAAACCACCTTAAACTTAATATGGAACCAAAAGAGAGCCTGCATAGCCAAGTGAATTCTAAGCAAAAAGAACAAAGCTGGAGGAATCACACTACCAGACTTCAAACTATACTACAAGGCTACAGTCATCAGAACAGCATGGTACTGGTACCAAAACAGAGATATAGACCAATGGAACCCTACAGAGGCCTCAGAGGCAACACCACACATCTACAACCACCTGATCTTGGACAAACCTGACAAAAACAAACAATGGGGAAAGGATTCCCTGTTTAATAAATGGTGTTGGGAAAACTGGCTGACCATGTGCAAAAAGCAGAAACTAGACCCCTTCCTAACACCTTACACTAAAATTAACTCCAGATGGATTAAAGACTTAAACATAAGACCCGACACCACAGAAACCCTAGACAAAAATCTAGGCAAAACTATTCAGGACATAGACATAGGCAAGGACTTCATGACCAAAACACCAAAAGCATTGGCAACAAAAGCCAAAATAGACAAAAAGGACTTAATCAAACTCCACAGCTTCTGTACAGGAAAAGAAACAGTTATTAGAGTGAATTGGCATCCAACAGAATGGGAAAAAAATTTTGCAATCTACCCATCTGACAAAGGGCTAATATCCAGAATCTACAAAGAACTAAAACAGATTTACAAGAAAAAAACAAACAAGCCCATTCAAAAGTGGGCGAAGGATATAAACAGACACTATACAAAAGAAGACATACATGAGGTCAACAAACACATGAAAAAATTCTCATCATCACTGTTCATTAGAGAAATGCAAATCAAAACTACATTGAAATACCATCTCACACCAGTTAGAATTGTGATCATTAAAAAAATCTGGAGACAACAGATGCTGGAGAGGATGTGGAGAAATAGGAACACTTTTACACTATTGGTGGGAGTGTAAATTGGTTCAGCCATTGTGGAGGACAGTGTGGCAATTCCTCAAGGACCTAGAGATAGAAATTCCATTTGACCCAGCAATCCCATTACTGGGTATACATCCAAAGAGTTATAAATCTTTATACTACAAGGACACATGCACACGAATATTCATTGCAGCACTGTTTACAATAGCAAAGACCTGGAACCAACCCAAATGCCCATCGATGATAGACTGGACAGGGAAAATGTGGCACATATATATCATGGAAAACTATGCAGCCATAAAAAAGGATGAGTTCCTGAGCTTTATAGGGACATGGATGACGCTGGAAACCATCATTCTCAGCAAACTGACACAAGAACAGAAAATCAAACACCGCATGTTATCACTCATAGGTGGGTGTTGAACAATGAGAACACATGGACACAGGGAGGGGAGTATCGCACACTGGGGTCTGTCAGGGGGAAATAGGGGAGGGACAGCATGGGGTGGGGAGTTGGGGAGAGACAGCATGAGGAGAAATGCTAGATATAGGTAATGGGGAGGAAGGCAGCAAGTCACACTGCCATGTGTGTACCTATGCAACAATCTTGCATGTTCTTCACATGTACCCCAAAAACCTAAAATGCAATTAAAAAATAAACATATATATACATAAATTCTTATTTCCTCTCTTCTTATGCAAAACTAGGGTATTCTGCATCCTCCTGTTTATTTTTTTACATGTAACAATGTATTCTAGATAACGTTTCATATGAGTACATGTGGAGATCTTCCTCATTCTCTTTTATGGTTGCATAGTGCTCTGTGCTCTCAACGGATGTTCATTTGACATATGTCCCATTTTTTCCTATTTAAAAATAGAAGCCATACTGAATGACCTTTGTGATGTGTCATTTTGTACTTATACAGGTATATGTCTAGAATACATTTCTAGGAATAGAATTGCCTTTCCACAGCCCCACAAATAAAATAGGTCTTAGTTTTTGTCAATCTGACAGGTAATTTGCATTTATTTTGAGCATGGTTGAAAGTCTTCTGATAAGTTTGAAGGTCACAGAAACTTTGTCACTCCCCAGAAAAGTTGTCTCCTTCTCACAGGTGTCTGATGAGTGCCAAGTTTGAAACTTGTTTCATTGTAGTCTATGGTTTTTGGTAGCTAAGAATAAACACAACTAATAAATATTGTTTACGTTTATTGGTTTTCACTAGAGTTTAGACAGACATTGGAATATACGTCTAATGTACTCAAATATCATCTCCTCTATGAAATCTTCCCCAACAGCATCCAGCTGGGTTTAGCATGGTTTCCCTAGCATTTTATACATGCCTTTATGAGCATATATCTTCCCATATTAAACTTACTTGTTTAAGTAATTGTACTTGCTGAGGGGTTCACACCTAGAAAAATAAAACACTACATCTTTTTCATTTTCCAATCCTTCAGAAGAAGCCTAGTTTCTGGCACATACTCAATATGTGTGTGCCAAGATAGATACTCAATAAATGTGTGTTGAATAAATGAATAAGTGATTGATCAATAACCCCAGTGTTAAATTTATACTGAAATCTAGCACTTCACATCTCTGTAGAAACACACACAGCAGAAAGGAAATGTTTGTTTCTTGAATGCTTTGAACTTTGAAGGACTGTTTATTTCCAGCTTCTGATCTCTGCCTAGTTTTAGTCTGCTTCACTAAGAAGATGAGTCAGTCTCCAGAGTGCCTGATGCCTTTCTTTAGCCGGTAAGCAAGTGTAGGAGTCCAGATGCTTTCACAGAGACATTTTCTGGTGCTGCTCCCAAGGAAGGTTCCACAATCTAAAGCCCTGCCTTAGCAGCAGCATCTATGACTAAAGTAAATACAGTTGTCCTGGATGACACTGTTATGTTTTTCCTTCCTCCCTCCATAGTCTAAGGACTTGTACTCTAGCAATTCAGTTGATCTTTGAAATTTTCATTACATTCAACTTACAGCCTAATCATTTGACTCCAGAAGGTTATAAGCGTAATGTTCTGCCTTGACTACTGCGGTTCCATTTTTCTCCCTGAGGAAGGAGGGTCTTAAACACAAAACACTTGCTTACTAGTCATGCACCTTAGAAAACCAAACTCTCTGCTAACAGTCTCCTTCTTAGTGGATGATTTATATTATTCTGAGAAATAGTTTAAATCTCTCTTAGAAGACAGCCATGCTTCTATGACAAAGAGTTACTGTAAGATGGTACGCCAAATAGGCCAGAAGCCACAACTGTAAACAAAGCCATAATCAGAGAGTTAGGTTAGGATAGTTACATCATCTATAAGTTAGTTTAAAAACATGCAATGATTGCAGCTCTGGTCTTCAGGAAAGCTATTCTGGGCAATACTATAATAACTGCACTTACTATATCAATATTCTTTTCTCTCCTATTCCCCCAAATATATCAGAACACTTTTTATTAGGATAGCAATTCAGTTCTATTGCTTTTTTTAAATTTTAGTTCAAAATCAAAGACATTAGCTAGATTTCCAGCTTTGTCATAAAGAATGTTGGGCCATCTCATTTGAGGGATAAAAGAAAGTGAAATGCAATGAGGGGTAAAGAAAAAAAAGAAGAGAAGCAGTGTGGTTCTTGCCCCAGCCTGGCTCAGAGGCTGGTGAGCCAACAGAGGTCTCCAAGGTGGCTTCCTCCGACCGTCCTGCAGGTCAGCTGTTAGAGATGCAACAGCCATTCTTTCCTCCAGCAGGTGGCGCCAATCTTGCAGACGCGAAAAAACGCAACGTCAGGGAGTCTAAGACCTTGCCAACACCTCGAATCACACAAAGCCGGAATCTGACAGCAGGGTGCTGGAGACACAGGTACAAACCTCACACCTCCTTCCACACACATATCTGGCACAGGGTCACCAACACCCTCATGCACCACCGGCACTGCCATACACACAGCACACGCCTCAACCACACCTCTGCCACTGCCCGGCTTGCAGTCCCGTGACACCTACCACCTCACCCACCTCCAGACATCTGGGAGCCCCTGCTTTTAGCTTCCCCCGAGTCTGGTCAGAACAACCCTGGGTTTCTGAGATAGTTGTATTTCAGAGCCTCTACCCAGGGAAGTGGGATTCTCTCACCCACTCCAGAAGACAGTGCCAAGAACCCGAGGTAACGAGCTGTGATGCAGAGCCTGTGCTGGTCAAGCAACTGAACTTTTGGCTACCACCACCAAGTACAGATGCAGTAAGGACAGTAGAAAGTGCATCAGATACGGGAGCCTGGCAGCTCTCGTTCCACCAGTTACCAGGTGTATGGTCCTAGGCAAGTAACTTGATCTTTTTGAACTCCAGGTTCCTCACCTTTACAATGGAGATAATAAGAGCTATTTTCAAGCAAACCTGTTTGCCTAGTATATGTGATACTATTATCTAACAGCATCCAACAATAGCAACTGTGGTTTGAGTTTTTAATATGAAATAGGCATTATGCAAAGCATTTTGCATGCATTATTTTATTCTGTAAATAAATCTATGAGGTAAATAGCATTGAATTGAATTACTGTTTTACAGATGAGTAAATAAAGCTGGGAAATTGAATTGAATTACTGTTTTACAGATGAGTAAATAAAGCTTCTTCCCCTGAAGACACATCATATAGCTAACACCCGGTATCAGATGAAGCTGGAATCTGACAGCAGGGTGCTGGAGGCACAGGTACACTAGTACCTACTAGCTAGTAAGTAGTGGAAGTAGACTTTCAGTGGTGTGCTGGTAAACCAGCTCACTGTGTGGAGGGAGTAGGGGAAAAGGCCTGATTTGTAGTAACTGTCAATTTCCATGCTGCAAATACTCCCACTATGGCTGATTTCTAGTTACCAATGGTTTTACAATTGGCTTGCAAAATTCCTGAGTATTTGACAAGTGTCTTGAGAGCCTCTACAGGCTGGCTCCAGCACACCACTGCTTCAAATGCGAGTCTGATGCAAAAGCCCTTTCTGCTGAATATTACAGTCTACTGCCTTCCAGCAAACAAACACAGTGGCACATTATAGGTGTTTAGTGAGCATCTGCCAAGCTGTAAAGAGAGGGAGGTTTCTATTTTAAAGAGCACTTCCAAGCCATAGACTCTCAGTGATATCTCCTCTCCTAGATCACTACAGACCAGGCCACATGGTACACAACTGATCACTACCAAGCTGTTCAGAAAACCTGCAGATGCAATATGTGACTACAAAATTGTGTGATTTTATAATTTTTTATGATTATATCAAAATATATTTAATCAGATATGGGTGAGACTTGAGGTATGATTCATCTGAGAGGAAATTCCTCTCCAGCTATGAACCTGTGAAACCAAACAAGTTATGTGCTTCTAAAATACAGTGGCCATGTGTATTAGTTCACTTTCAAGCTGCTGGTAAAGACATACCCAAGACTGGGCAACTTATAGAAGAAAGAGTTTTAACTCCTGATGCCTGAAAGGCACATCTATAAAGATTTGTTAAATGGATAAATGAATTAATGAATACTTCAGTGCCTATGCACATACTGTTCCTTCCATTTGAAATGTCCTTTTCCACTGCCTTTCATGACTTCAACCCCATTTTTCTCCCAAAACTCAGTTTCAAAATAATTCTTCTGGAACGCTTTTGCTATACTTTCCCTTCCATCCCCACTACACACACACACACACACACACACACACACACACACACACACACACACAAATGGGTTTACCTCTCTTCTGAGCTCCCATTACACCCCCACCCTATGCATAAGTCTCAGAGACAGTTGGCTCTTTATCAAAGACTGATGCTTCCCTTCCAGAGTGCAAAGTTGTTGCCAGAAAGTGGCTACCTAGCCATGGCATTACAAAAGACCAGGAGGACTAAGTTCTGATGAATAGCTTATGGACACCTCTTCTAAACCTATCCCCCAGAGTCTTCCTGTGACACACCCCAGTTTCCTCTTTCTCCCATTTGTTAACTGGTTGCAGAGGATCCAGAAGGAACTTTGAGACCATGGAGATTGTTGGAGCTACGTGAGGACTACCTGCCAAGCACCTGCACTACTCTGTAATAGTGGAGGGAAACAAACATCTACTATGCTAAGTCACGGGACTTTGGGGGCTGTTTGTTATAGCAGTCTACTCTAAGTTATATAGCATACCTTTACCACAGTGCAGAGTACTGCCACTGTCCACATGTCAGTCCCCTTTTCTGTACTCAGTGCTCTTGACGCAGGGACTGTGAGTCACTTCTCTATATTACCAGGTCTTAGTTCAGGATCTGGCACATAACTATGTGCACTTAGTATGTCTAACAACTGATGCACAACTCCAGGAATTAAAAAAAGAAAAAAAAAAAAACAGTCAAAGCCAAACCTTGGTTTTCTTCCCAACAAGCTTTCTCCCATAAAATCTCTTTGCCACCAAAAAAAAAAAAAAAAAATCCCTTTGCCATTTTCACTACAGGGATTTCTGAGATGATATTTTATGGCAAGCCACATTTAGATGGCTTCTTCCCTACCAAAACACTCCACCCATCCTCCTGAGGACCTCTGCCCTGTAGATCTTATTACCAGGCTGTTCAGCTCTTAACCACTACACAAAGAGCTCATTGATGAGAATTACTTTTGAAGCAATGCCTGTGATTAATTCCACCCTTCCCTGGAATGTTTTGTTTGTTTTTTTGTTGTTGTTGTTTTAAAAGCACCTTTTCCTGTTAATGAAATAAATAGAGTCTAATTTCTCTTCTCCTTTCCAACCAAAACTAATCATTACTAATTCTGACTTAAAAGAATTTATCCTAGTAAGATCTACATTTAATTGAGATCCTAAAAAACCTAGGTTGATGTTAATTACATTTCTGGAACAAAGAGTGAAATCTAAACAGATTCTGGAATGTAAAATGGAAATGGACTTTTTAGTTCTAAGCTAGTGTCCAGACTCACAAGTATTGTCTTAGTCTGTTAGGTGCTGCACAGAATACCAGAGCCTGGGTAATTATAAAGAACATATATTTATTTCTCACAGTTCTAAAACCTGGGAAGTCCACAATCAAGGTGCTGACAGGTTAGAGCTTAGTCTCTTGGTTTTCAAGATGGTAATCTGAACACGCATCCTCCAGAAGGGAGGAACACCATGACCTCATATGGCAGTAGAGCAGAAGCGAGATAACCCACTCCCATAAGCCCTTTTTATAGCAACAAGCTACCGTTTGGATGTTTGTCCCTCTAAATCTCATGTTGCCATATTATACCCAGTGTTGGCAGTAGGGCCTAGTGGGAGGTATGTGGGTCAGGGGAATAGATGCCTCATGAATGACTTGCTGCCATCCTCATGGTAATAAGTGAGTTCTCATTCTATTAGTTACTGCAAGAGCTGTTTGTTAAAAAGAATGTAGTACCTTCCCCCACTCTCTTGCTTCCTCTTTTCCCATGTGCTGTCTGCACATTCTGACTCCCCTTCCCCTTCTGCTGTAAGTGTAATCAGCTTGAGGCCCTCACTAGAAGCAGATGCTGGGCACCATGCTTCTTGTACAATCTGCAGAACTGTAAGCCAAATGAATCTCTTTTCTTTATAAATTACCCAGCCTCTGGTATTCTTTTATGGCAACACAAATGGACTAAGACACAAAATTGGTACCAAGGAGTAAAGTGTTGCTATAAAGATACTTGAAAATATGGAAGCAGCTTTAGAACTGGGTAATGGGCAAAGGTTGGAAGAGTTTAGAGGGCTCAGAAGAAGACAGAAAGATGAGAGAAAGCTTGGAAATTCTTAAGAGACTGGTTCAGTGGTTGTGACCAAAATGCTGATAGAAATATAGAGAGTAGGCCAGGTGCAGTGGCTCACACCTGTAGTCCCAGCACTTTGGGAGGCTGAGGTGGGCAGATCACAAGGTCAAGAGATCAAGACCATCCTGGCCAACATGGTGAAACTGTCTCTACTAAAAATACAAAAATTAGCTGGGTGTGGTAGGGTGCATTTGTAATCCCAGCTATCCAGGAGGCTGAGGCAGGGGAATTTCTTGAACCGGGGAGGCAAAGGTTGCAGTAAGCTGAGATCATGCCACTGCACTCCAGCCTGGTGACAAAGCAAGACTCTCCCCCTCACCAAAAAGAAAAAAAGAAAGAAAAGAAATATAGAGAGTAAAGGCCATGATGACAAGGTCTCATTGGGAACTAAAGCAAAGGTCACTCATGTTACGTCTCAGCAA
The DNA here is from genome assembly GCA_031835075.1 of Saguinus oedipus. Taxonomy (NCBI): domain Eukaryota; kingdom Metazoa; phylum Chordata; class Mammalia; order Primates; family Cebidae; genus Saguinus; species Saguinus oedipus. Next base: position 31,304,941 of record CM063177.1, on the reverse strand, counting down.
AGATCATGCACTGTGTCCATGATCTAGGGATTTGTGGAAGGCCAAACTTAAGAGTGATAATCTATCTTGTGGAAATTTCTAAGCAGCAAAACATTCAAGGTAGGATGGGCTGCTTTTAGCAGCTTACAATCAGATATGGCAGTAAAGAAACCTCCTAAAAGTGAAATTTATATTTAAAGAAGAAGCAGAGTAAAAATTTGGAAAATTCACAGCCTGGTCATGTGTTATATAAGGAAAGAACATTTTCAGGAGAGGAAGCCAAGGGTGCTGCAGAGCAACCACTTGCTAAAGAGACTGGCATGACTAAAAAGGAGCCAGATGCTAATAGTCAAGACAATGGGGGGAAAGCCTCAAAGGCATTTTGGAAATCTTTGAGGCAGTTCCTTCCATCACACACCTAGAAGCCTAGGAGGACAGAATGGTTTAGGTGGACAGGCCCAGGGTGCTGCTGCCCTAAACTGCCTCAGGATGCCATTCCCTACATTCCAACCACTCTGGCTAGTGCAGCCCAGGCTCAAATGGCCTCAGGTATTGCTCAAGCTGCTGCTCTAGAAGGCACACCATAAGCCTTGGCAACTTCCCCATAGCGTTAAGAGTGTAGGCACCCAAAATACAAGAGGGGTAAAGGTATGGAAGCTTCCATCTAAATTTCAGAGGAGGTATTGTAAAGCCTGGGTGCCTGAGGCAGAAGTCTGTCCTGGGGTGGAGCCACCACAGAAAGATTCTACTAAGGCGGTAGCCTAGTGGAGCTGTGAGAGTAGTGTTTGTGCCCTCTAGACCCCAGAATTATAGAGCCACTGGCAGCTTGCAACCTCAGTCTGAAAACGGCACTGGCATTCAACTCCAACCCATGAGAGTAGCTACATGGCCTGTACTCAGCAAAGCCATGGACTTGCGGGCCCACCCTCACACTAGTGTGCCAGGACGTGAGACATGAATCAGATTTTTTTTTTTATCATTAAGACTTAATGTCTTCTCTTCTGGGCTTCACACTTGAAATGGGTCCTTTTCTTTTGGCCAATTTCTCCCTTTGGAATGGGAATGTTTACCCAGTGCCTGTAACACTACTGTATCTTGGAAGTAAATAACTTTTTTTATTTTACATGCTTACAACCGTAAAGAACTTTCTTGAGTCTCAGATGAAACTTTGGACTTTGGAGTTCATGCTGGACTACAAACATGCTTGATTAAATTTCTAAGACATAAATTTTGGGGGATACATTCAGACCATAGCATTCCACCTCTCTAGTCCCCCCAAATTCATGTACTTCTCATATATATGAAACACGTTCATTTAATCCCAATGGCTCCAAAAATCCTAATTCATTCCAACATCAACTCAAAAGTTCAAGTCCAAAGTCTCAGCTAAATCAGATGTGGTTGAGACTCAAGGCAGAATTTACCCTGAGGCAAATTCCATTGATCTGTGAACCTAAGAAATCAAACAAGTTATGTGCTTCCAAAATGCAATGGTGGAACGGGTGTAAAACAGACATTTCTATTCCAAAATGGATAAATAAGCCAGAGGAAAGGAAAAACAGATTAAACTCAACAGGGCAAACATTAAATCCTAAAGCTTAGAACAATCTTTTTGTTTTCCATATCTCACCTTCCAAATACCCTTGGGCAGGGTTGAGCTCCAAGGCCCCAGACAGCCATGTCCCTACAGCTTCACAGGGCAAAGCACATGCTTCACCTCTCACATATTAAAGTTGCATGGCTGCAGCTTTCCCAGGCTGATGCTGCATACTGGTGGCTCTACAGTTCTAGAGTCTTGGTCATGGCCCCGTTCCCACAGCTCCACTAAGAACTGCCCTAGTGAGATTCTCTTCAGTGGCTCTATCCTTGCTGCAGGTCTCTGTTCGAGGTCTGAGGCTGTCCAAACCATCCTTTGAAATCTACGTAGAGGAAGTAATGCCTCCAACGCTCTTGAACTGCTTGGGTATCTGCAGAATTAGCATGGACATCACCACGGCTCACCACTTTAGCCTTCTGAAGTTGTGGCCCAAGCCACACTTGGGCCCACCAGAGCCATAGCTGGGGCAGCTAAGGAGTACTACTACACTGGAATGTGGGAAGCAGAGAAATCAGGCAGCCCTGAGCAGTGAGCCCTGAAGTCCCATGGGTGCCCTGGACCCAGCCCGACAAACCATTCTGTGCCTGGTACCCTGAGCCTGTGATTGGAGGAGCAGCTAAATATCTCCAAAATATCTTTTGGGTCATTTTCCCTTTGTCTTGATAAGTAACACTTGGCTTCCTTCTATCCATACTAATCTCTTTATCAAACAGTCACTTGGCCACACTGTTGGCTTTTTCTCCTAAACACATGTTTAGTCATTACATGACCAGGCTGAGAATTTTCCAAATATTTGCATCCTGCTTCCCTTTTAGTTATAAATTCCATCTAATCATTTCTATTTTCTTTCATTTTACTATAAGCAATTGAGAGAAGCCACACAGCACCCTGCTTGAGATTTCTGCTTAGAGATTTCTTCTACCAAATATCCTAGTTTATCACTTTTAAGTTCTGCCTTCCACAAAATTCTAGGACATGACCATAATTTAGCCAAGTTCAACATGCCAGCAGATTCAGTGTCTGATAAGAGCTCTCTTAGAGGCTTGCGGATGGCCATCTTCTTGCATCCTCCTTGTGTGGTGAAGAGCAAAGAGAGGGTACAAGCTCTCGAGTATTTTTGTTTAAGGGTACTAATTCTATTAATGAAGGCTCCATCCTAATGACCTAGTTACCTCTCAAAGGCCCCACCTTCTACTGCCATGACATTGGAGGTTAGGATTTTGAAATATGAATTTGGAGTGACACATTCAGTTACTAACACTATTACATATGCAGAAGGGTTTATATAATAAAGCTTCTACATTAGCAAATGTTTGTGATAGGTTAAGAAAATTATCTTGGTTCTGTGAAATATATTATTTCAAAGCAACTGCTTTTTAGAGAAATGTTTGACTTGTGCATTTTTAATTTACCAACATGCCTTGATTGGATCTGGAGAAATGCGAACAGGAAAGAAATGATAACTTCTTCAACTGACAAAAAAAAAGCAAAATAAATCATTCACTCCCAAGGGGCATCTTTTATGTCAGTTCAGACTGCACAGCCTGATTGATGTATGTAAATCTGTGTATCACTCTTCTAGTGCTATAAACAGATACTTACTTCTCCACTTCACTCTACACTCTGACACATTGGTTCAGGGAAAGGCATAATTACTTCAGCAATTAAGCCTACCAAATATTAAAAGTGACATATAAGACAGTAACATGGAAACTGGATTTTGAAAGCTTTAGAACAGAGAGACTTGGTAAAGAAATACAAGAAAGATTGAAAGGGAAAAGAAAAGGGAGAGAGCAACATAAAGAAATCTGCAGCACAACTTAGGATGGGTTCTGGGACCATAACAAAGGAGGACGGAGTAGGAAGGCTGGGTTTTCTGTTTGTCTAACTAATGGCTGGAGGGTCTGATAGCTTACTCCCTTGATTATCGGTTCACCTCTCCATTAAGTCTCTGAGGTCCCTGCAAAGTCAACCCTGGTAATACATGAAATTCAGTGAAACAAATAATATTCATATTTCTAAACAAACTAAAAAATTGTTTAAAATGGCTATGACTGCCCCTAATACCTTTCTGTTACATCTTAATCTATTCCTATTTTAAAGGTGTCAGAGCCTCCTCCCCTGAAACTCCCCTGCCCAGCTCTGCTTGATTAATTCTTTTTTTCCCACTCTGAGCTCAGGGATCTAGAGAAATCTGGCAAGACCAGCTCACCATTTGCTAATACTGTGACCTAGATTAGATTTATTTCACTTAATAAACAGTAAGAGTTTTAGCCTTGGGCTATCAATACATCTAATGCTCCAGTGGACCCACAGTTTATGAAGGATGTTTTTGCCTGGGATAAAACATGAGCTGTTGATTTCTTCTGAGTTTGCAGAATGGACAAAGATTTGGGCAATGGTTTTAGGCTTTTTTCAAAAATGCTCATAAAGGTGTTATCTGTGTCTGAACATATTCAGCAAAATTTGTAAATTTCTTCCCCAGATAAATTTGGAAGTTCTTGTCCCCTTCTGATAAACAACTGGAAGGAAAAGACATTGCCACTCAGCACAGAGGTAGTGCTCATTACAGCATTCTTGGTTCAATTATTCATTTCCAAGTCTCCTTGACTCACTTTAATAATATTATATCATACTTGCACAACTGCAATAACAACTAAGTATTATTTTATTGAGCACTTATAATATACATGCTCAGGGCTAAGCACTTTGCATTCATTAACTCATTTAAGCCTCATAGGTGTGCTATGAGGTAGATACATTTTATTCCACTTTATGGATACTCAAGAACACATATCTATTAAGTAGAAGAATTAAAATCTGAGTTTGTCTTACTCCACACAGACTTAACTTTCATAGCACTATTCTAGGAGTGCACAGGATTATAGATTCTAAATCATTTTAATCATTGTGATCTTATTTGATCTGAAGCACAGCATTCTACCATAGCTATCATTATGTCCATGAAGAAATTGAAGCTCCGAGAGCTTGAATAACTTGCCCAAAGTACGATTGCCATATTTGGGGGTGCAAATATGGGACTTTCACTCAAATTTGATTTTCAGATAACAAATAATGTGTGGGAAACACTTATACTAAAAATTTATTTGGTACTTATCAATTACAGTTTACCTATTCCATTTCAATAAGGAACAAAATAATTTTTAGTATAAGTTATGTACCAAATATTATTCCTTATCTAATATTCCAATTCATCTAGGTGTCCTGTATTTATATATATTTATATACAACAACCTTAGCCTAAAATCACACTACTGGTATGAGGCAAGGTTGGGACTTGTTCTTTTTGCTTAGCATTGTCTTGGTAAGCCTCTTATTTTTCTACCAGACAACTGCATTTAATAAAGCTTTTGCTTGCTCACTTTTTTTTCCTCTAGGACCCAGTCAGGCATTCATTATTATGACAAGATAGGTCTTTGCCCCTAAACCCAGGGTTCCTTCCACCACACCAGAATAAGGGGCCTATACCCCCACCCAGATTTGTAAATAGACTATTATAGATAACTGCTTCTGATCAGATACTCAAATACCCATATAAACTAGTATTTTTATGACATGTAAATTAACCTTTTAGCTGGTATGAATCTTAGTCCATACATGCTGGTGTCAAAAATTAGAACTTAATTTGGTATAACTGAACTTAGTTTCTATTTTTAATCCTCCTTCTTGTTAGGATAGTGGAAGTACTCTTCCAGAATCTCTCCCTAAGATGGGCTATGATGCTGGGATCTTAGTCAGTGTCAGGCTCCATGGGCTTCATGGGAGCAGGATCCCCTTTGGTCACCATGTTGTTGGCCCACACAGGTTGCTGCCTGTGAAGCCTCGCAGCCCTGATGCTCCAGTGACAGACTGAACTCACAGGCTCTTGGCAAGGTGCTAAAGCTTGCATCCTCTTTTGCAGGTTCTCCAGGAAATTGTCTGCCTCTGAGAGCCTCTGCCTAGGAAATGGGGTATAGGTTCTCTCTGTTCTCATCGCCTCTTACCCTCTCCCCAACCTGGGGACAAGATGGATATTTTTCTTTTTTTCTAGTCTTTGAGAAACCATACTTCCCTTAAGTTCCTGGCAGAAATGTTTATCTATTTTTCAGAATTATTTTTCATTGTTCCTTTGGGTTTGACTCTTAAAAACAAGGAAGATTTCCACATTTATACATTTCTATCACACTTCCTTCCCTGGGGTAAGGAACACAAGACCAACTAATTGTTTGAATGAAGAAGAGAAAGAAGGAAATTCAGGGTGAGAAAAAAATTCATTAATAACATATTCTCCTGCCACAGCACAATATAAGAATTATACTTTTGTCAATAAATTATCCATATTTATGGTTTCTCCATTTAATAAACTGCTCTGTACATCTCTGAAATTAAAGTTGATATAATCTTTCTATGTGGCCAGATCAGGTTCCTAAAAGTAGGCTCATCAGATTACTTCTTAGCTCAAATTCCTTCAAAGGCTCTCCCTTGTCTCCAAAATATAGTTTAGTCTCCATGGCTTGGCACATGAAGATGTCCACAGTCTGCCAATTCTGTTTTTACCTCCATCTTCCAAAGTTCTTCAGCATGGGTGGTTATAACTCCACAATATTACACTGCCTGCAATGCCTTTCTTCTTCCCCTGTGCCTCTCCAAAATTCCCAAACTGTTGCCATAAATATTGACTTCATGTCCCCACCATCCCTCAACTACAGCAGCCCATACCAACACATTTCATCTCACATCAACTAATTCCTCTACCAACCACCTTACTTGGTGTCCTTTTAGATCACTAAGAAAGATAACAAAAACATCACATGTGCTAGCAGAGCATATGTTAATTTAAAAATCCCAGTTTCTTTGCTCAGCACTGGAATTGTACCACTTCTCTGCAGGAGCACTGGTTGTGTCATAATAATGAATGCCTGACCAGGTCCTGAATGGAAAAAAAAATGAGGAAACAAATGCTTTATTAAATGCAATTGTGTGGTAGAAAACAATGCAATGCAAAAAAAAAAAAAAAAGCTGGAGGCCTCAGGCTACCTGACTTCAAACTATACTACAAAGCTACAGTAATCAAAACAGCATGGTACCAGTACCAAAACAAAGATATAGACCAATGGAACAGAACAGAGATCTCAAAAGTAACACCAGACATCTACAACCATCTGCTCTTTGACAAACCTGATGAAAACAAGCAATAGGGAAAGGACTACCTATTTAATAAATTGTATTGGGAAAACTGGCTAGCCAATAAGCAGAAAGCTGAAACCAGATCCCTTCCTTACACCTTATACAAAAATTAACTCCACATGGATTAAAGGTTTAAACATATGACCTAACATTATAAAAACCCTAGAAGGAAACCTAGGCAATACCATTCAGGACATAGGCATAGGCAAGGACTTTATAACTAAAACACCAAAAGCAATGACAACAAAAGCCAAAGTACACAAATGGGATCTAATTAAACTTAAGAACTTCTACACATCAAAGAAACTATCATTAGAGCAAACCAGCAACCAACAGAATAGAAAAAAAATTTTGCAATCTCCCCATCTGACAAAGGGCTAATATCCAGAATCTACAAACAACTTAAACAAATTTACAATATAAAAACAACCCCATCAAAAAGTAGGCAAAGGATATGAACAGACACCACTCAAAAGAAGACATTAATGCAGTCAACCAACACATGAAAAAAAGCTCATCATCACTCATAATTAAAGAAATGCAAATCAAAACCACATTGGATACCATCTCACGCTAGTTAGAACAGTGATCATTAAAAAATCAGGAGACAACAGATTCTGAAGAGGATGTGGAGAAATAGGAACACTTTTACATTGTTGGTGGGAGTGTAAATTAGTTCAACCATTGTGGAAGACAGTGTGGCAATTCCTTAAGCATATAGAATTAGAAATACCATTTGACCCAACAATCCCATTACTGGGTATATACCCAAAGGATTATAAAATATTCAATTATAAAGACACATACACATGTGTCTTTATTGCTGAACTGTTTACAATAGCAAAGACTTGGAACCAACCCAAATGTCCATTAATAATAGACTGGGTAAAGAAAATGTGGCACATATACACCATGGAATACTATGCAGCCATAGAAAAGGATGAGTTCATGTCTTTTGCAGGGACATGGATGAAGCTGGAAACCATCATTCTCCCAGCAAACTGACACAAGAACAGAAAACCAAACACTGCATGTTCTCACTCATAAGTGGGTGTTGAACAATGAGAACACATGGACACAGGAAGGGGAATATCATACACTGGGGCCTGCTGGGGGTTATGGAGACTAGTGGAGGGATAGCAGGGGGTGGAGGTATAGGAGAGGACTAACATTAGGAAAAATACCTAATGTAGATGATGGGGGGATGGGTGTAGCAAACCACTATGGCATGTGTATACCTATGTAACAAACCTGCATGATCTGCACATGTACCCCAGAACTTAAAGTATAATAAAAAAAAGAAGAGGCTCACTGAGGTATGAAAGAAGACTTTATGAATGAAAAGGTAGAAACCATCTAGTCCAGCACAGCCCTTCAATTTTCAGTTGAAGAAATACCTTCCATCCTCACCCACACCCACCACCACAAGTTTCCTCCTACTGTAATGAAAGATGGTACTTTCCACATGACATACAATGTGGAAAGCTACAGAATGAATGTTTGTATCCCACCAAAATTCATATGTTACATCCTAATCTGTAATGTGATGGCATTTGGGGGAGATTAGGTCAAGATGGTGGAGCACTCTTGGGCACATGAATGGAATTAGTGCCCAGTAAGCTCCTTTGCCCCTGACACCATGTGAGGACTCACAAAGAAGAAGGGTCTATGAACCAGACACTGAATCTGCTGGCTTCTTGACCCTGGACTTCCAGGGGCCAAAACTATGAGAAATAAGTTTCTGTTGTTTATAAATCACCCAGTTTATGGTATTTTTGTTATAGTAGCCCAAGCAGACTAAGCCACTCACTTGCTAAGAAGCTTATAAAAGCTCACAAGCATAATTAGTGACAATCAATAAATACATTACATGTGTGAATATGATGTATGAAACCAAAAATGAGATGTTCTGAGAAAGCGAAGAAGAATGGAAGCTTTCCACACTTTCTAGGCCTTCATTCTTCACATTTGCTCCATTGGAGCATTGTCTGTCAGTCAGTGAATTTCTCTGAAAAACTATAAGTGGGTAGTTCTTATGGGAGTTCTTATCTATTGTTTTACCCTTGGACATGTTAAGAGCAAAGCTGCTTTCTCAAAGTAGAGAAAGGGTCTCATCTGAAATGCACTATCTTTTTGGATGGCTGGAGAAAAACTCATATTCAGACCAGAATCTAGAACTGAGGGGCAGGGCCCTAGGTGAGAGGTAGAATATTTTTTCTTGGCCCTGACCTTGAATAACTGAAAGTATCTGGGAAACCAGTGCTGACATCTAGGAAACTAGATTCTGGCATAAGAGAAGACAGAAATTGTCCTCCACATGGAGGCAGTGTAGGAACTAGATTAAAGGACTCTGGAGGACACAGCAGAATGGCCTGGGAATCCTGTGAGAGAGCTACCTAGGGTGACATCAGGGACCTGGACTATGTACGCTGAACTTTTCTGCCTCTAATATCTTTATTTATATTTTACATTTTCCCCTAGAATTTGGTAAAGTCCTCTAGAAACTGCCAGCTTATCTAAGCTGCACTGAAGGAAATCAAAGGAAAGGGTTTATATCCACTTATGGGCCTGTGTTTTTCACAGCCTAATCCCTGCACTCTAGGAGCCAGGCTCAGAGGTGGTAGTAGATATCCTAATATGAGTGCTCCAAGGGAAAACCAAGTCACAATCCCTTGGTCCCACCACACTTCCCCACCTTTCAGGTCCCTCCAGCCCTGCAACAAAGATCTCTACAAAAGCACCCTCAGTACTCCACATACAACTCTACCAGCAAGTGTTATTGAAAATAGCAGGAGACTCGCAAGATGGCATCATAGAAGCAACTCAGGATTGCAGCTCTCAGTGAAGGCGCAGAGGGTGAGTCCTAGCCGCATTCTTGGATGGACCTTTTTTGCCCACAGAGCATTGAAAGTCCCATGTGTGGGAGAGACACAAGACGCTTTGCCGGCTAACGCAGCCGACTCGCGTGGCCACTTCGGCTGGCGCCACAGCAGGACCCCACATGAAACTCACTGGTCTGGGTGCCCTGTTAAACCGGCAATCTGAGAGTTGGAAGGGCAGATTGGCATGTACATCTGTTTGAATGGGACTTGGACAGTGAGGCAGACCAGGAGTTTCCTGGGAAGCGAGATCTGAGCCAGTGCAGTGGGCAGTGGCACGGGAGATCGCACGGATCCCAGTGCCCTATCGGCAGGCTACTGGGACGCCAGTGAGAGAGTCGACCTTTCAGCTTGTGAAGAGGGAGTGAGAGAGAGAGAGGACGGACTCTGAGGCAGGGAGCTGGGTGATCGGGCTCGGCGGTCCCACCCTCATGGGGACAAGCAGGGTGGCGACTGGAGACGCTTGGGGCTGAGAGTTTTACTGCCGGCATCTAGGATGGTGCAGCCAGGTGAGGGAGGGGCGTCCACCATTGCTAATGCAATCCACCCCCACTGAAGTACCACCCAGGGCTGACGCAGCCTGCCATTGCCGAGGCAACCTGCCATAACAGAGAGACTCCCCCAGGAGCGCTCCACAGCAGAAGGGAGCCCAGCAGCAACAGGGCAGACCCGTGCTAGCAGGTCAGAGCCCTGGCAGGCAAATAGTGAATAGACTGCCACCTAGTGGGGCAGGAGAGTGCAACAGATACTCATAAAGAAAGCCCCAACTCCCTGAGACAGAGCATCTAAGGGGGAAAGAAAAAAAAAGGTTGGTGTTTTATGAGTTCTATTGCAGCAGAAATAAACAACCTCCCAACAATGCTGAATGAACAATGGAGCTCACAGCTCAGCACTGGAGCTCCTATAAAGCACAGACCATCTCCTTAAGAAGCTCCCTGACCCCTGTACATCCAAAGAGTCACCCCAAAAAAGGACTAATCAGACTGACATTTGGTGGGCATCATTCTGGAACAAAGACAGCAGAAAAAGAAACTGGTATCACCCCTCACTGTTCCACAGCTGCTACAGTTATACTCCAGACAAGCAGGACCTGGAGTAGACCTAGCACTCATACAGCAGAGGGGCTAGACCATTAGAAGGAAAACTAAGTAACAGAAATACTTCATCATCAACAATCTCAGCATCCACAAAGAGACTCAATTGAAATATCAGCAACTACTAAGATGACAGGCAGATAAATCCATAAAGATGGGAAGAAACCAGTGCAAAAAGGAAAAAAAAAACACCCGAAACCAAAACACCTCACCTCCTACAAAGGACCAAAACTCCTCACCAGCAAGGGAAACAAGCTGGACGGAGAATAAGTGTGACGAAATGACGGAATCAGACTTCAGAAAGTGGATAATGAGAAACTTCATTGAGCTAAAAGAACACGTTCTAAATCAGTGCAAAGAAACAAAGAATCTTGAAAAAGATTTGAAAAAAGATTTGAGGAATTGATAACAAGAATGGACAACTTAGAGAGAAATATGAATGAATTGAAGGAGCTGAAAAACACAACACGAGAACTTCGTGAAGCATGCACAAGTTTCAACAGCCGAATTGACCAAGCAGAAGAAAGAATATCAGAACCTGAAGATCAACTCAATGAAATAAAACGTGAAACCAAGATTAAAGAAAAAAGCACAAAAAGGAATGAACAAAATCTCCAAGAAATGTGGGACTATGTGAAGAGACCCAACTTACGTTTGATAGGTGTACCAGAATGTGATGAAGAGAAAGAATCCAAGCTGGAAAACACTCTTCAGGATATTATCCAGGAAAATTTCCCCAACCTAGCAAGACAGGTCAATACTCAACTCCAGGAAATACAGAGAACACCACAAAGATACTCTGCAAGAAGAGCAATCCCAAGGCACATAATCGTCAGATTCACCAGGGTTGAAATGAAGGAGAAAATACTAAGGGCAGCCAGAGAGAAAGGTCGGGTCACCCACAAAGGGAAGCCCATCAGACTCACAGCAGATCTCTCGGCAGAGACTCTACAAGCCAGAAGAGAGCAGAGGCCAATATTCAACATCCTTAAAGAAAAGAGCTTTCAACCCAGAATTTCATATCCAGCCAAACTGAGCTTCATAAGTGAAGGAAAAATAAAATCCTTCATGAACAAGCAAGTACTCAGAGATTTTGTCACCACTAGGCCTGCTTTACAAGAGCTCCTGAAAGAGGCACTAGACATAGAAAGAAACAACCAGTACCAGCCATCCTAAAAGCATACCAAATGCTAAAGACCATCAACAAAATAAAGAATCTACATGAACCAACAGGCAAAACAGCCAGCTAGCATCAAAATGGCAGTATCAGACTCACAAATAACAATATTAACCCTAAATGTAAATGGGCTAAATGCACCAATCAAAAGACACAGACTGGCAAATTGGATAAAAAAACCAAAACCCATCGGTGTGCTGTATCCAGGAAACCCACCTCACACACAAAGATACACAAAGGCTCAAAATAAAAGGATGGAGGAAGATTTGCCAAGCAAATGGAGAGCGAAAAAAAGCAGGAGTTGCAATTCTCATCTCTGATAAGGTAGACTTTAAAGCAACAAAGATCAAAAGGGACAAGGAGGGTCATTACATAATGGTAAAAGGATCGATACAACAAGACAAGCTAACAATTCTAAATATATATGGACCCAATGCAGGAGCACCCAGATATATAAGGCAAGTTCTTAATGACTTACAAAGAGACTTGGACTCCCACACAGTAATAGTGGGAGACTTTAACACTCCACTATCAATAGCAGACAGATCAACCAGAAAAAAAATTAACAAGGATATCCAGGACTTGAACTCACCTGGAACAAGCAAACCTGATAGACATTTACAGAACTCTCCACCCCAAATCCACAGAATATACATTCTTCTCAGCACCACATCACACCTACTCCAAAATTGACCACATAATTGGAAGTAAAGCACTCCTCAGCAAATGCAAAACAACTGAAATCATAACAAACAGTCTCTCAGACCATAGTGCAATCAAGTTGGAACTCAGAATTCAGAAAATAACTCAGAACCACACAGCTTCATGGAAACTGAACAACTGGCTCTTGAATGTTGATTGGATAAACAATGAAATGAAGGCAGAAATAAAGAAGTTCTTTGAAACCAAGGAGAATGAAGACACAACGTACCAGAATCTCTGGGATACATTTAAAGCAGTCTGTAGAGGAAAATACATAGCAATAGGTGCCCACATGAGAAGAGTGGAGAGATCCAAAATTGACACCCTATCGGCAAAATTGAAAGAGCTGGAGGAGGAAGATCAAAAAAGCTCAAAACCTAGCCAAATACAAGAAATAACTAAGATCAGAGCAGAACTGAAGGAGATAGAGACAAGAAAAACCCTTCAAAAAATCAATAAATCTAAGAGATGGTTTTTTGAAAAGATCAACAAAATAGACAGACCACTAGCCAGACTGATAAAAAAGAAAAGAGAGAACAACCAAATAGATGCAATAAAAAATGATAATGCGGAAATCACCACAGATTCCACAGAAATTCAAACCATCATCAGAGAATACTACAAACAACTCTATGCACATAAACTAGTAAATCAGGAAGAAATGGATAAATTCCTGGATGCCTGTGTCCTCCCAAGCCTAAACCACGAGGAAGCCAAAACTATGAATAGACCAACAACAAGGTCTGAAGTTGAGGCAGCAATTAAGAGCCTACCACACAAAAAAAGCCCAGGTCCAGATGGGTTCACAGCTGAATTCTACCAGACACACAAAGAGGATCTGGTACCATTCCTTCTGAAACTATTCCAAATAATCCAAAAAGAGGGAACCCTTCCCAAATCATTTTATGATACCAACATCATCCTGATACGAAAACCTGACAGAGATCAAAAAGAAAGGAAAACTTCAGGCCAATATCCATGATGAACATAGATGCAAAAATCTTCAATAAAATACTGGCAAACCGATTGCAACAGCACATTAAAAAACTTATCCATCATGATCAAGTAGGATTCATTCTGGGAATGCAAGGCTGGTTCAACATACGCAAGTCTATAAATGTAATTCATCACATAAACAGAAGCAAAAACAAAAACCACATGATTATCTCAATTGACCCAGAGAAGGCATTTGACAAAATTCAACAGCCCTTTATGCTAAAAACCATCAATAAACTTGGTATTGATGGAACATATCTCAAAGTAATAAAAGCTATTTACGACAAACCAACAGGCAATATCATACTTAATGGGCAAAAACTGAAAGCATTCCCTTTGAAATCTGGCACTAGACAAGGATGCCCTCTCTCACCGCTCCTATTCAACATAGTACTGGAAGTTCTAGCCAGAGCAATCAGGCAAGAAAAAGAAATAAAGGGTATTCAATTAGGAAAGGTGGAAGCCAAATTGTCTCTATTTGCAGACGACATGATAGTATACCTAGAAGACCCCATCACCTCAGCCCAAAAGCTCCTGCAACTGATAAGCAACTTCAGCAAAGTCTCAGGATATAAAATCAATGTTCAAAAATCACAAGCATTCCTATACACCAATAACAGACTTAAAGAGAACCAAATCAAGAATGAACTGCCATTCACAATTGCTACAAAGAAAATAAAATAGCTAGGAATACAACTCACAAGGAATGTAAGGGACCTCTTTAAGGAAAACTACAAACCACTGCTCAACGAAATAAGAGAGGACACAAACAGATGGAGAAACATTCCATGTTCGTGGTTAGGAAGAATCAATATCATGAAAATGGCTATACTGCCTGAAGTAATTTACACAATCAATGCTATCCCCATCAAACTACCATTGAATTTCTTCACAGAACTGGAAAAAAACACCATGAATTTCATATGGAACCAAAAAAGAGCCCGCATAGCCAAGTCAATTCTAAGCAAAAAGAACACAGCGGGAGGCATCACACTACCAGACTTCAAACTATACTACAAGGCTACAGTAATCAAAACAGCATGGTACTGGTACCAAAACAGAGATATAGACCTATGGAACAGAACAGAAGCATCGGAGGCAACACAACCTATCTATGGCCATATTATCTTTGATAAACCAGACAAAAACAAGCAATGGGGAAAGGATTCCCTATTTAATAAATGGTGTTGGGAAAACTGGCTAGCCATGTGCAGAAAGCAGAAACTGGACCCCTTCCTGACACCTTACACTAAAATTAACTCCAGATGGATTAAAGACTTAAACGTAAGACCTGACACCATAAAAACCCTAGAAGAAAATCTAGGCAAAACCATTCAGGACATAGGAGTAGGCAAGGACTTCATGAATAAAACACCAAAAGCATTGGCAACAAAAGCCAAAATAGACAAATGGGACCTAATCAAACTCCACAGCTTCTGCACGGCAAAAGAAACAGTCGCTAGAGTGAATTGGCAACCATCAGAATGGGAAAAAATCTTTGCAGTTTACACATCAGACAAAGGGCTGATATCTAGAATTTACAAAGAACTCAAACAGATTTACAGGAAAAAAACAAGCCCATTCAAAAATGGGCAAAGGATATGAACAGACACTTTACAAAAGAAGACATACATGAGGCCAACAAACATATGAAAAAATGCTCATCATCACTGGTCATTAGAGAGATGCAAATCAAAACCAGATTGAGATACCATTTCACGCCAGTTAGAATGGCAATCATTAAAAAATCTGGAGACAGCAGATGCTGGAGAGGATGTGGAGAAATAGGAACACTCTTACACTGTTGGTGGGAGTGTAAATTAGTTCAACCATTGTGGAAGACAGTGTGGCGATTCCTCAGGGACCTAGAAATAGAAATTCCATTTGACCCAGCAATCCCATTACTGGGTATATATCCAAAGGACTATAAATCGTTCTACTATAAGGACACATGCACACGAATGTTCATTGCAGCACTGTTTACAATAGCAAAGACCTGGAACCAACCCAAATGCCCAACGATGATAGACTGGACAGGGAAAATGTGGCACATATACACCATGGAATATTATGCAGCAATCAAAAATGATGAGTTTGTGTCCTTTGTAAGGACATGGATGAATCTGGAGAACATCATTCTCAGCAAACTGACACAAGAACAGACAAAGAAATACCGCATATACTCACTTATAGGTGGGTGAGAAAAATGAGAACACATGGACACAGAGAGGTGGTCTACTATACACTGGGGTCTATTGGGGGGAATGGGGGAGGGACAGCGGGGGTGGCTGGGGAGGGATAGCCTGGGGATGAATGCCAAGTGTGGGTGAACGGGAGGAAGGCAGCAAAACACACTGCCACATGTGTACCTATGCAACTATCTTGCACATTCTGCACATGTATCCCAAAACCTATAATGCAATAAAAAAAAGAAGAAAAAAAAGAAAATAGCAACAGGCTCCAGCTGATCTTCTTTTCCAATATCTTCAACAGTCCATGACTCTGAGGTTCCAGGTTCATTTCTTCACTCTTGTAACTAATTTGCATGTCATTCTCTGTTGAGCATCTATCTACTCACCCAAAAAAGAGCCAGACAAGCACAAAAGGCAGAAACTCAATGCTGACTTTGGGATTCTGGCTTCAGAGCCTTCTGGGGAAGTCCCACCATTACTGATGGACCAGTGTTTGGCATTAAGCCATGACTGATGTCTTGAACAACTTCCCAGTGGCAGGAAAGAAAAAGGAACACTAACCCCCAGAACCATGCAGATCTAGCTGAGTATGCAGAGCAGGCAGAGCCTGGAGGAGCCCAAGACCACATCGGTGGCCCCAGGGCCTCCCTTTCTGGAGATCCAAGTCTTAAATACTATTCTAAAAATAAGATCTAAAAGCCAGAGGGCTCCCCAGGAGAGTAGAGATTTAATTTAGATAGAATATACAAAAAATATATAAAATCAGAAGTGACAGCAGACAGAAGGGCTAGGATGTTTCTTCAAATACATTACCTGGACTCAAAATAGAGAGAAAATGATGTTCCACCATATCAGATTATTAAAGTCACCATTGCATGCCTAACCACAGGTGCTCACTGCTCTAGGGCTGCTGTCTCCACTGTAATGAAGAGTCTGATTCTCAGGATATATGTAAGTGACAAGAGCTACTCAGGACAATGAGAACTTGGGGATGATTCTTCTGGTACTATGATGCCATTTATTACATTTTATTGTATTCTCATTAAATTCACTCCCAGCAACAATAAAACACAACATTCATTGTCATTGACTGTGTTGCAAACCCAATGCCAAATACTTCAGTTGAATTATCTCATTTAATCTTCACATCAACACTGTGAAGTAGGCACTGTAATTATCTCCTTTTTAAAGATTATGAATCAAAGTTTGGAGATCTTGGGTCGTTAACCCCAGAGCTTGACTCAGACCCCTGGCCATCTGACTCTTGAGTCTAAGCTCTGATGCTATACCACTTCTGTAGACTGTAAGTACAAAGTCAGGAAAAGTGTCATTCATTCATCCATCCAAAAAATATTTTGAGCAACTACTATAGACTACTGTAAGCTATTCTAAGTGTTAGGAGTATAGTAGAGAGGCAACATTGCTACTTGTAAGAAGCTAACATTCTGGAGGTGGGAAAACATACAAGAATCAAGTAACCCAATAAATGAAAAAGATAAATCAGGTAGTGATAAATACTAAGATTGCAATAAAATAAGCAGGTATGCTGGCTAGAGACTAGCTAGGTTCAGGTATACAGCTGAGAGGGAGAGTGTAACTTCAACCTGAAAGACTGGGAGAGATCTTCCTTAGGAGATAGGATTTGCACTGAAACCTGCAAAATGAGAAAGTAATAGTATGTGAAGATTTGGGGAAAGAGAATCCTAGGCAAGGGCCTGAGCTGTGTTTAAGAAATAAAAAGGATGTGGAGGCAAGATGGCGTCGTAGAGGTGACTCAGGATTGCAGCTCTCGGTGAAGGCGCAGAGGCTGCTGCAGGTATACCCCAGACAAGCAGGGCCTGGAGTGGACCTCAGCACTCATACAGCAGAGAGGATAGATCATTAGAGGGAAAACTAAGTAACAGAAATACTTCATCATCAACAATCTCAGTGTCCACACAGAGACCCAATTGAAAAATCAGCCACTACTAAGACAACAGGCGGATAAATCCATAAAGATGGGAAGAAACCAGCGCAAAAAGGAGGAAAGCACCCGAAACCAAAACACCTCACCTCCAAAAAAGGACCAAAACTCCTCACCAGCAAGGGAACAAAGCTGGACGGAGAATGAATGTGACGAAATGACGGAATCAGACTTCAGAAAGTGGATAATGAGAAACTTCAGTGAGCTAAAGGAACATGTTCTAAACCAGTGCAAAGAAACTAAGAACCTTGAAAAAAGATTTGAAAAAAGATTCGAGGAATTGATAACGAGAATGGACAACTTAGAGAGGAATATGAATGAATTGAAGGAGCTGAAAAACTCAACACGAGAACTTCGCGAAGCATGCACAAGTATCAACAGCCGAATTGACCAAGCAGAAGAAAGAATATCAGAAGTTGAAGATCAACTCAATGAAATAAAACGAGAAACCAAGATTAAAGAAAAAAGCACAAAAAGGAATGAACAAAATCTCCAAGAAATGTGGGACTATGTGAAGAGACCCAACCTACGTTTGATAGGTGTACGAGAAAGTGACGAAGAGAATGAATCCAAGCTGGAAAACACTCTTCAGGATATTATCCAGGAAACTTTCCCCAACCTAGCAAGACAGGTCAATACTCAACTCCAGGAAATACAGAGAACACCACAAAGATACTCTGCAAGAAGAGCAACCCCAAGGCACATAATCGTCAGATTCACCAGGGTTGAAACAAAGGAGAAAATACTAAGGGCAGCCAGAGAGAAAGGTCGGGTCACCCACAAAGGGAAGCCCATCAGACTCACAGCAGATCTCTCAGCAGAGACTCTACAAGCCAGAAGAGAGTGGGGGCCAATATTCAACATCCTTAAAGAAAAGAGCTTTCAACCCAGAATTTCATATCCAGCGAAACTGAGCTTCATAAGTGAAGGAAAAATAAAATCCTTCACGAACAAGCAAGTACTCAGAGATTTTGTCACCACTAGGCCTGCTTTACAAGAGCTCCTGAAAGAGGCACTACACATAGAAAGAAACAACCAGTTCCAGCCATTCTAAAAGCATACCAAATGCTAAAGACCATCAACAAAATGAAGAATGTACATGAACCAACGGGCAAAACAGCCAGCTAGCATCAAAATGGCAGTATCAAATTCACACATAACAATATTAACCCTGAATGTAAATGGGCTAAATGCACCAATCAAAAGACACAGACTGGCAAATTGGATAAAAAACCAAAACCCATCGGTGTGCTGTATCCAGGAAACCCACCTCACATGCAAAGATACACAAAGGCTCAAAATAAAGGGATGGAGGAAGATTTACCAAGCAAATGGAGAGCAAAAAAAAGCAGGAGTTGCAATTCTCATCTCTGATAAAATAGACTTTAAAGTAACAAAGATCAAAAGGGACAAAGAAGGTCATTACATAATGGTAAAAGGATCGATACAACAAGAAGAGATAACGATTCTAAATATATATGGACCCAATGTAGGAGCACCCAGATATATAAGGCAAGTTCTTAATGACTTACAAAGGGACTTAGACTCCCACACAATAATAGTGGGAGACTTTAACACTCCACTGTCAATAGCAGACAGATCAACCAGACAGAAAATTAACAAGGATATCCAGGACTTGAACTCAGACCTGGAACAAGCAAACCTGATAGACATTTACAGAACTCTCCACCCCAAATCCACAGAATATACATTCTTCTCAGCACCACATCACACCTACTCCAAAATTGACCACATAATTGGAAGTAAAGCACTCCTCAGCAAATGCAAAACAACTGAAATCATAACAAACAGTCTCTCAGACCATAGTGCAATCAAGTTGGAACTCAGAATTCAGAAAATAACTCAGAACCGCACAGCTTCATGGAAACTGAACAATTGGCTCTTGAATGTTGATTGGATAAACAATGAAATGAAGGCAGAAATAAAGAAGTTCTTTGAAACCAATGAGAATGAAGACACAACGTACCAGAATCTCTGGGACACATTTAAAGCAGTCTGTAGAGGAAAATATATAGCAATAAGTGCCCACATGAGAAGAGTGGAGAGATCCAAAATTGACACCCTATCGTCAAAATTGAAAGAGCTAGAGGAGCAAGATCAAAAAAGCTCAAAACCTAGCCGAAGACAAGAAATAACTAAGATCAGAGCAGAACTGAAGGAGATAGAGACAAGAAAAACCCTTCAAAAAATCAATAAATCTAAGAGCTGGTTTTTCGAAAAGATCAACAAAATAGACAGACCACTAGCCAGACTGATAAAAAAGAAGAGAGAGAACAACCAAATAGATGCAATAAAAAACGATAAAGGGGAAATCACCACAGATTCCACAGAAATTCAAACCATCATCAGAGAATACTACAAACAACTCTATGCACATAAACCAGTAAATCAGGAAGAAATGGATAAATTCCTGGATGCCTGTGTCCTCCCAAGCCTAAACCAGGAGGAAGCCGAAACTATGAATAGACCAATAACAAGGTCTGAAGTTGAGGCAGCAATTAAGAGCCTACCACACAAAAAAAGCCCAGGTCCAGATGGGTTCACAGCCGAATTCTACCAGACACACAAAGAGGATCTGGTACCATTCCTTCTGAAACTATTCCAAATAATCCAAAAAGAGGGAACCCTTCCCAAATCATTTTATGAGACCAACATCATCCTGATACCAAAACCTGGCAGAGACTCAACAAGAAAAGAAAACTTCAGGCCAATATCCATGATGAACATAGATGCAAAAATCTTCAATAAAATACTGGCAAACCGATTGCAACAGCACATTAAAAAACTTATCCATCATGATCAAGTAGGATTTATCCCGGGGATGCAAGGCTGGTTCAACATACGCAAGTCTATAAATGTAATTCACCACATAAACAGAAGCAAAAACAAAAACCACATGATTATCTCAATTGATGCAGAGAAGGCATTTGACAAAATTCAACAGCCCTTTATGCTAAAAACCCTCAATAAACTTGGTATTGATGGAACATATCTCAAAGTAATAAAAGCTATTTATAACAAACCAACAGCCAATATCATACTTAATGGGCAAAAACTGGAAGCATTCCCTTTGAAATCTGGCACTAGACAAGGATGCCCTCTCTCACCACTTCTATTCAACATAGTACTGGAAGTTCTAGCCAGAGCAATCAGGCAAGAAAAAGAAATAAAGGGTATTCAAATAGGAAAGGTGGAAGCCAAATTGTCTCTATTTGCAGACGACATGATAGTATACCTAGAAGACCCCATCACCTCAGCCCAAAAGCTCCTGCAACTGATAAGCAACTTCAGCAAAGTCTCAGGATATAAAATCAATGTGCAAAAATCACAAGCATTCCTATACACCAATAACAGACTTAAAGAGAACCAAATCAAGAACGAACTGCCATTCACAATTGCTACAAAGAAAATAAAATACCTAGGAATACAACTCACTAGGAATGTAAGGGACCTCTTTAAGGAAAACTACAAACAACTGCTCAATGAAATAAGAGAGGACACAAACAGATGGAGAAACATTCCATGTTCGTGGTTAGGAAGAATCAATATCGTGAAAATGGCTATACTGCCCAAAGTAATTTACACAATCAATGCTATCCCCATCAAACTACCATTGAATTTCTTCACAGAACTGGAAAAAACCACCATGAATTTCATATGGAACCAAAAAAGAGCCCGCATAGCCAAGTCAATTCTAAGCAAAAAGAACACAGCGGGAGGCATCACGCTACCAGACTTCAAACTATACTACAAGGCTACAGTAATCAAAACAGCATGGTACTGGTACCAAAACAGAGATATAGACCAATGGAACAGAACAGAGGCATCGGAGGCAACACAACACATCTACAACCATATTATCTTTGATAAACCAGACAAAAACAGGCAATGGGGAAAGGATTCCCTATTTAATAAATGGTGTTGGGAGAACTGGCTAGCCATGTGCAGAAAGCAGAAATTGGACCCCTTCCTGACACCTTACACTAAAATTAACTCCAGATGGATTAAAGACTTAAACGTAAGACCCGACACCATAAAAACCCTAGAAGAAAATCTAGGCAAAACCATTCAGGACATAGGAGTAGGCAAGGACTTCATGAACAAAACTCCCAAAGCATTGGCAACAAAAGCCAAAATAGACAAATGGGACCTAATCAAACTCCACAGCTTCTGCACGGCAAAACAAACAGTCACTAGAGTGAATCGGCAACCATCAGAATGGGAAAAAATCTTTGCAGTTTACGCATCCGACAAAGGGCTGATATCCAGAATTTACAAAGAACTCAAACAGATTTACAGGAAAAAAACAAACAAGCCCATTCAAAAATGGGCAAAGGATATGAATAGAAACTTTACGAAAGCAGACATACATGAGGCCAGCAAACATATGAAAAAGTGCTCATCGTCATTGGTCATTAGAGAGATGCAAATCAAAACCACATTGAGATACCATCTCACACCAGTTAGAATGGCGATCATTAAAAAATCTGGAGACAGCAGATGCTGGAGAGGATGTGGAGAAATAGGAACACTCTTACACTGTTGGTGGGAGTGTAAATTAGTTCAACCATTGTGGAAGACAGTGTGGCGATTCCTCAGGGACCTAGAAATAGAAATTCCATTTGACCCAGCAATCCCATTACTGGGTATCTATCCAAAGGATTATAAATCGTTCTACTATAAGGACACATGCACACGAATGTTCATTGCAGCACTGTTTACAATAGCAAAGACCTGGAACCAACCCAAATGCCCAACGATGATAGACTGGACTGGGAAAATGTGGCACATATACACCATGGAATATTATGCAGCAATCAAAAATGATGAGTTTGTGTCCTTTGTAGGGACATGGATGAATCTGGAGAACATCATTCTCAGCAAACTGACACAAGAACAGAAAAAGAAATACCGCATATACTCGCTCATAGGTGGGTGAGAAAAATGAGAACATGTGGACACAGAGAGGCGGTCTACTATACACTGGGGACTGTTGGGGGGAATGGGGGAGGGACAGCAGGGGGGGGCTGGGGGGGATAGCCTGGGGATGAATACCAAGTGTGGGTGAAGGGGAGGAAAGCAGCAAAGCACACTGCCATGTGTGTACCTATGCAACTATCTTGCTCGTTCTGCACATGTACCCCCAAACCTATAATGCAATAAAAATAAATAAATAAATAAATTAAAAAAAAAAAAAAAAAAAGAAATAAAAAGGAGGCTCATGTGGCTGGATAAAATGAACAAGGAGGATATTCCACCTGATGCTGGAGATAAGGTTTTATTTTCAGTGTAATTGTAAGCCAATGTTTTCTCCTTTACCACTAAATCTACAGCACTTAGTGATGTGTTCCAAAGTACACATTAATTGTCACTGAATAAAATGTTTGCTGCATGAACAAATGAAAGAGTGAACAATACCCAGCTTTCAGCTCAAAGGAAGAAGTTACAGAATGATGTACCCTGTAGAGGACTAAGAACCTGATCTAAAGCCCAAGATGCAGAGTCCTTTCTTCCCCCTCTGCCGTACACTGAGAGATCCTGAGTGGGTGACTAGACCCCCTAGAGACACTGCAGAACTGAGAACAGCAAATCAAAGTTCATTTTGTTACATAAAAGGAGTAGAAGATGGTCATGCCATTGCTGTATGTGTGTGTGTGTGTGTGTGTGTGTGTGTGTGTCCCTACTCACAATTTGCACAATAGCTCCTTGCTTGGATGAGTACATGATTCCTTAAAACTCTGAAGGACAAAATGTATATAATGCATAAGAGGGAACATCCCTGGGGACTGTAGACCTCATTTTTGGATGACAAATTCTGAAGAGTCACGCTTGCTCCTTCCAAGGAATCCAAGTATAAATAGGAAGGAAACTTAACAAAGAATCACACCAGCCTTCTCAGGGACAAGGGATGACATGCTTAAGCTAGTCCTAACAGTTTGTCTGGCTCATGTTTTACCTTCCTTCATAGTGCCTATGATATGCCATGTGATAAAAATGAGTTTCTGATGATCTCCAAGCCATAGATTCACCATAGGAAGCAAGCATGTGGGCCATGTTAAATGGTTGCCTGGAACATTCTTATCTTACCAAGAATTTTATCAGCCTGTCTAGATAATGCTTCTACCCCTCCAAGTGCTACAGATAAGGTCAAAGGGACAACACCCAGACCCCAGAGGCAGGTCTCAAGGCCAAAGTGTGACCTTGAACCTGGGCAACATAGCAAGACTCCAGCTCTATAAAAAAAATTTTAATTAGCCAAGCATTTTGGTGTATGTCTGTTGTCCCAGCTACTCTGGAGACTGAGGCAAGAGAATGGCTTGAACCCAGAAGCTAAAGGATGCAGTGAGCTATAATGGCACCACTGCACTCTGGCCTGGGTGACAAAACAAGACCCTCTCTCTAAAAAAACTGTGACCGGGAACTCGATTAACTTTAATTGCCTTATATCTTTTCCATTACTTTCCTACCATGCTCCCGCCTCCACTGGCACTCCAAGTGACCCCATTCTACTGCAAGAGGTGGGTATAAAAAGTCAGCTTAGTTTGGAAGCAGATCTAGCTTTTGAATTACAGTTTTACAACAATTAGCAGTGCAACCTCAGTTAAGCTACTCAAATTCTATGTGCCTCAGTGAGCCAATCTGTAAAATTAAGATAATAGTGTTGAGAAGACAAAATGCATAAAGCACCAGAGCACCTAACTCACTTCTGGCATCTATTCAGCACTCCTCCTTCCCATCCCTCTCCCCAGAATCAAAGGCTCCACTCCCGTTGTTCTCTAAGGACATTAAATAGCAGAGAGAGAAGATACAAAAATATTTCTCATAAATGTGTTATTAATAATATCCAATAACAGCAACTTTATGTTTCACTTCCAAGCAATATTTAAAGCAAAGAATTTCTAGTTCAGGGATTTTATGCCATGTAGTCATATTGGCAGAGAATAAGAAAGTCTTTCCCAAATACAGTGCAAGCAAACTGGGGCTATGTGTGAGTTTACCATGCCATTATCCCCTCTTCCATATGGTGCTATCATAGTTCATTCAAATGAAGAGGCTAACTGAGGAAAAACCACCAGTAAAGCTTGGGAAGTACAAATCTTAGGCAGATCAAACTTTTATTGACTCTTGGAGATTAAAAAAAAAATTCATTAACTCAGGAAAAAAAACCTCTATTCATACAGTTCTTCAGCAAGATTCACATTCATGCTGACTTTAATAAATGTTGTGAGGGGAGCTGGCAAGATGGCCAAATAGGAAGAGCTCCAGTCTGCAGCTTCCAGCAAGACCAACATAGAAGGCAGGTGATTTCTGCATTTCCAACTGAGGTACCTTTTTCATCTCCTTGAGACTGGTTAGGCAGTGGGTGCAGCCTACAGAGGGTGAGCAGAAGCAGGGTGGGGTGTCACCTCACTTGGGAAGTGGGAGTGGGGGCCTCCCTTTCATAGCCAAGGGAAACTGTGAGGGACTGTGCTATCTGGCCCAGATGCTAAGCTTTTCCCATGGTTTTTGCAATCTGCAGATCAGGAGACTCCCTTGTGTGCCTACATTACCAGGGCCCTGGGTTTCAAGCACAAAACTGGGTGGCTGTTTGGGCAGACACCAACCTAGTTGCAGGAGTGGTTTCTGTTGTTGTTGTTGTTATTGTTGCTGTTGTTTTTGTACACAAGTGGTGCCTGGAACCCCAGCAAGACAAAACCATTCACTTCCCTGGAAAGGGGACTGAAGACAGGGAGCCAAGTGGTCTTGCTCAGTGGGTCCCACTCCCATGGAGCCCAGCAGGATAAGAACCACTGGCTTGAAATTCTCACTCCCAGCACAGCAGTCTGAAGTTGACCTGAGATGATTGAGCTTAGTGGGGGAGGGACACCCCCCCACACCAAGGCAGTTTTCCCTGACAGTGCTAAAGAGGCCCAGAAGTTCAGACTGGATAGCACTCAACACAGTACAGGAAAGTGGCTGTGGTCAGACTGCCTCACTAGATTCCTCTTCACTCGAGAGGGCACCTCTGAAAGAAAGGCAGCAGCTCCAGTCAGGGGCTTATAGATAAAACTCCCATCTCCCTGTGACAGAGCATCTGGGGAAAGTGGGGAGGCTGTGGGCACAGCTTCAGTGGACTTAAACATTTTTACCTGCCAGTTCTGAAGAAAGCAGTGGATCCTGACAAGGAGGGTTCTCCCAGCACAGTGCTCAAGCTCTGCTAAGAAACAGACTGCCTCCTCAAGTGGGTCCCTGACCCCCATGCCACCTGATTGGGAGAGACTTCCCAACAGAGGTTGATGGAAACCTCATCCAGGAAAGCTCTGGCTGATATCAGGTGCTCCTCTGGGACAAAGCTTCCAGATGAAGGAGCAGGCAGCAATCTTTGCTGTTCTGCAGCCTCCCCTGGTGATACTCAGGCAAATAGGGTCTGGAGTGGACCACTAGCAAACTGCAGCACACCTGCAAAAGAGGGGCCTGACTGTTAGAAGAAAAACTAACAAACAGAAACCGATAACATCAACAAAAAGGACTTCCACACAGAAATCCCACCCAAAGATTATCAGTCTCAAAGATTGAAAAAAGGTTATCAGCCTCACAGATAAATCCATGAAGATGAGGAAAAATCAGTGCAAAAATGCTGGAAATTCCAAAACCAGAATGCCTTTTCTCCTCCAAATGATCAAATGCCTCTCCAGTAAGGGTGCAAAACTGGACAGAGAATGAGTTTGATGAGTTGACAGAAGTAAGCTTCAGAAGGTGGGTAATTACAAACTCCTCTGAGCTAAAGGAGCATGTTCTAACCTAATGCAAGAAAACTAAGAACCTTCCCAAAAGGTTATAGGAACTGCTAACTAGAATAACCAGTTAGGGAAGAACATAAATGACCTGATGGAGCTGAAAAACTTCATGAAGCATATGCAAGTATCAATAGCCAAATTAATCAAGCAGAAGAAAGGATATCAGAGATTGAAGATCAACTTACTGAAATAAGGCATGAAGACAAGATTAGAGAAAAAAGAATAAAAAGGAACAAATGAAGCCTGCAAGAAATATGGAACTACATAAAAAGACCAAACCTAGGGTACCTAAAAGTGATGGGAAGAATGGAACCGAGTTGGAAAACGCTCTTAAGAATATTATCCAGGAGAACTTCCCCAACCTAGCAAAACAGGCCAACATTAAAATTCAGTAAATAAAGAGAAAACCTCTAAGATACTCCTCAACAAGAGCAACCCAAGACACATAATTGTCAGATTCATCAGGATTGAAATGTAGGAAAAAATGTTAAGGGCAGGCAGAGAGAAAGGTCAGGTTACCTACAAAGGGAAGCCCATCAGACTAGGAACATATCTGTCAGCAGAAACCCTACAAGCCAGAAGAGACTGAAGGTCAATATTCAACATCCTTAAAGAAAATAGTTTTCAAGAAACACCGCATATACTCACTCATAGGCAGGTGAGAAAAATGAGAACACATGGACACAGAGAGGCGGTCTATGATACACTGGGGTCTATTGGGGGGAATGGGGGAGGGACAGTGGGGGGGTGGGCTGGGGAGGGATAGCCTGGGTATGAATGCCAAGTGTGGGTGAAGGGGAGGAAGGCAGCAAAACACACTGCCATGTGTGTACCTATGCAACTATCTTGCATGTTCTGCACATGTACCCCAAAACCTATAATGCAATAAAAATTAAAAAAAAAAAGAAAATAATTTTCAACCCAAAATTTAGCCAAACTAAATTTCATAAGTGAAGGAGAAACAAAATCCTTTACAGACAAGCAAATGCTGAGATTTTATCACCACCAGGCCTGTCTTACAAGAGCTCCTGAAGGAAGCACTAAACATAAAAAGGAAAAACCAGTACCAGCCACTGCAAAAACATACCAAAATGTAAAGTCCAATGACACTATGAAGAAACTGTATCAACTAATGTGCAAAATAACCAGCTAGCATAATGACAGGATCAAATTCATATATAAAATATTAAACTTAAATGTAATAGGGCTAAATGCCCCAATTAAAAGACACAGACTGGTAAATTGGATAAGAGTCAAGATCCATCAGTGTGCTGTATTCAGGACACCCATCTCATATGCAGAAATATACATAAGCTCAAAATAAAGGGGTGGATAAATATTTACCAAGAAAATAGAAAGTATAAAAAGCAGGGGTTACAATCCTAGTCTCTGATAAAACAGACTTTAAGCCAACAAAAATCAAAAAAGACAAAGGGCATTAAATAATGGTAAAGGGATCAATGTAAAAAGAAGAGCTAAATATCCTAAATATATATATGCACCTAATACAGGAGAACCCAGATTCATAAAGCAAGTTCTTAGAGACCTACAAAGAGACTTGGATTCCCACTCAATAGCAGTGGGATTCCCACTCAATAACTCAACATTAGACAGATCAATGAGACAGAAAATTAACAAGGATATTCAGGACTTGAACTCAGCTCTGGACCAAGCAGACCTAAGAGACATTTACAGAACTCTCCACCCCAAATCGACAGAATATACATTGTTCTCAGCACCACACAGCTCTTATTCTAAAATCGACCACATAATTGGAAGTAAAACACTCTTCTGCAAACACAAACAAATGAAAATAATAATAAACAGCCTCTCAGATCACAGTGCAATCAAATTAGAACTCAAGATTAAGAAACTCACTCAAAACTGCATAACTACATGAAAACTGAGAAACTGGCTCCTGAATAACTACTGTGTAAATAATGAAATTAAGGCAGAAATAACAAAGTTCTTTAAAACCAATGAGAACAAAGAGACAGCGTACCGGAATCTCTGGGGCACAACTAAAGCAATCTTTAGAGGGAAATTTACAGCACAACATGCGCACATCAGAAAGCAGAAAAGCTCTAAAATTGACACCATAACATCACAATGAAAAGAACTAGAGAAGTAAGACCAAACAAATTCAAAAGGTATCAGAATACAAGAAATAACTAAGATCAGAGCAGAAATAAAGAAGATAAAAGCACAAAAAAACCTTCAAAAAAATCAGTGAATCCAGGAGCTAGTTTAAAAACAAACAAAAAGTTAACACCACTAGCCAGACTAATAAAGAAGACAAGAGAGAAGAAGAAAAGAGAAACAATAAAAAATGATTAAAAGGATATCACCACTGGTCCCACAGAAATACAAACTACCATCAGAGAATACTATAAATACCTCTATACAAATAAACTAGGAAATCTAGAAGAAATGGATAAATTCCTGGACACATACACTCTCCCAAGACTAATCCAGGAAGAAGTTGAATCCCTAAATAGACCAATAACAAGTTCTGAAATTAGGCAGTAATTACTAGCCTACCACCAAAAGAGCCCAGGACCAGACAGATTCACAGCTGAATTCCACCAGAGGTAAAAAGAGGAGCTGGTACCATTCCTTCTGAAACTATTCCAAACAATAGAAAAAGAGGGACTCCTCCCTAACTCATTTTATGAAGCCAGCATCATTCTAATTTCAAAATCTGGCAGAGACACATGACAAAAAAAAAAAAATTTCAGGCCAATATCCCTGATGAATATTGATGCAAAACTCCTCAACAAAATACTGGCAAACCAAATCTAGCAGAATATCAAAAAGCTTATCCACCACGATCAAGTCAGCTTCATCCCTGGCATGCAAGGCTGGTTCAACATATGCAAATCAATAAACATAATCCATCACATAAACAGAACCAATGACAAAAACCACATGATTATTTCAATGGATGCAGAAAAGGCCTTCAATAGAATTCAACACCCCTTCATCCTAACAACACTCAATAAACTAGGTATTAATAAAACATATCTCAAAATAATAAGAGCTATTTATGACAAAACCATAGCCAACATCATACTGACTGATCAAAGGCTGGAAGCATTCCCTTTGAAAACCAGCACAAGACAATGATGCCCTCTCTCACCACTCCTATTCAACATAGTACTGGACAATATGGCCAGAGCAATCAGGCAAGAGAAAGAAATAAAGTGTATTCAAATAGGAAGAGATGGAGTCAAATTGTTTCTGTTTGCAGGCATGATTATATATTTAGAAAACCCCACAGTCTTAGCCCAAAAACTCCTTAAGCTGATAAACAACTTCAGCAAATCTCAGAATACAAAATCAATGTGCAAAAATTACAAGCATTCCTATACACCAATAACAGACAAACAGAGAGCCAAATCATCAGTGAACTCCATTCACAATTGCTATAAAGAGAATAAAATACCTGGGAATACAACTTACAAGCGATATGAAGGACCTATTTGAGAACTACAAACAACTGCTCAAGGAAATAAAAAAGGACAGAAACAAATGGAAAAAAATTCCATGCTCAAGGATAGGAAGAATCAATATCGTGAAAATGGCCATACTGCCCAAAGTAATTTATAGATTCCATGCTATTCCCACCTAGCTACCATTGACTTTTTTCACAGAACCAGAAAAAAACTACTTTAAATTTCATATGGAACCAAAAAAGAGCCCATATAGCCAAGATAATGCTAAGCAAAAAGAACAAAGCTGAAGGCATCATGCTCCCTGACTTCAAACTATACTACAAGGCTACAGTAACCAAAACAGCATGGTACTGGTATGAAAACAAATATGCAGATCAATGGAACAGAACAGAGGCTTCAGAATGCCACACATCTACAACCATCTGATCTTTAAAGAACCTGACAAAAACAAGCAATGGGGAAAGGATTCCTTATTTAATAAGTGACGTTGGTAAAACTGGCTAGCCATATGCAGAAAACTGCAACTGGACCCCTTCCTTACACCTTATGCAAAAATTAACTCAAGATGGATTAAAGACCTAAATGCCAAACCTAAAACCATAAAAACCCTAGAGTAAAACCTAGGCAATGCCATTCAGGACATGGGCATGGGCAAGGACTTCATGACTAAAACAACAACATCAATGGCAACAAAAGCCAAAACTGACAAATGGAATCTAATTAAACTAAAGAGTTCTCTGCTCAGCAAAAGAAACTATCTTTAGAGTGTACTGGCAACCAAAAGAATGGGAAAAAAATTTTACAATCCACCCATCTAACAAAGGGTTAATATCCAGAATCTACAAAGAACTTAAACAAATTTACAAGAAGAAAACAAACAACCCCATCAAAAAGTAGATGAAGGATATGAACAGACAATTCTCAAAGAAGACATTTATGCAGCCAAGAAACACAAGGAAAAAAGCTCATCATCACTGGTCATTAGAGAAATGCAAATCAAAACCACATTGAGATACCATCTCATGCCAGTTAGAATGGTGATCATTAAGACAACAGATGCTGGAGAGGATGTGGAGGAATAGAAATGCTTCTCCACTGTTGGTGAGAGTGTAAATTAGTTCAACCATTGTGGAAGACAGTGTGGCGATTCCTCAAGCATATAGAATTAAATACCATTTGACCTAGCAATCACATTACTGGGTATATAACCAAAGGATTATAAATCATCCTATTATAAAGACATTTGCACATGTATGTTTATTGTAGCACTGTTCACAATAGCAAAGACCTGGAACCAACCCAAATGTCCATCAATGATAGACTGGATAAAGAAAATGTGGCACATATACATCTTGAAATACTCTGCAGCTGTAAAAAGGATGAGTTCGTGTCCTTTGTAGGGACATGGATAAAGCTAGAAACCATCATTCTCAGCACACTGACACAAGAACAGAAAACCAAATACCACATGTTCTCACTCATAAGTGGGGGTTGAACAATGAGAACACATGGACACAGGGAGGGAAACATCACACACCAGGGCCTGTCAGGGGGTGGGGGGCTAGGGGAGGGATAGCAGGGGGTAGGGGGTTAAGGGAGAATAGCATTAGGATAAATACCTAATGTAGATGATGGGGTGATGGATGCAGCAAACCACCATGGCACATGTATACATATGTAACAAACCTGCATGTTCTGCACTTGTACCCCAGAACTTATAGTTTTAAAAAAGATTCTTCTAACTGAATTGTAATAGTGACACAATCTATCAAAACCTCCTGGGTACAGCAAAGGCAGTGCTAAGAGGAAAGTTCATAGCCCTAAATGCCTACCCCAAAAAGTCTGAAAGAACACAAACTGACATTCTAAGGTCTCACCTCAAGGAACTAAAGAAACAAAAACAAACCAAACCCAAACCCAGTAAAAGAAAGAAAGCAACCAAGATCAGAGCAGAACTAAATGAAATTGAAACAAACAAAATACAAAAGATAAATGAAACTAAAAGCTGGTTCTTTGAAAAGATAAATAAAGTTGATAGACCATTAGCAAGATTAACCAAGAAAAGAAGAGAGAAAATCCAAATACCTCATTAAGAAATGAAACAAGAGCTATTACAACTGACACCACTGAAATACAAAAGATAATTCAAGGCTACTATGAACCCCTTTTTGCACATAAACTAGAAAACCTAGAAGAGATGGATAAATTCCTGGAAAAATACACCCCCCCCGGCTTAAATCAGGAAGAATTGGATACCCTTAACAGACCAATAACAAGCAGTTGTAATTTTAAAATTACCAACAAAATAAAAGTCTAGGACTAGGTGTATTCACAGCAGAATTCTACTAGACATTCAAATAGTTGGGACCAATCCTTTTGACACTATTCCACAAGATAGAGTAAGAAGAAATCCTCCCTAATTCATCCTATGAAGTGAGCATCACCCTAATAGCAAAGCCAGGAAAGGACATAACCAACAAAGAAAACTATAGGCCAATATCCCTGTTGAATACAGATGCTGAAATCCTTAATAAAATACTAGCTAACTGAATCCAACAACATATCAAAACTATAATCCACCCTGATCAAGTGGGTTTCATACAAGGGATGCAGAAATATTTTAACATATACAAATTTTTTTTTATTTTAACATATACAAATTAATAAATGTGATACACTACATAAACAGAATTAAAAACAAAAATCATATGATCATCTCAATAGATGCAGAAAAAGCATTTGCCAAAATCCAGCATTCCTTTATGATTAAAACTCTCAGCAAAATTGGCATACAAGGGACATACCTCCATGTAATAAAAGCCATCTATAACAAACCCACAGCCAACATAACACTGAATGGGGAAAAATTGAAAGCATTCCTTCTGAGAACTGGAACTAGACAAAAATACTCATTCTCACCACTCCTCTTCAACATAGTCTTGGAAGTCCTATCCAGAGAAATCAGACAGGAGAAAGAAATAAAGGGCATCCAAATAAATAAAGAGGAAGTCAAACTGTCACTGTTTGCTAACAACATGATTGTTTATCTTGAAAACCTTAAAGCCTCCTCCAGAAAGCTCCTAGAACTCAAAATAATTCAGCAAAGCTTCCAGATACAAGATTAATGTACACACATCAGTAGTTCTTCTATACACCAACAGCAATGAAGAGAATCAAATCAAGAATCAATCAAACCAAGTGGAGAATCAAATCAACCCCTTTTACAATAGCTGCAATAAAATAAAATAAAATACCTAAGAATATACCTAACCAAGAAGGCAAAAGACCTCTACAAAGAAAACTATAAAACACTGCTAAAAGAAATCATAGACAATGCAAACAAATAGAAACACATCCCATGCTCATAGATAGGTAGAATGAACATTGTGAAAATGACCGTATTTCCAAAAGCAATCTAGAAAAATAAATGCAATCCCCATCAAAATAGCACCATCATTCTTTACAGAATTAGAAAAAACAATCCTAAAATTCATAGGGAACCAAAAAAGAGTGCATGTAGCCAAAACAAGACTATGCAAAAAAAAAAACAGATCTGGAGACATCAAACTATCTGATTTCAAACTATAGTATAAGGCCATAGCCACCAACACAGCAGTGGTACTGATACAAGAATACACACATAGACCATTGGAAAAGAATAGAGAACCCAGAAATAAACCCAAATACTTACAGCCAACTAATCTTTGACAAAGCAAACAAAAACATAAAGTGGAGAAAGGATACCCTTTTCAACAAACGGTGCTGAGATAATTGGCCAGCCACATGTAGGAGAACGAAACTGGATCCTCATCTCTCACCATTTTTTTAATTGCATTTTAGGCTTTAGGGTACGTGTGCAGAACATGCAAGATAGTTGCATAGGTACACAGGTGACAGTGTGATTTGCTGTCTTCCTCCCCTTCACCCATATCTGGCATTTCTCCCCATGCTATCCCTCCCCACCTCCCCACCCCTGATGTCCCTCCCCTGTTCCCCCCAGTAGACCCCAGTGTGTAGTGCTCCCCTCCCTGTATCCATGTGCTCTCATTGTTCATCACCCACCTATGAGTGAGAATATGCGGTATTTCATTTTCTGTTCTTGTGTCAGTTTGCTAAGAATGATGTTCTCCAGATTCATCCATGTCCCTACCAAGGACACAAACTCATCGTTTCTGATTGCTGCACAATATTCCATGGTGTATATGTGCCAAATTTTTCCACTCCAGTCTATCATCAATGAGCATTTGGGATGGTTCCAGGTCTTTGCTATTGTAAACAGTGCTGCAATGAACATTCGTGTGCATGTGTCCTTATAGTAGAACGATTTATAGTCCTTTGGATATATACCCAGTAATGGGATTGCTGGGTCAAATAGAATTTCGATTTCTAGGTCATTAAGGAATCGCCACACTGTCTTCCACAATGGTTAAACTAATTTACAGTCCCAATAGCAGTGTAAAAGTGTTCCTATTTCTCCACATCCTCTCCAGCATCTGTTGCCTCCAGACTTTTTAATGATCGCCATTCTAACTGGCGTGAGATGGTATCTCAATGTAGTTTTGATTTGCATTTCGCTGATGACCAGTGATGATGAGCATTTTTTCATGTGTTTGTTGACCTCATGTATGTCTTCTTTTGTAAAGTATCTGTTCATATCCTTTGCCCATTTTTGAATGGGGTTGTTTGTTTTTTTCCTGTAAATCTGTTGGAGTTCTTTGTAAATTCTGGATATCAGCCTTTTGTTAGATGGGTAAACTCCAAAAAATTTTTCCTATTCTGTTGGTTGCCGATTCACTCTAGTGACTGTTTCTTTTGCTGTGCAAAAGCTGTGGAGTTTGACAAAAGCCATTTGTCTATTTTGGCTTTTGCTACCAATGCTTTTGGTGTTTTGGTCATGAAGTCCTTGCCTACTCCTATGTCCTGAGTGGTTTTGCCTAGGTTTTCTTCTAGGGTTTTTATGGTGCCAGGTCTTATGTTTAAGTCTTTAATCCATCTAGAGTTAATTTTAGTGTAAGGTGTCAGGAAGGGGTCCAGTTTCTGCTTTCTGCACATGGCTAGCCAGTTTTCCCAACACCATTTATTAAACAGGGAATCCTTTCCCCATTGCTTGTTTTTGTCAAGTTTATCAAAGATTTTATGGTTGTAGATAGGTTGTGTTGCCTCCGTTGCCTCTGTTGTGTTCCATTGGTTTATATCTCTGTTTTGGTACCAGTACCATGCTGTTTTGATTACTGTAGCCTTGTAGTATAGTTTGAAGTCCGGTAGTGTGATGCCTCCCGCTGTGTTCTTTTTGCTTAGAATTGACTTGGCTATGCAGGCTCTCTCTTGGTTCCATATGAAGTTTCAGGTGGTTTTTTCCAGTTCTGTGAAGAAATTCAATGGTAGCTTGATGGGGATAGCATTGAGTCTCTAAATTACTTTGGGCAGTATGGCCATTTTCATGATATTGATTCTTTCTAACCATGAACATGGAATGTTTCTCCATCTGTTTGTGTCCTCTCTTATTTCATTGAGCAGTGGTTTGTAGTTCTCCTTGAAGAGGTCCCTTACATTCCTTGTTGTATTCCTAGGTATTTTATTCTCTTTGTAGCAATTGTGAATGGCAGTTCATTCTTGATTTGGCTGTCTTTCAGTCTGTTATTGGTGTATAGGAATGCTTGTGATTTTTGCACATTGATTTTATATCCTGAGACTTTGCTGAAGTTGCTTATCAGTTTCAGGAGTTTTGGGTCTGAGACGATGGAGTCTTCTAGATATACTATCATGTCATCTGCAAATAGAGACAATTTGGCTTCCTCATTTCCTATTTAAATACCCTTTATTTCTTTTTCTTGCCTGATTGCTCTGGCTAGAACTTCCAGTACTATATTGAATAGAAGTGGTGAGAGAGGGCATCCTTGTCTAGTGCCAGATTTCAAAGGGAATGCTTCCAGTATTTGCCCATTAAGTATAATATTGGCTGTTGGTTTGTTGTAAATAGCTTTTATTACTTTGAGATACATTCTGTCAATACAGAGTTTATTGATGGTTTTTAGCCTAAAGGGCTGTTGAATTTTGTCAAAGGCGTTCTCTGTGTCAATTGAGATAATCATGTGGTTTTTGTTTTTGTTTCTCTTTATGTGGTGAATTACGTTTATAGACTTGCATATGTTGAACCAGCCTTGCATCCCCGGGATGAATCCTACTTGATCATGGTGGATAATCTTTTTGATGTGCTGTTGCAATCAGCTTGCCAGTATTTTATTGAAGATTTTTGTGCCTATGTTCATCATGAATATTGGCCTGACATTTTCTTTTCTTGTTGAGTCTCTGCCGGGTTTTGGTGTCATGATGATTTTGGTCTCATAAAATGATTTGGGAAGGGTTCCCTCTTTTTGAATTATTTGGAATAGTTTCAGAAGGAATGGTACCAGCTCCTCTTTGTGTGTCTGGTAGAATTCGGCTCTGAACCCATATGTACCTGGGCTTTTTTTGTGTGGTAGGCTCTTAATTGCTGCCTCAACTTCAGACCTTGTTATTGGTCTATTCATAGTTTTGGCTTCCTCCTGATTTAGGCATGGGAGGATACAAGTGTCCAGGAATTTATCAATTTCTTCCAGGTTTACTAGTTTATGTGCATAGAGTTGTTTGTAATATTCTCTGATGATGGTTTGAATTTCTGTGGAATCTGTGGTAATTTCACCTTTATCGTTTTTATTGCATTTTAAATTTTGGTGTACATGTTCAGAACATGCAAGATAGTTGCATAGGTATACACATGGCAGTGTGTTTTGCTGCCTTCCTGCTTTTCACCCACATTTGGCATTTCTCCCCATGCTATCCCTCCCCAGCTCCCACCACCCACCCCACACTGTCCCTCCCCTATTCCTTCCATCTATTTGGTTATTCTCTCTTTTCTTTATTATCAATCTGGCCAGTGGTATATTTTGTTGATCTTTTAAAAAAAAACCAGCTCTTGAATATATTGATTTTTTTGGAAGGGTTTTTTTGTGTCTCTATCTCCTTCAGTTCTGCTCTGATCTTAGTTATTTCTTGTCTTCTGCTAGGTTTTGAGTTTTTTTAATCTTGTTCCTCCAGCTCTTTCGACTTTGACATTAGGGTGTCAATTTTGGATCTCTCCACTCTTCTCTTGTGGGCACTTATAGCTATATATTTTCCTCTAGAGACTGCTTTAAATGTGTCCCAGACATTCTGGTATGTTGTATCTTCATTCTTGTTGGTTTCAAAGAACTTCTTTATTTCTGCCTTTATTTCATTGTTTATTCAGTCAACATTTAAGAGCCAGTTGTTCAGTTTCCATGAAGCTGTGTTGTTCTGAGTTTGTTTCTGGATTCTGAGTTCTAACTTGATTGTACTATGGTCTGAGAGACTGTTTGTTATGATTTTTGTTCTTTTGCATTGGCTGAGAAGTGATTTACTTCCAATTATGTGGTCAATTTTAGAGTAGGTGTGATGTGGTGCTGAGAAGAATGTATATTCTGGGGATTTGGGGTGGAGAGTTCTGTAAATGTCTATCAGGTTTGCTTGTTTCAGGTCTGAGTTCAAGTCCTGGATATCCTTGTTAATTTTCGGTCTGGTTGATCTGTCTAATATTGACAGTGGAGTGTTAAAGTCTCCCACTATTATTGTGTGGGAGTCTAAGTCTCTTTGTAAGTCATGAAGAACTTGCCTTATATATCTGGGTGCTCCTGTATTGGGTCCATATATATTTAGGATTGTTAGCTTTTCTTGTATCGATCATTTTACCATTATGTAATGTCCTTCTTTGTGTCTTTTGATGTTTGTTGCTTTAAAGTTTATTTTATCAGAGATGAGAATTACAACTCCTGCTTTTTTTTCTCTCTCTCCATTTGCTTGGTAAATCTTCCTCCATCCCTTTATTTTGAGCCTTTGTGTATCCTTGCATGTTGGATGGGTTTCCTGGATACAGCACACCGATGGGTTTTGGCTTTTTATCCAATTTGCCAGTCTGTGTCTTTTGATTGGTGCATTTAGCCCATTTACATTTAGGGTTAATATTGTTATGTGTAAATTTGATACTGCCATTTTGATGCTAGCTGACTGTTTTGCCCATTAGGTGATGCAGATTCTTCATTTTGTTGATGCTCTTTAGCATTTGGTATGTTTTTGGAATGGCTGGTACTGGTTGGTCCTTTCTTTGTACTCAGAACTACACATGCAATGAGGACAATATTCTGCTAATACAATTGACTTACTGCTGCATTTGTCCACTGTTTGTTTAATATTAACAATTATAAACAGAGCAGTGCAACTAGTATTTGGAACAATTCTTACAGTGTTACAGTGTCAGCCACATTTCACTTTTCTTCACACCACTCATTCTCTTTGCATACTTGGGCTTCTTCCTCTTCAGTAAAGTCATTTTTGATATTGAAGGTCTTGCGAATCTCCTCAGGAGTTTTCCCCTTGATCATATTGGCAACAGTCTTGCATGTTACATCAAGCAAATCTTTGATGTTTAAGTAGTTTGCAGCCAGAATTAGTTCAAAAGTGTTCCTTGGTCAACTTTCAGGAATTTTTGGTCCCAAACAGGAATATCATCTGTTTGCCTTTCTTTATTCTCATCATCCTCAGGAGGATGAGGGTCATCCTTGTGGTGGGTGCACCACTGAATGACCTTCTTTAATATTGCCACATTAACATTTGGTAGAGGAACTGGGTCATCATCTCCTTCATCATCCATTCCCAAATCTTTCAACATAGTCTTGATAGTCACAGATTGTTTGGCAATTTTCATATCAACTTCAATTATCTGTCCATCAGAACTCTGCAATTTAATTGAAGGCATGGTGTTCAGTGTTAAGGAGACTGCTGGCCAGAGGCTGAGAGCCACAAGGCATCAGTGAAGGAAGAGAAAGGCTGAGGATGAAGCCACTACTCTCATCTCTCACCTTATACAAAATTAACTCAAGTTGGATTAAGGGCTTAAATCTAAGGCCTGAAAATAAAAGTTCTAGAAGATAACATTGGAAAAACCCTTGTTGTAGACATAGGCTTAGGCAAGGATTTCATGACCAAAAACCCAAAAGCAAATGCAATAAAAACAAAGATAAACAGTTAAAGAGCTTTACACAGCAGAAGGACTTAAAGAGCTTTTACACAGCAGAAGGAACAGTAAGCAATGTAAACAGACAACCCACCAAGTGGGAGAAAATCTTCACGATCTATACATCTGATTAATATCTGGAATCTACAATAAACTCAAACAAATCAGTAAGAAAAAAGCAAATGATCCCATTGAAAAATGGGCTAAGAACATGAATAGACAATTCTCAGAAGAAGATATACAAATGGCTGGAAAACATATGAAAAAATATATAACATTACTAATAATTAGGGAAATGCAAATCAAAACTACAATGCAATACCACCTTATACCTGCAAGATGGCCATTATCAAAAAATCAAAAAACAGTAGATGTTGGCATGGATGTAGTGATCAGAAAACACTTCTACACTGCTGGTGGGAATGTAAACTAGTACAACCACTATGGAAAACAGTGTGGCAATTTATTAAAGAACTAAATGTAGAACTACCATTTGATCCAGCAATCCCACTACTGGATATCTACCCAAAAGAAAAGAAGTAATTATTCAAAAAAGATACTTACACATGCATGTTTATAGCAGCACAATTTGCAATTGCAAAATCATGGAACCAACCCAAATGCTTATCAATCAATGAGTGAATAAAGAAACTGTTGTATATATATGTGTATATATATATATATATATATATATATACACACACACACACACACACACACACACACACATACATACATACAATGGAATACTACTCAGCAAAAAAAAAAAAATGAACTAATGGCATTTGCAGTGACCTGGACAATATTGGAGACTATTATTCTAAATAAAGTAACTCAGGAATGGAAAACCAAATATCATAAGTTCTCACTGTTATGGGAGAGCTAAGCTATGAGGATGCAAAAGCATAAGAATGATACATGGACTTTAGGGGACCTAGAAAAAGGATGAGAGGAGGAAGGGATAAAAGACTACAAATGGAAAGTGATTTCTAAGATGACGTGGTAGCAACAACTCAGGATTGCAGCTCTCAGTGAAGGCACAGAGGGTGGGTCCTAGCCACATTTTCAGATGGATCTTTGTTGCCCACAGAACGGGGAAATTCCCAGGTGTAGGAGAGACACAGGAAACCAGCGCAGCCCTTTCAGCTTGCATGGCCATTTCGGCAGGTGCAGCAGTGCAGTGGCACCCCGCACAAAACTCACTGGTCTGGGTGCCCTGTTAAACTGGCAAGCTGAGATTTGGGAGGGCAGATTAACATATCCATCTGATTAAATGGGACTTGGACAGTGAGCCAGACCAGGAGATTACTGGGAAGCATAATTTGAGCCGGTGCAGTGGGTCATGCATAGGAAATCACAAAGATCCCGATGCCCAATCAGCAGGCAACTGAAACACCTGTGAGAGAGTCAACCGCTCAACTTAAAAAAAAAAGAGAGAGACAGAAAAAAAAACTCTGAGGCAGGGAGCCAGGTGATCAGGCTCGGCGGGTCCCACCCCCACAGGGACAAACAAAATGGCAATTTGAAATGCTCAGGATTGAGAGTTTCACTGCAGGCTCAGCTGAATCCAGGATGGTGTAGCTCAGTGGGAGAGGGGCATCCACCACTACCGACGCATTCTGCCCCTACTTAGGTACACTCCCATTGCTGAAGCAGCCTGCCGTTGCCAAGTCAACCCACCAGAACAGAAAGACTCCACCAACAGGGCGGAGCCCATGACAGTAGGGTGGAGCCCCAGGGCAGCAGGGCAGATCCTGTGGTAGCAGGGCAGAGCCTCGGCAGGCAAACAGTGACTAGACTGCCTCCTAGCTGGGCAAGACAGTGCAATGGATACTCATAAAAAGAGCCCTAACTCACTGAGACAGAGCATCTGAGGAAAAAAAGGGTTTTTATATGTTTTGCTGCAGACATAAACACACCCACTGAACAGCCCTGAATGAACATCAGAGCTCACAGCTCAGCACTTGAGCTCCTATAAAGCACAGGCCATCTGCTCAAGGAGCTCCCTGACCATTGTATATCCAAAGAATCACCTCAAAAAAAAGACTAATAAGACTGACATTTGGTGGGCATCATTCTGGGACAAAGATAGCAGAAGAAGAAACTGGTAGCATCTCTCACTGTTCCGCAGCTGCTACAGGTGTACCCCAGACAAGCAGGGCCTGGAGTGGACCTCAGCAGTCATACAGCAGAGGGGCTGGACTGTTAGAAGAAAAACTAAGTAACAGAAATACTTCATCATCAACAGTCTGGGTGTCTACTCAGAGACCCAATCGAAAAGTCAGCAACTACTTAAACGACAGGTGGATAAATCCACAAAGATGGGAAGAAACCAGCACAAAAAGGAGGAAAACACACAAAACCAAAACACTTCACCTCCTAAAAAGAACCAAAACTTCTCACCAGCAAGGGAACAAAGCTGGATGGAGAATGAGTGTGACGAAATGACGAAATCAGACTTCAGAAGGTGGATAATGAGAAACTTCCATGAGCTAAAAACAAATGTTCTAAATCAATGCAAAGAAATTAAGAACCTTGAAAAAAGATTTGAAAAAAGATTCGAGAAAATGATAACAAGAATGGACAACTTAGAGAGGAATATGAATGAATTGAAGGAGCTGAAAAACACAATACGAGAACTTCGCGAAGCATGCACAAGTTTCAACAGCCGAATTGACCAGGCAGAAGAAAGAATATAAGAAGTCGAAGATGAACTCAATGCAATAAAATGAGAAACCAAGATTAGAGAAAAAAGCACAAAAAGGAATAAACAAAATCTCCAAGAAATGTGGGACTATGTGAGGAGACCTAACCTACGTTTGATAGGTGTACCAGAATGTGATAAAGAGAATGAATCCAAGCTAGAAAATACTCTTCAGGATATTATCCAGAAAAATTTCCCCAAACTAGCAAGGCAGGCCAATACTCAAGTCCAGGAAATACAGAGAACACCACAAAGATATTCCGCAAGAAGAGCAACCCCAAGGCACATAATTGTCAGATTCACCAGGGTTGAAATGAAGGAGAAAATACT
The DNA here is from genome assembly GCA_031835075.1 of Saguinus oedipus. Lineage (NCBI taxonomy): Eukaryota > Metazoa > Chordata > Mammalia > Primates > Cebidae > Saguinus > Saguinus oedipus. The sequence goes on along the minus strand of CM063177.1, from coordinate 31,262,821 downwards.
AAGGGCAGCCAGAGAAGGGTCGGGTCACCCACAAAGGGAAGCCCATCAGACTCACAGCAGGTCTCTCGGCAGAAACTCTACAAGCCAGAAGAGAGTGGGGGCCAATATTCAACATCCTTAAAGAAGAACACTTTCAACCCAGAATTTCATATCCAGCCAAACTGAGCTTCATAAGTGAAGGAAGAATAAAATCTTTTGCCAACAAGCAAGTACTCAGAGATTTTATCACCACCAGGCCTGCTTTACAAGAGCTCCTGAAAGAGGCACTATACATGGAAAGGACCAACCAGTACCAGCCATTCCAAAAACATACCAAATGCTAAAGAGCATCAACAAAATGAAGAATCTGCATCAACAGAGGGACAAAACAGCCAGCTAGCATCAAAATGGCAGTATCAGACTCACACATAACAATATTAACCCTAAATGTAAATGGGCTAAATGCACCAATCAAAAGACACAGACTGGGAAATTGGATAAAAACCAAAACCCATCAGTGTGCTGTATCCAGGAAATCCATCTCACATGCAAGGATACACAAAGGTCAAAATAAAGGGATGGAGGAAGATTTACTAAGCAAATGGAGAGCAAAAAAAAAGCAGGAGTTTTAATTCTCCTCTCTGATAAAATAGACTTTAAAGCAACAAAGATCAAAAGAGACAAAGAAGGTCATTACATAATGGAAAAGGATCTATAAAACAAGAAGAGCTAATGATCCTAAATATGTATGAACCCAATACAGGAGCACCCAGATATATAAGGCAAGTTCTTAACAACTTACAAAGAGACTTAGACTCCCACACAATAATAGTGGGAGACCTTAACACTCCACTGTCAATATTAGACAGATCAACCAGACAGAAAATTAACAACGATATCCAGGGCTTGAACTCAGACCTGGAACAAGCAAATCTGATAGACATTTACAGAACTCTCCACCCCAAATCCACAGAATATACATTCTTCTCAGCACCACATCACACCTACTCCAAAATTGACCACATAATTGGAAGTAAAGCGCTCCTCCACAAATGCAAAACAACTGAAATTATAACAAACAGTCTCTCAGACCATTGTGCAATCAAGTTAGAACTCAGAATTCAGAAACTAACTCAGAATTGCACAGCTTCATGGAAACTGAACAACTGGCTCTTGAATGTTGATTGGATAAACAATGAAATGAAGGCAGAAATAAAGAAGTTCTTCGAAACCAATGAGAATGAAGAAACAACATACCAGAATCTTTGGGACACATTTAAAGCAGTCTGTAGAGGAAAATATATAGCAATAAGTGCCCACATGAGAAGAGTGAAGAGATCCAAAATTGACACCCTATCATCAAAATTGAAAGAGCTAGAAAAACAAGATCAGAAAAACTCAAGACCTAGCAGAAGACAAGAAATAACTAAGATCAGAGCAGAACTGAAGGAGATAGAGACAAGAAAAACCCTTCAAAAAATCAATAAATCCAAGAGCTGGTTTTTCGAAAAGATCAACAAAATAGACAGACCACTAGCCAGACTGATAAAAAAGAACAGAGAGAACAACCAAATAGATGCAATAAAAAACGAAAAAGGGGAAATCACCACAGATTCCACAGAAATTCAAACCATCATCAGAGAATACTACAAACAACTCTATGCACATAAACTAGTAAGCCAGGAAGAAATGGATAAATTCCTGGACACCTGTGTTATCCCAAGCCTAAACCAGGAGGAAGTCAAAACTATGAATAGACCAATAACAAGGTCTGAAGTTGAGGCAGCAATTAAGAGCCTACCACACAAAAAAGCCCAGGTCCAGATGGGTTCACAGCCGAATTCTACCAGACACAAAAAGAGGAGCTGGTACCATTCCTTCTGAAACTATTCCAAATAATTCAAAAAGAGGGAACCCTTCCCAAATCATTTTATGATACCAACATCATCCTGATACCAAAATCCGGCAGAGACTCAACAAGAAAAGAAAACGTCAGGCCAATATCCATGATGAACATAGATGCAAAAATCTTCAATAAAATACTGGCAAACCGATTGCAATAGCACATTAAAAAACTTATCCATCATGATCAAATAGGATTCATCCCGGGGATGCAAGGCTGGTTTAACTTACGCAAGTCTATAAACGTAATTCACCACATAAACAGAACCAAAAACAAAAACCACATGATTATCTCAATTGACGCAGAGAAGGCATTTGACAAAATCCAACAGTCCTTTAAGCTAAAAACACTCAATAAACTCGGTATTGATGGAACATATCTCAAAGTAATAAAGGCTATTTACGGCAAGCCAACAGCCAATATCATACTGAATCAGCAAAAACTGGAAGCATTCTCTTTGAAAACCGGCACTAGACAAGGTTGCCCTCTCTCACCACTCCTAATCAAAATACTACTGGAAGTTCTAGCCAGAGCACTCAGGCAAGAAAAAGAAATAAAGGGTATTCAAATAGGAAAGGTGGAAGCCAAATTGTCTCTATTTGCAGATGACATGATAGTATACCTAGAAGATCCCATCACCTTAGCACAAAAACTCCTGAAACTAATAAGCAAATTCAGCAAAGTCTCAGGATATAAAATCAATGTTCAAAAATCACAAGCATTCCTATACACCAATAACAGACTTAAAGAGAACCAAAGCAAGAACAAACTGCCATTCACAATTGCTACAAAGAGAATAAAATACCTAGGAATACAACTTACAAGGAACGTAAGTGACCTCTTCAAGGAGAACTACAAACCACTGTTCAACGAAGTAAGAGAGGACACAAACAGATGAAGAGATATTCCATGTTCATGGTTAGGAAGAATCAATATCATGAAAATGGCTATACTGGCCAAACTAATTTACAGAATCAATGCTATCCCCATCAAGCTACCACTGAATTTCTTCACATAACTGGAAAAATTCATCATGAACTTCATATGGAACCAAAAGAGAGCCTGCATAGCCAAGTCAATTCTAAGCAAAAAGAACACAGCGGGAGGCATCACACTACCGGACTTCAAACTATACTACAAGGCTACAGTAATCAAAACAGCATGATGCTAGTACCAAAACAGAGATATAGACCAATGGAACACAACAGAGGCATCAAAGGTAACCCAAAATATCTACAACCATATTATCTTTGATAAACCAGACAAAAACAAGTAATGGGGAAAGGATTACCTGTTTAATAAATGGTGTTGGGAAAACTGGCTAGCCATGTGCAGAAAGCAGAAACTGGACCCCTTCCTGACACCTTACACTAAAATTAACTCCAGATGGATTAAAGACTTAAACATAAGACCTGGCACCATAAAAACCCTAGAAGAAAATCTAGGCAAAACCATTCAGGACATAGGAGTAGGCAAGGACTTCATGAACAAAACACCAAAAGCATTGGCAACAAAAGCCAAAATAGACAAATGAAACCTAATCAAACTCCACAGCTTTCGTATGGCAAAAGAAACAGTCACTAGAGGGAATCAGCAACCAACAGAATGGAAACAAATCTTTGCAGTTTACCCATCTGACAAAGGGCTGATATCCAGAATTTACAAGGAACTCAAACAGATTTACAGGAAAAAAACAAACAAGCCCATTCAAAAATGGGCAAAGGATATGAACAGACACTTTGCCAAAGAAGATATACATGAGGCCAACAAACACATGAAAAAATGCTCATCATCACTGGTCATTAGAGAGATGCAAATCAAAACCACATTGAGATACCATCTCACGCCAGTTAGAATGGTGATCATGAAAAAATCTGGAGACAACAGATGCTGGAGAGGATTTGGAGAAATAGGAACACTCTTACACTGTTGGTGGGAGTGTAAATTAGTTTAACCATTGTGGAAGACAGTGTGGCAATTCCTCAGGGACCTAAAAATAGAAATTCCATTTGACCCAGCAATCCATAAAACTATAAATCATTCTACTATAAGGATACATGCACACGAATGTTCATTGCAGCACTGTTTACAATAGCACAGACCTGGAACCAACCCAAACGCCCATCAATGATAGACTGGACTGGGAAAATGTGGCACATATACACCATGGAATATTATGCAGCAATCCAAGTTTTTGTCCTTTGTACAGACATGGATGAATCTGGAGAACATCATTCTCAGCAAACTGACCCAAGAACAGAAAATGAAATACCACATATTCTCACTCATAGGCGGGTGAGGAAAAATAAAAACACATGGACACAGGGAAGGGGGTACTACACACTGGGGTCTATTGGTGGGAATAGGGGAGAGATGGTGGGGGGATCTGGGGAGGGATAGCCTGGGGAGAAATGCCAAATGTGGGTTAAGGGGAGGAAGGCAGCAAAACACACTTTCATATGTGTACCTATGCAACTATCTTGCACGTTCTGCACATGTACCCTAAAACCTAAAATGCAATATAAATAAATAAATAAATAAATAAATTTTTTTTAAAAAGACTACAAATGGGATGCAGTATATACTGCTTGGAAGATGGGTACACCAAAATCTCACATATCATCACTAAAGAACTTACTCATGTAACCAAATACCACTTGTACTCCAATAATCTGTGGGAGAAAAAAGCCAAATACCAGAGAAAATAAATAAAAAACAAAAATACAAAAATTTTTAAATTAAAATTTTTTTTCAATAATAAAAAATAAATCAGCTACAATAAAAAATGCTTCAGCAAGCAATTACAAACCAGTTTGAAACAAATGAAATATAGAAAATAGACAATATAAAGAGCAAAATGAAAATTTTAAAACTCAAAAATAAAATCACTGAAATAAAAGTCTCAGTGGATGGGCTTAATAGTAAGAGGCAGAAACACAGGAAAGAAATCATGAATTGAGAAATAAATCAATAAAATTAGTCAATCTGAAAAATACAGAGAAAATAGACTGAAATAAAATGAACAGTATCTCAAGGACCTGTGGAACAATTAAAAAAATAACATTAATGTAATCAAAGTTTCAGAAGGAGGGGACAAAGGCAATAAGACTGAAAAAGCACTCAAAGAAGTAATGGCTTAAAAATTCCCAAATTTGCCAGGAGACAAAGATCTACAAATTCATGAAGCTGGGCAAACTCCAAACATGATCAACTGAAAAAAATCCATGGCAACTTCTGAAAACGAAATACAAATTTAAAAATATTGAAAGCAGCCAAGAAAAATGACAACTTACCTACAGAACAACAAAAACAACAACAACAAATTTTTCATCAGAAACCATGTAGGGCAGAAATAAGTGGCACAATATATGTCAGTATTGAAAGAAAACAACTGTCAACCAGCTATGACAGTTAGGAGTTGGAGACCAGCCTGGCCAACATGATGAAGCCCCATCTCCACTAAAAAATATAAGAAAAAAAATAGCTGGGTATGGTGGTACATGCCTGTAATCCCAACCACTCTGGAAGCTGAGGATCCCTTAAACCCAGGAGGCAGAGTTTGCAGTGAGCCAAGGTCACACCACTACAATCCAGCCTGGGTGATAGAGCAAGACTCCATATCAAAAATAAATAAATAAATAAATAAAATAAAACAACTGTCAACCAAGAATTCTATGTCTAGTAAAAATATATATACATATTTATATATATATTGTATATATATATATAAAACAAGAAACTATCAGATGAAGGAAAACTAAGATAATTTTTCTGCAGCAAAACTACCAAAAAAAATAGGTAAAGGAAATTCTCACAACAGAAAAAAATGACAAAAAGAGAAACCTGAAACATTAGGAAGAAAGAAACAACACAGTAAGCAAATACAATGAAGAAATACAACAGGTTTTTCTTTTCTTCTTGAGTTTTTTTATGTTTGAAGGTTGAAACAAAAATCACAGCATTATCCTATGTGATTCTAAATGTATATACAGAAAATATTTAAGACAACTCTAAGTAGGGGAGAGCAACAGAACAAAAAGGAAGGTAAGGTTTCTGTACTTCGTTTGAACTGGTAAATAACACCAGTAGACTGCAATAAGTCATGTATATATAATGTAATACCTACAGCACCCCAAAAAAATAAGACATATGCTTTTTCAGAAGTATACAGAAAAATCAAAATGGAATTCTAAAATATATTTCAGTAACACATAGGAAGGCAAAAAAAAAATGAAAACAGCAGAAAACAAAAATAAAATGGCAGATGTACATTCTAACATAATTATGTTTAATGTAAATGGTCAAAAAACAAATTAAAAAAAAGAGATGGCATGTTGAGTTACATAAACATGACCCAACTACATGCTGTCTATAACAAACTTGCTTCAAATATAATTATATTAAAGTATTGAAAGTAAAAGAATGGGAAAAGACATATCATCTGAACATTAATAAAAGGAAAGCAAGGATGGCTATATTAATATCAGATAAAGTAGACTTCAGAGCAAAGAAAATTACCACAAACAAGAAGGGACATTACATAATGACAATGGGATAAATCAACTAAAAAGACATCGTAATTCTAAATGTGCATGCACCCAAAAATAGAACTGCAAAATATGTGAAACGAAACTGATATAACTGAAAAAAGAAATAGAGAAATCCACAATTATAACTGGAAACTTCCACACCCTCTCAACAACTGAAAGAAGAACAAAACATAAAATCAGCAAGGATATGGAAAAACTCAATACCATCAACCAACAGGTTAGCACTTATAAAACATTCCACCCCACAACAGCAGAATCAACAGATTTTTCAAGAGTCCACAAATAATATACCAAGATGGACTATAAATTGGAACATAAACAAACCTCAACAAATGTAAAATAACTGAAATTATATACAGTAAAAAGAAAAGACATAAACTGCCAATATCAGGAATAAAACAGAAACTATCACTATAGACCCTAGAGACATCAAAGGATAAGGGAATACTGCACACACAAACTTGACAACTCAGAAAAAATAAATCAATAATTCAAAAGACACAACCACACATCTCCTATTATGAAATAGATAATCTGAATAGCCTACAATATTAAGGAAATTTAACTTATAATTTTAAAACCCCAAAAAATAAATCTCTAAGTGCAGATTGCTTCACTGGATAATTTGACCTATTTTTTAAATAAGGATAAGCATCTATTCTACATAATTTCTTCCAGAAGACAGAGATTTTTAATTCATTTTTTAATATCCTACTACCCTAATTCCAAAGCCAGACAAAAAACATTTAAAAAGAAAGAAAATCACAGATAATATCTTTCATAAACACAGATACAAAATATTAGCAAATAGAATTCAGCACTATATAAAATGAATTATACATCATATCCCAATGGAATTTATTCCAGGCATGCAAGTCTAGTTCAATATTTAAAATTCAATCAATATAACCCACCATATTGGGCTAATGAAAAAAAAAACTATGGTCAAACCAATTGATGCAGAAAAAGCATTTGAAAAAATTCAACAGATTCTTGATAAAAACTCTCTGAGAAACAGAAATTGAGGGGACTTTCCTGGAGAGAAAAGGTAGGGTTGTTTCTAAATTTATTATTTTTAATAAAGGGGAAAAAAGAAATAGAAGGAACTTTCCTCAACTTGATAAAGAATATTTACAAAAACCTACAGCTAGTTATACTTAATGAGATAAAAGAATGAATGCTTTCTCCCTAAGATCTCCCCAAGGTACGAGGCAAGAATGTCCACTCTCACCATTCTTTATTCTGCATAATGCCGGAAGGTCTAGACAATGCATTAGCTAGAGCAATTTTTACATAACTTAACTTGAAATAAATCCCAGGCCCAAACGTAGAATACAAAATATCTGAACTGAAATGCAAAGAGAAAAAAGAAGGAAAAAGACAGGATATTCAAGAACTGTGGGAGAATTACAAAAAATGTAACATGCACATAATGGGAATACCAGAAGAAGACAGAAAGGAAATGAAGAAATATCTGAAGCAATAATGACTGAGAATTTTCCAAAATATTAGCTGATATTTACCCAACAGGCTGTATACCCTTTACTGTATCTAGTGTTCCCTAGTCCAGAGCTTCTCAAGAGTTCTAGAATGTAAGTACCATCTGTACTCAGTTGCTAGGACTGCCATAATGAAGTACCACAGACTGGATGGCTTAAAAAATAAAAATTATTTTCTCACAATTCTGGAAGTCAAAAGTCCAAGATCAAGGTGCCAGTAGAGTTGGTGCCTTTTCTTCTTGGCTTACAGATGGCTGTCTTCTCCCTGTGTCTTCTCACGGTCTTCCCTCCATATATGCCTGTGTCCTAACCTCCTTCACATAGGGACAACAATCATATCATATTAGGGCCCACCCTAATGATGTCACTTTTACTTAATTACCTCTTTGAAGACCCTATCCCCAAATTTAGTTACATTCTGAGGTACTGGGGGGTGGGACTTCAGCATATGAATTTGAAGAGAACATAATTTAGCCCATAACACTTACCTTATGCTCCCTCATGCAAATCCTTTCTGTGACTCCCACCACCTTCATCTTTCTAAAATGTATTAATAATTTTTGTTTCCTAGTGTACTATTCCCCTTCATTTTGCTGTTTATGATTTATTCATTTATAATTTTTTACTATTACTTTACTAGGATCTGAAGAAAGATAAAGAGAAGAAAAAATGTGCTTAATCCACTATCTTTTCCTAGGAGTGCTCCCAAACTTTTTAAGTTTCACCTCCCACTAAGAAGTCTTGCTGATGTTAGACCACAGTAATCAATCCTTTATCCGAATTCTTAATGCATTTAACACATATTGGTGTTCTATTTTATTTTATTTTTATTAGCCTGAGGAGCCCACTTATAGGTTTTAAGCAATGGTGGTTAAAATTGGTTTTTAGAATTTCTATTTTACCCCCAGTACCCAGTATTGTATCAATATTTGATTAAAATAATTAAATTTTTATAAATTTATAATATGACCCCACTCCTATAATTCAGATTCAGTTTTTATGTTTTAATGTTGTGGACCAAATGAATACATCATGAAATTCACAATGTAGAACCCTATTATATATGATAGCTTATGGGAATAAGAGGTATAAAATTTCATATCCAAGTACCAAAATAGAAAGCACAGAGCCATCTCATGCCTGAAAATCCTGTCCTAGTCTTCTTAGAAACATAAACATTTTAAACTCAGCCCAGGCAAATTAGATCAAAGCTAATAATGTAATCCTTTAAAAAATGACTCATTGCTCCAAGCTAAGTAAAAAGCATACCAGGTCAATGAAGAGTAATTATACATGAAAATGAGATTATTTGCTTTCCCTAACAAGCGTTAAAGGTAATGTAATTAAAGTCAACATTGATCACTATAATTATAGAAATCTTAGTCCTGAATTCAGGTCATTTACTGTTAGTTGACTGGTTAACAAAATCTCTGAAGAATTCCTAAGAAGCCTCATTGCCTTACACAATTTTCTCTGCTTCTGAATTTTCACCAGGCCCGGGTTCAAAATCCTCTGGTACTTAATGCTGCCATGTGGTTGGTTGGTGAAAATTTCTTTGTTCTGCTTCTTTGTAAAACACAAGGACAAATCAAGTGTGATGAAAAGTGAGATGGCAAACATGCAGTGTAATTTGACTTGACAATATTTCAGATTGTAAGGGCTGATACTTACCTGATAGACTTTACACCCAATTTGAACATTTTGACTGACTTACTGTTTATTCAAATTAGGGTTTCTTGGATAGAAAAGATGGTAAGGTGAGTAAAAAGGGACAAAATCAAATTCCAGGTACCCATTACAACAGACATGAGAAAACAAAATTACAGCCACCATTTGGAGAATCAGATGCATTCTCTTCATTCTTGTGTGTTTCCTGGATTTTCTTTTCCTTTGGGAAGATTCCACCATTGTTCTAGGAAACACAGTTTGTTTTGGCCAAGCAGATCTAAGGTAAATGCCTACTCACTCTTTCAGGTCAGAGAAGTCCTGAAAGCAGGGAATAATCCACATGCACAGGCTTCAGACTCAGATGCTAAGTCAGTCTTCACCAAGTGTGGAGTGAAGCTCTGCAGAGACTGTTAGAGGATGAGAACTGATTTTTGCTTCATCTGGCTTAGGCCAATTGGTGGAGAATTCTAGGCTTAAGGAGGAGCACTTTTGCAAAGAAGCACAGCCAGTGGACTCCAGGAGCAGGGATGCCTGGTTTTAGAGTTCATTTGTGTCCCATAATGCTCCAATGGTATCTTCAAGTCTATGGTAAAGTATCATTAAACTGTGCCTTCTACGTCAAATTTGTGAGCCTGGGATCTCAGCCTCTCCAACCCCAAATAAGGCAAAACTCTGAGCCTGTGGGAAGTGAAAAGACTATGCTTACCTTCTTATTCTTCATTTCCCCACTTAAATCACCTTTTTCATTTCTGACTTAACCTAAACCCTACCTTGGCTTTTGCCTCCCAAGGCCTGCTTTTAGGTTCCTTCAGGATCCTCCTCTCCAAAGCATAGGGCTGATAAAATTGTCTTTGCTAATATATTAATTAGCTCATATGTTACTATTTTCAAATTATAGTCATAGCTGAGCTAAGATTAAAATGTTTATGTCTCTAAGAAGTCTAGTACAGGATTTTCAGGCATTCTGGCAAGTCAGGAGGGAAATGTATTTGGCAGGAGCCCTCTGGCACTTTGAGGCTGCTGGCTTGTCCAGGGCCAGAGTGAGCATGTGATCAAGTCTGTAACCACGCAGAGCTTCAATTATTGCCAGACTCTAGGGATAATATTGCCCTGGGTCTTGAATTGTAGGATGTTAGGGTTAAAATTAGGTCTATAGCAACTTTATTTATTTTTATTTTTTTGAGACAGAGTCTTGCTGTGCCACCCAGGCTGGAGTGTAGTGGTGTGATCTCAGCTCATTGCAACCTCCACCTCCCAGGTTCAAGAGATTCTCCTTCCTCAGCCTCCTGAGTAACTGGGACTACAGGTGCATGTCACCATGCCCAGCTAATTTTTGTGTATTTAGTTGAGATGGGGTTTCACCATGTTGGCCAGGCTGGTCTCGAACTCCTGACCTTAAGTGATCCACCTGCCTCAGCCTCCCAAAGTGCTAGGATTACACATGTGGGCTACCATGCCCAGCCAGGTAGCAACTCTAGCTGGAAAAACAGACTGGCACCTCAGTCAACTCTATTTATTGTTAGGCAGAACTGTGAGTGAAGCCCTTTCTTTGGTCTTTTCAATATTCTAATAAACTAATACCTGCCCAATGAGCAATACCTAATCACAGATAACTCAAAGATGTTTAGCACTCACAAAAGGCTTGGTACGCAGAGTAGAAAAGAGAGAACTGAATATGGTATGATCTTCAGGAAATCAAACCAGTGACCACAAAACTACGACATTTCTTGGTGTCAGCTTGGCTTTTTGCCATTGCAAATGTGCTGCTTCATCATGATTCAGAATCTGCCTTGACTTAATAGTTATAGTTTTGCTCTGATGTTACAGAAATGCCTATTCAGTTATCCGAGTAAGACTAAACAAAATCACTGTATTTTACTACTCAAATAGGCCTCATAAAGTAAATATCAAGATGACTCACTGATGTTAGAAACGAAGAGGCAGGGGAAGTAGAAGAGAAGCAGGTATCTGTGTAGGCCATAAAGCAGACCTGCCTATTACACACAAACAGCTATTGCCCACCATGTCCATGCACACAAACATCCCCCTCTCTCAAGGAAGAACAGCTCTTTCTAACTACATTTTTTGTGACACCTCCTCCTCCTCAAAATTTAGTCCATATTTAGCTTAAATCTAGTACTGAGGGGAGGAAAAATGCTTCCCAGACACTCCCCCCAGGTTCCTAGAAAGACCTTATGACACATTAGGAAGGGGGCTCTCCTTGATGGAGGAAGATGAAGTTCTGACCTAGCCATGGTTAGGCACTGACTTTGAGGTATTCTCCCTGTCTGGATACTCCACCATGATCCCACAGCTTCCCGACATGACCATGGCCCAGGACTGTCAGGCTACAGGACAGAGTAAATCCAATGTCTCATAATAGGGCCCAAATAAACTCTGACATCCCTTGCTGTGTGCCAGATACTAAAGCCAACCACCACATCGACTGGCACAGAGGAGGCCTCCAGGGCCTGTCGGCTGAATGAATGAACTTGCCATAACAAACTATCTGCCACATTCCCTCCTTTCACCATGTCCTCCTTCCAGGTTTTAATACTGAACAACATAATCAAAGATTACATCTTCATTTTTGCTATATGCACTAGAAGGAGACTTAGAGATAGACAGGGTCTCACTCTATCACTCAGGCTGGAGTGCAGTGGTGAGATTCTGGCTCACTGCAACCTCTTCCTCCCTGGCTCAAGTGATTCTCGTGCCTCAGCCTCCAGAGTTGCTGGAACTACAGGCATGCACCACCACGGCCAGCTAACTTTTTGTAGTTTTAGTAGAGACGGGGGTTTTGCCATGTTGCTCAAGTTGGTCTCGAACTCCTGAGCTCAGGCAATCTGCCAGCCTTGGCCTCCCAAAGTGCTAGGATTACAGGCGTGAGCCAAAATCTTAAGTATTTAAAATTCACTTTCATTTTTATTCCTAGCAGAATGCTTTCTGCCACGGGCATACTGAGATTTTCTGAACATCCAGTGGATGGCAGTAATACCGAGGAAATGCCAGCTGCCAGCTTGCCTTCTCCAGCTGCAGTGCTTCTTGTGTTAACCGTGACAGTGGCTCAGCAACCACTGCGGTGTACAAGGAATAATATGAGTGTCTAAGTCAGACTAGCTTCTGCTTGACCCCCCAGCTTCACAGGAAAACCTGTTCTGTGTGTTTCTAGGATTAAGATAATATATGCAAAGCCCTTGGTACAGTGCCTGCCACACAGTAGGATGCATATAAATATTAGCTAATAGTAAGTCTATTTGAACTGCCGTAAACAAGAGTTCCACATGAGAAACAACATTATACCCTATTCCTTTTTACATTCATTTGGTATTCAAAAAGCATTTTGGGGTAGGAAAACTCTGAATACAATCCCAAAACAGAGAATTAAAATAATCCTCATTGATGAAAGGTCTTTAAATGTTCAGACAAGTGATTTTAGCCAAACTTAAAATTTCATCTGAATACTTCATTCTCATTCTATACTGCTTGCATTCATTCATCTAGCAAACATTTATTAACTTCATATTATGTGCTAAGTACTGTATTTTGGAGATCATCTTTTTAAAATACATTGTACATTTATAATCCCACTGATATGCAGATAAATTCTAGTTTTCATATCTCTTAGTTCAGAAGGCTATTTTAAGAATACCATACACTGGGTGGCTTAAACAAGAAATATTTATTTCTTACAATTCTGGACACGGAGAAGTCCATGATCAAGAAGCCAGCAGACATGGTGTTTGGCAAGGGCCCTCTTCCTGGTTTGCAGATAGCTGTCTTCTCAATGTATCTTCACAAGGCAGAGGACAGACAGAGAAAGAGCCAGAGAGAAAGGGGGTGAAGGATGGGAAAGAAGAAGCTCTTTCCTGTCTCTTTTTAATAAGGGCAGTAATCCCAGCATGAGGGCTCCACCCTCATGACCGGATTACCGCCCAAAGTCCCCATCTCCACATACCATCACAGTGGGGATTAGGATTTCAACATATGGATTTGAGGTAGGACACAACAGTCTGTAGTACCACTGAATCCACATTCAACGGTTTGCAGTTCTATGGGATTGACTCAGTAAAGTCCACATCATTACTGGATTCCATAAGAGGGGACCTGATACAGTTTACTGGAAACAGCACAGAGTTCTGAGTTATGTCACTATTCACATGACTTTGGGCATGTAATTTAACCTTTCCAGCTCTTTGTTTTCCTATCCAAGTAACAGTTACTCTTAATAACTCACTGAACACAGTTGCAAGGGTCAAATATGATAAACTGAAAAATGTCTAGAAGAATCAGGTGTGGTGGCTCACGCCTGTAATCCCAGCACTTTGGGAGGCCAAAGCAGGTGGATCACCTGAGGTCAGGAGTTCGAGACCAGCCTGGCCAACATGGTAAAACCCTGTCTCTACTAAAAATACAAAAATTAGCCAGGCATGGTGGTGCACACCTATAATCCTAGCTACTCAGGAGGCTGAGACAGGAGAATCACTTGAACCCAGGAGGTGGACATTGCAGTGAGCCAAGATCACGCCACTGCACTCCAGGCCTGAGCAACAGAGTGAGACTCTGTCTCAAAAAAAAAAAAAAAAAAAAAAAAAAAAAAAAAACTATATAGCTCAGAGCACTTTGTTATGATAAAAGCTCATTTTCTATTGTGATTGGGACACAGTTGCAGATGTATTCCAAATGGTATTGCAAATTCTGTTCTGGTACAGGATCCAGGGAATGACTGAGTTACCTATTTTTGTGTATTTCCACTATTCTGGCTACAGAATGTTGTTTTTTAGTTTTCCTTTTAAAATATCTAATTAATTTAGAAATTTTACCTGGTATTCAGGGACAATGAACAGCAACAACTGTTTCTGGCTTTACTCACCTTTCACTCAGTGAACATTTACTGAGTGCCTCCTCAGTACTCTGCCCTGTGCACAGTGGTCTCCATCCAAGGTGGCAGAAACTGCAATGACTCATTACTCGAAGAGAACAAGTCAAGAATCAGGAGAGCATTTGATATATTTCAGTAACTTACTAATAGCTGAGAACATTTTATCATTGATGACAGTTTTATATGTTTTTAAATATTTCTTATGGCCTATGCTCAACCCTCATTAATGTGCTCATTTTGTCCTGATTTCATCTGCTTCATCTACCCAAAGGATGCCCCTAGTTTTATAAAACATTTTCCCCCATGATCAGCTTCAAGGTCATCATGAATGTGTTCACTGGCTTGGGTGATTTGAAATGTCAATAAAGCAAGCTCCAAATGGCAGGTTAAAATAGACCCCTGGGACCCAGGCATATCTTCCTCATTTACAGTATTCCCTGAAGAGATAACAAACCAAAAGAAAGATTCTAATGAGGCCCAAATATTTGGCTTTACTCATGTAAACTGACTGAGTGCCTGCTCTCTTTACTGTCTTTTCCTCTGAACTCTCAGTTTGGTATTTCAAAAGCATGAAGTTTAAATGCCAAAGTGTCACAAAAAATGTAAGAATCTCAAAGAGACAAACCACTGTTCTCCATCCCAAAATCTCTCCTGAGTGAACAGGTCTGGACTTTGATGTGCCATTCAAGAAAGATGCCACAGCAATTTCCATCCTACCATTCTGCCATCCATCTGTATCTCTAAGAAGTTAAGATGGATCCTGGTAGAGAAGCCATCAACCCTCTCCTACCTAAACCAGACTCTACCCATCCTTCTAGGCCTCCTCAGACCCCATCTCTTCCATGCCACCTTCCCTGTCTATTCCCCAGATCACTACCTCCAGAATCATCAAACCCCCCATTGAGCCCTTCAGCACTCATTGTCTTGCTTCTTTGCAGTTATCAGCAAAGCACCAGTCACTGCAAAAACACAGTACTGATTCCATAAGCCACAAGAGAAATATCTCCTACCTCCCAAGCAGCCCATCTGGCTGCTTGTGATCACAGAAGTCAAACAAACTGTAGGAGGGTCTTCATCTTAGGGACACTACCCACATCCCTGGATCCTGGATCCTAGGATAGGCCTCCAGGATTGCAGATTCCAGGCAAACCCAAGGCCAAGCCCTCTGGAGGCCCCTGCAGTGTTAACCACAGCCTCCTCCAGAGCTGCATTCAGTGGGACACCAGAGCAGGGCTTCGTACACACATAAACCTTGGGTTTGTTATTGTTGTTTGGTGTTTTGTCTATTATAAAATATAAATGGATATTCTAAACTTGTTTTAGTCCAGTTGGGCTACAATAACAAATTACCATAAACTGGGTACCTTATGAACAACAGAAATTTATTTCTCACCATTCTCAAGAATGGAAAGTCCAAGATCATGGCAGATTTGATGTCTGTTGAGGGTTAATCCTCTTGCTATAACTTCCCATGGGAGAAGGGACAAGGCAGCTCCCTGGGGTTTCTTTTTTTAATAAGGTCACTAATCCCATTCATGAGAGCTCTCATCTCCCAAAGGTCCCAACTCCTAATACCATCACACTGCGGATTAGTTTTCAACATGTGAATTTGGGGAGATACAGACATTAAGATCATAGCAAATAAAATATAGTAGGTGAACAGCATTTATTAAATAAAATTACCCAGAAGCCTTTTTTGCTTAGTTCACACTCCAATTGTAAGCATCAGCTAATGGAGGCTCCTAGATCCCTGAGGTGTTCCTATTTTAGGAGTGGTCATTTTCAGAGACAGAATGTAAGGAATTTTGACTCCTTGACACTACTAGGTTAAAATTACTGCTATATAAAATTCAAAGATATCACAAATCTTAAAAGCCTTATGGCTAGACAGGCTACACTAAGACTAAATTGAAGTGAGGCTATCCATCCTGTTTGATGGGAAATAAGTTTAAAATTCATATAAGCTCAACAAAACAATCATGTTAAAAACTATTTTTAATCAAGTCTTTTTGTTGCCCCAAATTATTATTTGACAAAGAATCAAACTGATTGGGCTAGCCTATATCATGAATAGCTTCATTTTTTTTCTTTTTTTTTTTTTTTATAGCTACAGAAGTTTTTTTTTACTGAAATAATTCCTTTTTTTATTTTTTAGAAAAAAAGGAGAGAAGGAGAGTACGAAAGACAAAGAAGAAGAGGGAGAGAGAACAGGAATATTGCTTTATTCTAAAAATGGGTATTAATAATGGCCAATCAATATTTTGTGTATTAAAAGTGGAGAATGTATATTTTGTGTATTTAAAGTGGAGAGCTCTATAAATACTTATTAAGTTTACTTGTTCCAGATCTGAGTTCAAGTCCGGGATATCCTTATTAATTTTCTGTCTTGTTGAGTCTAAATCTCTTTATGGGTCTTATGTATCTGAGTGTTAGGATCGTTAGCTCTTATTATTGCATTGATCCTTTGACCACTGTATCTTTGTTGCTTTGAAATCTGTTTTATCAAATGCGAGAATTGCAACTCCTGCTTTTTGTTTATTTATTTATTTTTGCTCTCCATTTGGTTGGTAAATCTTTCTCCAACTCTTTGAGTCTTTGTGTATCTTTGGATATAAAATGGGTCTGGATGTAGTATACGGTTAGGTTTTGGCTGTATCTTTTAATTAGGGGATTTAGTCGATTTAAATTTAGGGTTACTGCCATTTGATGTTAACTGGCTATTTTATCCATTCATTGATGTAAATTCTTCTTTATGTTGATGCTCTTTACTTTTTGGCATATTTTTAGAAAGGCTAATACTGGTTGTTCCTTTCTGTGTGTAATGCTTCTTTCAGAAGTTTTTGTAAAGCAGGCCTGGTGGTAATAAAATCTCTGAGTACTTGCTTGTTCATAAAAGATTTTATTTTTCCTTCAATTGTGAAGCTTAGTTTGGCAGGATATGAAATTCTGGGCTGAAAGTTCTGTTCTTTAAGGATGTTGAATATCGGCCCCCACTCTCTTCTGGCTTATAGGGTTTCTGCTGAGAGATCTGCTGTAAGTCTAATAGGATTCCCTTTGTGGGTAACCTGACCCTTCTCTCTGGCTGCCCTTAGTATTTTCTCCTTCATTTCAACCCTGGTAAATCTAACGATTATGTGCCTTGGGGTTGCTCTTCTTAAGGAATGTCTTTGTGGTGTTCTCTGTATTACCTGGGGTTGAATAGTGTCCTGCTTTGCTAGATTGGGAAAATTCTCCTGGATAATATCCTGAAGAGTATTTTCCAGCTTGGATTCATTCTCTCCATCACATTCAGGTACACCTATCAAACGTAGATTAGGTCTTTTCACATAGTCCCATATTTCTTGGAGACTTTGCTCATTCCTTTTTATCCTTTTTTCTCTATTCTTGTCTTCTTGTTTTATTTCATTAAGTTGGTCTTCGACCTCTGATATCCTTTCTTCTGCTTGATCAATTTGGCTATTCAAACTTGTACATATTTCACTAAGTTCTTGTGTTGTATTTTTCAACTCTGTTAGTTCATTTATATTCCTCTCTATATTGTCCATTCTTTTTAGCATTTCGTCAAACCTTTTTTCAAAGTTCTTAGTGTCTTTACATTGGGTTAGAACAAGTTATTTCAACTCCCAAAAGTTTCTTATCATCCACCTTCTGAAGCCTACTTCAGATAATGGAACACAGTCTTTTTCCATCAGGGCTTGTTCCGTTGCTGATGAGGAATTGCAATCCCATGTAGAGGGAGAGGGGTTCTGATTTTGGGTATTCTCGGCCTTTTTAAGCTGGTTTCTTCCCTTTATTATGAATTTATCCATCTGTTGTCTTTACAATTACCGCCTTTCTAATTAGGTTTCTGAGTGGACGTCCAATTTATTGATTCCCAGTGCTGGAATCCAAGCAACCCGCTGCGCTGGCCAAAACAGCAGCGATAAGACTGATGGTGCTCTTCTGCCTGGGAATCTCTGGTCTGGCTTCCTTCATGAGTCCATAACAAGCGGCTCTGCCTCCCCAGAGCTCCAAACACCGGTCAGTAGGGGAACCAGTCCCGTTTACTCTGCACGAAGAGCTGCCGCACCAAGGCACTGGCAAAACCACTGCGCCGGCCACAAGAGTCGTGCTGGCGACCCGTGGGGCTCCTCCACTGGAAATCTTCTGGTCCGTGAGTGAGGAAAACTCATCTGAAAGTGTGGCATCCTCTCGTTTTCTGGGCTTTCACTGGGAGCTACAATCCCGAGCTGTTAGCCATCAGCCATCTTGGATCCTATATAGCTTCATTTTTCTTCTCTTTAAAAGATTACAATGAAAAAGTAGTGAAGAGAATAATTCTTTAATAAATTAGATGTGACAGTCCTACATTAACCACAGTAAAAGGAGAAACTCACTAATTCTAGCCTAATGTCATAATAATCTAGACTGGTCACTCAATAAACATTAGCTAAACAACTGTAATAGACAAGGCCAATGTTAGCATTCATGACATCTAAGATGATGTCACAACCCTCCAGGAACTTAAAATCTAGTATGTGCACACATGAAAAATTAACAAATAAGAAATGAAGGGAGAATGTTCCAGTCAACTCAAACTCTATCCCCCGTGTCACCTTCCATAGTATACAAAATTACCAACAACCCCACAGGCAAGTCAAAGTGCTCAGGACCATGCCATTAATACATGACCTTTACCTCTGCTGATCCCACTGCCTGGACATCCTCCTTCGTGAACCTGGACCATCCTTCTCAAGTCTCAATCAAACACTACCTCTTCCTTCCCTGTCTCCCACCCAGTCTGATTCAGAGCTGCCCTCTGTGCTCTTTCCAAACTTTTACTAGGGCACTCATGACACTGTACTGTAATTGCAGATTTACTTGACTACTCAGCTACACTATGTGTTACTGAAGGGCAGAAGTTATGTCTGTTTTCTCATGCTTAATCCCCTACAGGGTACATTATAGACACTGAAGAAATGTTTGAATGAATGAATGTCCACAAGTCCTGTAGATTCTCCCTCCTACAAATATTTTTAAAATTCACCTTGTTGGCTGGGCATGGTGGGTCACACCTATAATCCCAGCACTGAGGGAGGCCAAGGTGGGTAGATCACTTGAGGTCAGGAGTTCAAGACCAGCCTGGCCAACATGGTGAAAACTCATCTCTATTAAAATATAAAAACTAGCTGGGCATGGTGGGCATCCCTGTAATCCCAGCTACTCAGGAGGCTGAGGCTGAAGAACCACTTGAACCCAATAGGCAGAGGTTGCAGTGAGCTGAGATCACCCAGAGCTGAGATTGGACCATTGCACTCCAGGCCGGGTGACAGCAAGACTCTGTCTCAAAAAATAATAATAAATAAAAATAAAAATCCATCCTGTCTTCTCTATATATTCAACAAGAGAATAACATAGAATTGTGGTTAGGCATGTGACTTCTGGCTTCAGAGATACTTGGTACAATATCTCTGCTCTACCACCTGCTAATCAGATGTCTAAAATTACATAACCTATATATGCCTCCATTTCCTTATCTCTAAAATGAAGCCCTGAGTGATTCTTGATCACTTTCAGAAAATCGGTCTTTTTGTCACAGCAAATGCCTTTCATAATCTGGCTCCTACCTCTTCACCATTTCACCAACAGCCAAGCCCCAAGTACTCCCACTGCCTGCAAATCCCTTAATGTTTCCTGATTTCATACTCCTCTTTTCAAGCTGTTCTACCTAAACCATGCTGTCCCTGCATCTGCCTGGACTGTTCTTTCTAATCCTTCATGCCTGAGACTAGATGGCTCCTCTACAGGTATGCCTTTCTCAATCCTACCAGGTGAGCTTTAAGCCCTGCTTCTTAGACATCTATCATTATATTTGTCACCCTTTATTATAGTTCATGTTTCTTATCCAATTCCCTCAATAGACAGATACTTCAGGGTAGAGGCTGTGGTTTTAATTTTTGTATCTGTAACACCTATATAGCAGCTGGCACATAATATGTATTGCTAAATTAAGAAATAAATCCACAAATCAGAAAGCCCTTGGTCAAACAAGTCATCCCAATATTTAACTCAGAAGATGGCCATCATGAGAAGTCTCATAAGGAGTGAGGTGTCCTGCAAGCTGTGTGCACAGGTGACATGATAAGAACAATGCTAAAGGAAGATTTAGGTGGCAGAGGAAAACAAGTGGATTATACAGGAATACAGCCAGAGAGACTCATTAAGGGTTACTGCCATCTTCAGGACATCAGGTGACATATGGCAGGCACTGCAAGGGGAAAGCTAACTGGACTTCATGAGTTAGTGATTGGATATAGGTAAAAATAAGTAGAGGTCAAAAATATTACTAAGATTGAAATTTGTGTCTGAACCAACAATAGCCACATTAAAAGAGGGCAGTCAGGAGAAATGGCTAGAAGGGGGCTGCTGGAGTGCAATGGCAATGAGCTATTTTTTACAATGCTGGGTTCTGGTCAGTAATAGCACACCAAGGAGCAACAGTTAGTACAGAACCAGGGAAAAAGACTAGCACTTGAGAAAAAAAGAGAGCAATTAAGAAACAAATTTGGGGGTTGTTAGTAGAGGCTCTCTGAATAATCAAGCTCTCGGGAGAGAGGAGAAGGCCAAGGACTAGATACCGAAGACGAAAAGATGAAAAGGTAACAGAGACAGAGCTATGAGGAGGAGACAAGGAACCAACAGGGTGAAATGTCACCAAGGCCAAGATAGCCAACCAGGTCAAATGCTACAGAGGATATAGGAAAGTAAGAACTTAGGGGAAAATGACTAATTTTACCATCACAGAACTACTGGGGATAGCCAGAAGAGATAGAGGACATGGATAGGGCCAAAGGGCCATTCCTCTAAGCAGGGAAATTAGACTTGCTTGTAGTCGGGGGAAGAGCCACAGAAAATAGAGGATATCAGGATATAAGAAAATAGAAAAGATGGAAGAGAATGGGCTCAAGACCCACACTCTAAAAAAAAGAGATATACATTTAAGAAAAAGCAAATTACCTCTTCAGGGCTAGCTCTTGTAAACCATATCTACAAAAATGAAAAATCAATACCAGACAGATCAAGCCCTAAAAAGGCACACCCCTTCAGTTGTTCACAAATTTGATAGCTGAGATGTATAGACTATGCATCCAAAACCTCTGGTGTTGCAAGAGAAGAGATGCTTGCTAAACACTCATAGGGCTCAAGGTTGTGGACTGCGAAAACAAGGTTGTGGACTGATGTTAACAAAGCTTAAGCCCCAGGAACTCTCACTCGTACAAGCCACTTCCAAGGCCCAGAGAGGGACTCCAGGGAAGTTTTTACATGACTATGTTTTTGCAAACTACATTTTCAAACTAAATTTCAAAACTAAGATTTTTTATTTTTTATTTTATTTTAGGTTTTGGGGTACATGTGCAGAACATGCAAGATAGTTGCATAGGTACACACATGGCAGCGTGTTTTTCTGCCTTCTGCCCCTTCACCCACATTTGGCATTTCTCCCCATGCTATCCCTCCCCTGCTCCCTACCCCTGCCGTCCCTCCCCTATTCCCCCCAATAGATCCTAGTGTGTAGTACTCCCTTTTTAACCACAGTCTAAACTGCTGTCCCTTTCCACTCTAACTTTCCTGCACAAAGTGTTTTGAGATGTAGGCTATGAAATAGCTGAGTGTTATGGAATATATTTACATGGTCTGCAGTCATTTTTGTACCAGATTGAACTATTGCTCACCATCTTGGGTGAGCATACTCCTGATACTTATTTTAGGGATACTGCTACTGTCCAAACCATCAATTTTCCCAGTTTTAGACCAGAAGTTGAACCATGATATGAATGCATTTGACAGTAACCAGCCCCATAAGTACATGTACAGTGGTGGAGAAGATTTGCAATGTACAGATCCCAAAGCTCATCTGTAGAGATACTTCCCAGTCTTCAGACATGTATTGTAACAGGATGCTTCATGGATGCCTAGTCAAAATGGGAGTTCTGCCTTGTCAGAAATATATACTCATGTAATCCCCTGAATCATACAGCTCAAATATAAAACAAACATGATAGAGATTTTCTCAAACTTGGCAACAATCCTAAAAACTTACATGACAGAATCAATCAAAACTTTTAAACTACCAATAAGAAAAAACTTAATTCCATCGCATGCTTTCTGCAAACATCACCCTTTCTGTGCCCCACTCCCCCCAGTCTGCTTTATGTACTCCTTTTCCAATCTGTTAAATGTGGTTGTTAGTTCTGTCCCACTTACCCAGTCACCCTTTTCTCCTGATTCTATACTTCCAAGTAATCTCATCTAATCCTGAGACTCCACCTAAATGCTTTTTAAGGTCCAAACCCAAATCACCATCCCCAATTTATTTCAATGACCAAAGGGATCATGAATCCAACAGATCCTAAATTGAATCTTTCTCTCAGCCACTCAACCAAACTTTCTACTTCCACATATGGTGTCACCCTCTGTGGTCTGTATTTCAGTGAATGAAAGCACTGCTCTATAGGGGAAAAAAATCTGAGCATGACCATTCTCCCTTCTGCTTTCAACTTGCTTCCCAACCCACATTCAGTCCACACAGGATCACCAAATTGTACAAGTCAGGAAGCATTCACATTATGTTCCAGAGATGCCATTCACACATACCACAATGTAAAGGGTGCTCCATGGAGTTAAGCCCTGAATGTGGGGGCCCTGTATCGACTACTGAATCTTGCCCATTCTACTTTCCAAATATTTCTCCATTCTGGTCACTTCTCTCCATCCTCATGGCTAGTACTCTTGTTCAGGATACCATAATCTCTTGCCTTAGGTACCCCAAAAGTCCTCTAAAGTTCTCTTGCCCCTAATGTTTCCATGCAACAATGTTCTTCCCACAGTAGCCAAAGTAAATTTTATTAAATACAAATTTGAAAATCACTCCTCTATATAAACCATTACTCGTTTTGCAGTACCCTCTAGGATGAAGTTCAAATGTCCTCTAGAATCTCAACCCTTCTTTCTTGAGCTTCCCACTATCCAGGTCCCCACTCTATGCTAGAAATTAAAATTAAATTTTCTCAAACTTGTCTTTTGCATCTGCTATTCCCGTATTTCCCATGATCCTTTGATATTACCTGTTTACCATTTATTACACTGTATCTCTTTATTTGTACCCCCTCATCCCACCTCCCACTTCCCTGTAAGCTTTGTGAGGAAAGAATCCATGTTTACTTTGTTCATTTTTGTATTTCCAGTGCCTAGCTGTGCCTGAATTATATGTAGACTTAATAAATATTTGTTAAATTAATTAAATGAATGAATGAAACAAGTTTAATTAACATTAAATTTTTAATGTTTCTTTAAACAGAACTCTGATAAAAGTCGAACATTAAAGAATTGTAGAGGGGTTGAAGGAATGATTAAAAAAAAGTTGTAAAAAGGTAAAATGAGCCTTGGTACTGTGTTCAGAAATGCCTTCTGTTAAAACAGATAATGGATTCATAGGTTGGAAGTAAAATTTTAGTCAAATGTATTAGGACAAATCGTCAAAATGGTGAGGACTTGGGTATACCCCATCAATTTATTAAATTTAGTGTAACTAAAACAAGAGTGGGAGGCAATTAATAAATAATGGGCATAGTGCTTCTGCCAAAAATACAAGTGTAAGGCCCACCTTTGCACCTGGCACCAGGCTCTGCACTTGGCACCTAGCTCTGCCACATGGCTCCCCTGGAAGGCTCCAGATGATGCAAGGCTCCTGGCTGGCTCTCCCACCGGAAAACCTGCCCAACAACCCGCCAACCAATAGCGGCCTGCCCCATCTCAATCCCGCTCCCCTGGAGTTAATCAGAGCACTCCCTGTTGCTCCTTCCTTCTAGCCATAAAAACCCCACACCCCAGGAAGTTGGCGTGACTTCCCTGGTCCCTTTCCTTGGGACCATGGAACCTCACCCAGGAGGTGAATAAATTGGATTTTCATTTTCTTATACTGGCCTCAGTTTCCTCATTTTAAACTTGGCAATAAACCTTACATTTGGTGCCAAAACCCAGCTGGACTAGGAGCCTCTCGCCCTGAGGTAAGACTTTTGTTGCCCATAACTTTTCCTGCTGCCTGCTCTGTGGACTCCCTGTTCGTAATCGCTGCGTCAGGGACTCCTTGTCTCTTGCCATGTGCCCGGGGCCCTGGCCTCATACTGAGGACCTGAGTGTAGTGGAGACATCCCTACACTCTTTTCTTCTCCCCGTAAGGGGTCTCCCCCGTAAGATTCCAGCCAGCAATCTGAGGGAGACGTCCCCACCTTTCTGAATCCTCTCGTAGTCTCAGGTGTTCGGTGGGACGGCCTAGGACCCTGAGCTGCCCTTCTGATCATCTTCGCAGCAGCAGCTAAGGTTTGGGTAATTAGGAGCCTATTTACTAGCCCGGGCTTTGCCCAGAACTAACACCAAACCTCTGGCTCGCAATCTCCAACTCACCTTTTGGTGAGCCGGCTCCCATCTAGGTACTTTTGCTTTCTCCTCCTGTTCCTGGGTGAGTGCGTGTGTGACTGAGTTTATGTGTAGTCCCACGGCTTAACGGCTACAGGGCTTGCGTGGGCCTCGACCTGTGGTTCCACGGGGACGTCATAAGGCATGACAGTGATTCACCTCAGGACCACAAGTTCTGAGGTGACCAGGCCCGGGGGTTATACAGGTACACCTTAGCCAAGACACCCCTGAAACATCCCCCCCAGGGACATGGCCAGGAAGGCATCAGACTGGTCTCCCATTTGGGGGGGCACCCACCCTTTTTCGGGCATGTTCACTTTTCGCCCTTAGGCCACCAAACAGCATAAAAATATGGGCAATCAGGGATCCCACCCGGACCCCAAGTCACCTTTAGAGTGCTTGGCTCCTGCACTGCCCTCGGTCCCTTAGCCGACCTCTTCCTCTTCTTTTTCGACCCTAATCTGGTCGAAGAACTTTCCCTACCCCCCACTCAACCCCCAACCCCCTCCTACTCCTCTTCTTCCAAGTTGTCCCCAACCCCTTCCTGCTCCTTCTCATCCAAGTTCTGACATCGCCTCTCCTGTTAGTGCCCACACTCACTCACCCAGCGCTCCTAGCGACGGAAACTCCTTCCTTTGTCCTCTCCTAGAGGTAGCCGGAGCAGAGGGTGTTGTCTGAGTGCACGTTCCCTTCTCCCTACTGATCTGTCCACTATTGAGAAATGCTTAGGGTCATTCTCTGCCAACCCTACTGCTTACATAAGGAATTTCGTTATTTCACTCAGGCATATGACCTAACCTGTCATGACATTTATGTAATCCTGTCCTCTACCCTCACTTCTGATGAGCGCACCTGCATCCTTGTGGCAGCCAGGGCACACTGCAGATCAGGTACATCTCACTGATCCTCAGATGCCCATGGGCACGATGGCAGTCCCTGAGGTTAACCCTAACTGGGACTATCAAATTGGCCAAAATGGCTGCCACCGAAACCAGAAGCTGCGGTGCCTCTTAGTAGGCATGCAGAACGCATCCCAAAAGGCAGTTAATTATGATAAATTTTGGGAAATAACCCAGGATCCCACTGAAAACCACTCACTAATGCTATGGTCCTCCATACCTGGGTAGACCCAGACTCTGTAGCAGGGGCTACCCTCCTAGCAGCACCAGATAATAGGAAAAAACTGAAAAAGGCAGAAGAGGGCCCCCAAACTCCCATGAGAGACCTGGTGAACATGGCATTCAAGGTCTTTAATGGTTGAGAGGAAAAGGCTGAGGCCACCCGCATGGCCCATCTACAGCAACAGGTAAGCCTCCAAACCCAAGCTCTTGTAGCAGCTCTAAGGCTAGCAGCTTACCAAGCGTCTGGTGTAGGGGGCTCATTAAGACCCCTCTGAAAGGGTCCAAGACCCGCCCAGACTGCTTTGAAGGTCTCGCCCAGGCTCTGTTTCAAATGTGGCCAGGAGGGGCACTGGGCCCGACTGTGCCCCTGTCCATGTCTGGCCCCTGGACCCTGTCCTATCTGCAAACGGACCAGACATTGGAAGGTAGACTGCCCGTTCTGGACTACAGGCTCACCCCCCACACCTTCATGTGAGGGGCAGGCCGGTCCAAAGGATGCAGTCCCTTCATTTAAACTCTTCGGCCTCATGGACGATTGATGCGGCCCAGACTCGGGGACCCCCATCACCCTTGTGGAGCCCAGGGTAATGCTGCAAGTAGCGGGTAAGTACATAGGGGGCTACCTATTCTGTATTGCCTTCCTACTCAAGACCTAGCATATCTTCCCAGGTTTCAGTCATGAGAATTAATGGAAAGCCTTCCTGTTCTAATCAAACCCATCCTTTAGCTTGTGTCCTCGAGGGACACCCCTGTTACAAGACATTCTCCAGACAGTGGAGACCACTCTCCAACTCACTGGCACCCCACACCCAAGCCCATTATCCACCCATCTCCAACTGCCACTCTTAACCAACGTCAAGCCCTGTCTTAACTTCTCGCCCCAACCTCCTATCCCTCCTGACATAGTTAATCCCCTGGTATGGGATACCTAACCTTAACTAAGGTTATTAATGCCTCCTTCCTGTCGCTTTGGTCCTGCAGTTAGAAGTGTCTCTCTCTAGCATCCTCTCTAGCAGCAACTGGGCTGGGTAGCGGTGCCCTGGGCTACAGTGTCACTTCAGCTGCCCAAATAGAAGCCTGCTGACAGCGAAAAAGGGAGGTATCTGTCTGTTTCTTCAGAAGCAATGCTGCTATTACATCAATGAAACAGGTTTTGTGGAAGAAAATGTCAACACTCTTTATCACCTCCAAGAAGACCTTCGCAAGAAGCAAAATGCATCAGTTTCGCCTTTCAACTGGTGAACCCCTGTTATCAAACCCCATCGTTGTTTGCTTTCTATTAATGTTAGCCCCCTTTTTCCTCAGGTTTTCACAGGCCCGCATGGGGGAAATTTCCAGGGTGGCTGTAAACTGCTTTACCCCTATGTCCGACTCCCAACTGAGGCACCAGCCCTTCTCCCACACTCCACCCCTATTCAGCAGGAAGTAGCCAGAAAGAAGCGGCATCCTGTATCATCAAAAAGGTCGGAATGTAAGGCCAGCTGCCTCGCTGAGAGGTTAGACACACCCACCTCTGCACCCAGCACCAGGCTCTGCACTTGGCACCTAGCTCTGCTGCATGCTCCCCTGGAAGGCTCCAGATGATGCAAGGCTCCTGGCTGGCTCTCCCACCAGAAAACCCACCCAACAACCCGCCAACCAATAGCGGCCTGCCCTGTCTCAATCCCACTCCCCTGGAGTTAATCAGAGCACCCAGCTGTTGCTCATTCCTTCTAGCCATAAAAACCCCATGCCCCAGGAAGTTGGCGTGACTTCCCTGGCCCCTTTCCCCAGGACCATGGAACCTCGCCCGGGAGCTGAATAAACTGGATTTTCATTTTCTTATACTGGCCTCAGTTTCCTCATTTTAAACTTGGCAATAAACCTTACAACAAGAATTAAAATTTAAATGTTGCTATCAAGTTAAAAGATACAATTAGTAGTAAATAACTACATTTCCAGAAAGAAACCACTTGAGAAACTACTGCTTTTGTACCTTTAAGGCAATATTACTGTTATTAATAAAAATGACTGAGCACTATGTGACAGGAACTAACATGCTAACACTTATTATAATGGCACATTTAACCTTTCTAAAAACCTCTGAGGTAGACATTTATTAATATTCTATTTTAAATACTCTGAAGCTTAACAAGGCTAAAGAGTATGTCCAAATTCACAAGCTAGTTGAGTGCAATAGGTTGTATACTCAGGTTATTTGACCTAAAAAGGACTCTATTAACCACTATGCTATTTTGCAATGATGCAACAATATGACAGCCCCTAAAGACTGTTCTTTATTCTAATCACTTTTAGGAAAGAATGGTAATTGTAATAATGATAGTAACAACAGTAACTTACTATAATATCCAGCCCTGCTCCAAACACAAAATGTGTATATTCCTTCAATCCTCATTTATACCCATTCTACAGATTTCAAAAACAAATCATAGAAAAGAAAATGGTCTAAGGCCCTCAAGCCAGATGGAGCCAGAATTCAAACTCAAGAAGTCTGACTCCACAGCCTCTGGTCTTAAACCATTACATGAAAATGTCTCTGGGGAGAAATCAGGCTAACATTAGAAAATTTTTAAAATTCAAATTCTACGGTAAATCTTGTGATCTGTACTTCTTCAGTTAACAGTCTCTATCCAGGTAACACAACATAAAAACTGCAGCTGGGAGTAGTTCAAATAGCTCTGCATTAAAAGAAGACAGCTTGTTCTGAACCATTTTAGTCCACTTTTAGCTCTATGATCATACAAAGAACATTTACCCTCTCAGCCTCCTTTTTTATGTTAAGAATGAAAATAACATTACCTGCCCTGACTACCTCGTAGTTTCTTCAAAGGATCATACTTTAGTCCATTCAGGTTGCTATAATAAAATATCAAACTAGGAAACTTGTACTAATAAAACAAAAATTTATTTCTTACAGTTCTGGAGGCTGGGGAGTCCAAGATGACGCCAGTAGATTCTGGTCTCTGGTGTCTGGTGAAGGCCCACCTTCTTGTTCATAGATGGTGCCTTCTTATGTGTACTTACATGGTAGAATTGGTGAACAAGCACTCTGGGGCCTCTTTTACAAGGGCCTGCCCTTCTGACCTAATCACTTGCCAAAGGCCCCACCTCTGAAGATCACCACCTTCAGGGTTAGGATTTCAACATATAAATTTGTGGGGGATGTAAACATTCAGATAATAACAAATAAAAAACTAAATTCCATTACCTGTTTATATACCATAATACATTTAGTAATGGATAAAGTTAATAAGCTTTATCTTAAGTGTATTGTAAAGCGTTCAAACTATCCAAATTACAAACATATCTCAATAATTTATACTACAACCAAAAAAAAATCTTTGTAAATAAATTAGGATTATTTCTCAAACAATTCATAAGAATAGTAATATGTATAATGACAATAAATATTAACAACAATATTGTATAAAGTTGTAAACTTATTGAGGCTGATAATAATTATACGATGGTGTCTTAATATTTTTTAACAACTTGATGGTCTCTAAAATTACACTGGTTTTACCAGTGTTTACATCATGCCCAAAATTTGCTAGGCTGCTACTTTAAACATTTACCTAATGTGATTCTGTGTCAAATTCAATTAAATTTTGTAAGTATCAGATGAGCAACTATGTGCAAAGGTTTGTACTAGGTACTATGCAGAGTTCTAGCCCTACTTTCAAAAGCTTACAAACACTACACTCACATCCAACACATACATATGGGCTATACGCTAATTAGTACTTTAAACACTACTAATTTTTAAATTTTTACACCTTGCTTTAGATTATCTGTCCTGAGCTGGTATGTACCATGGATATCATAAGGCATTAAAATGTAAGGATACTGCAATTCTTCAATTAACCTAGTTTCAAAGTCCAATTAAAAATCTTCTTTCTTTCAACATAAATACTAAAAATACATATCCTACAACTAAATAACTTCATGTTAGTGAATTGGCACAATAACATTAAAAAGTTTTATAAACAAAGGATATCACCATCTAACTTCCTCTATATAAAGATAATTATTCATATGCTAATGAAGCAGCTTTGGCATGTGGTTACAAAAACTCAAGAAAATATAAAAATAAAGTTACATTTATGGGTCACTGAAGAATGTATCTAAATTTAACATTTAAAATGACTCATAAAACAAAATGCTGATCCTTACAAACATACCTCATTGTTTATATTTTTATTTTCAGAAAAACACAGAGTTCACTTGAATACAATTCTCACTAGTTAAATCACAGTATCATTTTCTTAAAAAGCAAAACACTTTTAGTCGAAAAAAATTATATATGAAAGTCAGAAACAATTCTTTCAGCAAAAATGAAAATCAACCACCATATTTTTTCTTGAGTTCTTCAACAGAATTATCCTTCAATCCTGATTTGTCTATGTGATTAAATAATATATGTGCAACTGAAAAAGAAAAAAAAAAATCTCCATTTTAATCTCATTTTTTAAAAACTAAGCAAAATGTAAATTAAAAGGAGCAATCTGATTTGTCAAAAAACATTTTACATTTTAAAGCACTAAGTAGGTTTATAAATTCTAATTCAGGCATTTTAAAAGCCAATCTGAGAACACAAAATTACATAGCAATCCAACAATGTTTCCTTCCAGAATATTTTGCTTTAGCAATATATTCTAAATATATTGCATTCTCAATATTAATCTTACAGATTAAACTTAATTCATAAATATCCCCTGCATTCTCAATATTAATCTTACAGATTAAACTTAATTCATTCTGTACTACCTTAAAAATGTTTGCCCTATCTGTGTAACAAGTGTACTTTTACTTTTTTAATATTTTTATTTCCATTAAACTGTTTTTCAAACCTAAATCATTTTATTTTAAAGGAAAACTTTATATCACCATTGTAAATGAAAAACAGCAATGACATCGATGAAATCACACTTGATGGGACAGTTAAATATTTTTATATTACAAAATTAAGACTACCAAATGTTAAAAGTAAGATTATGAATCACAAAGTATCATCTTTACTACCACTGATCAGTCAACACTCAACATTAGGAAAACACTGTTATAGTTCATGTTTCTCAACATTAAAACTGGAGAACTAGATAACAGTTATTAATGATAATGGCAATAATAAAAGATAATAACAGCTAAGTATTTACTGAATGCTTAGTTATATACCAGAACCATTCTAAGTGTTTTTCCATGTTTAACTTCAACCCCATCAAGACAGTACTGTTGGTCAGCTAGTCTGAAGAGCTCACTTGCATTCTCAGACATCTTGAACTTATCACATTAGAGTAACAAAAAATGCATTCATTCAACATATTGACACTGAGGGGTCATTATGTACTATCGCTGAGGCCCAGTGAACCAGGTGGACAAAGTTTCTGCTGTTATGGAGTTTTCATTCTACTAGATAGATATAATAAACATACACATGAACCATTGTCAGCTAGTAATGTATTATGAAGAAAAATTAAGTAAGGTGAGAAGACAGAGGGTGATGGTGGGTTGGTGAAGAAAGACGTCTTTGAAGTGGTGATAGGTGAAAACTAAATGAAGAAGCACAAAAGTGAAGATATGCAGGAAGATATTCTGGGTTGAGAGAAGAACCAAACACAAAGTCCTTGAGGCCAAAATAAGTTTGGCAGTTTGGTGGGTGTGGGTGTGTGTGTGTTTATTTTTTTTTTATTTTTTTTTTTTTTAATTTTTATTGCATTATAGGTTTGGGGGTACATGTGCAGAACGAGCAAGATAGTTGCATAGGTACACACATGGCAGTGTGCTTTGCTGCTTTCCTCCCCTTCACCCACACTCGGTATTCATCCCCAGGCTATCCCCCCCAGCCCCCCCCTGCTGTCCCTCCCCCATTCCCCCCAACAGTCCCCAGTGTATAGTAGACCGCCTCTCTGTGTCCACGTGTTCTCATTTTTCTCACCCACCTATGAGTGAGTATATGCGGTATTTCTTTTTCTGTTCTTGTGTCAGTTTGCTGAGAATGATGTTCTCCAGATTCATCCATGTCCCTACAAAGGACACAAACTCATCATTTTTGATTGCTGCATAATATTCCATGGTGTATATGTGCCACATTTTCCCAGTCCAGTCTATCATCGTTGGGCATTTGGGTTGGTTCCAGGTCTTTGCTATTGTAAACAGTGCTGCAATGAACATTCGTGTGCATGTGTCCTTATAGTAGAACGATTTATAATCCTTTGGATAGATACCCAGTAATGGGATTGCTGGGTCAAATGGAATTTCTATTTCTAGGTCCCTGAGGAATCGCCACACTGTCTTCCACAATGGTTGAACTAATTTACACTCCCACCAACAGTGTAAGAGTGTTCCTATTTCTCCACATCCTCTCCAGCATCTGCTGTCTCCAGATTTTTTAATGATCGCCATTCTAACTGGTGTGAGATGGTATCTCAATGTGGTTTTGATTTGCATCTCTCATCATCCTGATACCAAAACCTGGCAGAGACTCAACAAGAAAAGAAAACTTCAGGCCAATATCCATGATGAACATAGATGCAAAAATCTTCAATAAAATACTGGCAAACCGATTGCAACAGCACATTAAAAAACTTATCCATCATGATCAAGTAGGATTTATCCCGGGGATGCAAGGCTGGTTCAACATACGCAAGTCTATAAATGTAATTCACCACATAAACAGAAGCAAAAACAAAAACCGCATGATTATCTCAATTGATGCAGAGAAGGCATTTGACAAAATTCAACAGCCCTTTATGCTAAAAACCCTCAATAAACTTGGTATTGATGGAACATATCTCAAAGTAATAAAAGCTATTTATGACAAACCAACAGCCAATATCATACTTAATGGGCAAAAACTGGAAGGATTCCCTTTGAAATCTGGCACTAGACAAGGATGCCCTCTCTCACCACTTCTATTCAACATAGTACTGGAAGTTCTAGCCAGAGCAATCAGGCAAGAAAAAGAAATAAAGGGTATTCAAATAGGAAAGGTGGAAGCCAAATTGTCTCTATTTGCAGACGACATGATAGTATACCTAGAAGACCCCATCACCTCAGCCCAAAAGCTCCTGCAACTGATAAGCAACTTCAGCAAAGTCTCAGGATATAAAATCAATGTGCAAAAATCACAAGCATTCCTATACACCAATAACAGACTTAAAGAGAACCAAATCAAGAACGAACTGCCATTCACAATTGCTACAAAGAAAATAAAATACCTAGGAATACAACTCACTAGGAATGTAAGGGACCTCTTTAAGGAAAACTACAAACAACTGCTCAATGAAATAAGAGAGGACACAAACAGATGGAGAAACATTCCATGTTCGTGTGTGTTTATTTTTTAAGATGAAGTTTGGGGGCTGTGTGTGTTTATCTTTTCAGATGGAGTTTCACTCTTGTTGCCCAGGCTGGAGTACAATGGCACAATCTCAGCTCACTGCAACCTCCGTCTCCCAGGTTCAAGCAATTCTGCCTCAGCCTCCCAAGTAGCTGGGATTACAGACACACGCCACTACACCCAGCTATTTATATATATATATATATATATATTTTTTTTTAGTAAAGATGGGGTTTCACCATGTTGGCCTGGCTGGTCTTGAACTCTTGACTTCAGGTGATTCACCCACCTTGGATCAAAGGATCAATGCCACAGGTCATGTAACTGAGTGAGGTACAAGAAAGGCTTGATCTAATCTGAGAGAGGTAACTTAATCCTTGAGTTTGATCTTAGCTGAATTCCCAAAGAAGTGCAAGAGTCAAAGGGAAAGCTGAGGAAGAGAGTTTTAGACTGAAGGAATGATACGTGCAGTGCTTCTGAGGCAGGAAAGAGCAAATGAGTCCAGAGAATTTAAAGTAGTATGGCTGGATTATAGAACAAGGAGTAATGAGTGGCAGGTGATGAGCCTCAAGAATTGTATTTCTTTTTTATTTCCATATCAGATAAAGAGTCCATTTTGAGAAATCCTAATTAAAGCAAAATTGCACTATGCAGAAACTGCAGTTACACAGAGTTTTGGGCTATAGTCGTTTCAGGAAAATAAAGAAAAAAAAAACACTCAAATACAAGAGTGTCTTTTTTTTATTTGATTAAATATAACCTTATACACAGTAAATAGTAAATGTCAGCTGTTATTTGTTGAATGATTAAAGGAATGTACAAGAATAAACAAACATAGGAAAACTTTCATAGAACTTACTCTTTTTCTCTGTTTCTGACATAAACATCACTGCCATATCAAACCTTTTTAGTTCAGAAAGTCTTTGTAAGATTTCAAAGATGAGTGATGGCTTTTCTTTCCTGAAATAATCCAAATAAAAAATAAGTTAAAAGTAGCTCATTTATTAATAATTCTGTTTACTAACACAATACTTCTAATTATACATAAATGATATCATTCCCCCCCCCTGGATATTACCTATATTTAAGTGCCCAAATGAAGAAATGTATTAAGTCAATTGAAGAAATTATAATATTCTTAAATGAGAGCTTAGCACAGAAACTATTATGCTGTTAAAACATTGGTCACTTCCACATCCTACTTTTCTCTACAAAAAAAATTAGAGTCCTTTTTCCTCCCTTTTAAACTTTTCCCTTTTATTGTCTGTACTTGTCATTTCCTTGCAACTTCTGTAACAATGAAACTTACAAAAAAGCTAGTTTTGCTATATGATGTTAATTTGCTACATATAATCAAAGAGAATGAACTTCCCAAATCATTGCAAATAGCATAGCATTATAATGTGAAAGTACAGTGAATTCTCACTTAACATCATCAAAAGGCTCTTGAAAGGCTCCTCATTCTATAATCCAGCCATACTACTTTAAATTCTCTGGACTCATTTGCTCTTTCCTGCCTCAGAAGCACTGCACGTATCATTCCTTCAGTCTAGAACTCTCTTCCCCAGCTTTCCTTTGACTCTTGCACTTTACAGCATACTGTATAAACAAACCAATTTTACCATAGGCCAGCTGATATAAACAAGACTTAAGTTCCTATGATTTAATCATTTCAATTAAAGTTGCAGTTTCCAAGAACCTATCAATGACATTGAGGACTGGATAACTGGATAACTAAAACCTTGACTTACTCAATGTAAAAGTCATGCAGAATTTTAATGATCTGGTTGAATATATCCGGATCCAGATTTTTCTGAAACAACTTAGGATACAAAGATGGTTCAATTTGCTTGGAAAAAAAAAATTAAAAGTTAGACAATTACTTGATGGCAACACTTACATATCACAAATTATATAATAATTGCTTGGGTAAAAATAGTAAAGAATAACTACTATGCATTAGCACTTATGAATAATAATGAAGTCACATTAAAATACAATTATGATAGAAGAATGAGTTACAGGAACTGCATGATAATCACTCTGCTCTAGCCACAGAAAAATCTTATGAGCAGAAGAGATATACACCATCCTAAGAGAGACAGGAAACTTAAGAGGGCTCTCAAAGAACAATAAATATAACTAGATATTTTAAAAAGTAGAATTACATGAGAAAATGTATTTGGAAGTAATTTTATATTGCATAATTATAAGGAAATGTTACTATCATTACACTTGTAAAAGACCATGCTAATTCATTATTTGCTAAATTTCATAGGATTTGATTCTTTTTCTTAGAGCAAATAAAAGCTTATTTTTAGGAGAATGATTGCCTATATATTGCAAGCACTACTTGGCACACAGAAGATACTCAATGTATTTTAGAATTTTTATGAAGAATTAAGCTTAAGCTAATATATATGAAATTAGATTAAGTTGAGATAATAAAATTTGACACAGAATCTATTTCCAAAGGAGAACATCAAGGTTCCCTAGTTGTAAATATTTTTAAATGGTCTGATCAGGATGATGTATTCTACAATAATTTCTCCAATAATATCCCACAAAAAATATGGCACCGTTATTATAAAGTGACAAAAGAAGTTCTTTGACCTTTTTACTTACAACAGAACTACTAGCTTCCTCTCTCTTACCTTTAAATACTGATACAACATATCTGGAGAACTTTTCAATTGTCTGAAATCAGATTCAAGCTGGAACGAGTTTGCAGGAATTGGAGGAAGAATGGTTGTGACAAACTGAGCAGGTTTTTGTCCTATCTGTATAGGCATTTTCTCACTGTAAGATTGACATACATCCTGTTTCAAACTGGCTTGAGGTCTGAAATATTTCAGAGGTATCAAACAGAAAAGAAACATAAATAATCATAGCTCAATCAAGGAGCCATCAATATAATTTTAAAATTTTTAACCCTATTAATATTGTATTAACAATCTATTTGTATTCTACAAGTATTCAATTATTTCGGCTAATAATATATAAACATTTTTTGGCAAAATAGTTTATGCTCCTGCAAATTTTCACATGCTGGCTATGTAATGACTATTCTTATCTGCTAGGCAACTAGACTATCCACCTTTTGAGTACACCATTTCTTTTTTCTTTTTTTTTTTTTGAGACGGAGTTTCGCTCTTGTTACCCAGGCTGGAGTGCAATGGCGCAATCTCGGCTCACCGCAACCTCCGCCTCCTGGGTTCAGGCAATTCTCCTGCCTCAGCCTCCTGAGTAGCTGGGATTACAGGCACGCGCCGCTATGCCCAGCTAATTTTTTTTTGTATCTTTAGTAGAGACGGGGTTTCACCATGTTGACCAGGATGATCTCGATCTCTTGACCTCGTGATCCACCCACCTCGGCCTCCCAAAGTGCTGGGATTACAGGCTTGAGCCACCGCGCCCGGCCTTGAGTACACCATTTCTATATATTTCGGTCATTATGTCACATACACTAATGACTTGGCCTTTCAAAGATCTGAATGATCATTTTCAAAATATTCCAAAAAAGGAAGAAATGCTTCTTCAAAAAAAAAAAAAAATTGCCTATTTAGTATTATCCCACAATCTATCATTCTATCTAATTCATTTCTATCACTTTAAATAAAATTACTACTGAACTTCAAAGTTTAAAAAACAATTCTTAGCAGGTTTGTTGAGTGGCAATGTAAAAATATATGAGTAAGGTTTCCATACCTCAAAACGAAACTAATTAGTCTATATATTCTATATTCTCATTATTAAGAAAAACACGTAAACTATTTTTTCAACACCAAACAAAAGTTAGAGTCTACAAATCTTAAATACTAATGGATGAAAGGATGGCAATGCTTAAATTCTACAATTTTATGAAGCTTTCTTTTTTAAAAAAACTAAAATTTTGCTGAACTAAATAATAAAACACATACACTGAAATCTTAGAACTGAAAATTTTTAACAAAATCAATTTTCAAGACACCTTCTTATCATCTCTAAATTTCACA
The DNA here is from genome assembly GCA_031835075.1 of Saguinus oedipus. Classification (NCBI taxonomy): domain Eukaryota; kingdom Metazoa; phylum Chordata; class Mammalia; order Primates; family Cebidae; genus Saguinus; species Saguinus oedipus. The sequence goes on along the minus strand of CM063177.1, from coordinate 31,225,430 downwards.
CTACGGTGAAAAAAATTGCTCTAAGTACAAATAAAAAAGAAAAATTAGAACCTTAAGTTAGACAGTTTAAAAAATTAGCATGATTAGTACAAATCAGAAGTCTCAGTAATATCAATTCTCCAGTGGAATTACCATCATTCTAGATGATCATTTCTACTCACTGTAAGGATGACATATCACTGATTTCTTCTATTTTCAATACTTTTGCTCTTGGAGTATCACTTGTGGGAAAAAGGTCATCTTGGTTTGAATTCTTCTTATTTGTGGTGCCTGTGGCTGCTATCACATTTGCTAGATTAATAGGATTACTTTCTGAAGCAGCAGAGGTAGTGCTGTCTGGCACATCAATAGTCTGTATCAAATTACCAGTTTCTTCAATAATAACCTTCTTGAGTGGTTTCTAAAACAATTAAACAATTCCTTAAATCAATATATTAAAGGTTTCCTATTTTAGGGTCACAAGTTAAAAGGCTGCAATGTTCTTACAGCTAATATCCCAGTGATGAGTAAATTCAATTTGGTGGCTAGACAGACTTAGGAGTCTGATAATACAAAAATAAAAAACTATACATAGCACTTATCCCAGGTAGGTCTAAACAGGGGAGACAGACATGTATATGTAAATAATAATAAGGCCATGGGTCTGTTTAAGAGATGAAAGCACAAAATGCTAAGAGAATACAGGAAGGAAGATAAACACTGGCATGAGCGAAGCCTTCACAGAAAAAGCACACAGGAATGGCAAAGTTGAAGGGTGCAGCACGGTCAGTGGAAAGGTGAGAAGTCCAACAGGCTGGTGCAAGGCAAGGCGTGGTCAAGGCAAAGCCCGAAAGGCTGCTTGAAGACAGTTTATAAAGGGACTTGGATACCATGAAAGGAGTTTGGACTTTATTCTAGGAGCAATACAGTGAAGAAATTACCAAACCAACAGCAGTATTGTGGACTAACTGAAGGCAAGTGGAATAAGGGCAGACAAAAACCAGCATTGTGTAGGGGGTAGACTATCACTAAAACCTAAGCACACTGTCTAAATATGTAGCAGCTAGATAAAACTAGCCCAGGATTAAAAATCTGTCAAGTAATATTCACAAAGTTGGTAAAAGTAAACTCTTTTTTCCAATTTAATAAAATAAATGGCTTTCACTGTTTATCTTGATCACTACACGTGTCATTTTCAACTTATGTTGATATACAGTAGTTATATTTAATTATATATTTATATAATTATATCTAGTAAAATATAACAATATTCTTCACTATATAATCATACCAAACACACAGAAATACACTGAGGAGCTGCTGTTCCACCAAGAGTATTGAAAAATGAAACAAGAAAAGCTTCTTCTAAATTTTGCAAATATTGATTAACAGTTGTAGCTATTATTACTTTTGTATATGTTTGAAAATTGATTATCTTTAAAAAAGAGAAAAACAATTGAAGGTATAAAAAATGAAAAAGCTGTAAGAAAATTTGTAACAGAATCCTTCAAGTAGTTCTATTTTAAAGAATAATCATATTAAGGCCTATGCTTTGCTAACAACTATATCAGCAATAGTTTTTATCAAGATATTGATCAAGAATGGATATGTGTTAGTATTAAACCTTTTTCCTTGATAACAGATGTGTAAATAATGATTTGAATTTATGAATTTCCTAATCAATGGTCTCTGTTAAGTATGGACCCGGAGTACTGAAAGCCACTGAGGGTCACTGATGACAACTGGAAGGACTGCAAGGAACAACAGTATGCTGGTAACAGGAGTAACCCATAAAAGAAACCACTATAAAGAAAGAACTTAAGAAAATATGAAAGGTTCAATTCATTCCTTTTATAAAATCATGACTCAGAAGCCTAACATTTTATTTAGTTGTATATTATGACCATTTCAAAAAAAAGAGAGAAAAAAGAACAAAGAAATAAAGAGAAAAAAGGACCAAACAGAAGGTGAAGTTTTGACATCAGGAAACAGAAAAATGAAAAAAAAAAGTAAATAAAGCAAAATAAGACATTTTAGCAGAAAATTAGTGGGGAAACCCAAGGCCCAAGTTCACCTACATCTCTGCTCTCCTACACTCTGTCTAGAGGTTTGCTAAAAATACCTCCCAGCTGCCAGCCCTTCAAGCACAGACTACCCCAACGTAGCCTCTCATTGCAATAATCCTGGGACTCTCTCTCTCTCGAGCTCTACTTTTTGTAGTCTTCCTTTCTTTTCTGATCATTTGCCCTGGTGTCCAGGTATTGTCACAAATAGGTGACTACAAAGGAAATTAAAATTTGTTTCACCTGAAATTGCCTTAGCATTTATGCATATTATTTCCCTTGATATAAACTAATCTGTGAGCTATTCTCAACTTAAGGAGAAAAAGTAAGCATAACACAGGGATTAACTAACTTGTTCAAGATTGCTAAGTTTATCAAGTGGGGCTCAAATCTAGAGGCGTTATACCAAACTGCTATCCTCTACTTTTTAAAAATAATGCCTACATTATTTTTATCATGAAGATCATTATAAAAATAAACAGCATTTTTTTTTCCCTTCCCACTAGAATACTAATTTAGTTTGTTCTGGATCATTTACAGAATGGTTTACTCTGAGATTTCTCATTTCCTAGAGGTGTTTTGTTTTGTTATACTGTCATAAGAGATTCAAATTTATGTTGCATTTTCACAACTATTAACATAAATTCATTTTTAACAAGGAGGACCCAACAAATGTGTAAAAGCTACTTACGATATATTAGTCATGGAATATTACACATATCATATGGCAATGTTTTTATGTCCATGTTTTAATCATGGACAGTGATATCTAACAAAGACCTTTTGTAAACTTGTGAATTAATTTCTGTAAAGAAGTATTACAAAGATATAGAAGTTTAAACTATATTTAATTAAATATATAATCACTTTTACTGAAAAGAATAGTAAATGAATATATGAAAATGACTATAATGTGTGAAAACACCTAGTTTTATTCCTGGAACACACAACACACAAAACCAGTATTATCAAGAATACAGTCATAATAGGCCAGGCACAGTGGCTCATGCCTGTAATTCTAGCACTTTAGGAGGCCGAAATCCCAAAGATCAAGAGGTGGGAAAATCACTTAAGGTCAGGGGTTCAAGACCAGTCTGGCCAACATGATGAAACTCTGTCTTTATTAAAAATACAAAAATTAGCCGGGCATGGTGGTATGCCTGTAATCCCAGCTATTCCGGAGGTTAAGGTAGGAGAACCACTTGAACCCAGGAGGTGGAGGTTGCAGTGAGCTGAGATCACACCATTGCACTCCATCCTAGGGGACAAGAGCAAAACTATGTCTCAAAAACAAAAACAAAAAACAGTCATATTAAGTGCACTGGAAAAGAATTAAACTAAGAAATCTATTTGCTACTACTAATACAAATGTAGCAAAACAAACTTTCTCTCCTTTTCTGTCTTTATTAAAAAAAGGATAAAAATACCTGTTCTGACTTCCTTATGAAATTGTTATTTCTAATAAAGAAAACTGACTGTTATGCAAAGGATCATCTATGCATAACAGTTTACGAGGGCAGGAAGAGGATATTAATCAGTAAGGGGCACATAGAGAGGTTTTTGGAGGGTGATAACTTTCTATTTTCTGACTCGGTGGTTTCATGGGTATTCACTTTGCAATTGTTCTCTAAATCATAACTTGTGCTGTGTACTTTTCTGTATATTTCGTAATTTACCTGATGCAAATGTGTTTATCCTAACTTCAGAATAGTAATAAAAGTACAAAGACATTTAATTTCTGTAAGATTTAAAACTGCTTGAAATTCCTTTAATACAAGATAAATAGGTAGAAATATTTAAATTTAGGGCCGGGCGTGGTGGTTCACTCCTGTAATCCCAGCACTTTGGGAGGCCGAGGTGGGTGGATCACGAGGTTAAGAGATCGAGACCATCCTGGTCAACATGGTGAAACCCCATCTCTACTAAAGATACAAAAAATGAGCTGGGCACGGTGGCACGTGCCTGTAATCCCAGCTACTCAGGAGGCTGAGGCAGGAGAATTGCCTAAACCCAGGAGACGGAGGTTGTGGTGAGCCGAGATCGTGCCATTGCACTCCAGCCTGGGTAACAAGAGCAAAACTCTGTCTCAAAAAAAAAATGTATAGTGTTAAATTCAAATAATCACTTAAAAAGTTACCCCAAAAATCTAAACACAGCTAAATTTCCCTTATTATAATGTCAGTAATGCTAGGAAGTATTTTTTTCCTTTTTTTTTTTTTACTTCGACCTATTTAGAATTTTTTTTTATTTTTGTCTTTAATTTTTACTAGTATTTCTTAAAGATTCTTAAAAAAAAAAAAAAAAAGTCCCCAGGAAGACATTTCAACGTTTCCTTTAAGAGTTTATTAATACAACAGCTGGTTTCCAATTCTCTTAATATAACATATTTAAATGGCAAGGAGAAAATGAAAGTGCTTTACTTACAGTTGATCCAAGATGTGGTGGATTATCAATGGGTTTTACTACATTTTGTCTTTGTGTGGAATCAAGAAAGACATCATCCCAGTGCCCTTTCTCAATTAATTCCTTGAAAATAAATTTATAATTATAACTACCAAAATATTTATCATACAACAAATAAATCGATTTATGTTTCAGAAAATATGATTAAGTTTTGGTGAAAAGAACACATTACCTTCTTAATTTTGGAGAGTTCAGTTACTGCTTGCTTATTTCCAGGTTCCAGAAGTAAAACAGTTTCAAAATCTAAAGTGAATTTTAAAAAAATATTACAATGTAGTGAAAATGTGGAGTTTTCATATTCACATATGTATTCATTATATACTCAGTAATCACATTTTTTTTATTACAGTAGAAGGTAATGAAGTCTCAGTGCAAGTAATCACACTTTTAGCTCAAGATGTTTTACTCAGATTACTAAGAAACACATGAGCATTACTAAGAACATTTACTGAATGCTATTGTAGTTGTTTTATATGAATTTTCATGTAACCCTCACTAAACCCCACTTTAAAGGTAAAAAAACTGAAGCCTAGAGGTCATCTAACTTAGCAAAGTTCACCATGTAAGCAAATGACAGAGTAACTCATTAAATGTAAAATGTTAATAAGCGAATGACATACAACAAAGTATTACTCAGCCTTAAAAAGGAATGAAATTCTGAAACATGCTCCAACATGGACATTATGCTAAGTTAAATAAGCCAGAGGCAAAAGGACAAATACTGCTTGATTCCACTTACATAGGATATCTAGAATACTCAAATTCGGAGACAGAAAGTAGAATAGAGATTACCAGGGCTTGGGGGAGAGGAAAAGGAGAGGTATTGTTTAATGTGTATAGAGCTTTAGAATGGGATGATGACAAAGTTCTGGAGATGGACAGTGGTGATGACTGCACAACAATGTAAATGTACTTAATGCCACTGAGCTATATATTGAAAAATGGTTAAAATAATAAATTTAATGTTACCTGTATTTTTTATCACACAAAAAAAACAGGCTCTAGCTAACAGGCTTATAGAGAAACTACCAGATTTTAAATGCACATACCAGAAAAGAACAGAGGCTGAAAATCAATTATCTAAGTATGGATCTCAGAAGCTAGAAAAACAGCAAATTACACTGAAAGAAAGTTGAAGGAATAAAATAAAAAGCAGAAGGAAACTAAATAGAAAACACACACAGGAGAACCAAGTTGGTTCTTTGAAAAGACTAATTAAATGAATACCTAAAAGACAAGACTATAAAAAATCAAGAAAAAAAACTAGTATCAAGAATTAAAATGGCATCACTACAGATCTCCATTATCCTCCATTCCCTACCTGCTGATGAAACCACAGTGCAGAGTTTAAAAAAAAAAAAAAAAAAAAAATCAATCACTAACAGAAATTCTTGAGTTTGCAGGATGACAGACAGGAAAAGATACAACTTGCTGAAACAATGAAACTTCCCTTGCTTATTGGGATTAAAAAAAAAAAATACTGGCTGAAATCACTGGAACCAAAATGGGCAAGTGGAGTTTGCACAAAACAAGCTTGCTGATTTCACGGCCTGAATTTCCACCAAGTTTCACACTAACTACCCTGAATTTGCACATGCAATCCATAAGTTAGCATGAAGAGATAGCTACACATGCCCAAGAACTCTCTCCTTTCCTTCCACTAATCACCTGCTAAATCCAGTATCCACCCCGCTACACCTTTTCTAATAAAATTACTGCCTTAAAGCTAGAATAAGGATACAGATTTGAGCTTGTTTCCTGTCTCTCTGGGAGTCAACTTTCAACATAAAGCCTTTTCTCAAAAATCTGATTTCTCAAAAATCTCAAAAAAAAAGGGACACAGGCACTGTGTCCCTTTTGCTCACAGTATTGGCTTCTAGCACATCAGGCACTGAGTCCCTTTTGCTCAGCAACACTGATTCCCTTCCTTTTCTTTTTATTCTTTTTTTTTTTTTTTTTTTTTTTTGATCTTCGACTTCTGATATTCTTTCTTCTGCTTGGTCAATCTTTTTATTCTTATCTTTTTATCACTTTTTCCACTCTCATCTATAATTAAAATTTTTCATTAATGTTGACTGGCAATTAGCCAGAATGTACTGTATGCTACTAAACAAAAAGATAATCAGGTACACTGTAGAAGCTGCATGCCTCCAAATCTATTCATGATCTAAACAGTGGAAAGAAAACATAATTCCCTAAGTTCAGTATCTTTGAACCATGGGTAAGCTACATGAATATCTACTTATAGAAGTTGTAGAACTTGGGCATATCATCGGGATGACTGAGTGCCAGCTATTATAAAGTCTTACCTTTTTTTGCCTCATTTAGCTTTCCCAGAAATGTTCTTGCAGTTCCTCTTCTGGCATAAGCTTTAGAATATGAGCCATCTAATAAAATGGCTTGTGTGCAGTCTTTTTCAGCTTCTTCATATCTATTGAACATGATAAAATTACTGACTGGAAAAAAGGCAGCTTATGGAAAATTTTCATATAAACTAAGTTTCTAATTTTAAAAGCTTGTATATAATTTCAATCACTAACTCCTTAATCTGTGTTTGAAGTGGAGAACTATTTCATAAATTTTTTTATTCTCACCAAATCTTGGAATAATTTGGTGAGAAGGCAGTAGTTACCAGATTAACGAAAAGTTAGGAGAGTCTGCTGGAGGGATGGAATAATAATGCAAAAGTATGACTAGGGCAGACAAAAGAATACCACTGCTGGCAGCCTACCTCCTCTCCAAACCTCAATATGCACAGGTACTACATTAGAATTTTAACTAGCATTAGTTTTCCAATAAAATTTCATTAACATTTACCCACAGTATATCTCCCATACTCATAGAAAAACAAAAAAATCAGAACTCGCTATGTATGTGATAGCACACCATCTAATACTCTGCATAAACTCCACTCAGCCATGCAAGCAGCAATCAATTCAGCCTTACAGATTTACTCGTTCTGCTGCTTAAGAAGACCTCAAAAAAAAAAAAAAAAAACAAAACCCAACAACAGAAAAACCTAAGACATTCCCATATATTAACATGACATTAATGAAATATTGTTAATTTGTTAGGATAATATGTATAAAATATCCTTTCTTTAGTGATAAAATGTCATGTTTATGATTTACCTTAAAATAATTCAGGAGGAAAAAGCTGAAACAAATATGATCAAAAAAACATGGCTTGTTAAAACTAGATGATGGATACATGGGGCTTATTATACTACTTTTGTGTAAGTTTGAAAAGTTTCATGAGAATATTTAAAAAAAAAAAAGCTCCTGTAATTGCATTCTCCCCAAGGCTTAAATGGATGTCATCTTCCCCGCAAAACAAGATCTCATATGAACAAAATCAGAATTTCTAATTAACTTAAACATCTCTGATTTCTCTAACTCACTTTTCAGCAAGAAATAAAGAACATATCTGTGTTCATGCCTTTATCAATGTGTTTTCAACTTGCCTGATTATATCATTCAAGATACCTGCATGGCCCCCACACTTTTCAGGATAAAGTCAAACTCCTTTGGAGGGCAAAGTCAGGGGCTTGCCTGACTATCTGGCCTTCTCTCTGCCACTGTCCCCTGCAATAACAGCCACAATATGGACCACTCACCCTTTCCAGGAAGTACCATGAATCTTCCTACTCCCATGTCTCTGAACCTGAACTAGAACCCTAGACTTGTTTTTCACCTCACTAACTCATACTACTCTGTTAGATTTCAGTTTGGTTTGAACTATTTCAAGATGCTTTCCCATTAATTCCCCTGCCTGGACTCCATCTATCCCAGTATTCTTCCCACCCTGAATGCCCATAGCAGGTATCCTTCCTCGCATTTTCTTAGTGTATTTTCACAAATATTGGTCTCCTTTTCTGTCACTCCCTGCAAACTTCAACAAAAACAACTACACATTTAATATTTGTACACTTATTTGTTCTGTTACCTTCCACAGTGCCTAACAACACCTGATACATTTTAGTGCAATAAACGTTTGCTGAATAAATAAATCAAAAAATTTCCGAACACCCAAATTCAAAGAAAATTTAGAAGATAAAGGTTTAGGAAACCATTTTAATTGCATATTTAATTGCATGTTCTATTGTACAGCTGAATAACACCCAACAATTAATATAAAAATCTGAAGTTCCCAAACTAGAAAAGATACAAGGTAAGAGTCATATAGTTCTTTTAATTTAAAATATGCTCTGCTGAAGGAGAGCGATCCAAGATGGCTGATAGCTAACAGTTCGGGATTGTAGCTCCCAGTGAAAGCGCAGAGAACGAGAGGACACCACACTTTCTGACGAATTTTCATCGCTCACAGACCAGAAGATTCCCAGTGGAGAGGCCCCACAGGTCGCCAGCATGACTCTTGTGGCCAGCGCAGCGGTTTTGCCGGTGCCTTGGCGCGGCAGCTCTTCATGCAGAGTAAACGGGAAGAGATTCCCCGGGCAGAAGAGCACCATCAGTCTTATCACTGCTGTTTTGGCCGGCGCAGTGGGTTGCTCGGATTCCAGCGCTGGGAATCAATAAACTGGGCATCCACTCAGAAACCCAATTAGAAAGGCGGTAATCGTAAAGACGACAGATAGATCAATTCATAACAAAGGGAAGAAACCAGCCTAAAAAGGCTGAGAATACCCAAAATCAGAACCCTTCTCCCTCTACAGGGGATTACAGTTCCTCATCAGCAACTGAACAAGTCCTGATGGAAAAGGACTGTGTGCCATTATCAGAAGTAGGCTTCAGAAGGTGGATGATAAGAAACTTCTGGGAGTTAAAAGAACTTGTTCTAACCCAATGTAAAGAAACTAAGAACTTTGAAAAAAGGTTTGATAAAATGCTAAAAAGAATAGACAATATAGAGAGGAATATAAATGAACTAACAGAGTTGAAAACCACAACACAAAAACTTAGCGAAATATGTACAAGTTTGAATAGCTGAATTGATCAAGCAGAAGAAAGGATATTAGAGGTAGAAGACCTACTTAATGATATAAAACGAGAAGACAAGAATAAAGAAAAAAGGATAAAAATAAATGAGCAAAGTCTCCAAGAAATATGGGACTATGTGAAAAGACCTAATTTACATTTGATAGGTGTACCTGAATACGACGAAGAGAATGAATCCAAGCTGGAAAATACTCCAGGATATTATTCAGGAAAACTTTCCAAATCTAGCAAAGCAGGACAATATTCAACCCCAGGTAATACAGAGAACACCACAAAGATATTCCTCAAGAAGAGCAACCCCAAGGCACATAATCATTAGATTCACCAGGGCTGAAATGAAGGAGAAAATACTAAGGGCAGCCAGAGAGAAAGGTCAGGTTACCCACAAAGGGAAGCCTATTAGACTTACAGCAGATCTCTCAGCAGAAACCCTACAAGCCAGAAGAGAGTGGGGGCCGATATTCAACATCCTTAAAGAACAGAACTTTCAGCCCAGAATTTCATATCCTGCCAAACTAAGCTTCACAATTGAAGGAAAAATACAATCTTTTATGAACAAGCAAGTACTCAAAGATTTTATTACCACCAGGCTGGCTTTAGAAGAGCTTCTGAAAGAAGCATTATACATAGAAAGGAACAACCAGTATTAGCCTTTCTAAAAATATACCAAAAAGTAAAGAGTATCAACATAAAGAAGAATTTACATCAATGAATGGATAAATAGCCAGTTAACATCAAATAGCAGTAACCCTAAATTTAAGTCGACTAAATCCCCCAATCAAAAGATACAGCCAAAACCTAACGATATGCTACATCCAGACCTATTTCACATCCAAAGATACACAAAGACTTAAAACAAAGGGATAGAGAAAGATTTACCAACCAAATGGAGAGCAAAAATAAATAAATAAATAAAAAGCAGGAGTTGCAATTCTTGCATCTGATAAAATAGATTTCAAAGCAACAAAGATATAGTGGTAAAAGGATCAATGCAACAATAAGAGCTAACTATCCTAACACCCAGATACATAAGACTCATAAAGAGATTTAGACTCAACGAGACAGAAAATTAATAAGGATATCCAGGACTTGAACTCAGATCCAGAACAAGTAAACTCAATAAATATTTATAGAGCTCTCCATTTTAAATACACAAAATATACATTCTCCACCTTAAATACACAAAATATCGATCGGCCATTATTAATACCCATTTTTAGAATAAAACTACATTCCCATTTTCTCTCCCTCTTTTTCTTCCTCTTTCTTCCTCTCCTTCACTCCTTTTTTTCTTTCTTTCTTTCAAAAAAAAAAAGAGAAAATATGCTCTGCTAACTTGGTAGAGCATACTCCACTAATGTGATTATACACTAAAGCAATAAAAACTAATACTATAAATTAGAGATCTTATCAATGTAAATATAATCTCGCACCTATAAGAAGGTATTACTCTTAGCATTAGTCAAACCAATATCAAAAAGCAAAATTTTCATAAGCTAGCAAGAGATACAATGATTCTTTACTCTGAACAGTCAACAAAAAAATCTATCTCTAGTGGTATCTATTACTTTAAGTGAGGTTAAATACATAATCAAAATTTACTTCTATGACAGGAACTCCTAACCTGAGATCCTCTGGGGGATGTGAAAACTTGGTTAGGGAAAAAAACTGTATCATTATTGTCCCTGACCTCTAAATAAAATTTAGCTCTTTTATAAATACAAACGCAGACAACAGTACCTATCACTCTGTCACCAATAAAAATCAGATAGTTTGGTCAGGCACGGTGGCTCACGCCTCTAATCCCAGCAGTTCGAGAGGCAGAGAGGTGGATCACCTGAGGTCAGGAGTTAAAGACCATCCTGGCCACTGACTCTACTGAAAATACAAAAATTAGCCAGTGGTCCTGGCACACGCCTGCAATCCTAGCTACTCGGGAGGATGAGGCAGGAGAATCACTTGAACCCGGAAGGTGGAGGCTGCAGTGAGCCAAAATCGAACCACCGCACTCTAGCCCAGGTGACAAAGCAGGACACTGTCTCAAAAAAAAAGAATCAGATATTTCCATATCACATTACAACTGTTACTGGTATCTCGAAATATTGCTTATGCTCACAACTATTACAGTAAAAATTTAACCTGCTGCTTATTTGCAATCACATGCAAATAACAAATAACCAATTTATGGTAAACTTTTATCCTGAAAAGCACTAAAATATAACCAATACTTACTTCTGAATCTTCAGATAGGCCATAGCTCTGTTAGCTGGAAGAAGGGCATTAGCACCATCTGCTGCTATCCCTCGAGTATAGCATTCAATTGCTCTTTCGTATTTCCCCTCTTTGAAAAATCCGTTCCCCTGTTATTTCGTAGAGAAATATGAAGAAGAATTTTAAAAATGCAAAAAAATTAAATGAATTCAAATCTTATGAAAAACTGTGAGGACGTTCATCAACAGTATTTCAGGAAAGCATATTAATTGTTAAAAATCTAGCCCATGAGACACGTTTTAGAATCTGTTGGTTTGAGTTCTTTTTTAATAGCATTATTCTCTTTTCAGTACTAAAAAGAAAAAACATGCATACTACTATATTACTTTGCAGCATTCACTATTATTCCATTAATAAAATATTACGCAAAGCTTAAATTTAAAAACCTATTTTAACAAAGGCCCAAATATTATACTGTCTTTAGCTACATTAGAAGCTATACAAAAGAATTTCATAACTCAAATAATTTTTGTGAAAGAACACAGTACCAGAATTATAAAGCCCACTCTTCAATATAAGATAAATTCAACAATATTGGGATTTGTATACCTGATTTCACTATAACATTTATTTATAATCAGAGTTAAATATCACAATCAATAATCATTTCATAAATATTTATTAGGAATCCTCTGTGGGTCCAGGAAAGGCTAGAAATAAATTAAACCTCCTCAACTCGTGATTAGTAGAGGAATTTCAATCAGAAACAGTCCAGTGTGAATTAATGAAAAAAGTATGGATGAGAATGAACTGTAATTAACTTCTATGTTAAATTTATAACTATGTATACGTAAATATATAATAAAACACTCAAAAGTAGTTTCCTAAACTTAAGTGTTTCTATAGTTTTTTTAAAAATCTATGTATAAAGTTATCAATTACTCAAATTTTGAATTAGTAAGTCCCAGAGGCTTTAGTGTATTTAATTTCCAATTCCTACTCAAGCAAAATTTTAATATTAGAGAAGCAAGAAATTTAACTAATATACAATAAATATATCAACACTCAGCAAAACATATACATTATATGTTGGAATAGCTTCAGATTACCAGATCTTTCTCTGAAATGGCCTGCTGCTTATTCCATTGTGCTTCAATTTGCTTTTGCTCGCCCTCTGTTGACTTAATCACTGTTTCAGCTTCCTTTGAATGTGAGTTTTCTTTGGATGCTAAAGCCTAAAAGACATAGCAGTCAGCTAAAATAAAACAAGTAATGCAAGATGCACATATACTTGACCTTAAAACATAAATACCTCAAATATAATACAATTTCTGCCACATTTTACATAATCAAAATAATATTTTCTACCCTAATTCGAAACCTTCTTACTTATTAAAGTAAAATGTAACATTAAGTACATAATAAATTTAATGTGCTTCTCATTTCAATTAAAATTAGTATCAAACACCAAAGACTGCATGTTCTGACTTATAAATGGGAGGTAAACATTAGATACACATGGACATAAATGGAAACAATAGACACTACAGACTACCTGTTAGGGAGAGAGACACTGGGGGTGGGGAGGGAATGAAAAACTACCTATTGGGTACTATGCTCACTACCTAGGTGACGGAATCATTCATACTCCAAACCTCAGTATCATACAATATGCCCATGTAAAAAGTCTGCACATGTTCCCTTTGAATCTAAAATAAATGTTGGAATTATTTAGGTCCCAGAGGCTTTAGTGTATTTAATTTCTAATTCCTACTCAAGCAAAACTTTCATATTAGAGAAGCAAGAAATTTAACTAATATACAAGAAATAAATCAACACCCTGCAAAACATATACATTACATGTTCGAATAGATAAGTAAGTAGCATCCATTAAAAGTAATTGCTCATTTATTCAACAAATATTTATTGAATTTCTATACAGGCCAGACACTGTTTTAGGAGGTGTTTTCAAACATAACAGTTCATTACAACTACATCACCAAACTTCTCAAATTCAATACTCACAGTGACTATTTGATGTAAGACAAACTTTTAAAAATATACTACAGTTCACAACCATAATCAAGTTGACATATTTACCAGCAGATCTTATGTGCAATAGTAATGGCAATATTTAAAAGCACACTTTCCCCAATCATTGTAATTTTGCTCTCAATGTTTCAATCAGTGCATAAGCCAAAAAGGAATAAAATCAGTGAGATAAACAATAATAATTCTGTCGTCTGGGAAAGAGTAAAGCAGCAGTAGTTCTTAAGATCTCAGGCAATTTTTAGAACAATCAAGGATCTTTAAATACCATTACACTACCTTTAGCTTGCAAATTCATTTAGCAAAACTCTACGAAGAATTAAAATTAGAAAATCTCAATATAAAGAAATCTATCATATAAAATCTATGCAAAAAGCTTTACTTCTTCAAATAAAGTTCATAAGTAATCCACTTAACTTAAATAACTATAGTTTACCTGATGAATTTTCCTGAGTTCATTTGTTGCTTCAAAGTTATTTGGTTCCAGTTCTAATACTCTTTCATAATCTAAGTAAAAGAGAAGATAAAAAAAATTTTAAATAGGAAATATTTAAAAACCGGTATGAAACAATCTTTGTTGCCTGTGACAATTAGGCAACTGTCCTACAGCAAAATAAAGGAGAAACAAAGAATTACCATCATTAGGCCACTGAACTTTCTTTTTTTGAAACAAAGTCTCACTCTGTTACCCAGGCTGAGTACAGTGGCCCAATCTTGGCTCACTGCAACCTCCACCTCCCAGGTTCCAGAGATTCTGCACTTCAGTCTCCTAAGTACCTGGGACTACAGGCACACACAGCCAAGCTCAGCTATTTTTTTTTTGTATTTTCAGTAGTGACAGGGTTTCTCCATGTTGGACAGGCTAGTCTCAAACTCTTGACCCCAAGCAATCTTCCCACCTTGGCTGCTGAGAGTGCCGGCATTATAGGCATAAGCCATTGTGCCCAGCCAAGCCACTGAACTTTCTTTTTCTCCCCGCCAAGGCAGACAAAATCCTATGACAAACCATATTCCACTAGCTCCAGTAAGGATACCTGCTATTATAAGTTGTACATCGTAAAACCAAGAAGCAGGCCAGGCATGGTGACTCACAACTGTAATCCCAGCACTTTGGGAGGCCGAGGCAGGCAGATCATCTGAGGTCAGTAGCTCAAGACCAGCCTGGCCAACATGGTGAAACCCTGTCTCTACTAAAATTATAAAAATTAGCTGGGCATGGTGGCAGGCATCTTTCAGGACGCTGAGGCAGGGAGAATTGCTTAAACCCGGGAGGCAGAGGTTGCAGTGAGCTGAGAGCATGCCATCGCACTCCAGCCTGGGTGACAGAGAGGCAAAAAAAAAAAAAAAAAAAAAAAAAAAAAAACCTGAGAGGCAGCAAAATCCAATTAAATATCCGTTTTGTTCAGATTTTGATTTATAATATAAAAACTTATTTTGTGGAATAACAGAAGGCTTAGAATTTATAAATAAACAAAAATGTGTTAGGAGCTTTAAACATACTACCTCTTACCTCACTAAAGCCGACAAGACATTTTAATGCCTATTTTACAGATGAGAAACCGAAAATCAGAGAAGATACTGGTCACATAGCTAGTACTTGGTAACATGAGAATTTGAACCAAATTCTGATTGGTAGCAAATAATGCATTCTTTCTCAAAACATCAAGATATCATTTCAGTTGCAAAAATGAGCTTTGTTCAAATATAGAAAGGTCTTTGCATGTAATAACTGTGATTACTTAGTAATCTCTCTACAGCATCTGTTAGATTACACTGTTAAAGAATTTTTTAGATAATGACTAGAAAATACCTGTTTTGGCCTCTTCTAATTTTTGCAAAGCAAATCGAGCAGCACCTCGTCTGGAATAAGCTTTTGTATAACTTTTATTCAAGGCAATTGCTAAATTACAATCAGACTCAGCAACAGCAAATCTGCAATTTTAAAACATCAAAATAAATAAAGTTAATAAAACTCATTTACTAAACCAAAACTTTAAAGTTTTGTTTCTGAAATCCTTGCAAAGGGAATTTACTTACCCACTGAAGGCATGTTTCCCACTTCCTTTTAATTAAGCATAATAAAAGCAATACTGGCATTCCTCAACAATATTGTGGATTTGATTTTAGACCACCACAACAAAGTAAATGTCACAATAAAGCTAGTCATACAAATTTTCTGGTTTTCCAGTGCATACAAAAGTTATATTTACATTATACTGTAATCTAGTAAGTGTGCAAAAGCTTTATGGATAAATAACAATGTATGTACCTTAATTTAAACTACTTTGTTAAAAAAAAAATGCTAATGATTATCTGAGCCTTCAGTGAATATTTATGTTTTTGCTGGTGAAGTATCTTGCCTTGATGTTGACAGTTGCTGACTGATCAGGGTGGTGGTGGTAGCATATGATGCTGTTTGATAGCATTTTACTCATAATAGAACTTCTTTCAATATTGGAGTCAATCCTCTCAAACTCTGCCACTGCTTTTTCAAGTAAGTTTGTATAATGTTCTAAATCTTGTTGTCATTTCAAAAATGTTCACAGCACCTTCACCAGTAGATTCTATCTCAAGAAACCACTTTCCTTGCTCATCCATAGGAAGCAACTGATCATCCATTCAAGACTGAACACGATTGCAGCAATTCAGTCACATCTTCCGCCACCAAAATCTTGAGCCCCTCAAAGTCATCCATAAGAGTAGAAATCAACTTCTTCCAAACTCCCGTTAACACTGATATTTTGACCTCCTCCCATGAATTACAGATGTTCTTAATGGCATCTAAAATTAGTTAACTCTTTCCAGGTTTCAATCTACTTTGTCCAGATCCACTACAGTAATCACGATCTATGACAGCTATAGCCTATGAGATGTATTTCTTTCTTTTTATTTTTATTTTTAATTTTTTTGGGGGGGAAGGGGAGGATCTGTTCCATCCAAACACTGTTGAAGCAAGAGATAGATCCGAGGGACCAATGAAATGCTGAAACATATTTCTTAAATAACAAGAGTTGAAAGTTGAAATGACTCTTTGATCATGGGATGCAGATGGATGTTGTGTTAGGAAGCATGAAAACAACATTCATTTCCTTGTACATCTCCAGCAGAGATCTTGCGTTAGTAGATACATTGTCAATAAGCAGTACCATTTTGAAATAAATCTTTTTTCCAAGCAGTAGGTCTCAACAGTAGGCCTAAAATATTCAGTAAACCAGTTTATAATAGATGTGTTGTCATCCAGACTTCGTTGATTTATTTATAGAGCACAGGCAGAGTAGCTTTAGCATAATTCCTAAGAACCCTAGGACTTTTGGAATGGTAAATGAGCAGTCTTCAACTTAAAGCCACCAGCTACGTTAGCCCCTAACAAGAGAATCAGACTGTCCTTTGAAGCCAGGCATTGATTTCTCTCTAGCTGTGAAAGTCCTAGATGGCACTGTCTTCTAATAGAAAGCTGTTTAGTCAACACTGAAAATGTGTTGTTTAACATAGTCAACTTCATCAATTACCTTAGCTAGATCTTCTGGATAACTTTCTACAGATTCTCCATCAGCACTTGCTGCTTCACTTATTGTGGCTGGTTTAATCTATACAGACCAATAAAACTTCCTCCCTATCAACATTAGGCTTCTTTCACTTTTAATTATTTGTGTTCAATGGAGTAGCCCTTTTAATTTCCTTCAAGAACTTTTCCTTTGTATTCACAACTTAGCTAATTGGCACAAGAAGCCTAACTTTCAGTCAGTCTTGGCTTTTGACATGCCTTCCTCACCAAGTTTAATCATTTCTAGCCTCTGATTTAAAGTGAGAGATGTGCGAGTCTTCCTTTCTTTCACTTGAACACTTAAATGCCACTGTAGGCATTGTTTGTTTTGAGATGGAGTTTCACTGTGTCACCAAGCTGGAGTGCAGTGGCATAATCTCGGCTCACTGCAACCTCTGCCTCCCGGGCTCAAGCAATTCTCATGCCTCAGCCTCCAGAGTATCTGAGATTATAGGCATGCACCACCACGCTCGGCTAATTCTTTGTATTTTTAGTAGAGACTGGATTTCACCATGTTGGCCAGGCTGGTCTCAAACTCCTGGCCCCAAGTGAATCACCCATCTCGACATCCCAAAGTGCTGGGATTACAGATATGAGCCACCATGACGAGCCTCACTATAGGTTATTAACTGGCCTAAGTTCAATACTGTTGTATCTCAGGGAATAGGGAGGCCCAAGGAGAGGGACAGAGATGGGGGGGGCAGTTAGTTAGTAAAGCAGACAGAATGCACATTTATTCATTAAGCTTGCCATAATATATGGGCATGCCTGATGGCTCCCCAAAGCAATTACAATAGAAATATCAAAGATCCCTGATCAGAGATCACCATAACAGATATAATAATAACAAAAAAAAAAGTCTGAAATACTGCAACAATTATTAAAATGTGACACAGAGATACAAAGTAAACACATGCTGTTAGAAAAATGGCACCAACAGAGTTGCTTGACTTGCCTGATACAGGATTGCCACAAACCTTCATTTTGTAAAAACAGTATCTGTGGATCTAATAAAGTACACACAATAAAACAAGGTATGCCTATAATTTCTAACAGTGGAACATTAGTAGCATTCCCTTTAATGCAAGAAACAAGAATGCCCATTATCACTGCTTTTTCTTGGTATTACATAGAGGTCTCCGCCAATGTAGTTCTGTAAGAAAGAAATACAAGGACTAGAAACAAAGAAAAAAACCTGACGTTATTCTCAGATGATATGATGGTCTAAAAAGAAAACTCAAAATAATCTAAAGACACTGCTAGAAATATCAAAATATAAAAGTTTAGTAAGGTGACTATGACAGATCAACAAGAAACAAGCAAAACATCTAACAAAGATGTACAAGACACAGATACAAAAAAAATTGTAAGACTATTTTCAAAGACATTAATGACAATCTAAGTAGAAATATTTCACATTCATCTATAACAAAGCACAAAAATGTAACAATATGATTCTCTCCATACTGATTTATAAATCCAATGCAATTCTAATCAAAATCCCAACAGGATGTTTTAAGGAATTTGGGAAGATGATTCTAAAATTTATATTGATGAGTAAGTCCAAGAATGCCCAAGACATTGCTGAATAATAAAAAATACGAGAATATGCCTACACCAAATATCAAGACTTACAGTTATAATGCTTGGATGGATTGTGGAATGGATGTAAGGACAGGCAAGAGACCAGTGTAAAGAACAAAAGATGAGAAAGTGATCTAGGCAAACATGACATATAGCAAACTAGCATGGTAGATCCATGGGGGAAAGTAGCGCTATTCCAAAAATAAGAGCTGGAAAAACCTTTGGCATATGTGAAAGGGCCTAAATGTGAAAATTAGATCTTAAAAATGTTCAGAAGAAATCAGAGGAGACTATTATGAACTCAAGCAGCAAACTATTTTTTTTAACAAATCACTTTATAAAGTCCTAATCTTTTTTAAAAATTAATAAACTGAAATATATTAAAAGTAAATGTTTACATTAATTAAAATTCCATAAAGAAAGAAAAAAGATAAGCTACAAATTGAGAGAAAATAGTTATTATGAAAAAGACCAAAGGATTAGTATCCAGAATAAAGAACTCTTCGTAGGCACAATGAAATGCCATTTCACACCTACTAGATTGAAAACAATTAAGAAGCCCAATTATATCAGTGTTGGTAAGGGTAGGAAATAAGCATTATTATACACTGCTAACGTGAATGTAATTCATCCATCTACCTTTGTAACAACTGTGTAACAACAAACTACCTTTATCATCATCCTGTAAAGCTGAACATCTACATATTTTATGACTCTACACCAAGAAATATGTACAAAAATGTTCCTAGCATCACTGAAATAAGGAAGGAAAGGACAGAAAGTGGACAGTAGAAAGAGGGACAGAAGGAGGGAAGAGTGGGAGGGAGAGAGAGAAGAAAAAGAAAGGAAGATAGGAACCAACCAACAATCAAGCAACACAAGAATAGATAGATAATGGCTGGGCTCAGGGGTTCATGTCTGTAATCTCAGCACTCTGGGAGGTTGAGGCAGGCAGATCACAAGGTCAAGAAATGGAGACCATCCTGGACAACACAGTGAAACCCTGTCTCTACTAAAAATACAAAAATTAGCTGGGTGTGGTGGTGAGCTCCTATAGACCCAGCTACTTTGGAGGCTGAAGCAGGAGAATCACTTGAACCTGGGAGGCAGAGGCTGCAGTGAGCCGAGATTGCGCCACTGCACTCTAGCCTGGTGAGACAGTGAGACTGTCTCCAAAAAAATAAAAAATAAAAAATAAATGGTATATTTCTAAAAAGAAATTATCTTATATAACTGTTACAATGAGAGCCCTATAGCTATACACATCAAAACCAGAATGAATCATAAAAATATAATATTCAGGGAAATAGGTGAGCCACAGACAACTACGTATGTTTAAAGCTCAAAAATAAGCAAGGTTATACAACATATTATTTAGGGATATATACATACATAATAAACCTTTTTAAATCAAATGAATGATAAATATGTAATTCATGATAGTGGTTAACAGGGAGGGAGGCAAGGAACAGGATACAGAAAGGAGCATCAAGGTAATTTCAAAAATAATGGTAATGTTCTGGTTTTTAAGTTGAGAGGGGCCCTTATATAGGTTTATTTTAAATTATTCTCTATAACTTATATATGAGATACAAATACTGCAGATATCAAATATCATAAAATGTAAAGATCCCCTAATTTTTTAGAATATTGAGTTTCAAAGACATAAAAATATGCTATTTACCAAGTGTGGGTGAGGGGGAGGAAGGCAGCAAAACACACTGCCATGTGTGTACCTATGCAACTATCTTGCACGTTCTGCACATGTACCCCAAAACCTATAATGCAATAAAAATTTAAAAAAAAAAAAAAAAAAAAAATATGCTATTTAAATAGTAAAATTTCAGATAACAATAAAATTTGTATTTCCAAATAATTAAAACAGTAAGAATGTCTTCCTTGATGTTATTTACCTTTACAAAAAACCCCTATGATAGGTTGGTTACCTGCATATGATAAGACAATACCTTTCATATTCTTCCACATTAAGTATTTTATTTATTTATTTATTTATTTATTTATTTATTTTGAGACGGAGTTTCACTCTTGTTACCCAGGCTAGAGTGCAATGGCACGATCTCGGCTCACCACCACCTCCGCCTCCTGGGTTCAGGCAATTCTCCTGCCTCAGCCTCCTGAGTAGCTGGGATTACAGGCACGCGCCACCATGCCCAGCTAATTTTTTTGTGTTTTTAGTAGAGACGGGGTTTCACCATGTTGACCAGGATGGTCTCAATTTCTTGACCTCGTGATCCACCCGCCTCGGCCTCCCAAAGTGTTGGGATTACAGGCGTGAGCCACCGCGCCCGGCCCAAGTATTTATTTTAAAAGTCAGTATGACTAAAAGACAAATGTTGAAACATATTTTAAATTTACCATCATAAATGTTCTCTAGATTAAAAAGTGGATAAATGGTTTTTCAAAATAATGAAGGATATTAATTTCTAAAAACATCCAACAAACTTTTTTAGCTTTGTGAATTAGAAAAGAACACTATTACTGAATTTTTAGAGGAACATCTCAGTAAAGTGAGCTATGGAAACAGCTTTTAGCACCAGATGTTTAAAATGGCTTAAACAAAATAACTCAATAAAAAGGAGTGAGCTATAAAAATTTACAGCTGAAAAGAAATGCAATACATTTTCAATCTGTCCTCCACACTTTATTACAAATGTTTTTTAAAATTATTCTCAATATATATATATAAGACATTCACATTCACACACATTACAGAAAGTCCTTACTTTTTCAATCTAAAATATGCTGACGCTCTATTTGTTGGCAACACAGGATTATATGGATCGGCATCCATGCCTTTTGTGTAGCAGTCAATTGCTTCATCATATTTTCCTTGTTTGAAGTATTTATTGCCCTGAAGAAAAGAAAATTAAATAAGATGATCTTTTTTACAAATGTTAAATTCACTATAGTTGACCCTTGAACAACCCAGGTTTGAAGAGCACAGGACTTTTTTCAATAAGTCTACACCAAATGTGTCTGCCTCCCTTTCCACCTTCTCCACCTTTTCTGTCTCTGCTACCCCTGAGAGAGGAAGACAATTCTTCCTCTTCCTCCTCCTCAGCCTACTCAATGTGAAGATGACAAGGATGAAGACTTCTATGATCCCCTACTACTTAGTAAAATATGTGTATATAAATACACATTCTCTTCCTTAAACTGTTCTTAATAACATTTTCTTTTCTCTAGCTTACTTTTTTGTAAGAATATAGTAAATAATACATATAACACATAAAATTTGTGCTAATCAACTATTTGTGTTATCCATACTGCTTCCAGTCAACAGTAAGCTATTAGTAGTTAAGTTTTGAAGGAGTCAAGAATTATATGCAGATTTTTTTTACTGCATGAGGCATTGACTCCACACTGTTCAAGGGTCAACTGTATATGATCATTGTATGGGCACAATCCAAGAGCCCAGGCAGAAAAATGAGTAAAATACCTAGCGTTATACTCCTTATTGACAATACCAACCTATAGAAATGTATCCAAAAAAAAAAGCATCAAGAGTTTAATCTGAAAAGAGTTCCATCTTTGTGAAAGTAATGTAGCTGGTTTTATAATAATGAACCACCACTCAGGGAGATACTGAACATTCCAAAAAGTAGCCAAAGATATGCAGGAGTGGAATATAATACTTATGCCAAGAATCACACACTAATTTCAAGTTACTTCAATCTACTACTAAAAACACTGGACAACTCCAAGTACAGTCCAAGCATTTACATAAAATAGTTCATTTACTACTCACAAGAACCCCTTGAAGTTGGTAATATTAATGTCATTTTACAGATGAGAAAACTGAAGTTCAGAAGTTTAAAAAGAGATTTGAACCCAGGTAATCTGGCTTGAAAGTATGTACTCCTAACCACTATGTTCCACTGCCTCCAGAGAGGGATGTAGCCAACAACAACATAAAGTTTAAATACCTACTAAACTATGTTCAAGAAACTTTAGGATCCATATGATTTTCTACAGCTCCTGCTTACCTGAAAAAAACAAAACCTAACTAATTAATACCTTTTCTTTTAAAACAAGAGCCTTTTGAGAATCTACATGAATCCCATCTTCTTCCGACTCTGATTCTTGTGACAGAGAATCATGGGTACTATCATCTTTGTCAAGCTCATCAAGGATACTGTCCTAAAATCAAAAGAAGAAAAACAGTACTCATAATTATATGATCATTAGGGGGAAAAAAAGACATACTAAAAAAAAATACACTCAAAAGAACGCAAATTGTTACAATCTAAGGACCTACAGGCTTACAAATTGTTATAATCTAAGGACCTATAGGCTTACAAAGCAACCCAAATCTCTTATTAAGATTATATCCAGAGAAAAAGATGCCTTTGTTTAGAAAACCAAGATCCAAACCAAGAATCTGACTTTGAACTCATAAAGCTAAGTCAATAGACTATACCAATCACCCCCAAATCACAAACTATTAGCAGTTAGGTATTATGGCTTACAGGAAGTTTGCAAATAGCCCTAAACTAATATAATTAGCACCCCAGTAGCAGAGAAAGTTTTCTTTAAAAAACATTATTCTTCCTTATTTTAAAACAAAAAAACTGCTGCTTTAAAACTGCTATTTTAAAACCAAAAAAAAAGATAGAGCACATTAGCTCCTAAACTTCACAATAACCTATGAGGAAGGTATAATTACCTTCACTTGATTTTTCTTCAATTTTTCACTTGAGGGAACTAAAATGCAGAAGTTAGTTAACTCATTCAAGGTCATTCAACTAGTAAGTGGTCAAGTCTACTTCCTCCAAGAGTTCTCAATCATTATGTTACACCATCTCTCAGTATATTCCAAAACATAGCTGTCTCTACCAAAGGAAAAATACAATATGCTAGTCCCACGATTCTCAATCTCTTTTGACTCCCACTACTTTCGTGGTAATAAATAATTTCATAGACCCCCACCAGAATTTTTCTCTCATTTTTCATGTGATAAAACAATAATTTTTAGTAAGATTTTATTTTTATTTAATTTTATTTTTGAGACAGCATCTGGCTCTGCTGCCTAGGCTGGAGTGCCGTAGTGTGATCTCAGCTCACTGCAACCTCCATCTCTCAGGCTCAAGCCATCCTCCCACCTCAGTTTCCCAAGTAGCTGGGACTGTAGGCACACACCACCATGCCCAGCTAATTTTTTTTATTTTTTTATTTTTTTTGAAACAGGGTCTCTCTTCATCACCAGGCACCAGACTGGAGTGCAGTGTCACGATCTTGGCTCACTGCCTCCCAAGTTCAAGCAATTCTCCTGCCTCAACCTCCCGAGTATTTTTTTTATTTTTTTGTAGAGAAGGGATTTGCCATGTTGCCCAGGCTAGTCTGGATCCTGAGCCCAAGCAATCTGCCCACCTGAGTCTCCCAAAGTGCTGGGATTATGGGCATGAGCCACCACAACCAGCATTAGAGTTCATTAAAGCACATTTAAATACAAACTTTAGTCATTATGTAAACAAAATCCTTTTTGCATTCAAAAACTATTTTAAAGTTATTTACGTAAAAAAAATTGCTTATAAAAACAAAAAAAAAATTCAGTTTCATTAAATGAACATTGAAACATGGCCTGAAATTTAGCTATGTGTTTTAGCATGAAGATTCCAGAAATACTACCAGCCTACCAACATTGCAGTCAGGATTATCCAACCCTGCTATGCTGACATGTATAGAAAACTAATAGCAGCAGGGCACTAAGGCAGCTGCTCAGATCTGAACTAGAATGAAATGGAAACTTAACAACTATATCTTGTATAGAGACACTAAAATGACAATTGCAAGCTATGCAGTACAATCATGATGGCACTGTTTACACACAGCAGGAGTTCAATCAATATCTGTGTAGAAAACGTCTCTGTAAGAAATCATCTGAGACGACGCCTTTCAGGAAAGGGCATTATAAGAAGACACCAACTGATGAAAAGGAACAGGCTGTGTAACAAGAAGTCACACAAAAAAATGAAGACAGGCTACATGACACTTGGGAATAAATTCTATTTTCAGAAAGTATCATTTCCAACAGTGATAAATTCAGGACCCAAAATTTTACTTCTCTTATACTGGGACAATCCTGAAGCAGATGGCAAACTAAATAAAAGTCCCAGTTCTCTCTTAATTAGCCTTAGTTTTATTAAGAAAAATACCACACAGGCCGGACGCGGTGGCTCATGCCTATAATCCCAGCACTTTGGGAGGCCAAGGCGGGTGGATTACGAGGTCAAGAGATCAAGACCATGCTGGTTAACATGGTGAAACCCCATCTCTACTAAAAATACAAAAATTAGCTGGGCATGGTGGCATATGCCTGTAGTCCCAGCTACTCGGGAGGCTGAGGCAGGAGAATTGCTTGAACCCAGGAGGCGGAGGTTGAGGTGAGCCGAGATCACTCCATTGCACTCCAGCCTGGGTAACAAGACGGAAACTCCGTCTCAAAAAAAAAAAAAAGAAAAGAAAAGAAAAATACCAAACAAATAATTTGGAAAAATGTTTGGCAGTATTTTCTAAAGCTAAATGTATTTATAAACTATGACCGAGCAAATCCCCTCTAGGGTGCTTATGTCCATCAAAAGACAAGTGAATGTTCACAACAGGTTTATTCATCATAGCCCCAAACCGCCAACACCACAAAGGTATATCAATAAGAGAATGGACACACAAATTGAGATATCCACACAATGGAATTCTGGTCAGCAATGACAAAGAACTGCTGCTACTCACAATATGGATCCCAGATAATGATAGCAAAAGAAGCCAGACTTAAAGAATGCATACTGCATAATACATTTATGTGAAATTCCAAACTGACCTACAGTATAAGAGGCCAGAACAGTGGCTACTTTTGAGAAGTTATCTACTGAAAGGAAGGCCTCTGTGAGGCTGGAAATGTTTGTTGTTGTTTTTTTTTTGAGACCGAGTTTAGCTCTGGTTACCCAGGCTGGAGTGCGATGGCGCGCTCTTGGCTCACCGCAACCTCCGCCTCCTGGGTTCAGGCAATTCTCCTGCCTCAGCCTCCTGAGTAGCTGGGATTATAGACACGCGCCACTATGCCCAGCTAATTTTTTGTATTTTTAGTAGAGACGGGGTTTCACCATGTTGACCAGGATGGTCTTGATCTCTTGACCTTGTGATCCACCTGCCTCGGGCCTCCCAAAGTGCTGGGATTACAGGCTTGAGCCACCGCGCCCGGCCCAATTTTTTTTTTTTTTTTTTTTAAGAGTCTCCCTCTGTCTCCCAGGCTGGAGTGCAATGGTGTGATCTCCACTCACTGCAACCTCCACCACCTGGGTTCATGCCATTCTCGTGCCTCAGCTTCCCGGAATGTTCTATATCTTGATCCAAATAGTGGCTTCACAGGTGAGTGAGTAAAAATTCAGGAAGATGCACACTTAAGATTTGTATATGTTATGCACATTATAGCTCAGTAAAAACGTTAAACAGAAAAATACAAAGAACATAATAAACAGAGAAATTAGACAGTGGTTACTTCTGGAGTAGAGGTGAGAAAAGAACATGGGATCAGAAAGGAACATACCAGTAAGCTTTAATGGTATTGGAAAAATTCTCTTTAAGTTAGATGGTAGGCTCAAGTATTCACTGTATTACTATGCTTTGAAACATATATCTCCACATATTATTTGGTATGAATCAAATATTACATAATAAACTTTTTTAAAAACTAAAAAGGAATATATATTCCAAATTTGGTTATCACATCTCCCAACACATATACCCTAACCAAATCAATCCTCAAAGTAGATCAGAGTGCAGAATAAGGCTGGCCAACAGGTTCTCTTTCACAGGCTGACATGACAGTGGCTGCTTAAAACATTGGTAGAGGGTTGTAAGGCAGAGCACTGGTGGTGATTCTCCAAGTATGTTGTGTATGACATGTGGGAGATGGGAGGACACACATCTGCTATCCCAGTCTAGAAGGGTGAAGAAGCCCAACTCCCTGGGATCAAGATACGCCTACGTTTATTGTCACACAGCCCCAGTCCCAAGACTAGACACAAAGGCATTCTCTTTTAGCAGAATTCTACAGGTCCTTCAGTCTGCAACAAAGACTTCTGATCCGTACATTCTTTTCTGGGAGTATCTTAGAATTATGGCTGTTTAGGGGTTAGAGAAGATGGGGAAGAGGGAAGCAGTATGACTACCAAGGAATGGCACAAAGGGAATCTTTGTGGTGGTACCATATATCTGTACCTTAATTGCAGCTGGGTTATCCAAACCTACACATGGGATAAAATAATATAGAACCATACACACACTATACTAATGTCAATTTCCTAGTTTTGGAAGGCAGCTATGCTCACCACTATACCACCAACACTTGGACCCTAGTTTTGACACTATATACTACAGCTAAGAAAGATGTAACCACCAGAGGAAACTGGATGAAAAGTACACTGGATAAATAAATAATAAGTAAATAAATAATAATGTTTGCAAAATGAAAGAAAAAAGAACAAACTTCTGGCTGTTTTAGCTACCATTCCCTGAAAGAAGACTGCAGGAAAAAAAATTACTCATTAACTAAAGAGCTATGTAATTAAACGTTTATTCCACATAAAATAGTGTCTAGGAGAAAGACACAGGCCATAACTCTACATTATTTTTCAATTAGCCCATGACTATCAGCTAGCTCCCAGAAAATTTTACTCAAATATTAAGAAGCAAATGACTAGATTAACTCACCACATCAAGTTTTGCCCATGCCTCATAATCGTAAGATTTTATTCTATTTTTTGTGTTTTCCTCTTTGGTTTTTTTGGAAGACTCTTTAGCTTTGCCTTTCTTCTTTTTCCTAAAATTGCCATTTCGAATAGGAGGTAAATTCTAAGGCGGAAAAAAAAAAAAAAAACACAAAGTTGTGAGAATTCTGCTCTATTACTCTTTGTATAACCAGATACGTTTAAAATTCTCACTATATTTTCTTGTAAGAATTTTTCAATTTAATTTTAAAGTGTTTTCTATCTTCACTCATCATTATGCTTGAAAAGTTTAATTCATACTTTGATGAATGTTGATAACTGTTCAGTCACAAGAAAAAGTGTTACCTAGAAATTCTAATTATACCTTTAATTTGCAATCATAAATTCAAACTTCAAAATGACCTATCTTCAGCCTTAGTACGATGAACCAGCAGTAATACAAAGGCAAACTAAACTGCCTCCATATTATGTACAGTGTGAAAATCCAGCCATACTTAAATGCATTGTCTTAAGAAAAACTTTTGGTTTAACCTAGGTACTAACTGCATTTTTATGCCAATATGGTACGTTACCATATCACTAAATATATACCTACACATATTATTTTTATACACACACCCCTCTACATATTTTATGATGCTAGTCATTTACCTCTAAGTATTATCACATGATCATCTTTTTGGTAACTATTCATTAAGCCTTAAAGTATGGTAATATATTTAATTATTACAAAGACTTTTTGAAAAGCAGAATTTCTAAAAACATTGAGAGTGAAGCAAACCACTTCAATTTCAGTATTTTCACAAAACATTTTAAGAAGTTATGCCTTATTTTTAAAAAACTCATTTCAGTGGATGTTTAATTAAGAATTCTTAATTTACCTCTTCAGGAACACCATTATGTCTTCTTAGTTCCATATCCTTTTGTTTAATGTCTTTTTCCCAGTTTTCCAAATCCCTCATAAAGTCTTGTAATTCTTCTGCATTTTGTTTCACTTGTAGTTGTAATTCAATGGCTTTATTTGCTGAAGTCATTATGGCCTGCAGATTTTTGAACAATCAACCTCTGATAAGAACAAGCCTATTTAGTTTATTTTTCTGAAAGCTAACTGTTTTTTTAACCCCTTCATAAGTGGCCAAGAAACATAAATAGAAGAGAGCCAAGTGATGCAAAATAAAGAAAAATCAATAGAATATTTCAAAAATAAATCAGCTGCTGAATAAACAAATGAAAAATAGATAAGTTTGAGCACCCTTGAAAGGCAACAATAAAGAATGGGAATGTGGAGAAAAATCACTGAAATTATCAAGTATCCTATGGTAGCACACAGGCTGCTTATCTCTGGAGTTGAGCAATTACCTCC
The DNA here is from genome assembly GCA_031835075.1 of Saguinus oedipus. Lineage (NCBI taxonomy): Eukaryota > Metazoa > Chordata > Mammalia > Primates > Cebidae > Saguinus > Saguinus oedipus. The sequence goes on along the minus strand of CM063177.1, from coordinate 31,196,472 downwards.
TTTATTTCTTTTTCTCCCAACATTTAACTTCTACTATGTGAAAGATCCCAAATCAAGATTTAGGGATGCAAAAGCAAGACAAGGTCCCCTGTCTAGTGGAGAAGAAAAAAATATATAAAGTACTAGTAACAAAATAAATATGTTGGGCAGGGTTTCTAAACCTTGGGACTACTGACATTTTGAGCCAAAAAAATTTTTAAGAGTGCTGTCCTGTGCATTGTAGGATGATTGCCAACAACTCTGTCCTCTACCAACTAGGTGCCAGGATTATCCCTTCCCCTCATGGATTGTGACAAGGAATAAATTCCCAAACACTGCCAAATGTTCCCTGAGAGGTAAAATAACCCCTGGCTGAGAACCCTGGGTGAGGTTTATACAGATGCTATGGAACTGACCACAAAGGAGAGGCAACAATCAGATGGTAGGGTGGTAGAATTAAGGGAAGTGTCCCCAGAGGTGTTGGAATTTTAGCAGGGTTTCAAAGGGGCCTGCCAAGTGACTAACAGAGAGGAGCGGGCGGGCAGAGTGAGGGACTATGAGGGAGAATGAAGGAAGAGAAGATTGAAGAGATAAGACATGGGACAGCCCTGAAATGGCAGGCCATGAGGTCTAATCTAACCTATATTCGGAAAGTTATGTGAAAATATCAAGGTAGTAAAATAAAAAGAACTTGATGACTGACTAGACTGAGGTGTTGGAGAACAGAGAAAAATTCAAACAGTGGCCTAGATTTCTGGCTTGGGAGCCTGGTTAAGATTACTGACAGCATTTTGAGTCAAGAAATACAATGTCAAAAGGAAAAGAGGTGTCAAAGTTGGAGGGCAAATGGAAAGTCAAATTATTTGTTTGGGATATGCTGAATTTGAGTGCTAATGGGGCAAGGAGGTAATTCAGTAGGTAACTATATAGAACTACAGATAAATTCAGGTGTCACCAGCATAAAGGTGGAAGCTAGAATCAAGGATGTGGTCATGTTTCACCATTGTGACAAGTGGGGGATGGGGTAAACCTGGAGTACACTAAACGGAGGAAGAGATGCCAAGGAAGGAAAAAGCAGGCAGTGGCCCTAGACAGCTGGGAGAAAAACCTAAGAGTGTACTGTTACAGATGACCAAAAAAAAAAAAAAAAAAAAAAAAATGAGTTCAAGAAAGTAAAAGCGGTTAGCAGTGCCAAATGCCATGGAGGATACATAGAGGTAAAGAAAGTGTATTATATGAAGACTATTCAGAGTTTTCTTCTTTTATTATTTTTTTTCTTTTTTTTACACAGTCTCCAAGTGGCTGGGGTTACAAGTGTGGGCCACCACACCTGGCTAATTTTTTTTTTTTTTTTAGTAGGGAGGTTTCACCATGTTGGCTAGGCTGATCTCGAACTCCTGACTTCAAGTGGTTAGCCCACCTCGGCCTCCCAAAGTGCGGGGATACAGGCGTAAGCCACCGCGCCTGGCTTCGATTCAGAGTTTCAATGGGATTTTTTTTTTAAGGGTGGGAGGCCAAGGGCAGTGGCTCATGCCTGTAATCCCTAGCATTTTGGGAGGCAGGGGTTGGCAGGCAGGGGGAAGAGCTTGGGCTCAGGAGTTCAAGACCGGCTTGGCCAACACTCCAAGATCCCCATCTCTACTAAAAATACGAAAATTAGCCAGGCGTGGTGGCAGGTGCCTGAAGTCCCAGCTACTTCGGAGGCTGAAGGGAAGATCCGCAGATAGAGGCTACAGTGGGCGATGATGGTACCACTGCACTCCAGTCTGGGACGAAAAAAAAAAGGAGGGGGGATGAAATGAGTTAAGTAAATTAGATTATATGGAGATTAGAGTAAATTTGCCTTTGATAATGTAAGACTTGTTCTTGAGTATAGTCTGTGGAAAGAGGAATAAAGTGAAAGATAAAGGAAAAAAGATGAGTGATGGGCCAAAATCTCCAAAATGTGGGAGAAGATTCAAAGCTTGAGGGCAGGGGGAGGGAAGTAAGGTGGGAGAAGGACAGACAGAATTAGAAAAAGCACTTGTTTAGGACAGTGAAAATTACCTCACTAAGAAGGGACAGCTGCAGATGCAGATAGGTCTTCTGACCCGTAGCCTCAACAACTAAATTAGGTTTAAGCTTCTTTCAGGCAGTGTCCGTGTTTGATCATATATGTACATCACATTCAAAAACAACGCTTTGTTGGGGACTCAAATATACGAATAAAAGCGCAACGAGTCAGTGAGATGTTGACAGGGGTTAGGTGCTTCTCCATGTCACCCATCACCGCTGCTGCTCGAGCAGGCCCAAAAACTCCCAGGGACCCTGCGATGGGGCAAGGGTGAGCCAGCAACCAGAAACTTCCAGCGCTTGGGATACCACTTTCACACCCGGCTGTCCGGAAGAACACCGCCCACGCGGGGAGGGGGCGGGCCCCACCGCAGACTTTGCGGGGGTGCGGCTCTGCCATTTGAAGCACTGCAAATCGCCCAACACCCCGGGTAGCAGAGTGGAGGGTCCGCCTGCAAAGCAGAGCGCGTAGGCCCGGGAAGCTGGGGCTAGCCCCTCCCGGGAACGAGCGCCCCGGGACGCCGCTACCCTGGACCCCGACGCCCCGCCCCAACGCGCGCCTCCGCCGCCTGCCCTAGCCCACTCCGCCTCGCCGGTACCCATAACCGCTACCCCTCCTCCCACCGCCCACCTCATGGATCTCCTCCGCTACACCTGCCGGCGAGAACCGCAATGCCAGCTCACCTGACCAGATCTTCACCCACAGCACTGACGCCCAGTCAGCCCCGCAGAGACTCACGCCGAGCCCCGCCTCCCGCGCTTGCCCACAAGCCCCCGCGGCCTCGCCCCGCCCCCTGGAGCCTGGGGTTGAGTGCGCGCAGGAAGTCAAATTCGTGACTTCCTTCTCAGAATGGAACCGGCTTGGTGGCTTGGGTACGTAAAGGCAGTATCTGAGCCTTCCGCCTCCCTCCATTATGACTTGACTTAATAGGAGATAACCCAAAAACTGCAGGGTCATCCTGATTTTATGATCTCCAAAACAATAAAACCTTTAATATGTCCTTGGACTCCCTTTAAACAGTTTAATCCCTAATATTTACCTTGTTAATGTCTAACGATTTGTCTGACTTTTGTGAATGTGATAACCATGTGAGAAAGTTACTGTTTTTCCACCATGAACAATCAACTGTCAACTGGTAATCCTGGTAATTTTAGGGGATTTTTTTTTCCCCCTTAAGTACTGGTATTTGGCAAACTAGTCCTTCAGTCTAACTGCCTTGCACTTTTTGCAAGTAAACTCCTTTTCTAAGTGAATCTATCTCTGAGTCTCTTTGATGTGTGCCAGTGTTACAGTCTGTCTTTAGATATGCTCTGGCCTACAGAGAGAAGAAAAATGAAACGTTAACACTTTTTGCTTCTGCTTCCCATGTGAGGGAGTTTTCATTCATTGCAATGACAACTCTAAAACGAAAGCAAAACAAAAACAATTCTAGAAGTCCACAAAAGCAAACACAAACAAGTGAAACTTTACATTTAAGACAGGACTGGCCGGGCGCGGTGGCTCATGCCTGTAATCCCAGCACTTTGGGAGCCCGAGGCAGGTGGATCAGGAGGTCAAGAGATCGAGACCATCCTGGTCAACATGGTGAAACCCCATCTCTACTAAAAATACAAAAAATTAGCTGGGCATAGTGGCGTGTGCCTGTAATCCCAGCTACTCAGGAGGCTGAGGCAGGAGAATTGCCTGAACCCAGGAGGCGGAGGTTGCTGTGAGCCGAGATCGCGCCATTGCACTCCGGCGTGGGTAAAGGAGCGAAACTCCGTCTCAAAAAAAAAAAAAAAAAAAAAAAAAAAAGACAGGACTGTGACCTCAAATATTATTCTCAAAAATGCAGATCAGTGGTTCTCAGGCTTGACTGAACTTTGGAATCACTTAGTATATACATATACATGTGTGTATCTGCATGTATATACACATACTGATTTCTGTGTCCATCCCAGAGATTCTGATGTAACTAGTCTTGAGTGAAGCCTATCAGAATTTTTAAAAGCATAGGATACAGCCATGCATTTGAAGCTTGAAGCCACTAACCAGGTGCTGATCAATGAAGAACTAGGCTGGGGTCATATCATTAACATATCGTTTCCATTGTTTAATTATTGGTATCTTTGTATTTTAAAAGCATAGTAGTCAAATCATTACATGTACATCAAAATATTTACTAATGAAATGATTTTTTGGTTGTGTTAGGGAGATAGATTATTGACTTTTAAGAATATTTTTGTTTTTTAAAAATTAATTATTTTAAAACATATATTGATTTATTGATGTTTTTAACAAAAGCAACTTCATTTGTTTTATTAATTCTGGCAGAGTTGATTGAGATGAGAGAAAAGAGGGCTAGCTGGCTGCTCTAGTAAAACCTCATAGACCCTTAGGTGAACCCTCTCTCTCTCTCTTTTTCTCTCTCAAGCCACATAATAATCAGAAGTAGCTTAGTGAATATAGAGTCAAACTGAGAAAAGTTAATCAAATGGTTTTGGTGGTCATCATCACCTAATTCTGAGGCTCCTGCTGTCCCACAAAAACATACGCCTGCAATGGTAGCCTTCTGTCCTGTGAGCTCAAACCTAGGCCACCTTAAGTTCTTTTCTAGATTCCATGCAGACCTCCCCACTTCTGTTGGCAGTTATCTTCAAATGGATTTCAACAAAATGTCTAAATCATGCCTTTCTTTTATGTCTCTTTTATTCATTTACTTACTCCAATCATCTCAACTGAACTTATTAATATCTGAATAGTTATTTTCAAAGAAACAAACCTCTTTATGTGTTTTATATGTTGAAATTGTAATGGCCAGTGGAAATAAACAGGAGTCTTATTGCAATTAAAATGCTGCAATTAATGATTGTGAATACCATTAATCTTAACATCCAAAACAATTATTGAGATCTTTAAAATAGTTAAAGAATCTGACAGTTAATGTAAATCTTAAGAAAGGAAGTATTAGCTAACTAACTTTGGGAAGAAAAGTTATGACCCTTGGAACTTCCTATCATGGAGATACTATGTTAAGTCTGGTTGCATGTGACAGAAAGCCCAAAATAAGAGTGGCTTAAACATGAAAAAAGATTATTTCTCTTTCATGTAATACTGAATATAAGCAATCCAGGACTAGTGTGATAGTTCCAGTATGACACCTGGGTCCTTCTTCCTGGCTGCTCTGTCATCTTCAGCACATGGCTTTCATTCATGGTTCAAGCTGGCTGCTCTCAAGCTCCAGTGATCTTGTCTGAAATCCAGTCAGCAGAAAGGGGCAAGAGTGGGAATAACAGTACCCCCTGCCCATTAAGAATACTTCCTTTTGCATGCCATTGGTGAGGACTTAGACACAAGTCGACTCCCAGTTGCAAGGGAGTTCAAGAGTCTATACTCTTGACAGTCATTTGTGTAACTGAAAACTGAGAGTTCAATGAATAAGGAAGAAGAGGAGAGCAGATACAGAGGGGTAACCAGCAGCACAACCTCTGTCAAGGGTCTTAACAAATATTCTTTACAAAATAATGAATAAGTGAGTAGATACTACGAGAAATCCAAGCTTACTACAACATGAGGAAAAGGGTTGAAATTTGCAATCCTGATTCTGCTACTAAGAATGTAGCTTAATCTGAGCCTCAGTTGTCTAGGTAAAATAAAAGTGGTGACGATCAAAATACCCACCAGAGTGAGAAAATGAATGTAAAAGGACTTAGCATAGCTTGGGACATGATAACAGCTTAACAAATGTTAGTTCTTACCCACCCTGCTCTCCTGCAAAGCTAAGGCCCAGACCCTGGAATACAGTACTCTCTCCTGCGTTTCTGTCTTTCTGCCTTCTATTGGACTACCTAGAAGACCTCTGAAGAGGCCTATGAAGAATACAAGTAGTGAGGACCAATAGATGAAGGTTAAGGCTGATAGCAGGGATAGTAAATTGTCTCTCCTGGTATAAAATTAAATCTGTATGATAAATGAGACAAGAATTACTATAAGAAAGACTAGCATGTTATTTTACATTCCTTATCTCACAATAGTGGTAATATCATCCCCATTTGACTGGCGAGGAAATGATCTGAATAATTAAGAAATTTGCTCATATGGCCAGTAAGCAACAAAGCCTGGCTAGTTACCTGGGCAACATAACTTCAGAGCCTGTGCCTGTTAGCCCTGTGCTCTACTGACTCCCTGTCTTGCCTATTGACTATGAACATCCCTGGGAAAGGATAAGACAAGGCCCTTTTCCATCTCTCTAGAGTCTGTAACTTGCCTGATGTATCCCTTCATACCTGATCTTTTTCTAACATATGGCTTGAGTAATCTGTTTACAGATAAGAAGTCTTTTTCTGTATCTCTTTAGCATCTCCTCTTCCCCGGTGTGGTCAACCTCTGCAACCACAGAAGCTACATCCAGAAATGTCCTTATACTCCTGTGTATGTGGTCAAGGGGACTGGTTATTGAGGATGGGGACCACCAGTCTTCATTTACTCGCCTCCTCATTATCTATATGCAGTGCTCTTTCCACTCTTCATATTACAGAATTCTCTTCCCTTCTTGGCTAGAGACTTATTGAGTCAACAGGGACTTCACTCAGATACTGCATTCTCCAAGCCATTCTGAGAAAAAGCTAGAGCAGAAGTATCACTCCTAGCCCCGGCTCCAGGGAAAAGGCAAGGAGACAGACAGTGCAGGGAGGCCATTTACAAAGAGACTGATTTCAAGTTTTCTTTAATTACTTTAATTGGAAATTTGACCCTTCTAAACCATAGTTCATACCCAGCTCTGTGGTACAGCATTTGGTTCTCAATGAGGTTGGGGAAGAAATGCATAATTGAGGTTAAAATAGCCCCAGTCTCTCTGGTCTCCTAGAGTTATTCAAATCATAGCTGCTGGATAAGCCTTAAAATAACAATTATTATTACTTTTTTTTGAGATGGAGTCTCACTCTGTCACCCAGGCTGGAGTGCAATGGCATGATGTCCGCTCACTGCAACCTCCGCCTCCCAGGTTCAAGTGATTCTTCTGCCTCAGCCCCCTGAGTAGCTGGAATTACAGGCCCAGCTAATTTTTTGCCTTTTTAGTGGAGACAGGGTTTCACCATATTAGCCAGGCTTGGTCTCAAACTCCTGACCACGTGATTCACTCACCTCAGCCTTGCAAAGTGCTGGGATTACAGGCATGAACTACTGCACCTGGCCTAAAATAATTATGTCAATGACACCAACCTATGGGTTACTTCTTCTGATACTGAATCTTCCTCCTATGAGGATAACTCTTTAAAAAAAAAAAAGAAAGAAACTATTTGGGATCAAAATACAAGTCTGTGGTTGCACTAAACATACACAAGTGGGAAACTTCTTGATGCAGATACTGAGCTGGACGTAAAAACACTCAGGCCTAGAGAAGACCACACCACTCCCAGCCCACTCACTGTACCAACATATTACCCTTCTCCATCCAACACTGGAATTCTCCCAGACTCTGTTCTGAGAGGATCTAACTCTGGAAAAAAACAAAGGCCCTTGCTTGGTTACTGTGGCCTTACTTCTTTAAGGACCCCAACACAGGGCTGAGTTGTCATTTACAGAGCTGTGTATAATAACAGCCATTATAGCTTGAATTTCTATCAGCTGTTCTTCCTAAGAACAATTGAAAACACCTTCACAGTAAAAATACCATCAGGGTTTGCCCTGTCACCAACCGCAAAAAAAAGAGGAAAGTGGGCAGACCCCTTCCCGTTACATTGAAGGGAAGCATGAGGCATGGTGAAGTCGAAGGACTTGTTCCTAATTTCCCCACACATCAGGGCAAAGAGCTATGGAGGGCTCCTACCTTCTCTGCCTGGACTCTGTTTCTTAGTCTACATCGCCAAAATTCTGGAGGACAAAGATTTGACTGTTTCTCCACATTTTTCTAATTTGTACATTTTCTCTCTTTCCCATGTGGGCACTTTGGGATTTAGGAATGCTTCTCATAGCTTTGAGATGTGGGTATCCCTCCCAGTCTTCTCCCTCTTCTCTCTAGTCCAAAGAAGATAGCACTTTAGTCTTGCAAGAGCCCTCATGCCCCTTTCTGGCTCAAAGTTCTATTAGGTGGAAGACACTATATAGGCTGTGGCGATGTACTTCTTGCCATTCCCGTAAGTGGAATTGTCCCAGCTGTAGGTCCGGATGGCCAAGGGATATCCTCCCAGGCTTAGCTGGCACCTGTGGGGAAAGATCCTGAAATCAGAGGGGCTTACCACTTTACCATGCCTCTCCCTGGGCTGGAAGGATCAAACCCAACCTAAGCAGAAGGGTTCCATCCTACTTAAACAGGCTTAAAAACAGCTGGCACTGCTTTCTCCAGCAGCTGCCTCCAGGTCCCCATGTGTAGGGAGCCATTTCAAAATCTTTGCCTTATTTCTTGTCTTAAAGAATGTTGTTCCTCATCTTTCCTAGAGCAATATTTCACAATCTCAGCTTCTAGAAGTGAAATCCTCAGAAATTAAATGTTTGCTTAGGGTTTCAGAAGTGGGAGAACTCAATGCATTCAAATGTTAGAGACTATGAGACCAAGTGGTTCCTAATGGTACTTTCTGGGCTCTAGGTTCCCCTAAGTAGCCTAAGGGGACAAAGAGCCTGAGAGCCCCAAGACAACTCCACTTCTATTCATATGTTAAGGTCCTACAGAGGATTTCAGTTTGGGGGGATGAGGGGAGATAGTTTTGCTCCTAAGATGAAGTTTAGCAGCCACTGAACTAATCCAAAAACTTCATTGTTCAAGCAAGAGAAGTGAGGCCCAAAGCACAGATTTGTCCAAGCCCTCCCAGCCTCTTGTGGCAGAGTCCAGGTCTCCCGACACTGGGCTATCTGACAACAGCCTGTGGCCCCAGACTGCTCCTTGGGCCTGGCTGGCCCCGTCCTTACACTTTGCCTGGCCTGGTGATGAAGCATAAGAAGTAGAGTGCATATGGAACCAAAAAAGAGCCCGCATAGCCAAGTCAATTCTAAGCAAAAAGAACACAGCGGGAGGCATCACGCTACCAGACTTCAAACTATACTACAAGGCTACAGTAATCAAAACAGCATGGTACTGGTACCAAAACAGAGATATAGACCAATGGAACAGAACAGAAGCATCGGAGGCAACACAAAATATCTACAACCATATTATCTTTGATAAACCAGACAAAAACAGGCAATGGGGAAAGGATTCCCTGTTTAATAAATGGTGTTGGGAAAACTGGCTAGCTATGTGCAGAAAGCAGAAACTGGACCCCTTCCTGACACCTTACACTAAAATTAACTCCAGATGGATTAAAGACTTAAACGTAAGACCTGACACCATAAAAACCCTAGAAGAAAATCTGGGCAAAACCATTCAGGACATAGGAGTAGGCAAGGACTTCATGACCAAAACACCAAAAGCATTGGCAACAAAAGCCAAAATAGACAAATGGGACCTAATCAAACTCCACAGCTTCTGCACGGCAAAAGAGACAGTCACTAGAGTGAATCGGCAACAATCAGAATGGGAAAAAATCTTTGCAGTTTACACATCTGACAAAGGGCTGATATCCAGAATTTACAAAGAACTCAAACAGATTTACAGGAAAAAAACAAACAAGTCCATTCAAAAATGGGCAAAGGATATGAACAGAAACTTTACAAAAGAAGACATACATGAGGCCAACAAACATATGAAAAAGTGCTCATCATCATTGGTCATTAGAGAGATGCAAATCAAAACCACATTGAGATACCATCTCACACCAGTTAGAATGGCGATCATTAAAAAATCTGGAGACAGCAGATGCTGGAGAGGATGTGGAGAAATAGGAACACTCTTACACTGTTGGTGGGAGTGTAAATTAGTTCAACCATTGTGGAAGACAGTGTGGCGATTCCTCAGGGACCTAGAAATAGAAATTCCATTTGACCCAGCAATCCCATTACTGGGTATCTATCCAAAGGACTATAAATCGTTCTACTATAAGGACACATGCACACGAATGTTCATTGCAGCACTGTTTACAATAGCAAGGACCTGGAACCAACCCAAATGCCCAACGATGATAGACTGGACTGAGAAAATGTGGCACATATACACCATGGAATATTATGCAGCAATCAAAAAATGATGAGTTTGTGTCCTTTGTAGGGACATGGATGAATCTGGAGAACATCATTCTCAGCAAACTGACACAAGAACAGAAAAAGAAATACCGCATATACTCACTCATAGGTGGGTGAGAAAAATGAGAACACATGGACACAGAGAGGCGGTCTACTATACACTGGGGACTGTTGGGGGGAATGGGGGAGGGACAGCAGGGGAGGGCTGGGGGGGATGACCTGGGGATGACTACCAAGTGTGGGTGAAGGGGAGGAAGGCAGCAAAGCACACTGCCATATGTGTACCTATGCAACTATCTTGCACGTTCTGCACATGTACCCCCAAACCTATAATGCAATAAAAATTTAAAAAAAAAAAAAAAAAGAAGTAGAGTGCAAACTCAAACTCAGGGCTGCTGCTGATGAAAGCGGAGCCCACTTCTTTATAGTAGCCGTCCCAATTGAACTGCATTGCCAGCATGTCAGGGTAAGAATCCCACTGCAGAGGGAAGGGCAGAAAAGGGGGTCTGGTGAGTGCCACACAGTGGGTAGGACAGGTGCCCAATGGCAACAATCAGACAGTATTTGTTGAGGGTCCATTAGGGGCCTGTGTGAACCTTCTACAGAGACTGGATTCTTTAAATAGAGGAGACAGTCGGGCCCAAAGTGGCTCCGGCCGGATGTCGTGGCGCTCGCGAAGGCGAGGCCAAGAGTTCAAGGCCAGCCAACCTCAGCAACCTTACAAGCTCTCATTGATTGCCAAAAAAAAAAAAAAATAGAGGAGACAGTCTGTCTTGCTAAGGTGTCAGCCCACCCGGACCCTCTGCCTGGAGCTACCAGTATACATCTACCAAGAAGGCCAAGGTCACTATCCATAGGATCCATCTCTGGGTATCAAGGATGTCACTGTTCCCTGTGGCCCTCACACATGGGAAGAGAAGGATCATTTACTGCCCCCAAATTATTTCCTGGTACTGGGCAGCAAAGGTTTCTGTCTTATAAAGTGTAGGAAGTTCAGCTCAGACTACCCAGGCTAAAACTTTCAGCCACATTCTAAGGAAACTGAGGCAGTAGGCAATTGCATATCTTTGGTTCTTCCCTTTGAGAATCCTCCCCAAGCCCCAGCCTGCCACCCAGATATGGTACCTTCTGCCTCCTGTCCCCTGCAGTTCTAGAGCCTTCACTGTTTGGAAGGGAATTCAAGTGCCCTGGCTAAACTGGTTGTCCAGTAGGTGAGGACGTCATAGTCACAATCCCCTGGGGCTGCCCCATAAGAGTCAGGCTGAGATTCAAGTCTGACTCTTTGGAATGCAGAGTTGAGAGCAGGACATCTGGGTGCTGTCAAGGCTTTTCCAGCCCATGTACTCACAGGCCCATCGAGGATGTGACTGTAATAGTCAACCAGGCCCTCCTTCTCCTGCAGATAGAAGCGGGTCCAGTTATGGAAGCCAGTAACCTTGCCTTTTTTGACTTCACCTATAATAAGGAGTCCAAGGCAGATAATCGGTGCTCCTTCCCCACCTTGCCCTCCAATCCCCTTTCTCCACCCCATGCCAAGGCTTCCCCTGCTTCTCCAGTCTCTGACTTCTAGCTGCTTGGCCCCTCACTCTGAGCCCCCATAGTCTCTCACAGTCCTATCACTCACATCAGGAAGGCCCCCCTTTTGGCTGAAGCCCTTGGGAGAATCCTTCCTTCTGGTGATCCTGATGACCTCTCTCAGCCATTACTCCAGCAGCAAGCCAAGCTTGGTGGGAGTTTTATGGGCAGAACAGGAGAGAACAGACCATGGCCTTCTTGGGAAGCAGCCGGCCAGGCCCTGGAAGCAAAGGACTGTTCAGAGGTAAGCAACCTTGCCCCCAGACACTTGTCTTGTCCTAGATGTAACCTCTTGGGAATCTCAGCATCTGGTCTCCTTTCTCAATTAGGTACTCCAGAAATTTCTCAAAATGGCTCCTCAGACCTACCCCCTACCCCGGCCATTTGGGCAGGGGAGTGCACAGGTCTCTCCCTGCTAGCTGGCTCGACTACTGTTTAATCCACACCCAGGGCTACCCTGCTCCTGAGCAAAGCCATTCCTCTTCATCCCTCCAACTCTTTATTTTCAAGAAAAGTGCTCCCACCTGAAAAGACGTGTTCAAAGCCACTCGAGTCCCCCTCCTCTTTGCCTCTTGAATAGAGCCCAAACCACATGTACTTCAAGTCATCAACAAATTCTTGTTCTGAGCCATAGCGGTCTGCAGAGAGGAACACAGGGCTTTGGAGAGGGGAGGCAGGGCTAGGTCCTGGGAGCACTAAACAGAGACCTATAGGGCTACCTGCTCCCATGTGCCAAGCGACATGTGGGTTCAATCAACAAATGTGTTCAGTTGTTTATTCAACACATATCTATGAGATGCCTATTTTATGCCAGGTCCAGATCTAAAGACTAAGGATTCAGCTGGAAATAGTACGGACACAGTCTCTATCTATATTACATTCTAGTGGAGGAGTCAAAACATAAACAAGTAAACAATAAGAAATACGATTTCAGATCAGTGCTATGAAGCAGAGTAGCCTGCAATGACTGGAGGGCTGGCGTAGGGGTGGGGGGTTTCTTCTAGAAAGGAACATCAGAAAGGCCTCTGTGAGAAGGTAGCACTGATCAGAGAGCTGAAGGATAAGGAACCAGCTACACAAAGATCTAGGGAGAAGATTATTCTATGTAGAGGGACCTGCAAGAGCAAAGGCTCCAGGCAGACTTGAGTTTGCTGTTCAAAGAACTAAAGAAAGTCAATGAGGCAGGAGGGGAGAGTGATAGCAGAGTGATAGGAGAGGAGGTTTGAGAAGCAGCCAGGAGTCAGATCCTCCAAACCATGGCAAGAAGGTCAGATCTCAGGCAAATAGAAATAAAACAAAAAATATTTTAGATTTACTAATTGCTTTCTGTGTACCTAGTGCCATTTTAAATGCTTTCAATATAACACTGAATCCTCACATTGAATCTTCACATAAAGTTTGTACTAATTATCCCCAACTTAAAAATGAGGAAACTGAGACATACAAAGAGTATCAAACTCATACAAGATCACACAGTTAATAAAAGGTAGAGACAGCGTTTGAGTCCACTAAGTCTAACTCCAGAGACCAATCTCTTTAACAACTCAACTTTAAAATCCTTCAGAGCCACTGAAGGATTGTAGATAGACAATCACCCTGGCTGTGGATGTAAAAAAGGCAATGGGGTGGTGTGAGTGGAAGCAGAGAGACCAGTTTTTAGGCTCATGCTTTGGCCACGTAAGAAGTTGATGGGGCTTAGATGGTGGCGTTAACTCCAGAGGAGGAGGGAGCAGCAGCAGGTCCAGGACATTACATTGCTGATGGAGGAGATGGGGGTAGGGAACTTTGAGGTAAAGAGAACAATTAAATCCAACTCCTAGGCTTTTAATCTGAGCAACTGGATGGGTTATGCTGTCATTTATAAGACAGGGAAGACCCAGGGAGGAGCAGATATGCAGAAAGAGATGGGAACCAAAAATTCTTTCTACTTTAAGTTCTGTGTGAATATCGGTTAGATAGCCAAGTGGAGATGTTGAAAAAGCCCTTGAGAAAGTTTAGGGCTGGAGATTTCAATGAGGGAACCATCCAACATTGCCTGTTTACTGCCTAGAATTTTGTATGGTGAATACAAAAGAGATACCAGACATATTCCTTCCTTTCAAGGACTTAAAACACATTTGGAAAACAAGACTAAATATATATGAAATAACAGAGAATGGTTTCACACACTGAGTAGCTACACTTACTGAGTACTGAGTGAGTGCCAGGCTTTCTACTGGGTGCTTTATAAGCAGTCATCCCCAAAAACCCCATTTCAAAGGGAAGCCCCAGAGAGGTCAAATAAATTCCCCAGGGTCCAGTCACTAGCAAGTGGCAGAGCCAAAATTTAAACCAAGTCTCTCTGGCCCAAGGCTGTTGTTGTGGACCACACTTCAAATTCTGCAGAGGTGCCGAAAGCCAGAGTTAGCTGGGGCAGGTGCAGCCTTCACAAATGTGGTGGGATATGAGCTATTATAGAACTTAAAGGATAAGTGGGATTTGGACAAGAAGAGAGTTGAGAAGAGAGTGAGTAACGGGACAGCCTGGCCTTGGCGTCAGAACTCTGAGTTCCAGCCCCAGCTCTGCTTCCAACTCCTTTGTGGCCTCAGGTAAGTCTAGCCTGTCTGACCTCCATTTCTCTCATTTGAAAAGCCCTTGCTCAGTCTAGACCTCCAAGATTCTTAGTGTATTTACTACAAAGAGAACACCAGGGGGCAGCACAGGATTGCAACTTCTTCATGGAGTCACTCCTGTGTCACCAACTCTTAAGGGAGGCAGCCCCTCAGAGCCAAGCCACTCTCAGGGGCAAAGAGGGAAGACCCAGACAGAGCCACCCCTGAGACAAAGTCCAGCTGCCTGGAGTTTGGAAAGAAATCTGTAGGATACTAACAAACACAACCCCATGCCAAGAAGTCCTGCAGCCAAAATCTTTTTTGGTCTGACTCAAATCTATCTCTATCTGGAGGCTTTCCAACCAGAACTCTTCCTGGTAGGACTTCCCTCTCCGAACATTTGTTGACTTTCTGATGCTATTTTCCCAGCCAAAAGGTGGATTCAGCCAACCCGATTCCTGGACTTCAGTGCAGGAGAAGGGAGTAAGTAGAATAAGCGACTCTACCTGTCTGAAATGTGGTGCTGACTTTGGGTGGCTGAGATGTGCCCTGGGTGGGGGTGGGATCTTAGGGGAGTCTCACGCCTGGCAGAGAACCCTGAGACTGTAGCAGAGGGTGGGGCATGCATGAGGCAGCTAACATGAAGTCAAAGGTGGGGTGATTTCCAGGCCAGCCAGCCAGAGGATGTGTCAGCTCCTGGTTGGGTTCCTAACCTTTCTTGGCTTCCCCCTGGCCTCATCCCTGATTCCTCTCAGATGTTTACCAACTTCCAAAGAGTCCCCACCGCCTCCTCACCTGCCCTCCTAACCTTCCCCTCCCCGACCCACCTGGCTTCCCTTAGACAGACTCATGCGTCCTTGGTTGTTGGGGATGCTCACTCACTTTGGTGATGGAGGAAGCTGTAGAGCTCCTTCATGACTGCTGTCTTCATGATCTCTCTGAGGAAGGCATCCTGCTCAGCCAGCTGCTGGGCACTGACATGCTCCCCGTGGGCTGTCACCCACTGGTAGTTGTTGAGGAGGTTGATGAAGGCTGCATAGGTGGGCTTGGAGAACAGCTTCTCATTGACGTAAGTGAAGAGTCTGGGAGAGGCAGAGGGGAACCACTGAGAGCCCCAAACTTGGAGCAGAGACCCCTCCAGAGACTTCTAGACAGACCAGGGGCAGGCAGGTGAGGGCTGGGTTCAGGAGCTGAGCGGGGACTTCAGGTACTCTTGAAGGCCACACATCAGGTCACTTTTCTTCCACCTCATATTTTGGAAAAGCTGTTCTATCCTCAGCCTGGCCAATCACAGAAACCCTCCCGACTGGATATCCACAGTCCCTCGAGATGGCTTTGTCTCTGGAGACCTGTTTTTTTATTTTTTCTTTTCTCTAATTGATCCTGCCTGACTTGAGGATAAAAGAGCTGAGGCATCAAAAGCAGCAAGGATCAGGGTGAGATTTTGGGGGCAGGAAGAGGAATTGCAGGAACTCATGGCTTTGGGCAGTGATCCACTTGGTCTCTGGTCTCCAATGGGGAGATGCGGTTTTGTCTGTTGAGAACAGTATCTTCCTTCTGGGCTTTGTTGGTGTCTGCCCTGTAGATCTTCTCAGAGATGCTCTCAATCTCCTCTTTGGTTATGGCATCACTGCTGTAGGAGAAGCCCTCTGGGAGGAATTGGGAGAGGGGTGGTCTCAGAGACAGAGAGAAAGTGGAAGGTGGACAGGAAGTTGTCTGTGTTCATCCCCTCCTGGACCTTCAGGAAGTCAGCATGGAGGGAGGGGAGCCACAGTTGGACACACTAGTGGTTAAAGGACAGGGGCACAGAGCCTGAAGGACCTGTAAAATCAGCACATGGCATTGCCCATAAAATGTCCTTCCACTCCTTCCCCCCAGGAGAGGTCTCATGCTTGGGCATGAGAGTTTCTGGTTCAACAGGCCTGGAGCAAAGCCCCAGAGTTTGTGTTATCTAATGAGTTCTCAGACACTGCTGATGATGCTTTTCTGGGGACCACACATTGAGAACTTCTGCTCTAGAGTCCCTCTGTCTCTGCAGCTTAGCTAAGGGAGCAGAAGACTAACCGTGGTCACTACACAGGCTCTCAAAATCCTTGCAGCAGTTTCCAAACTCTTGGCAGCGGGCATTGCAGTGACATTGGTGGTGCTTGTTGAAGGCTTCGTAGCAGCGGCCCTGGCAGGAGGAGGGTGCCGAGTACAAGTCTGAGAAGAGAGGGAGGTATGTCCCTGACCAACCTCTAGAGGTTGCTGTGAACACCCCACAAGCCATCCCTCCCTCCTGGCACTCCTGACTTTGCCCAGTAAAGATCTCCAGGGAAGGAAAACAAACAAGCCTAATTCATGCACACCCTTCACAGGAAGTCCTTTCTGATGCCGAACTTTACTTTCTGGCATGCCGTTTTTCTAATCTTCCCAATCTAAAAATAAAATATCTTCCACTTCCCTCTCCAGGCCTCAGGCTCTCTTTCTAGCTACCCTTCTCCCATAGCCCCCCAGGCTGGCTGAGCCACCCAGACTTCTTCCTGCCCAGGCTCCCAGAGTCCAGCAAGCCCCTCTCATCTGGCTGAGGCCTGGGCCTGGTGCCACAGCCATGGCCGCCTCTCCTTGTAACCCTCACGTCCCTCCTGCTTTATGTTGAGGGCCCTTTGGGGAGGCAGCCTAACTGCTGGCGAGGGCCTCTTCTGTCTCTTCCTCTGGCTGTGGAAATGGCTCTCTTTGTGGTCCTCTACAGGTAGACAGAAAAATAAAGTCACCAATCACCTGAGAATTCCCCTCCTGCTTGGTTTCTGGTTCTCAGCTCCCCCAGCCTCAGGGACAAGCAAGGGCACTAGAAGCAAATCCTGAACAAGGGCTGGGGTCCAATGGACAGTCACCAAATAACAAGGATGAAAACAGAAAATGGAAGATGTTTCCAATGAAAAACACATAATAGAAAATTTATAAAAAAGAAAAATAATGTCCCCAGGTGACACATCTGGATCAAAAACTCTGATTTTGGTGACTTTTTTTTTTAACAAAAGTTGGTGGGTGGATAGAGTCTTCATGCTTTCCTAATGATAAGGCTCTCATTTAGGAAGTTCCTGTACCTAGAATAACTTCTAATCAGAGTCTAGGGTAAATTCTCAGGGCCTCAAGGAAAAAGAGTTCTTTCCTGAGATTCCAACTTCCCTTTTCTTTGCCCCACTTGGAAATGGCCACAAAGACTGTGTCTAGGGAAAGGGCATGTTCAGAAGAGCATATTCCTATTGCTGCCCCATTCCCTTCACCTGCAAGCCGAATGACTTTAGCTTCTCTCTGAGAAGAGAAGGCTGGATTTAAGGTGGGGAGGGGGCTGGGGGAGAAATGTTCCTGGGGACTCTGAGTTCCTCATCACATAATTCCCGCCATCCCACACACCCCCAACAAACAATACTGTTACAAAGTGATTCAGAATCTACTAGTGAGTTTGCTGGAAAGTATCGTGTTATTACCATCAGAACCAGAAGAATAACCAGTCAGGTTATTCTTCAGTCAAGAAACATCTTCTGATCACTTACTCAGATCAGGCTGTGTTTAAGTGCTGGCAATCCTCAGGCTTCTGAATTCAGCCACATTTTATGCTAAACAGAATTTTGTGTGCTGAGCTGGAGTCCTAACCATCATTTCCAATATATTTTTCTATTGGAAAGGGGTTCTGAGTTGCAAATTGAAAACTTGGGGATGAAATGGCTGTTATTCTGGGTATTGCCTTTATCTTGAATGCCAACTTGATGGGCCAAGGTGAACAGGCCTTCCTGTGTTTGCTGAATGGTGAGAAAAAGTGGGGACATAAGGGCAGTGGAAAAGGCATAGGCTCTGATTTGGGCTGAGCTCTGGGCCTTGGTCTCCCCGCCTGGGCAATGAAGTGTGTGTGTGCATGGGCACACCTATATATACATATGGTGCTAATATATAATACATATGCTAATATATATAGTGATATGGGTTGGCTGTGTCCCCCTCTGAGTCTCATCTTGAATAGTAGCTTCTATAATCTCTGCCTGTCATGGGAGGGACCCAGTGGGAGGTAATTGAATCATTAGGTTTTTCCCAAGCTGTTCTTGTGATAGTGAATAAGTCTCATGATATCTGATAGGCTTAATTTTTTTTCTTTTTCCTTTTTTTTTTTTTTTTTTTTTGACAGAGTCTTCCTCTGTTATTAGGCTGGAGTGCAATGGCACAATATCAGCTCACTGCAACCTCTGACTCCCTGGTTCAGGTGATTCTCCTGCCTTAGCCTCCTGCGTAACTGGGATTACAGGCATGCATCACCATGCCCAGCTAACATTTTTGTGTTTTTAGTAGAGATGGGGTTTTCCACATGTTGGCCAGAATAGTCTCAGTCTTCCAACCTCATGATCAGTCCGCCTCGGCCTCCCAAAGTGCTGGGATTACAGAAGTGAGCCACTGGCGCCCGGCAGATATCTGACAGTTTTATAAAGGGAAGTTCCCCTGCACTTTGCCACCATGTAAGATGTGTCTTTGCTCCTCCTTTGCCTTCCGCCATCCTTGTGAGGCCTCCCCAGTCATATGGAACTGTGAGTCTATTAGGCCTTTTTCTTTATAAATTACCCAGTCTGGGGTATTTCTTCATGGCAGTATGAAATGGACTAATTAATACATACGGTGTTTTTGTGTAAATTGAAAAAGGTTCCATATGAGTGGAAGCAGCTCTGTGGGCACTTGGCTGGCTACCACCTTTGGGCAAATTCAGAAAAGGCACTCCTTTCTCTCAGCAGACACAACTCTGCACCAGGGCATACAACCTAATGAGAAGGATACAGACTGGTTTTGGGTCCAGCTTGCTGCTTAACTAGGTTCCCTTGTACGATGTACAACCTGTGCAACAATAATGCAGTGGGCTTGCTGGCCATTACCTAACATGACTTCAGTGACCTATCCTCGAAACTGGGAGTCAGAGTGCATGGCTTGACAGCAAGGCTTTGTATCACAAAGCAGATCATTAATCTTCTGGAAGAGATTAATGGAATCTAATCTAAATTTGGAAGCACCTAAACAAGTAGATTATTCATACAAGATTGTTTTCAAGTATTCATTTAAAACTGTGCAGCTGGAGTAGTGGAGGAGCAACCGCCTTCGAAGGTGGTACATGTCCTGTTTTCATCGGTGAGCTGGAAATGACACTATGGAGATGTCATGTCACATGGTCCCTTCACTAGAGGAAGAGTGGTATGAATTGTGTCAGTCACTGTGACACCATGCAGTCTTTCTGTTGGTACACAAGTTGTGAGAGTTTGCTACCACTTTTACATTTTTGTGATTTAAAGTGTTGAATAACAATTAGTAATGTCAGACATACTAAAATATAATTTTTATCATTTTATCCTTTTTTAGAATTTGGTCCTTAAACTTTCAAGATATTGTTAATACTGATAGTTCAGACAGATATTCTAGGTAAATGACATTTACTATATTTTAAGTTGGAGGCATCCTAGAAAACCTGAGACAAGTGGTGGCCAAATCCCTGACCCCACCTCTGTCCCTCAGTGCTCTCTGTCCAGACCTTTAAAGCCCCTCTGAGTCCTGAACACTGCTCTGGCCTGCTGGACATCCAAGCCAATGGGTGTCCTCAAACAGGCTGAAGGCACCCTCAGGCAGGCTGGAGGGGCCTTTGTCTCACAAGGAGGCTCACCAGTACACAGGTGTTTATAGTCTTCACAACAGTCCCCATGCCAGGGACCCGGCGGTCACACTGGCAGGCAGCATCCCAGTTAAATTTCTCATTACATCAAGATGCACAGGATTCCATTTTTCCTATGGGCAGTAAAGGTAGAAAACAGCTCTATGGAGACTCTATTTTCCTCCCTAAGGTGGCTCTTACAGGAGGGTTCACAGACCAGGGCAGGAGTATACCTGGCAGAGAATGGAATTACTCTCTGCAAGGAAGAAGTATATCCACAGCCTCCCAAGTATGACATAAGCCTCCTCCCTACCGCCCAACACCCACCGAATATTTCAAGGCTCAATAAAGAGACTAGGATCACAAACCCAAATGCCTATTTGGGTCAGGCCCATAACATAAACAAGTAAAGAAGCAGGGTATGAGGCAGTAGGAAGAAATGGAGACTGTGACAAACTTAAGAGCAATGCTCCATCAGAAGTTTGCAGCTGATGCTCAGCTCCAGCCAACTGTTGCCATGTTGGGACGTGGCCTCTGTGTTGCCAGAGCCTCCTGTTTTTCTTCAAGACAAATACTTATTTTTATGTGAAATGTTCCAAGCTTGTAAAGCTTTAAACACACCAAAGAAAGAGGTCTGTGAACTGGGTGTAGCCCACAGGCCCCCTTCACCTGTCATGTAGATGCTGTCCCAGTGATGCCCCCCTGCCCTCTCACTACCCCCTGGCTCTTATCCCATCCCTGTTCTTCGCTTCTTTGCTTTTCTCTCACCTTCATCCACTCTGCACCCTCTTTTCCCCATGTCATATCTTTCAGTTCTTTCCAGTCTTTGGAGTGAATTCAGATTAATTTATGCTTAGGGTAGGGAATGAGGTGAGTGTGGGTGAGAATTGGGCTCTGGCATAGCATTCTATTATATAACCACAGACCACATCCCCCACTCCAGCCAAATCGTTTGCAGAAGCAAGCTTTTTGTCGCAAGGGATGTAAGACAAGTTGAAGGAACTGTGGAAACCCACTATCCACTCTGGGCTTTAAGGGTGATAACGGAGTGTTTGTTCGATTTGAGGTTCCTGAGGTTTGGACTTCATGAATGCTGGGTTTAGAGATCATACTGTGGGTTACAAAGAATTTCAACTTCAGAGTCAGGGTTACCATCAACATCAGAATTTCTATCAGAGAGGAAACTGAAACCTAATCTGGACCAGGGTTGGGGTTAGTTAGGTTAAGAACTTCAGTTAGGATTTGGGCTTGATAAATTAACAATTTTGTATTGATATTTGGGTAACGAATAGGAATAGACTTAAGATGACATTGGGGTTGAGGAATGTGTAGGATGAGAAAAGGACAAATAATCCCTGTTTTATTTGGGGGCTTGGTTGTGGTTACGATTCAACACAAAATAGTATCTTCATTTAAGCCAGGAGTGGGTTAGAGCTTAAATATTAGAGGTTGGGTTTAGTTATCAATCCCTATTACTGGATTCTGGGATTGAGGTTGATACTGTGTCTAATGAGGGATGGCATAGCAGAGAGGTTATGAGCCTAGACTCTGGGCCAGGCAAGGTAACTCACGCCTGTAATTCCAGCACTTTGAGTTACTGAGGTGGGCGGATCACCTGAGGTCACAGGTTTGAGACCAGCCTAGCCAACATGATGAAATCCCATCTCTACTAAAAACATAAAAATTAGCCAAGCATGGTGGTGGGCATCTATAATCCTAGGTACTCAGGAGGCTGAGGCAGGAGAATTGCTTGAACCTGGGAGACGGAGGTTGCAGTGAGCTGACACAGTGCCACTGCACTCTAGCCTGGGTGACAGAGTAAGACTCCGTCTCAAAAATTAAAAAAAAAAAAGAACCTAGACTCTTGTGCCAAACTACTTGAGGTTGGAATTCTGGTTCTACTGCTTTCTAGCTATGTGATCTTGGGCAAGTTATTTAAACTTCTATGTCTCAGTTTTCTTATCTGTAAAAGTGGGATGATAATAGAGTCTATCTCATAGAATATTTATAAGAATTAAATGAGTTAATATATGTAAAGCACTTAGGACAGCAAATGACACATAGTAGTACCATAGAAGTACTTGTTAGGTAAATAAACGGTGGCAATATTTCATGCCCATCTTCCAAGTGACAAGTGTTCCAACTGGCTGGAGCAGTCTTCCCTGTGTGGTGGCCCTGATGACACACTTAATTTAGCTGAAACTCTCCCAGGGTTTCAGCAGGGTCATCCCTTGGGCTCGGTTGTCAGCACATCTGTGTTTCTGGTTTCCTGACTGACTTGATCACTACAGGTCTGTATTCTTTACATCAGAGAGGCATCAGGTCAAGGTTAACCCAGGTCCTCAGACAACTTTGCATTGTAAGTCCTCCAAGGTGGCCAGGAAGGCAGATTTCCAGTCCCTAAAAGAGACCAGGCCCAAGGCCACTTGTTCCTTCAAGCCCACAGGAACTCCTCTTGAATATTAAATGATGCTCCCTTGGAGCCTGAATGCAAAGATCTTAAGGAGAAATTTTCAGCCCATCAGCTGCCTGCTCAGTCAGCCTGGCAGTACACCCAGAATCCAAAGGGAGATAATTCAGGCAAATCAGGGCAATATTTTTTTTTTTTTTAATTTTTATTGCATTATAGGTTTGGGGGTACATGTGCAGAACGAGCAAGATAGTTGCATAGGTACACACATGGCAGTGTGCTTTGCTGCTTTCCTCCCCTTCACCCACACTTGGTATTCATCCCCAGGCTATCCCCCCCAGCCCCCCCCGCTGTCCCTCCCCCATTCCCCCCAACAGTCCCCAGTGTATAGTAGACCGCCTCTCTGTGTCCACGTGTTCTCATTTTTCTCACCCACCTATGAGTGAGTATATGCGGTATTTCTTTTTCTGTTCTTGTGTCAGTTTGCTGAGAATGATGTTCTCCAGATTCATCCATGTCCCTACAAAGGACACAAACTCATCATTTTTGATTGCTGCATAATATTCCATGGTGTATATGTGCCACATTATTTTTAATGAGCCAAATCAGCAGAGTCCAGGAAAATAATTCACCTCATTCCAGCAGCTGGCACCAGTTGAGAAGGGTTGCAAGTGAGCAGTCCACTGAATGTGCAGGAGAGCACCCCTGCCGGCCAAGCTGAGTGGGCTTTTTCATCTCTGCCCAAGAACTTTGTCTCCAGCAAGAGCCCCATGCCAGCACTTTCCCATGTCTCTGTGCTCTTGGCCTCCTTCAAGGTGACCTTGGGATTTGACAGTGGAGGGCAGGGGTGGGAGGAATTTTTCCTCATGGGCACCTTGCTGTTTCCTGGCTGACTTCATCACTTCATAAATGATGTTCTGGGGATACTCTGATGAGTAACTAGTCACCCTAACAACTCACTCCAGCACCCCTACACTGTGCCATTGACACCAATGCTCTGAGTAAGCCTTGTTCCCCAAGGCAGGCACCTAAATCACTGCTCTAGTAACCTGTACCTCTTGTTCCTCTGCTTCACCTCTCTTGACTCTCTGCCTTTCTTCATTTGGGCCTTTCCTCTCTCAGGCTCAGATTCTCCCTCCATTACCCTACAGAATGCTCAACTTCTCTGCACCTTCTAAGACTTCAATATGCCAGGACAGCCACTCCCTATCCACACTGGCCATCAAGAAAGCTTGGTCCCAAGCCTGAGTGGATACAGTGTCCCTGTACACTGGCACTCAGCCCCTCTGACAGCTGGGACATTCTACACCTGTGCCTCTCAGAATGCCCTAGATGATGTTTCCATGGAGACCTAGTCAACCAAGAAGCTTCACCTTTTGGACTAGCTTCCTGCCTCCATTCACAACCAAAAACAAAAAACGAAAAAACAATTAAGGTTCTCCACAGGCATCCAGCTCATAAAGGAGGACTTGAGGCTGGCAATGATTCGTGTGATTCATATTCTTGCATCTCAGTTCTGAGAGGTTGGGATAGTATCAACAAGTGCAGAGCCTCTTCCCTGCCACCTTAGGAGGCCTCACACACTTGACCTCACTTCCCAGTTGATTCCACAGCCTATGCAGATTGCTGCCCTCTAACCCAGTAGCAAGAGCTCCACCTGCATTTCTGAAGCCACTTCTACCTCTGCCCTCAGGGATGTCCCCCCAGAGATCAAATGTCCGGAGTTGCTCTCCTTCCCTAAGCCTGGGATATGCCAAGCCCACTGGCCACCCCTCCATATTAAGACCTCAGGTTCCACCGTCCTCCCCACCAACAAGGCTGAAGCTGGTAGCTCTCAGGCCCACCCTCATGCTCTCCCCCTGCCTCTCCACCAGCCAGGACCCAGGCAGAGCTGATTTCTGCGTAAGATGCATCATCTCATCCCTAGTTGGGAGGCCTGGGAACAACTTCCTCTTTCAAGGGTTTTGCATTTAGGAATCCCATTGGGGTGTCCTTTCCACAACCCATTTAAAAATGATCACAAGCAGAATTTTCTCCCAAGAATATTTATAGTCTTATAAGTAAAGTTCCAATTCACTGAGCTCTCAGTTTGTGCCAGGTGCTTCTCATAATCTCATTTAATCTTTTCCACAGTCTGATACAGAAGTGACCCAGTGAGTGGAAGGATTCTTTTTCCTCTGGGCAGAGGATTCTCCCCACACTCCTCAGCTCAGCCCCCTCCCTTGGCACTCCTTTCCACCTGCCCACTAGCTACCAATTAACACATCAGCACCAGCATTTTGCACAGCTAAACAGGAACGTGGTCCTGTTCCTCTGCCAGTCCCATCCATGCCAACTCTCATAACTGTGGGCCAGGTCCCTTCTCTGTTCTTTAATTCTGCTAACACTGCAGAATTAAATCTACCTGCAACAGAGATCCATTCCTCTGACCCTTGCACAACCCCTGATAGGACCTGGCCCACCTCCTGATCAAGGGTCCTTTTGGTTTCCTCCTAAGCAGGCCCACCTCCTAAGGCTCTACTGAAAGTAAGGTCATACCGTAGACAACCTCACCTGTCACCAGGCAGTGGAAGGAGTGACCAAGGGCAGCCAGGCTACTCAGACCCCATGGGCCCCTGCCCTAGCTTTATACCATATGGTGGCTCCAGACAACAAAATCTTAGGGACATCAAAAGTCAGGATGGACTAAGGGATGTTTGGGGCTGATCCTCCAAGGTGTCAAGAAAGCACTTCCATGAAATCAGTCCATCAGCTCTGCAATTCACTCCACATAGTCCAGTTGATTCCAGGAACGATGCCTGCACCCTCAGACAAGGATAACCCAACAGTGCTCTGAGGGTTTAGGACAGAGCTTATCCTCCCTTGTCCCATGGCCCTGCCCTCTACCAAGTTCCCCAACTCTCTGCTTCCTTAGGTAAGATCCCTCCCCACACGCAATCCCATGCCTGCCAGAGAGTGACTTACCAGCCCAGGCCAGGCTGCACAGCACGGCCAGTACCAGGGGGATGCAGGCCCTCATTGTGCCCAGCTGGAAGCCAAAAGGGGAGTGGCTGTTCAACTTTAGAGTCAGGTAAATGTCACAGCTCTCAAATGAGCCTTATTCCTCGGGCTGATCCTTTTAAAACACCAGGACTTGTGTATCTGGTGTCTCCAGATCCTTTCAGGAGGAAAAAGGGGAGGGAAGGACCCTAGATGGATAGGAGGTGGGGCCCTGTAGCTGTTTGAAGCCTGAGGGAAGGTGACGAAGCAGGTAGGTAATGCCAGATGTTGAGAACAGATAAAGCTAGCTGTTTGCAGCTAGAAAATAGGTCATGTAGGCAGATACAGCAAGATGGGTCCAGTTTGGGGGGGTTCTTTGTCCAAATTAGGGACACCCATGGGCTTATCTTTGGGTGATCTCTACCAAAAAGATACCTCCTTACAAGCCTCAGACCTGACTTTCGAAGGGGCCACAGGTTGGCTTCATCTTCAAATTCCTGTGCTTAGCATGACACTGGCACAGTCAGGTGATTGGTCCAAGTTTGAAAAACAGTAAGTGCCCAAGCAAGGGTTGGGGTCCTTGAACAGAGAGATATAGAATATGTTGGATAGAACCAGGGCAATTCTCATTAATACCAAGTCCAGCATAGCTAAATCAGCCACATGCAGTGGCGCATGGCTAAATCGCCCTAAAATATTATGCAAATGACTCTTGAGTCGGTCTCTGGGGTTTACATGTTTCAGATTTTTTATGAGGCAGGGGAGGGGGGCAAGAGGCCTCTTAAATGCAACTGAAGGCCCACTCTTCCTCCCCTGGGAGCGCAGGGTTTCACTGCCTTCACCCCCACTTACACCCCTCTCCTCAGGAACTCCTTCCCAGTGAAGTTCTGTTGTTCTCAAGTCCAAAAGAAGAGGAGGAGCTCCCCGTGACTGTCAAGTTTTCCCTGATAATAAAGATAAAATCTGCTAAGTATAATGACCTTGCCAAAAAGAGCACTGCATAGGGATTCTCAACCCTCTCAGAAAAGAAGACTATCATATAAAAAGGCAAAATTGGTGAACAGTGGAGGCCACTCTATCTGTGATTTTTTTTTTCTAGAGGCTGGAGATGGAACACAGCTTCATCCAGTGTGCTTTACCAGAAGTTTCTTCCTCTCACCAGTCTTCAGCTTTCTCATCTGAAATAATGGGGTTGGATCTGACAATTCCTTCCAAGTTCTCAGACTTTAATCTTGAGGTTTCCTGCCCATGAGCCAGGTTGAACAGGTGCTGGTGGGTTAAAGAGAACCCCCACAACCTGTTGCTGTATAGAGATGAGTCCAAACACAGGGACTCGGGTATTGAGAAGGACAAGCCTAGGGCAAGCAACCTTTGCAAGGGGCTCACACCAAAATTGAAAGTGCAATTTTTATTTTTTATTTTTTATTTTTTTTGAGAGGGAGTCTCACTGTTTGCCAGGCTGGAGTGCAGTAGCATGATCTCAGCTCACTGCAAATTCCAACTCCTGGGTTCAGGTAATTCTCCTGTCTTAGCCTCCCAAGCAGCTGGAATTACAGGTGCACAGCACCATGCCCAGCTAATTTTTATATTTTTAGTAGAGATGGGGTTTCGCCATGTTGGCCAGGATGGTCTTGATCTCCTGACCTCTTGATTTACCCGCCTCAATCTCCCAAAGTGCTGGGACTACAGGCATGGGCCACCGCTCCCAGAGTTTTTTTTTTTTTTTTTTTTTTTGAGACGGAATCTTGCTCTGTTGCCCAGGCTAGAGTGCAGCAGTGCAATCTCAGCTTACTACAACCTCCATCTTCCCGGCCCAAGCAATTCTCATCCCCCAGCTCCCCAGTAGCTGGGAGTACAGACATGCGTTACCATGTCCAGCTAATTTTTGTATTTTTAATAGAGACCATTGTGGCCAGGCTGGTCTCAAACTTCTGACCTCAGGTGACCTGCCTACCTCAGCCTCCCAAAGCACTGGGATTACAGGTGTGAGCCACTGCATCTGGTCCAGAAGCACAACTGAAGAGTGAGCCTGGCCCTTCTCTCCCAGAAGGAAGCTGGTTAGAGGGAGTAAGAGCAGAAGTGGCTGCTTCATTTGCATAAGTTTCATATGCACAACCCAAAAGCAGGCTGCAGAGCCACTGCCCATCAGAATCCTCATCCTCCCTGGATGGCACCACATAAACATATCTCTGACTCCTGTTGTTTAGGGGATAAAGGAGGGTGTCACTGGCTGGTTTGGGAAGCAGCGATGCCTCAGAATTTGGGATTGAATGGTCTGTCCCTTCCAGATGGGTGGACCCTCACTGGAGCCAAAGCTGTCAGAGTGGAGAGCAGCCTGGCTAGGTTCTCTTGGTGTGCTGCTGAACTGGCTATGGAATGGCATTTTGAGGGCACGAGCTCTTCCCCTCATTAGTGGAATTTTAGATCAGAAGCAAGGATGGGAGCTGGGGAAGACAGTTAAGCCTGACTTCACAGAGCCAGGTGGTTCATCTGAGGATCCAAGTGTTTCAAACTGCATCCTCAACAAGAATAACAGCCTAACCACCACCAGCAACATTGACTGAGCTCTTACCACCTGTGTTGTCTTATCTGTTATCTCATTGATTCTCACAACAACCTTAATAGGTACTATTGCCATCCTCACTTTACAGATGAAGAAACTGAGGCACAGAAAGGCTAGGAGATGTGTCCAGAGCACACAATTATTAACTTATGCAGTTGTGCCTCAACCCAGGTGTATCTGACCAGAGGTCATTCTCATAAGCACTGAAGCTCCATGGCCCACAACATCACACTTTTGACCATCACTTAATCATGTCCTGGTAACTATACAAAGCAGTCTAGATTTAGATTCACTGGAATTAAAGGGATCTCAACGGCCATCTAGTTCCACTTCTCATAGGATGTCACAACTCCCTCAACAACCTTCAGTGCTTGTCCTGCCTCTATGTCAATGCCTCTGGTGCTGAGGGTTGAGGGGTGGGGAATTGGGACACACCCTCCCAGGGCTGCTCATATTCCCTCTTTGCATATTGGATTCCCAAACCCCAGATTTTGTAACCAAAGGCATGCTGATGAAGGCAAAAGCATATTAGGACAGCAGAAAAGAATCCATTAAGCCAATAAATGAAAATACATCAATACATATTCATGCAAAGATGCCTCATAAACTTAGATGTCCATGTATCTGTGTACACACACACACACACACACACACACATACATATATATATATATATATATATATACACATATATACCCACAGATACATTAAGGTATATTTCAGATAGCTTTCTCTTCCCTGCTAGCCTGTTCTGGACCAAGAACTCTGCTGCTCCTTCTTTCTAAGTTCTCCCTCCCTTTAGGCACTCACATGGGCTTTCCATCCTTGCAAGCTTCCCAAGAAGCCACAGAAGGACCAGCCAGCAAGCTGGGCATCAAGGTAGGCTGGGTCCTGGAGAGCTGGGGTAGGGAGAGGGTAGAGGGAGATGCATGGTGGATGGTGACCCAGTGATGAGTATAGCAACAGAGATGGTGCAGTTGTGGCCTCTGTGGAGGTTTGGAGAGTGGGGAAGGGGCCGAGGCTGCTTGGGCAAGGATTTGGGAGAACTGTCAGAGATGTAGAGGGTGGGAATTTCATCAGCCAAATATTTGTAGTGCTCACTACATGCCAGGTGCTATGCTGTTATTGGACTGGCAGGGTTCAGACAGGGCTGGAAAACTCTTCCTGGAACTGATTGGTTTCTGGTGGGACAGAGGCTAGATAAGCCTTAGCCATTGTTTGAAGTAGGACTCATTCATCGCTGGGATACCACAGGTGGTCTGGGGTCTGTCAGGATCAACAGGCCATGACTGACCCAGAGGACTGCTGAAGGGGCCACCTGCCCAGGCAAGCCTATTCTACCATCCTCTTCCTCCTGCAAAACCAAGACTGAGTCACTTCAGCAGAGGACCTGAGTACAGAAGGACCCTACAGCTGACCCAGCACAGGGAAGGCCTAGACTCACCATCCAAGGCAACCCTGGCACCTGCAGATGCTGGATCTCCTGGGTGTGCTGCCCTGGCCCACAGGATAGAAGCGCAAGACAGTCACCCACATCTGATCTTATTGAATGTGTCTTAGAAGCACCTCCGTGTGTGATTTCTTTCCCCACGTTGATTAGTATGGTACATACCACATTTGTTTTTAGGCTTTTGTTTAAGTTTGTGGGCAGCCCTAACATCAGCATCACACTCACTGCCTGGCCTGAGCATATTCGTCAGACCTCCCAACTAGGCCCACTCATCAGAGTCCCATGCTGTGCTTCTAGTTCTGCCAGCCACACCACATGCTGGTCCTCAGCCTTAAATACCCTCCCCCCACCCTCCCTGCCCAGCTGTCCAGCTCCTACTCCAGGGCAAATCCACCCTTCCACAAAGCCTGAGCTCCCCTTTCCAGCCCACAGGATTGCTCCTGCTTATGAACTCAGTTGTGCACATTTGTCCTGCATACCTTTGACACGGCACAGTCATCTCTGACCATTTGTTGCTGCCAACGTGGTGTCAGTTAACCTCTGCACTGCCCTTTAACTTTTCCTATGAAATTCTTTGAGAAGGAAAGCCTGCCTCATGGGTCCTTTGTATTGCCATCCATTGTGTGTCAGAATATAACAGATAATTACCAACCTGAGCCTGGGACCTGCAGTGAATCAATATTAAATGAATCAGGGCACTGGTCAGCCTTCCAGCCCCACTTGTTATTAAAGATTCAGTGAAGAAGGTTAGCAAAGCAGAGGACAGCAAAAATGGGTCTCTGGCAGCTGTGAAGCTCCAGAGTTTATCCGAAGTGGGGGATGTGGAGACTCATCTCGAAGTTACATTTTCATAACAAATACACTATTTTTTAGCTATATTGTATACTTGTTGGGGCCTAATGGAATTTTAGGAGGACCTAAACCCCCAAGCCATCCTTGGCACCACCTCACAAGGGGCAGCCACCACAGGGACTGGACAGTTCCTGCAGTTTCTGAATCTATAATGTCACAGAGATCTCAGCTGTATCCTGCTTTTTTAGGATCCCAAAGTAACCACCTGCCTACACTCTTTGCCAGCTGTGCTAATGTTTGTTTCACACTGCCCAGTAATCATTATAAAATAGAATTACTATTCCATGTCCTCAAACTCCACTGGCTTTGAAGTGTGTCTAGAGGCACAATGAAATGTGGACGAGACAGGCACACAGCGATAAGGAGGCTCAGAGAGACAGCAAGGGGGTGAGTAAGGGTGAGATAGAGAGAGAGAGACAGGCCTGAGGCTGACCCACAGCTGATCACTGGCATGAGGAACCTGGGCCATGCCAGATATGTTGGCACAGCTGGGCTGTTCTGGCTGGCCTCAAAGACAATGGGACAACAGGACAAGCAGGAGCAGTTCTTTACCCATGATTTGAAATCTACAATCTGTCAAAATTACCATAATTATCGTGCTAAGGTAGTTGGCTTATGGGAAATCCCCCTTTCTCATTCATTCTTTCATTCACCTGACACATCACACTTGAGTGCCACGCTGTGCCAGACACTGTAATACACAAAGTGGATAAAGGGTGAGCAGCTCAGCAGCTGGAGGGAAAGAAAGACATAAACAGCGTTTTTAGTCAGATCAGGGCAGCAGGACATGAAGCTCAGACTGTTGATTCTAAAGCCAGGCTGCATGGGTTCGAATCCCAGCTCTGCCACTCACCAGCTATACAACAGTGGGCAAGTTCCCTGACCCCTCTGTGCCTCAATTTCTCCTGTAGATCTAAAATAGAACAAGTAAGAGTACCTTAGCGGGCTGTAGTGAGGACTAAGTTAATACTTGCAAAGGTAGGCCGGGGAGGCGGAGTTTGTAGTGAGCTGAGATTGTGCCACTGTACTCCAACCTGGGCAACAGAGTGAGACTCCGTCTCAAAAAAGAAAAAAAAAAACTTGCAAAGGTTTTAGAACAGTGCCTAACACATAAGGCCAGATGTTTGTTAAAAATACATATATATACCTAGGGCCACAAAGGACCTAATTATAGGATGGTTAGGAAAGGCCTGAAAAATGAATGTTAAAAGTGTTCTGTGACTGGGCACAATGGTTCACACCTGTAATCCCAGTACTTTGGGAGGCCGAGGAGGGTGAATCATCTGAGGTCGGGAGTTCGAGACCCACCTGGCAAACATGGTGAAACCCCGTCTCTACTAAAAATACAAAAATTAGCTGGGTATGGTGATGAACATCTATAATCCCAGCTACTCAGGAGGCTGAGACAGGAGAATTGCTGGAACCCAGGAGGCAGAGGTTGCAGTGAGCTCAGCCTGGGCAACAGAGCAAGACTCCGTCTCAAAGAAATAAAAATAAAAAAAAAAGAAAAAGAAAAATATTCTGAAAAATGACAATAGTGAGAAGGTGGCAACTTCTCTTATCTTCACTTTCCATAGTGTAATATTTCTTTTATAATTCCAAAGATAAGTTTTCATTGAAAAAATGTGTACCCTTAGTATTTCAAATCTTGGGGATGCCCCTTCGATGAGTCGCACTGTCTAACTCATCTGGTTTGGTGCCAAAAGGAACCAGCTGTTTTCTAGGGCTGTGGCCTGCAACCTGAGGAAGAGTGCTTTGCTCTGGGGGAAGCTAAAAGCTGCAATGGGGCTAAGCTAAGAGCAGCAAATCCATGGCTCAGCCTCCTGAGTCTTGAGGTATATTTGATGAGATTATTCCTAGCTGCCCAGTGCAAAGTCAAGAACGAGAGAAGAGAAACAGAGATGGCTGACCTCCGTGGGCCACCAGAGTCCATCCTGCATGTGCAGGCTCTCCCTCCAGTACACAGGTTGCTCCTAAAGGGCTCAGCCCCAGCAACGCTGAGAGGTAGAATGCTACCTCTCCCTCTGACCCCTGCCCTGGAGGCCCTGCTTCCCAGGGCCCCTGTAACACTCTCCCACCCTAAGTCATCATCTCTGGACCTTGCCACGTAAAACCCCCGAATGCCATTGCCTTGGGGCTCTTCTTTTTCTATCCTCATTTTAAAAGTGACCATTCTAAGTATTAACTACAATCTACAATTGGGCCATTAGAATCTTCCCAACTTATATATATACATAACAGAGATCTTGTATTGACAACTAGAACTCAAAGAGTAGAAGGCAAGCAGTCATGCACTCAGGCAGGTGGCAGGCAGCAATGCTCAGGGGTAGGAGCTCTGACAACCCTTCCAATAAAGCAGAGCTTGCAGCTCACTCTCCCTCCCATGAGCAGTCATGGCTGGAAGCCACCACTGGGAAGACACTGTAAAGGGCCTGCACCTCCTCCCCTTTTGACACCCTGAGTTGCCAAGTTCATAGACACCAAGAACATAGATCCTCAAACACTTCTCATCCAAATCCCTGTTTCTAAATGGGAAAAGTGAGGCCCAGGGAGAGGAAGGCACTTGCCTTGCCAAGGGATGCTGAGAGACCGAGCCCCCCACCACTTCCCCAGCACACTGCCCACCTATGGGACCCCCCCATGCCATCTTACACTTTTCTGGGTGGTCAAGCCTAAAATATCCTATTGTCATGACTCCCTAAAATGGCACCCTGTCTCTACCCCTCTGCAGGCTAGGGTCATTGCCTAAGTGCAGGAAAGCCAGTAGAGCCCTCCATTCAGCAGTCCAGAGCAGCTCTAGCTGCCTACAACTCACTCCAGTGAGAAAACCAAGACCCAGGTGCTCTCCAAGGGCCAAGAGCATGGCAGGCAGAGTCAGGGTGAAGCCTGAAGCATCCAGCTCCCTGGTCCAGGGTGCACACTGATCAGAGTCTACACACACATGCACACAACCAGAATCCCACACCTCCTAACACAAAAAGTGGGTCCAAGTTCTGAGCTTAACATTACTTCTTCTGCGAGTCACCAGGCTCCTGTGTCCTACCGACTACCACCAGCAGCATTTTCCCCTGACCCCATCAAGGCACCTGCTCCAGGAAAGCCCTCAGACATGGGAGAGAAAACGATTTCTAAGTGTAGCTTAGTCACACCCAGCTTCTCAGGATGATCCAGTTACCGCAGCCCTGGAATTCTGCTGCTCTGAACTTTATCCCTAGGCATCTTCTGTTACTGATGGACTTGGCTGCCTGGCTGGGTAATTGACCCCATGAGGGCCAGAACTACCGGTCTTGGTTTTTTCCTTTTTTGGAGAGTCTTTATCCATCAAAGTAAGGATGAGTGCAGTCATAGCTCGCTATAACCTCGAACTCCTTGGCTCAAGCAATTCCCCCACTTCAGCCTCCCAAGTACCTGGGACTACAGGTGCACACCACCAAGCCCGGGTAATTTTTATTTTTTATAGCGACTGGGTCTTGCTTTGTTGCGCATGTTGGTCGCAAATGCCTAGCTGCCCAAAGCACTGGGATTATAGGCATGAGCCACTGCACCTGGCCTTTGTCTTGTTCACAGATCCCCTCCAAGGCCTATAGTATGTGGAAATGAAAGGATGTGGGAATGTAGACAGGAAAAAAGGAATTTATATGCCTGGGTCTAATCCTACCAAAAAAAGTGCTGGGATTCAGGGAGCTGTCCTGGGGAGTGCCAGGGGCACGGTGAAAGGGCATGGCTGATACACATCCAGTTACTTCATCTGTTTACCCTGCTATTTAAGCAGTTTTGTAACCTTGGGCAAACCTGCCTATGCAAGCAGTTTCTGTGACTGTAAAACCAGGCTAAAAATACCTGTAGTACCTATTTCTGTTACCAGGATAAAAATAAGAATGTGAGACAGTATGAAGATGAAAGAGGATGAAAACTCTATTCAGATCTTAACCTACTATTATCATGTTAAAGCCTGTGCCTATTAGGAAGGAGAGCAGCCAGAGGGTGAGGGCTGTTGGGAACACAAAAGTCACCAGGCAGGCATGCCCCCACCCAGCTCTAACTCAGTGCTGAATGGAGGGGATGGGGTGCCAGATCTCAGGCTGTGCCTTCCTCTTGTTTGGATGGAGCCTGGGAAAGGGGACGGCTGGTTCCAGGTGGAGATGTTGAAACAGAAGAGGGTGCTGGCTCCCCTGACCACTCCACCCCTTCTGTGGGGAGGGTGGCCCTATCTGGTGGGCACCCCACAGTCAGGGCCTGAGGCTGGTCAGAGCCTGTCCCTGGGCCTTCACAGGGAAGTGGACGGGAAGGGGGAAGGAGGAGATGTGTGTGTAATAATGACCTTCGTCCTGCCCTGCCCCATAGGACACACACGCAGCCATTCCTCTCTACTTGACCTCCTTTAAGGTAACAAAGACTTCTTTTTCTGAGATGGAGTCTTGCTCTGTCACCCAAACTAGAGTGCAGTGGTGTAATCTAGGCTCACTGCAACCTCCACCTCTTGGGTTCAAGTGCTTCTCCTGCCTCAGCCTCCTGAGTAGCTGGGACTACAGGCATGCACCACCATGCCCAGCTAATTTTTCATATTTTTAGTAGAGATGGGGTTTCACGTTAGCCAGGCTGGTCTCGATCTCCTGACCTCGTGATCCACCCACCTCAGCCTCCCAAAGTGCTGGGATTATAGGCATGAGCCATTGTGCCCAGCAAAACAAAGGCTTTTAAAAGGACTGATCTCAGGCCACCGCTCCCTTCCCTCATACCTTCCTCTCAGCAATCCCATGAGCGCCTCCTCCCATTCTGGTCTTCTTGCAGCTGAGACACAAAATGGGAGCCCCTGCACACAGCCTGAGCCACTAGGAAGTACGAGAAGATGCCTCCCACCCCACGCCATCCCATACCTGGGCAGTCAGGGAGACAGAAGGCAGCACAGCCTGTGAGCATGAGGCCACTGTAGTGGAAAGAACATGGAGCCTTTCCCCGGTTCTGAGCCTCCTGTCCTCTGGGAGTGGTCTGGACCCCTGGGCCGAAGCTCTTCCAGCTCCCAGAGTCTGTGTCCTCTTGACTACCCTGAGCACCATTCTCCTGGCAAGGCCTCTCCCAACAGGCTCAAAAGGTGTCCTGCCCAAGAGACTGGGGCAGCTGGGAGGCCAAAGGGTGGCTACAGGGTGGTCTGGACTGTAAAGCTGATGGTCCAAGGCAGAGGGAGAAGTTTCATCAGGACATAGATATGACCAGAGGAGACAGGCTGGAGGATATGGGCTCCATGGCGCTTGGTTTCTGTTGTGTCGCTGGACTGGGCTCACCCTGGAGTCTAAAGGAGTGAAGGGCCACAGCTGGCTGGCTGGCTTTTGCCAAGACACCAGCAGACAATGAGTTGAAGGAGAAGAAAGCCCCTGACTCACCCAGACTGGAGCCTCCTGTCCCAATTGCTCAGTTCCGGACGCTTCTGTGCCTCTCCTCTGTCCCCACCCACGGCAAGGGAACTGGTTTGGTTACCACTGCCATCTGCTCCACCTCAGTCTCTCAGCCCTCACCTGGCGCAACAATGCCTCCCTACCAGGCCCGGACAGCACAGGCCGGCCTGTGGCTGTCCCCTCTGCTGCAGAGGCAGGAGCTGCAGTTTTATGTGTTTGTCACTAACTGGCAGATGGTGTTGGTCATACCCGGCTTACAGGTGGAGAAATGAAGGCAGAGCACTATTCAGTGACGTGCTCAGATTCACTTAGTGACCTGCGATCTAAGCACAGCTGTGCTGCCTCCCTGCTGAGGGCTCTGGCCCTTTTGGAAGCAACTGGCCTGTGTATCCACGTCCATGGAGCTGAAGTGCAGAGGGGCCATACCAGCCACCTCCAGATGCCCAAGGCCCTGCAGCCTCAATACCTACTCAAGGTTCATGCCAGGGGCAGGCCCTGAGGTCTCTTTCTGGCCAGACAGGTGCCTCCTGCTGCCAAGACTCAGGGCAATGGTGAGGCAAGATGGTGGAGTCCCTGGAGCTTCCTGGGTGACAGGAAGGGTCTGGCAGTAGCTGGTTCCTAAGGGAAGTGCTGAAGGGGCAGGGAGGAGAGGACTTGACATGACCAGAGCTTGCAAGGACCATTCTCAACATTGATGAGAAACGCTGGAAGTCTGCTAGGCCTCAATAAGCGACAGGCTCTCCGCGGAAGCTTCAGGGTTGTTTCTATCATGAGCCACCCCCAGAAGACCCCAGAAGCCTGAACACCACCCAAGAGGCCAGTATGAGCTCAAGTGTGGAGCAGCAGAGATTGCAGTTGGGAGGAAGCTACTAGTTGTGTCTGGACTGTAAAGTCCTATCGAATCACCATGGGGAGCTAATGGTCACCCTGGCTGGCTGCTGACAGGGGCTCCAAGATCCAGCCCATCCTATGGCCCGATCCCCAAAAGCACATCTGTGTGGCATCAGGATTTGGGACCCGGCCTAGCCTGTGCCCAGCATGGGGCTGCTTCTCCTCCACAGCTCCTTCCCAGAGAGCCGGGCCTCAGCCTCCCTGCCATGACCCTTCTGGGCTGGCCTGGAACACACTACTGTGTTAATTGCCAGTAACAATAAAGCTCCTTGGGGACCACCACGCAGGCCTGCAGCTCCACCGCCTGCTGTTTATCTCAGATGCTGTGGAAAGAAAAGCAGTGGGCCCTGCCCCAGGCCAAGGCCCTGCGCTTGCCACACACAGTACACACATGCAGCCGCTCTCTGTGACCATGTCCACTGTGAAAACAAACCGCAGGCCTGGTTAAACCACAAAACCAGAGGCACAGAATTTGGAAAACACCTGGTGTGGAGAGCTCTCTATTGCATACAAGGTCCCAGCGCACTCCACTCTCCAGCCACTCCTGGGGCCTCTCTGTCCCCCGTTCCTTGGCCTTGGGTCATTCCCCATTCCCGGCTCAGGTCCACCCCGAGGTCCTCCTTAGCTGCCAGTCATCACAGGGGACGGCTGCCCCCATGCTGCCTACTCCAGGGCCTCGAGTCCACTGCACAGAGAGCCCTGCCCAGCTGTGGCCAGCCTGTGGGTATATTGGCTCAACACATCCCAGCTTTCCTGGCAGCAAATGCCTGCTCCAGCGCCAGTCCCAGCCCCTCCTCACGGCTCCAGCTCCTGGGAGAGGCAGGAGAGTTCCTGCTGGTTGTCGATGACCTTCAGCTGCTGGACATAAGCCCAGGTGCTGGCTGGACTCTGGGTGCTCAGGGACTGCTCCGAGCCTGGCGGGAGGAGAGCAGTCAGGGAGGCACCAATGCCCCTTTGTGGAGCCCAACCCTTCCCCTCCAAGGAACCACATCACATCAGCGTTCCTGCCCTCTGCCACCCACCAACCATTTCCCATCATCAATTCCCCATGGGTGAGGAGACAGAGAGCCCTGTGGCTCAGAGCACAGAGTCTGAATATCATTGATATCATGGGCTAATGTTATCAATATCATGGGCTAACATTATCATTGTCATGTATGGAAGGGCCGGGCTTGGTGCCTGGTACATGGCAAGTGCCCAGGATATGGGTAACTACGATGAGCACCCCCTCCCGCCCACCTCCCATCACCCACACTTACAGGTGGAAATCCTCACCACCTGGCTGTCCTCGTGGAGATGAGAAACTTGGCTTCTGAGTGGTGAGAGAGGCACTGTGGGGTGGGGCATAGGGTCAGGGAGTCAGAGCCACCCTGGAGCCTCACAGAGGATATAGGGTGGGGTGTCCTGCCCTGGGACCTGCCCTCTCACCAGGGTCGTGGCTTCGGCAGTCATACAGAATCCGCGTGGCTCTGGCTATCATTCACTGCAGACAACACTGGAGCATGAGCTCTTGCCTGAGAGATAGACCCTGTCCCACTCGGTGCAGCAGCAGGGAGGCCAAGCTCTCTCTGAACCAAGGTTAGGGGCTATAAGAGGTGGGGTCATGTGTACTTCTCCCCAGCACACCCAGAGGCCTAGCGAGGACCAGACAGAGGACAGAAGTAGAGGCCAGGAGAGAAAGGCTTAGAGAGAAGAGGGCTGGAAGGGCTCTTGTTGATGGTGAGCTGTCTGAGGCTGCTACCCTGGCAGAGCCTCCAGTTGCAGTGGAATAAGGCAGGACTATTACACATTAAGTATTTATCTTCATATTATTTGTAACAAGTTTAAGCTGCCTCCAAGCCTTGCCCCTTCCCAGGCCACAGTCATGTCCCTAACCTATGTCAGTGGCAGATGCCTGCCCTCCCTGAATTCACCATCTTCTCGAAGTTGATGAGATTCTCCACTAGTGTGTGGTTTCCCTCATGAATGAAGGTCATGTCTGTAAAGAGACGGGTTTCATTCATAGGTCCCCAAGTTCCTGCCCTCCTGTAGCCCAGAAAAGGTGAAGGAAATAACAGCTCCCTTGGGCCTGCCTCACCCCACACTGCCCCTGCCTCACCCCACACTGCCCCTGCCTCACCCCACACTGCCCCTGCCTCGTTCCACACTGCCCCTGCCTCGCCCCACACTGCCCCTGCCTCGTCCCACGCAGCCCCTGCCTCGCCCCACACTGCCCCTGCCTCATCCCACATGGCCCCTGCCTCTGGTCCTGCCAAGCCCCAGCTGGATTTCCTTGTATCTCTCAGGCTCCTCACACAGGCCCTCAAAAGCAGCCCTTATTTGTCTGGTGTTTTAACTCTTCCTCCAGCCTGGGAACTCCTTTTTTTTTTTTTTTTTTGGAAAGGAAAAGAAAGGAAGAAAAAGAGGGAGAGAGAACAGAAATATTGCTTTATTCTATAAATGGCTATTAATAATGGCCGATCATTATTTTATGTATTTAAAATGGAGAATGTATATTTTATTTATCTAAAGTGGAGAGTTTGCTTATCAAGTTTACTTGTTACTAATCTGAGTTCAGATTCTGGATATCCTTATTAATTTTCTGTTTCGTTGAGTCTTAATCTCTTTATGGGTCTTATGTATCTGGGTGTTAGGATGCACTGATCCTTATACCACTCTCTTTTTTGGTTTGAAATCTGTTTTATAATTACAACTCCTTTTTGTTTATTTATTTGTTTTTTTCTCTATTTGGTTGGTAAATCTTTCTCCAACCCTTTGTTTTTAGTCTTTGGATATGGAATAGGTCTGGATATAGTATACCGTTAGATTTTGGCTATATCTTTTAATTAGAAATTTAGTCGATTTCAATTTAAGATTACTGCCATTTGATGTTAACTGGCTATTTGATCCATTTGTTGATGTAAATTCTTCTTTCTGTTGATGTTCTTTACTTTTTGGTATATTTTTAGAAAGGCTAATACTGGTTGTTCCTTTCTGTGTGTAATGCTTCTTTCAGAAGTTTTTGTAAAGCAGGCCTGGTGGTAATAAAATCTCTGAGTACTTGCTTGTTCATAAAAGATTTTATTTTTCCTTCAATCGTGAAGCTTAGTTTGGCAGGATATGAAATTCTGGGCTGAAATTTCTGTTCTTTGAGGATGTTAAATATCGGCCCCCACTCTCTTCTGGCTTGTAGGGTTTCTACTGAGAGATCTGCTGTAAGTCTAATAGGCTTCCCTTTGTGGGTAACCTGACCTTTCTCTCTGGCTGCCCTTAGTATTTTCTCCTTTGTTTCAACCCTGGTGAATCTAATGATTATGTGCCTTGGGGTTGCTCTTCTTAAGGAATATCTTTGTGGTGTTCTCTGTATTACCTGAGGTTGAATGGTAGCCTGCTTTGCTAGATTGGGAAAATTCTCCTGGATAATATCCTGAAGAATATTTTCCAGCTGGGATTCATTCTCTCCATCACATTCAGGTACACCTATCAAATGTAGATTAGGTCTTTTCACATAGTCCCATAATTCTTGGAGACTTTGCTCATTCCTTTTTATCCTTTTTTCTCTATTCTTGTCTTCTCGTTCCATTTCATTAAGTCGGTCTTCGACCTCTGATATCCTTTCTTCTGCTTGATGAATTCGGCTATTCAAACTTGTGCATATTTCACTAAGTTCTCGTGTTGTATTTTTCAACTCCATTAGTTCATTTATATTCCTTTCTATATTGTCCATTCTTTTTAACATTTCGTCTAACCTTTTTTCAAAGTTCTTAGTTTCTTTACATTGGTTTAGAACAATTTGTTTCAATTCCCAGAGGTTTTTTACCATCCACCTTCTAAAACCTCCTTCAGATACTGGAACACAGTCCTCTTCCATTAGGGCTTGTTCCGTTGCTGATTAGGAATTACTATCCCCTGTAGAGGGAGAGGGGTTCTGACTTTCAGTTTTCTCGGCCTTTTTAGGCTGCTTTTTTTCCCTTTATTATGATTTTATCCATCTGATGTCTTTACAATTAGTGCCTTTCTGATTAGGTTCCTGAGAGGATGTCCAATTTATTGATTCCCAGTGCTGGAATCCGAGCAACCCACTGCGCCGGCCAAAACAACAGCGATAAGACTGATGGTGCTCTTCTGCCTGGGAATCTCCGGTCGGGCTTCCTTCTTGAGTCTGCAACAAGCGGCTCTGCCTTCCCGGAGCTCCAAACACCAGTCAGTAGGGGAACCAGTCCCGCTCACTGTACACGAAGAGCTGCCGCGCCGAGGCGAGGACAAAACCGCTGCACCGGCCACAGAAGTCGCGCTGGCGACCCGCGGGGCTCCTCCACTGGAAATCTTCTGGTCCGTGGGCAACGAAAATTCCTCTGAAAATGTGGCGTCCTCACGTTCTCTGAGCTTTCACTGGGAGCTACAATCCCAAGCTGTTAGCGATCGGCCATCTTGGATCTCGCTGCTGGGAACTCCTAATTCATCTCTGCACTCCTCGAGGCATCAGCACTTGAGCTGTAATCTCTCCAACAGCGTGGGTGCACACACAGATAGGTATGGGATGGGGGAGGGAGGCAGGAAGGGGGAAATGGGGGGAGGTAGGAAGGGGGAAAGGGGAAACAGAGGCAGGAAGTGGGGATAGGGGAACAGAGGCAGGAAGGGGAAATGGGAGTGTGGGGATGGAAGCAGGAAGGAGAAATGGGGGATGAAGGCAGGAAGGGGGATGGGGGAACAGAGGCAGGAAGGGAAAATGGGGGAACAGGGGCAGGAAGGGGGAATGGGGGGACAGGCAGGAAGGGGAGAATGGGGGGATGGAGGTAGGAATCAGGAATGGGAAAGAGGTAGGAAGGAGGAATTCGGGATGGAGGCAGGAAGGGGGAATGGAGGATGGAGGCAGGAAGGAGGGAATGGGGGACGGAGGTAGGAAGGAGGGAATGGGGGACGGAGGTAGGAAGGAGGGAATGGGGGACGGAGGCAGGAAGGATGGAATGGGGGACGGAGGTAGGAAGGAGGGAATGGGGGATGGAGGCAGGAAGGAGGGAATGGGGGATGGAGGCAGGAAGGAGGGAATGGGGGATGGAGGCAGGAAGGAGGGAATGGGGGACGGAGGCAGGAAGGGGAAATGGGTGACAGAGGCAGGAAAGAGGGAATGGGGGACGGAGGCAGGAAGGACGAAATGGGGGACAGAGGCAGGAAGGAGAGAATGGGGGACGGAGGTAGGAAGGAGGGAATGGGGGATGGAGGTAGAAAGGAGGGAATGGGGGATGGAGGCAGGAAGGAGGGAATGGGGGATGGAGGTAGGAAGCGGAAATGGGGGATGGAAGCAGAAAGGAGGGAATGGGGGATGGAAGTAGGAAGGGGGAATGGGGGATGGAAGTAGGAAGGGGGAATGAGGGATGGAGACAGAAAGGGGAAATGGGGGATGGAGGCAGGAAAGAGGAAATGGGGGATGGAGGTAGGAAGGAGAGAATGGGGGCTGGAGGTAGGAAGGGGGAATGGGGGATGGAGGTAGGAAGGGGAAATGGGGGATGGAGGCAGGAAGGAGGGAATGAGGGATGGAGGCAGGAAGGAGAGAATGAGGGATGGAGGCAGGAAGGAGAGAATGAGGGATGGAGGCAGGAAGGAGAGAATGGGGGATGGAGGCAGGAAAGAGGGAATAGGGGATGGAGGTAGGAAGGGGGAATGGGGGATGGAGGCAGGAAGGGGGAATAGGGTGGAGGCAGGAAGGGCGATGGGGGATGGAAGTAGGAAGAGGGAATTGGGGGATGGAGGCAGCAAGGCCTCTTACCTTTGAAAAGAGGCATGAAAGGGATGACAGGAGTGGAGAGCTTGGCGAGGGCCAGCCGGTACACCCGGTGATTCCATGAGGGGTCCTAGGGAAAGACGCCACACTGAGGGGGTTGCACACACCGTAAGCCACCAAAGACCCCAGCCAACCAACGAGGGGCCACATGTCCCTCCCACAGCAGGTACAGAGACCCCAGCTCAGCCTCTCCTCAGCCCAGGTCTTACTCAGGCTCTGCCGCCGGCGAGCACAGGACTTCCAACCTCCCATTAGTGATGAGAATGTTCACAGTGGTTACTCACTGGGGCCCCAAGTTTCTTGGAAAAGTCTGTCTCTGCCATTTCTCTGTCCCTTTGTATTCCTCTCTCTGTGTCCCTCCCTCTCTCTGGAGAGTAAACTTTGAATCCCTTGAGCCTCATGACATGGATTTTCTCTCAAGAGCTCCCAGACTATGCTGATGAAGCCCCTCTCCTCTGCTTCTCTTCACAACAGTCAAAATCCTCAAAAGTTCCTGGAAGTGGGAGGTACCATCCCCAGCTCTTTCCTCGCCTCTTCTACAAGCCCTGAGGAGTTCCTGAGGGGCCGACAGGCCCTGGCACACCAGCAGCACTCCATGCTCTGCAGCCCCTGATGCTGCCCTGGCACCTCACACCCCAGGACCAGATGCCCACATGCTTCACACAGGATCTCCTGCCCCCATACAGACACACGCTCAGAGCCAGAGTGCACCGTGCAGCCCCCACCCTAGTGCTGAGCACACCTTCCTCAGCCAGCTCCCCAAATTCACAGGCCAAAGGAGCTAGAACCTGGGCCGAGGTTGGGAACCCTAAAAGTGACAAAGGACGGGCAGAGGAGCTTCAGGGAAGCCAAGAATCAGGGTGTCTGGAAGACAGGGCTGACCGCATCTGATCATAGCAGAGCCAGGCCCGGCAGGGCTGAGACTTACCAGCAGCCTCTCCAGGGCAGAGTACAGCTTCCGGACTTTGTGTGGCAGCTGCTGTGAAGAGGA
The DNA here is from genome assembly GCA_031835075.1 of Saguinus oedipus. Lineage (NCBI taxonomy): Eukaryota > Metazoa > Chordata > Mammalia > Primates > Cebidae > Saguinus > Saguinus oedipus. Next base: position 31,153,231 of record CM063177.1, on the reverse strand, counting down.
GGCAGTTGAGCAGCTGCTCGGAGGAGGCCCAGCCCCAGCCAGCACTCCCAGGATGGGGCCATCCAGACCATACCTACCTCCCAGGTGTGGGCTAGGCGGCTGATAGCCGAATCGCTGAGGCCAAACATGATGGCAAAGAAGGAACTGAGATTCTTCTGCTCCTTGAGGCTGTGAGCAGAAGAGCCAGAGACCCTCAGGGGAAGGGAAGCAGCCACCCCTTAGTGTCCCGAAACTACAGCTAGGCCAGCCTGAGCAGGGACCCAAGCTGGATGGGGTGGGAAGGCAGAGGCTCCAGGGGACCCAGGGAACAAATAGGGTGGCAGATTCAGCAACATATGAGGCAAAGAGGCGGGGCCTAGGACAAGGTAGCCTGGGAACTCTGGCCACGGCCCACCCACTGGCCAGGGACTCACTGGGCTGCCAGCTTAATGAACTTCCTGAGCAGCTGGGCCCGGGGGCCAGGCACTGCGCAGAGACACAGCTCTGTGGCCACTCAATACTGCAGCTCGTTGAAGCGGCGCATGAAGTGCTCCAGGTTGGCCGTGGTGATGTCCCGCAGATGCTGGGGGCCCAGTACATAGTGGATCAGCTCCACCTGGGCAGGGGTGGCAGGAGGTCAGCGAATGCCAAGCAGAGCCAAGCTGGGTGCCCGCTGCCTGCTCTCCTCCCCCAGCTCTGCCTCCTGCACCTGGTGGATGCTGTTGAAGAGGCTCCAGTTGTGGTTCGTCAGCTGGCCTGCCAGGTCCTTGGCGCTCACCAGGTCCAGCCCCTCAGCAGAGCCCAGTGGGCCCCAGCTGCTCAGGATGTGAGATCTGCAGGTGGGAGAGTGCTCAGGGAACAGCCTGAGGCATCCAGGGAAAGGCATAGGGTAGGGGAAAGGGTTGGGGCAAGGACTGTACGCTCAAGGTAGGAGGAGGGTTAGGGGGGCAGGAGCGAGGAGTGGAGGGTCTCTAGGGGCTATAGCAGCTGGAGGTTAGGGCTCCCCAGTGCTAAGACTCCTGCTTTCGGACCCCTGTCTCCTGTGGAACCCTTAACTAGGGCGAGTCCTCTTTCTCCTTGGGAGTTCCCAACCAGTGCTACCAGCCCCTGCCCTCCACAATCTTGGGAATCTCCCCATCAGTTGAGGCCCACTCCATCTGCATGCTGAGGACCCAGTGGCAGCCAGAGCCAGGCCCCTCCTCCCTCTTCTCCCTGGGACTCTCCCCAGAGCCCACCCCTGCCACCCTCAAAGTAGAGCTCCTCCCTGAGCCCTGGCACCCTGCCTGGTCCCTACCAGCTCATGCACTTCCTGTGGGTTGACAACAAAGAGCCGCTCATTGAGCCCCAGAGATGTGGCCACAACACAGGCATCTGGCTGCAGGCCAACAGCATCTGCAAAGACAGCAGAGGTGGCCTGGGTTGAGGAAGGGAGGGAGGCCAGGGACCAGCTGGAGACCCGGGTGGAAGTGCTGTTTGGGAGGCTGTTTCTCCTAGTAGTGGGGTTGAAGTCCTGGGTGGGTGCTCAGAATATACAGGTGCATGTGCCCACGCAGCTGCATTGCTCAAGGAAGCACATCCAAGAGGATGAGAAGAGTCTTAGTGAGTCAGGAAGAACCTGGGCAGGATCTGAGCCTCCCTCAGCCTGGTAAAATAGAGACAACAGACTTGCCTGGACTATTTCGTAAGTCAAATAAAATAAAGTATATAAATAGTGGCTATAAGTATATTCTATGTATAAGAGCCCTCTGAAAATTGGGAAGTGTCTTAAGCCTTGGTGTTGATTTTCATCAGCTCCTCATGGACTGGGGCTGTGTTTCAGTCCCCAGTGCCTAGAGCAGTGGCCTCCAAAGTAAGGTACGTCAGACCATCCATGCGCCTGGGAAAAATATAAGCTCTTCTACTTATGTTTCTTTTTCCTACCTGCTTTGCATTTCTACTTCGTCAATTTCTATTTTTGTCTATATTATACTAGTGTAGTAATATATGTGTATTACTTAGAAACAAATATTCACACTGTGGAGTGGGGTTTTAATTAAATATTGGTTATTGACATGGGTGTTGATCCAAGTGCTTTGGAGATCAGTGCTCTAAACAGTGCCTGGCACATAGTAGGGTCTCAATAAACATCACCTTTGGGCAACTGCAACTCACCAGGTGGCCAGCAGAGGGCAGTGATCCCCAGGGCAGGGCACACAGGTAACCATCTTACCCCACTTCCTGAAGGGAGAAGGCTTTTCTTTCCTCATCCCCACCTCTTGAATGCCCCTAATACTTGTCTGCCCTGGGCTCCAGGTCTCAGGCCCTCCACAGAGAAGAGTGATTTTGAATGTTCCAGGTTCTCTGGAGGCCCCTTCTTATTCTGAGTCCGCCATGTTCTTAGCACTGACTTTGTGGCAGGCCCCGCACCAAGTGCTTTACACAGATTAGCTCACTTAGCAGCCACTACAACCCGGTGGGTAGATACAGTTACACTCCTCATCTGACAGGTGAGGTAATGCAGGTTTGGAGAGGTAAAGAAACTTGCCAAGCATCACACAGCTAGTAAATGGTGGGCCTAAGATGCCTTAGCGGGTCTGGGAATCCACAGTCCCTGCTCTTAAACATCACACTGACCTGTCTTACCTGCTGTGGTATCTCCAACTCCAAATATATTGCTGGTTAACAGCTGACCCTCAAAAATGTTTGCTGAGTGACTAAAAAAGACTATCTAAGGTCCAAGGTCAGCTACTCTCCTCTTTTTCTTTATTTCATTTTATTTTTATTTTTTTGAGACAGAGTCTTGTACTGTCACCCAGGCGGGAATGCAGTAGTATGATCTTGGCTCACTGCAACCTCTGTCTCCCGGGTTCAAGAGATTCTCCTGGCTCAGGCTCTTGAGTAGCTGGGATTACAGGCTCCCACCACCACAGCTGGGTAATTTTTTGTATTTGTTAGTAGAGATGGGGTTTCAACATGTTAACCAGGCTGGTCTCGAACTCCTGACCTTGTGATCCACCTGCCTTGGCCTCCCAAAGTACTAGGATTACAGGCGTGAGCCACTGCGCCCAGCCACCAGCTACTCTCACTGTGTAAGCTGAGAAATGTCTCGCCCTTTGAGCCTCAGCGTTCTTATCTATAAATAGGATAAAAGTACCTGTATCTCACAAGATTGTTTCCATTTCAGATTAAATAGCTAAACAAAATGATGATAATACTTATGTATCACCATTCTAAATGCTTTCATGGATGTACTCATTTGATCCTCACAATCCCTCCAGCAGGCAAGTCCTCTTACTATTCCCATTTTATGGATGATAAAACTGAGCACAGAGAGATGAAGCATGTTACTGGAGGACACGAAGATAATGAGCTAAAGGGCTGGTGCCACATGCTGGCAGCAGGCCCCAGAGCTCATGCTCTTACGCACTGCATGAAGTACACTTCAAATAGATGCAATCCACCTCCCTTTAATGCTAGCCATCATTCACACTGAGAAAGATGAAAAAAGTGAAAATGATGACCATGACTTTGACTGGGAAACCTGCGCATACATCCTAAGGGGCACCCTCCCTTGGGGTCTATCTGGGGACATAACTTATCACCTGCAGAACTGACCTTCACCAGCACCTGCCCCTTGGTCCAGCCATCCTCCTGGGCCAATGTTGCCATCATCTCTCTCACGGAGGCTGTCACAGGCAGCTGCAGGGTCAACACCGAGTGGTCTGGCCGGCAGATGTCATAGGGGACTGAAGAGGAGACCAGACTGAGCTGTGGGAAAGTTGTCTCTAAGTGCTATAGCTGATGAAGTTAGAATGAGTGATCTGTGTCCACTTGAGTTGAGCATTCTTTTAGTAATAAAGGATTCAGTAATATTTTCATTCTTTAGAACTGATTCTCATTCTTATCAATCAACAGTGAATTTCTGTGTTAATTTCCAGCAGAGATAATAGAGTTAATCCAAAATCATAGGTGTATTAAAGTCCAGATTAACAAGTATACTCAACAACCCAGGCACTGAGCTGAAAAAAGGAATCATTTCACAGTGGGCCTTAAGGCCCATATAAATCCCTGTGCAAAAATCGAGAAACAAAGAAAGTGACTCGCCTAAGGCTTGTCACTTGAAAGTGAGTGTCTGTCTGACTGGCAGAGGGCTGGAAATGAAATCCAAATCTCCTGACCTCTAATTTCAGAGGGTGCACTGCATCCCCAAGGCCCAATTTTACAGTTCAATGGCTTAACAAGGTCTTTACTGGATTGAAGTCAACATGAAAAGACTTTAGATTCCATCAGCACAGTCTTTGACCCCTTGTCTCTAATGAGAATTTGCCCAGTTAAAATTTTAACATTGGGTCTAAGCTGAGAGGTCTTGATTTTCAGCCTGAAACTCTTCAAAAGGCTTCATTAACTTAGGAGTTCCTGCTACAAAGTAAGAGTCAAGAACCCTCTACAGCAAAGGTAAGCTGGCCTCAGTGGTAAATAGGAAATGAGCTGGTTTTAATCACCACCCTCTCACCAATCATCAAGATAAACTTCTTATAACATACATGTATTGTGTTTTTAGGAAGGCTGGGGGTTATCCAAGGTTCTGAGTAACATGCTACCACAGGTAAAAGGAGGTGCTGCTCAGCCCTGCAGACAGACACACACAAACACACAAACACAGTCTAGACACACAACTTGTAGTGTCCAACCAAATACTTAGTAGTATGAGGAGGGCTTTGAACCCATCTATGCTCCAAAGGAAGAGACACGTTTCCCTAATTCACACATCCATTCTCCCTCCTTCTCCCCCAACCCTGCCTCCTCCTCAAGCCCACGCATTATTACGTAGAACACATTTAGGCAGGGCTATCAGGTTAAAGCACTGTCAATGATGCTCTCATAAAAACAACAGCACAGTCAAACAGAGAGCATGCTTGCATATGAAATGTGATTAATTCTTTCAGACATGGCTCATGATGACTGGGGCCACACCACCAGGAGAGCAGCTCTGCTCTGCACCGAGCCTAGATATGAGCCTGGCCACCTCCCAAAGTGCTTCATAAATATGTACATGTGTACACATTTATGTTAATATCCCAATAATGTTTGTTGTGACAGGCAGTTTTTCTCGTCACCCAGTCTGCATTTTTAAAGAGGCAGGACAACACGCACTACAGTGAGGGATCTTAAAGGCCTGTTTTGAAGGGAAAATAGCAAATATATATGCACATTATGTACATACATACTCTCATTTCACCCTCAGAGGCAGACAAGAGGACTACAAAGGACTCTTGTGTCTCCCACGCTTGCTGAAAAGGACTCCCATTTCTCCTGGGGACCAAAAGTAACAACAAAAGTAGCTTTTTGTTTGTAGAGCACACAACTTTTTCAAAATACACCGCTAAAACTGTCACATGTAAATGTACATAATGTGTATACAATACACATGTACATGTGTACAATATGTACATTTACTATATCACAATGATATCATATATAATCTCAATAATATTTAATCACAATAATATAATACATATCACAATAAATGTACATATTGGTCACATTATAGACATACATTTGCCTATGTATTGTGTATACATTATGTACCTATACATTTACTGTGATATTACAATATGTACACATGTACATATATGTGCACCTTGTGTACATATATGTACAATATGTACTCCTGTACATATATATGCACATTATGTACATACATACAATAGGCACACATGTACATATAGGTGCACATTATGTACATATGTACAATATGTACACGGGTGCGTGTATGTTCACATTACATGCATATGTACAATATGTACACGTGTATGTGTGTACATGTACAATATATACACACGTGCATATATGTGCACATTATGTACAATATGTACATGTGTACACATTTATGTTAATATCCCAATAATGTTTGTTGTGACAGGCAGTTTTGCTCGTCACCCAGTCTGCATTTTTAAAGGGGCAGGACAACACGCACTACAGTGAGGGATCTTAAAGGCCTGTTTTGAAGGGAAAATGGCAAGTGAGCTATAGCGAGCGCACATGTGTAGATCCCAGTTCCAGCTCTGTCAAGACAGCTAGAGAATACACACACACTCCCCAGCCCATACACGGATGCAAAGGCACACATAAAGGGGGAAGCCCTCAATGGCTTGTCAGCCATGTCCTCTGGGGAGGAGAGGGGGGAGAGGTGGGAGCAGAGGGGCTGTGCACATTTTACTTTATTAAAGATGTACGTACTGGTTGAGTGTTTCACCAACACGCATTGATTGTTCACCAGCATTATAATCAAACCGACCTGCAGGCCTTTGAGGGTCTCTCTTCTAGCTGGGGAGATGTCAGAACTGAGACAAAATGTCCCGTGGGGAAGGGCAGACACTGCGGGAAGGAAGTGGGACTTCCTGCACCAGCCACCGCTCTGGGCATCAGGAAAGGTGGCAAACAGGCCAGTTTCCTCCAGGAAAGCAGCCGTTGGAGCAGAGGGGCCAGGCTCCTATGCGATCCGGACATGAGCACTGCACACAGCACAGCCAGAGACATCCAAAACACAGGAGGGGGTGCTGACCCAAGGGAGGGCAGGACCAGGGGATGTGCCAGCCAGCACAGCCGGGGCACGCAGACCAGCAGTATTAATTTGGGAAGAACTAAATAGTTCAGTTTACTCATTTGAGTAGTTTGAATGCAAATGTGTGTGGCAGGGGTGTGTGGTGTGTGCAGGAGATACAGTGTGTGGTGTGGTGAGTAGGGAGTGTGTGCTGTGTGTGTGTGTGTGATGGTGGGGCGTCCTGGAGGGTGTGGTGTGTGGAGTGTACTGTGTATGGTGTGTGGTATGTAGTGTGTATGATGTGAATGTGATAGTGTGTGGAGTATGATGTAGTGGAAGGGTTGAGTGTGTATGTATGTTTTATGTGCATGGTGTAGTGTATGTGGTGTGTGTAACTGTGTGGTTGTATGAGGTGTGTATAGTATATGTGGTGTGTATGGGTGGTGTGGTATGTATTAGGTTTGTATGGTGTATGTATGATATTGTGTGGTGTGTGTGGTATCTGTGTAGTGTTGTCTGTGTGAAATGTGGTGTGTTGTACGGGTGATGTAATATGTATGTGTGGAATGTGTAATATGTGTGGAATGTGGTGTGCTGTGTATGTGGTATTTATGAAGTGTCTGTGTGTGGCATGTATGGGGTGTGTGGTGTGTATGAAATGTACATGGTGTATGTGTATGGTATTCTGTGGTGAGTGTGGTATGTGTGTTGTGTGTATCTAAGGTATGTATGGTGTATATGGGGTATATGTGTGGTGTGTGGTATGTGTAAAGAGTGCAGGATGTGTATGAAGTATGTGTGTAATGTTTGTGAGATGCACATGAGTGTGTGTGGTGTATAAGAGGTGTGTGTGGTGTCTGCAACATGGGTTTAATGTGTGTGTGGTGTCTGGTGTATATGGGTTAACTACGCAGTGTGTGTTAAGTTGGCAAGGTACATACGTGGTGTGTGTGAGGGTTATATGCATGTGGTGTGTATGGGGTATGTTTGTGGTGAGTGTGGTGCATATGGGTTCAATGTGTGTGGTGTGTGAGGTAGGCGTGGTGTATATGTGGTGTGTGGTGTGTGTGAGGTGGATATATGTGTGTGGTATCTGTAGTGTATATGGGTTAAGTGCATGGTGTGTATGAGGTGGGCATAGTATATATGTGGTGTGTGAGAGGTGTTTATAATATGCATGTGGTATGTATGGGGTATGTGTGTGAGGTGTGTATATGTGTGTGAGGTGGGTATGTGTGTTGTGTGTGGTGGGTATGACACGTGTGGTGTGAGGTGGGCATGGCACATATATGGTGTGTGAGGTGGGTATATGTATGTGGTGTATATGGGGTGTGTGTGGTGTGCGTGAGGTATGACGTGTGTGTATATGTAGTGTATATGGGTTAAGTGTGTGGTGTGTGTGAGGTGGGTACGATATGAGTGTGGTGTATGTGAGGTGGGTAAGACATGGGTGTGGTGTGTGTGTAGTGTATATGGATTCAGTGTGTGGTGTGGTGTGTGTGAGATGGGTATGATGTGTGCGTGCAGTGTGTGTGCGCTATATATGGGTGTGTGGTGTATGTGAGGTGGGCATGGTATATATGTGGTGTGTGAGGTGGGTATGTATGTTGTGTGTGGCGTGTATGGGATATGTGTGTGAGGTGGGAATGATGTGTGTGTGGTATATATGGGTTAAATATGTGTCGTGTGTGAGGTTACCATGGTATACACGTGGTGTGTGGTGTGAGGTGGTTGTGTTATGTGTATCGTGTGTGAGGTGAGTATGATATGCATGTGCTATGTATGGGGTATGTGTGTGAGGTGGGTATAATATGTGTGTGGTGTGGCTATGACGTGTGGTATGTGTTGTACATGGTTAAGTGTGTCGTGTGTGTGAGGTGGGCATGGTATAGATGTGTGAGGGGGGTATAATATGTGTGTGGTATGTGTGGTGTATATGAGTTAAGTGTGTGGGGTGGGTGAGGTGGGTATGATATGTGTATGGTATGTGTGAGGTGGGCATGGTATGCATGCTGTGTGGGGTGTATATGGGTTAAGTGGTATGTGGGAGGTGGGCATGGTATATATGTGGTGTGTGAAGTGTGTATGTGTGTTGTGTGTGGCACATGTGGGGTATGTGTGTGAGGTGCATATGATATGTGTATGGGGTATATGTGTGAAGTGGGTATGATACATGTGTGGTGTACGAGGTGGGTATAATATGTGTATGGTGTATGTGAGGTGGGCATGGTATGTGTGCTGTGTGTGGTGTCTATGGGTTAAGTGTGTGGTGTGTGTGAGGTGGGCATGGTATATATGTGGTGTATGAGGTGTATATGCATGTGGTGTGTGGCATGTATGGGGTATGTGTGTGAGGTGGGTATGATATGTGTATGGGGTATGTGTGTGAAGTGGGAATGATGTGTGTAGTGTATATGGGTTAAATCTGTGGGGTGTGTGAGGTGGGCATGGTTTATAAGTGTTATGCGGTGTGTGAGGTGGGTATGATATGCGTGTTGTGTGTGGCGTGTATGGGGTATGTGTGTGGTGTGTGTGTGGTGGATATGATATGTTCCTGGAGTGTCAGGTGGGTATGATATGTGTATGGTGTGTGTGAGGTGGTTACAGCATGTGTGTAGTATATGTGGTATATCCATAAAAATTCAATGTGTGGGGTGTGTGACTCATGTGTGGTGTATAATGTAGTGTATGGTGTGTGAGGTGGGTATATGTGTGTGGTGTATGGTGTGTATGGGGTATGGGTGTGGTGCCTGTGAGGTGGGCATGGTATGCATGTGGTGTGTGTGCTGCCTAAAGGGTTAAGTATGTGGGTTGTGTGAGGTGGGTGTGGTATATATGTAGCATATGGTGTGTGAGGTGGGTAGACATGTTTGTTGTGTGTGGTGTGTATGGGGCATGTGTGTGGTATGAGGTGGGCATGGTATGTGTGTGGTGTGTGTACGTATGCACACACATGCATACCTGTGCACTGCAGATGACAGGCAGGCCGGCAGCCCAGGACACGCAACGGTGACCAGCTCAGCCAAGGCAGGGCTCAGGGCAGGAGTGGCCAGGCCCCTGGCAGCTCAGGATCTTGGAAGCACTAAGAGCCTAGGAGGAGAGAACAAGCTGTGTCACCATCACCACTCAAGTTCATCACTGACATGAACCTACAAGCTGCACTGAAACTGTTCCACTTCTGATTAGAACCAGAAACACTCCAGATGGGCTCAGCACAGCCAAGGGGGGACTGTCCTACAAGGCCACTGTGTAGGGGTGGGCAAACGAATCATGGAGGCAGCTACCTTTTGTTTTTTCAAATGTGAAACATTTCTGAATGGCTTAAGCAACATGTACATAATTTAAAAGCTCAATTGAGATGAAGAAAGAAAAAGAATACATGCTCAGCTCCAGAGACATGCAAATGAGATTGGGGGACAGAGGGAAGTGCATTCATTATTTCCATGATCCCTGAATAGCAGCAGTGGGTCTGAGCATCTTATCTCCACCAAACAGGTCAGCAGGCAAGCCAGCTGCCACCTCGTCCTGTGCAAACCACAGGCACTGTCCCCAAAAGCAGGCAAATGACTATCGCATTTGTTCAGGGATGGCAAAATGGTCCAGGGTTGGTAGCCGTGTTTTCTTCCCAACAAGACCTAACTGCTGTCATCTATCTCTGGGACCCAGCCTCCCTGAAGAGAGTAGAAAGGTGGCCAGCTGAACCCAAACTGTTCTGCCCACAGGCTCCTCCCTACAGACCACACCTTAGTGCAACATAGTTTCCAAATCCAAGATGAAGAATCCATGAACAGACGACCTTCTGCTCCAGAAGGCACTTACAGGAAGCGAACATTAAAAATCACATCTTATGCTTTTTTTTTCTAACATAATCAGTATTTCTTACTGCAAATACTAAAAGATGTTTACCATTTATAACCAGAAATACCATTTCTCATAAAAACCATAAAATGTAAATTATTCAGTGACCCATCTTTCTGGAGAACAGTAACACTATATGAAATTGAGGTATTGCCCCTAAAACCGAGATGATGGGCCCTGAACTCTAAATATTTGAATTTTTAACTAACTTCATATCAAGCCCCTTTAATAAAAATGATGTCAAGCAGACACACTTTTAGAACTAATTTGAAAATAAAACTTCAAACTGTGACACAGCTGTATCAAAAAAAAAAAATGAAAAGAGAAAAATCGGTAAAGAATACCAGTCCTGTTGGTAGAAGCAACTCAGGATTGCAGCTCTCAGTGAAGACACAGAGGGTGAGTTCACGCCGCATTTCCAGACGGATCTTTGTTGCCCACAGAACGGGGAAATTCCCAGGTGTAGGAGAGACACGGGACGCCAGTGCGGCTGTCTCGGCTAGCGCGGCCATTTTGGACAGCGCCACAGCGCAGCGGCACGCCACACAAAACGCACTGGTCTGGGTGCCCTGTTAAACCGGCAATTTGAGATTTGGGAAGGGAGATTAGTATATTCATCAGATTAAACGGGACTTGGACAGTGAGCCAGGCCAAGAGATTCCCGGGAAGCGAACTGTGAGCTGGCGCAGTGGGTCGCTGCACATGAAATCACACAGATCCCGGTGCCCTTTCAGCCGGCGACTGAAACACCTGGGAGAGAGTCAACCGTTCAACTTAAAAAAAACAAAAGGGCTCTGAAGCAGGGAGCCAGGTGATCAGGCTAGACAGGTCCAAACCGCCACAGGGACAAACGAAACGGCGATTTGAAACACTCAGGGTTGAGAGTTTCACGGCGGGCACAGCTGAACCCAGGATGGTGCAGCTCGGTGGGGGAGGGGCGTCCGCCATTACCGAGACATTCTGCCCTTACTGAGGTACTCTCCCATTGCTGATGCAGCCTGCTGTTGCCGAGGCAACCCACCATAACAGAGAGACTCTGCCAACAGGGCGGAGCCCATGACAGCAGGGCAGAGCCCACGGCAAAAGGGCAGAGCCCATGGCAACAGGGCGGAGCCCACGTCAGTAAGGCAGAGCCCACAGCAACAGGGCGGACCCCACAGCAGCAGGGCAGAGCCTCGGCAGGCAAATAGTGACTAAACTGCCTCCTAGCTGGGCAGGACAGTGCAACAGATGCTCATAAATAAAGCCCTAACTCCCTGAGACAGAGCATCTGAGGGAAAAAAGGGGTTTTATGAGTTCTGCTGCAGCAGACTTAAACGTACTTGCCTAGCAGCCCTGAATGAGCAATGGAGCTCACAACTCAGCACCTCAGCTCCTATAAACTACAGACCGTCTCCTCAAGCAGCTCCCTGACCCCCATATACCCAAAGAGTCACCTCAAAAAGGACTGATCAGACTGACATTTGGTGGGCATCATTCAGGAACAAAGATAGCAGAAGAAGAAACTGGTAGCATCCCTCACTGTTCCACAGCTGCTACAGGTGTACCCCAGGCAACCAGGGACTGGAGTGGACCTCAGCACTCTTACAGCAGAGGGGCCAGACTGTTAGAAGGAAAACTAAGAAACAGAAATACTTCATAATCGACAATCTGGGCCTCCACTCAGAGACCCAATCAAAAAATCAGCAACTACTCAGACGACAGGTGGACAAATCCACAAAGATGGGAAGAAACCAGCACAAAAAGGAGGAAAACACCCAAAATCAGAACACCTCACCTCCTACAAAGGACCAAAACTCCTCACCAGCAAGGGAACAAAGCTGGACGGAGAATGAGTGTGATGAAATGACAGAATCAGACTTCAGAAGGTGGGTAATGAGAAACTTCTGTGAGCTAAAAGAACATGTTCTAAATCAATGCAAAGAAACTAAGAACCTTGAAAAAAGATTTGAAAAAAGATTTGAGGAAATGATATCAAGAATGAACAACTTAGAGAGGAATATGAATGAATTGAAGGAGCTGAAAAACACAACACGAGAACTTCGCAAAGCATGCACAAGTTTCAACAGCCGAATTGACCAAGCAGAAGAAAGGATATCAGAAGTCGAACACCAACTCAATGAAATAAAACGAGAAACCAAGACTAGAGAAAAAAAGCGCAAAAAAGGAATGAACAAAGTCTCCAAAAAATGTGGGACTATGTGAAGAGGCCTAATCTACGTTTCATAGGTGTACCTGAATGTGACAAAGAGAATGAATCCAAGCTGGAAAATACTCTTCAGGACATTATTCAAAAAAATTTCCCCAACCTAGCAAGGCAGGCCAATATCCAAGTCCAGGAAATACAGAAAACACCACAAAGATACTCCACAAGAAGAGCAACCCCAAGGCACATAATCGACAGATTCACCAGGGTTGAAATGAAGGAGAAAATGCTAAGGGCAGCCAGAGAGAAAGGTCAGGTCACCCACAAAGGGAAACCAATCAGACTCACAGCAGCTCTCGGAAGAAACCCAACAAGCCAGAAGAGAGTGGGGCCAATATTCAACATCCTTAAAGAAAAACACTTTCAACCCAGAGTTTCATATCCAGCCAAACTAAACTTCATAAGTGAAGGAAAAATAAAATCCTTGGTCAACAAGCAAGTACTCAGAGATTTTGTCACCACCAGGCCTGCTTTACAAGAGCTCCTGAAAGAGGCACTACACATAGAAAGGAACAACCAGCACCAGCCATTCCAAAAACATACCAAATGCTAAAGAGCATCAACAAAATGAAGAATCTGCATCAACTAACGGGCAAAACAGCCAGCTAGCATCAAAATGGCAGTATCAAATTCACACATAACAATATTAACCCTAAATGTAAATGGGCAAAATGCACCAATCAAAAGACACAGACTGGCAAATTGGATGAAAAGCCAAAACCCATTGGTGTGCTGTATCCAGGAAACCCATCTCACATGCAAGGATACACAAAGGCTCAAAATAAAGGGATGGAGGAAGATTTACCAAGCAAATGGAGAGCAAAAAAAAAAGCAAGAGTTGCAATTCTCATCTCCGATAAAATAGACTTTAAAGCGACAAAGACCAAAAGAGACAAAGAAGGACATTACATAGTGGTAAAAAGATCTATACAACAAGAAGAGCTAATGATCCTAAATATATATGGACCCAATACAGGAGCACCCAGATATATAAGGCAAGTTCTCAACGACTTACAAAGAGACTTAGACTCCCACACAATAATAGTGGGAGACCCTTAACACTCCACTGTCAATATTAGACAGATCAACCAGACAGAAAATTAACAAGAATACCCAGGGCTTGAACTCAGACCTGGAACAAGCAAACCTGATAGACATTTATAGAACTCTCCACCCCAAATCCACAGAATATACATTCTTCTCAGCACCACATCACACCTACTCTAAAATTGACCACATACTTGGAAGTAAATCACTCCTCAGCCAATGCAAAAGAACGGAAATTATAACAAACAGTCTCTCAGACCATTGTGCAATCAAGTTAGAACTCAGAATCCAGAAACGAACTCAGAACCACACAGCTTCATGGAAACTGAACAACTGGCTCTTGAATGTTGACTGGATAAACAATGAAATGAAGGCAGAAATAAAGAAGTTCTTCGAAACCAACGAGAACGAAGATACAACATACCAGAATGTCTGGGACACATGTAAAGCAGTCTCTAGAGGAAAATATACAGCTATAAGTGCCCACAAGAGAAGAATGGAGAGATCCAAAATTGACACCCTAATGTCAAAATTGAAAGAGCTGGAGGAGCAAGATCAAAAAAACTCAAAACCTAGCAGAAGACAAGAAATAAATAAGATCAGAGCAGAACTGAAGGAGATAGAGACCTTCAAAAAATAAATACATCCAAGAGTTGGTTTTTTGAAAAGAAAAAAAAAAACCTTCAAAAAATAAATACATCCAAGAGTTGGTTTTTTGAAAAGATCAACAAAATAGACAGACCACTAGCCAGACTGATAAAAAAGAAAAGAGAGAACAACCAAATAGACACAATAAAAAATGATAAAGGGGAAATCACCACAGATTCCACAGAAATTCAAACCATCATCAGAGAATATTACAAACAACTCTATGCACATAAACTAGTAAACCTGGAAGAAATGGATAAATTCCTGGACACCTGTGTCCTCCCAAGCCTAAGCCAGGAGGAAACCAAAACTATGAATAGACCAATAACAAGGTCTGAAGTTGAGGCAGCAATTAAGAGCCTACCACACACAAAAAAAGCCCAGGTCCAGATAGGTTCACAGCCGAATTCTACCAGACACACAAAGAGGAAATGTTACCATTCTTTCTGAAACTATTCCAAATAATCCAAAAAGAGGGAATTCTTCCCAATTCATTTTATGAGATAAACATCATCCTGATACCAAAACCTGGCAGAGACTCAACAAGAAAAGAAAACTTCAGGCCAATATCCATGATGAACATAGATGAAAAAATCTTCAATAAAATATTGGCAAGCCGATTGCAACAGCACATCAAAAAGCTTATCCATCATGATCAAGTAGGATTCACCCCGGGGATGCAAGGCTGGTTCAACATACGCAAGTCTATAAATGTAATTCACCACATAAACAGAACCAAAAACAAAAACCACACGATTATCTCGATTAATGCTGAGAAGGCCTTTGACAAAATTCAACAGCCCTTTATGCTAAAAACCCTCAATAAATTCAGTATTGATGGAACGTATCTCAAAATCATAAAAGCTATTTATGACAAACTAACAGCCAATATCATACTGAATGGGCAAAACTGGAAGCATTCCCTTTGAAATCCGGCACTAGACAAGGATGCCGTCTCTCGCCACTCCTATTCAGTATAGTACTGGAAGTTCTAGCCAGAGCAATCAGGCAAGAAAAAGAAGTAAAGGGTATTCAAATTAGGAAAGGAGGAAGCCAAATTGTCTCTATTTGCAGACGACATGATAGTATATCTAGAAGACCCCATCGTCTCAGCCCAAAAACTCCTGAAACTGATAAGCAACTTCAGCAAAGTCTCAGGATATAAAATCAATGTGCAAAAATTGCAAGCATTCCTATACACCAATAACAGACTTAAAGAGAGCCAAATCAAGAACAAACTGCCATTCACAATTGCTACAAAGAGAATAAAATACTTAGGAATACAACTTAAAAGGAACGTAAGGGACCTCTTCAAGGGAAACTACAAACCACTGCTCAACGAAATAAGAGAGGACACAAACAGATGGAGAAACATTCCATGTTCATGGTTAGGAAGAATCAGTATTGTGAAAATGGCTATACTGCCGAAAGTAATTTACAGAATCAATGCTATCCCCATCAAGCTACCATTGACTTTCTTCACAGAACTGGAAAAAAACCACCTTGAACTTCATATGGAACCAAAAGAGAGCCCGCATAGCCAAGTCAATCCTAAGCAAAAAGAACACAGTGGGAGGCATCACACTACTGAACTTCAAACTATACTACAAGGCTACAGTAATCAAAAAAGCATGGTACTGGTACCAAAACAGAGATATAGACCAATGGAACAGAACAGAGGCATCGGAGGCAAATCAACATATCTACAACCATATAATCTTTGATAAACCTGACAAAAACAAGCCATGAGGAAAGGATTCCCTGTTTAATAAATGGTGTTGGGAAAACTGGTTAGCTATGTGCAGAAAGCAGAAACTGGACCCCTTCCTGACACCTTACACTAAAATTAACTCCAGATGGATTAAAGACTTAAACATAAGACCTGGCACCATAAAAACCCTAGAAGAAAATCTAGGCAAAACCATTCAGGACATAGGAGTAGGCAAGGACTTCATGACCAAAACACCAAAAGCATTGGCAACAAATGCCAAAATAGACAAATGGGACCTAATCAAACTCCACAGCTTCCGCACAGCAAAAGAAATACTCTCTAGAGTGAATCGGCAACCATCAGAATGGGAAAAAATCTTTGCAGTTTACACATCTGACAAAGGGCTGATATCTAGAATTTACAAGGAACTCAAACAGATTTACAGGAAAAAAACAAACAAGCCCATTCGAAAATGGGCAAAGGATATGAACAGACACTTTACAAAAGAAGACATACATGAGGCCAACAAACATATAAAAAAATGCTCATCATCACTGGTCATTAGAGAGATGCAAATCAAAACCACATTGAGATACCATCTCACGCCGGTTAGAATGGCGATCATTAAAAAATCTGGAGACAACAGATGCTGGAGAGGATGCGGAGAAATAGGAACACTTTTACACTGCTGGTGGGACTGTAAATTAGTTCAACCATTGTGGAAGACAGTGTGGCGATTCCTCAAGGACCTAGAAATAGAAATTCCATTTGACCCAGCAATCCCATTACTGGGTATATATACAAAGGACTATAAATCATTCTATAAGGACACATGCACACAAATGTTCACTGCAGCACTGTTTACAATAGCAAAGACCTGGAACCAACCCAAATGCCCATCGATGATAGACTGGTCTGGAAATATGTGGCACATATACACCATGGAATATTATGCAGCAATCAAAAATGATGAGTTCATGTCCTTTGTAGGGACATGGATGAATCTGGAGAACATCATTCTCAGCAAACTGACACAAGAACAGAAAATGAAACACCGTGTATTCTCACTCACAGGCAGGTGATGAACAATGAGAACACATGGACACAGGGAAGGGAGTACTACACACTGGGGTCTATTGAGGGGAACAGGGGAGGGACAGCGGGGGGCAGCAGCTGGGGAGGGATAGCATGGGGAGAAATGCCAAATGTGGGTGAGGGGGTGGAAGGCAGCAAAACACACTGCCATGTGTGTACCTATGCAACTATCTTACATGTTCTGCACATGTACCCCAAAACCTAAAACACAATAAAAAATTAAAAATTAAAAAAAAATTGCTACATTGCTTTTTAGAATTTTCAAAGATGATGTTAAACCCAGCTATGGTTCTGATGTCTAGGAAAGCAATTGCTGTGGTACAAAAGGACGAGGGTTAAAAGATATCAGCAGGAGCTCTCTTTCCCAACTAACCCAGGCAGAGCGAGCGGAGGCTTTCAGCACAGCCCAGGGTGCCCGGGATTGAAAATTCCATCAACCCCTCCATGGGTGGAAAATGCTGAGATCTTCATTCCTATAACACAAGACCTTGAAGGTTGCTGAAAAATGCTAGTCCCATCTGATTGGGGCAGCATTTTCATTCATTGCACACCATTAAGTTTGGTTTGTTTTGCTTTTTTTGAGACAGAGTCTTGCTCTACCCCCCAGGCTGGTGAGCAGTGGGGCAATCTAAGATCACTACAAACTCTGCCTTCTAGGTTCAGTCAATTCTGCCTCGACCTCCCGAGTAGCTGGGATTACAGGTCCGTGCCACTCCACCCAGCTAGTTTTTTTGTTTTTTGTTTTTTGTTTTTAAAGTAAAGATGAGGTTTCACCATGTTGGCCAGGCTGGTCTTGAACTCCTGACCTCAAGTGATCCACCTGCCTCGGCCTCCCAAAGTGCTGGGATTACAGGCATGAGCCACCACACCCAGCCACCATTGATTTTGGCAGGAATCCTTGTGCTAGATGCCATTATCCCACCAATCACTGAGCACTTCTCATTTCCTGCCCCTGGATACTTTCCTGCCCCAGTGCTGCTGGTGCTGCTGGACTTTAGGGCAAGCTGCCATCCCTACCCACCCACCTGAGGACAGAAACCTCCAACTCTGCCTTGCCAGGAAAACTGACCAGTGTGTCTGACAGATGGTGAGTCCTTTGCTGTACATGGCCCTCAAAAAAATGAGACAATTCTTTTACTTACACCAAAGTAAGCAAATGCTGAAAGAGCTTATAATGAAACATCACACTCCCCAATCTGGACTTACCAAGTCCACTGGCCAACCTTGTCATTATTTCTGATTTTAATTCTACTGGTGGCTATTTTCCACCTCTCTATTTTTTAAACTCTCTTTCTGAGTATCGACTTTGGATAATATTTATTGACATCTCAGTATGAGAGGTGAGCTTGGCAGGTCACAAACTCCCAGGCTCTAGTGCAAGTGACCAGACAATCGTACCAGCTACTGCAGTCACAGTCACGCAGAGGGATAAAAGAGATCCTTCCAAGAGCTCTCGCCTAACTCTGGGAACACAGAAGCATCCATTAGAAGGCCTGTGGTCACAAAGCCTTCAGGACGGATACAGGCTCTTTTCTTCACTTTATAAAGCCCCAGAAAGGCTGGCACTAACATGGCATGTCACTGCCACACTTTGAAGGTAGGAACTGCCTCCTGCTCCAGTTTGCATCCTCTGCGCCCAGCACCTGGCCAATCTGCTCCAAGCAGGATAAACAGGTAGCTCAGGCTGTCCACCCAATCCTCACAAAGGGTGAAGGTGCAGAGAGCATGAGCAGCCAAGATGAAGTTCTCACAGGCTTTTTCCATTATTTCTACTATGTGAGATATTCTCGATGTCTGAGGGATGAACAGCAAACAAATCCTCTATCCATACAATGGGGACAGTGATCAACCCTAAAAAGGAAGGAAATTCTGATGCATGCTACAATACAGATGGGGCTTGAAGACATCATGCAAAGCAAAAGAAAGCCAGCTGCAAAAAGACAAATGACTGTATGATTCCACTCAGATGTGGCACCTAGAATCATCAAACTCACAGAGAGAGAAAGTACAGGCTAGGTGCGATGGCATGCCTGTAATCCCAACACTTTGGGAGGCCGAGGCAGGCAGATCGCCTGAGGTCAGTAGTTCGAGCCTAGCATGACCAAAATAGTGAAACCCCATCTCTACTAAAAATACAAAAAATTAGCCTGGTGTGGTGGCAGGCACCTGTAATACCAGCTACTCAGGAGGCTGAGGCAGGAGAATCACTTGAACCCAGGAGCAGAAGGTTGCAGTCAGCTAAGATCACGCCATTGCACTCCACCATGGGCAACAAGAGTGAGACACCATCTCAAAAAAACATAAAGACAGACAGTAGAACGGTGGCTGCCAGGGGCTGGGGAGAGATGGAAGGAAGAGCTTCACCCGCTTCTAGCGTCCACCCCACCTCTCCTGCTCACACACACTCACACCCCATGGGACTCAGCCTGCAGCTTCTCCCAGCCCAGGAGCCCAGGAGCTGGACAGTAGGGAGAGACACAGACCTCCCTTCCTAACAAATCAGAGGGAAGACTCAGTGCCCCATCCCTAGTGCCATCACCCAGTCCCAGCCCAGCCATGGATCCCATTCCAAGGGCCCCCCTGCCAGTGCTGCTAGCACCCACCGAAGGAGGGTTGCCGGCACACAGCCGCAAGCTCCAGCTTTATCCACTCAAGCCCCGGACACTGCCCGCAGCCCCGGCAGGTTCCATGTCCATGTCACCCCAGCCCTCCTGCCCAAGAGATCCGAAGTTCAGGAGACCCTCTCCAGCCCAGGCTGCAGGGGAAGGCAACCCCCAAGGTCACCTAGGAGTGAGTGCAGAGGGAAGAGCATCCTGTATGCCTCAGACTGGGAAACACAGATTCTGTCTCCTACGTAGTGGCCTCACCTCCTGGGACAGGAGAAACCCGTGCCTCACCTCACTGGAGAGACCCTGACCCAGAGATCTGAGAAAAAGCCACCTGCAGGATCCCGGCACCTACCAAGCTGCACCTTAGGAAAAGCTGTCCCGCTTCAACCTGCAAAGCTCTCAGGTCGTAATTTCTTTCTTTCTTTCTTTCTCTTTTTTTTTAAAGACAGGGTTTCACCATGTTGGTCAGGCTGGTCTTGAACTACCGAGCTCAGGTGATCTACCCGCCTTGGCCTCCATAGTGCTTGGATTACAGATGTGAGCCACCGCGCCTGGCCCCCAGGTCCTAATTTCTAAAACCTCTGTCCTTTCTCAAAGAGGTTGGAAATAGAAAAAAAAAAAAAAAATGAACAACAACAACAACAAAAAGAGGCACAGGAGGTTAAAGAGGCCAAAGGCAGTTTAGCCCCCCAACTCCAAAAAAGTGCCAGAGGCCTGATACGGAGTTTGGGGTGCTTGACCCCTCCGCATGCCCATTTAGGAGCTGACTGCACTCAACCAATATTTGTGTCTGGTCCCTGCCAGGTCTTATCTAAACAGATCTAAAAAATATAAGCCTTCCTCCTTCCATTAAATACTAAGTTAACATTGGCAGGCCCCTCTAAGGCTCTGCTCTCCACTGGGGTCCTGCAGGACAGGCCCCTCACAGTTGTCCTCACCCTCATCCTCCCTCCACATTGGGCCAGGAAAAGAAGTTTGCCCAGGCCTGGGCACACCGAGGCCCCACTGCCCAGTCGTAGAGCCCTGTTTGGGGACCGGGGGCCTCAATGTTCTCCTTCACCATCTGCGGCCAGACCGTCGGCAGCCTTGCCAAGCAGTGCCTGCCTTGGGGAAGGGGCCTGGCCTCAGGGCAGGTCCACGCCGGGTCCCCAATCCGGAGCCTGCAGCCCAGGAGCAACGGGGTATTTAATTGAGAAATTTTTCCCTCTGGGCCTTATAATAAAGGGAAAGGGGAGGGACTGAAGATCCGGGCTTGAGTTCCCTGGGTGCAGCGAAC
Source organism: Saguinus oedipus (assembly GCA_031835075.1). NCBI lineage: Eukaryota > Metazoa > Chordata > Mammalia > Primates > Cebidae > Saguinus > Saguinus oedipus. The sequence continues at coordinate 31,132,279 of CM063177.1, read as the reverse complement.
CCATAGGAGACCCCAACCCAGTTGCCCCGGGCACCAGGACTTCATGCCGGCGCCAACTGGGGCCACGGAATGCACCAGCTGCCTGGGCACCGCCAGACAGTGCCTCTTGCCAGCGCCCGGTGACCCTTTGCTGCGGTGCCCCCTGCCCAGGATGCGAGAACCGCCTCCTGGTCCCCGCTGCACTTGCCCGCCAGTTATGGGAGGGGAAAGCGGCCGACCAGAGAGGAGTGGGGTCACCGGGCTGTACCCTCAGATCCCAGCAATGGCCGCCCCGCGGCCCCGTCGAGTCCAGAGGGCAATGCTCGGGGCGCTCTAGCTGCAGATTGCACGCCACCACCGTCTCGTCCGGATACGCATGCGTCTACCCCGCAAATAGAGCCAGCGGGTCAGGCAGCCCGGGCCCACCAGCTTACCTGGACAGGGCTCAGGGCTGTTCCAGTGCGCTACCTAAGACACCCACCGCCGCTCGCTCACTCTGAGAAGCCCGGCTCGTGACGAACCGAACCGCGCTGAGCCACACACCTCAGTAAGGGCCCGGCAAACGAGCCCCCAAGCTAAAGGGCGGCATACCTGCGGCCAGGACCCACGGCACCCTCCCCGCCGCTTCCCCTTACCAGAAGCGCTCAGTGGCCTCTTGGATCACTGGAGCCGGGAAAAGCTTCCAGGCAACAGTGAGCGGTGGGAAGAGAGGGAAGATAAAGACAGTGTGGCTCATGCTGGGCGTGGCTGCAGGTGTCTGTAGTCCCAGCTACCGGGGAGGCTGAAGCAGAATTGCTTGAACCAGGAAGCTGAGGTTGCAGTGAGCCAAGATCTCGCCATTGCACTCCAGCCCAGGCAACAAAGTGACTCTGTCTCAAAAAAAAAAACAAACCAAACAAACAAACAGAAAAGACAATAGACACAAACTCTTAACTGCAGATCTCAGCAATACTAAAAAGATAAATGAGACCAGGCACGGTGGCTCACACCTGTATGTAATACCAGCACTTTGGGAGGCCTACTCGGGCGGATCATGAGATCAAGAGATCGAGATCATCCTGGCCAACATGGTGAAACCCCATCTCTCCTAAAAACACAAAAAAATTAGCTGGGTGTGGTGGTGTGTGCCTATAGTCCCAGCTACTTGGTGGGAGGCCGAGGCAGGAGAATCGCTTGAACCTGGGAGGCGGAGGTTGTAGTGAGCCGAGATTGTACCACTGCACTCCAGCTTGGTGACAGAATGAGACTCCATCTCAAAAAAAAAAAAAAAAAAGATAAATATTAGAAAAACTTTGAAATTTGAGATAAAATGAACAAATTGATTCAACAAAGACGGCTTAGCAAAGTGAATAGTCATTTTTATGTAACTGAACCTCTAATTAAAAACCTTATAAACAAAACTAGTGTCACATGGCTTAAGTGAATTCTTTCCAAATGCTTAAGGAAGAAATAGCACACATCTTACATAAACTGTCAAAAATAGGAGAAGAAACAGTTTCCAAATTGTTTTAACCAGCATAGCCTTAATATTTCATATTGAAACCTAATAGGACATCACGAGAAAGGAAACTTACACTCCACTTCCTCTTGTGAACTAAGTACAAAATTACCAAATGAACTATGAACAAACCCATTTCAACCACATATAAAATGGGGTAGATCATATATCACAACCAACTTGACTGAATTCCAGAAAGGCGATGCGAGTTAACATGCAAAAGCCAATCACTGTAAGCTATCTTATCAACATAAAAAGATTCAAAAAAATGCTCAATCAACAAACAAAAAAGCAATTGATAAAATTCAGTACCCATTCATAAATCTGAAAACTGAGCTAACAGAGAGGAAGCAACATTCCCAGTTAAACACCACTGCAGTTAAGAATAGTGACACAAATTATTTGCAGCATAAAGATAAAAACTGAAGTATAATCTTAAAACTTTGGAGAAATCCATGTTTTTCAGCTAAAAAGAGACAGACTTGGCCTTTGAACCCTCTCTCTTTCCCTCCCAGGAAGGCAATCCAAAGCCTGGAAAAACAGCAGCCACACTGTAACCACAAGAACAAAAGCTACAAGGCTAAGGAATTACCAGGAAACTGACAAGAGCCTTGCACTGCCTTCCTCTGAACTTTTTTGTTTTTAAGACAAAGTATTGCTCCGTCACCCAGGCTGGAGTGCAGTAGGGCGATCTTAGCTCACTGCAACCTCCGCCCCCCAGGTACAAGCATTTCTCCGGCCTCAGCCTCCAGAGTCTACAGGCATGTGCCACCATGCCTGGCTAATTTTTTGTATTTTTAGTAGAGATGGGGTTTCACCATGTTAGTCAGGATGGTCTCAATCTGCTGTGTGATCCGTCTGCCTCCGCCTCCCAAAGTACTGGGATTACAGGCGTGAGCCACCGTGCCCGACCTCCTCTGCACAAAATGAACCTATTACTTCATTTTTGCCCACTGCCAATCACCTCCCTCCACATCTTAGAGCATCACACTACCCTAACCTAGAAACAACTCCCAGACTTATCGTCACGAAGGCGGATTTGAGAGCTGTTCTTCCGCTTCCTCCTTTGGCTGCCTTGTGAATCCATCTTTCTTCTTTTGCAAAACCCATGTCACAAATGATGGACTTGCTGTGCACAGGCAGAATGGACCTAGACCTGGCCAGTGACACCGTGGATGGCCAACGGCTGTCTCTTTCCTTCCTCCTTCCACGTCACACATAAAGGACCTTTTTAGCCAGCTCTTCCTCTGGGAAGCCCCTCCTCAAGGGATACAGAACTGATGGGGAAGCCAGAGAGAGGAAGCTCAGAATGGAGGTAAAAATCCAAGAATGTGGAGTCTGACTTCTGCTCAGCTTTGCTCCCTTGCTTAGAGAGACTGGAGCCCAGGGCATCAGCCACAGGCCTCAGGACAAACTCTGGGAGGAGGAAAACAGAGCTGGATGAATCCTTGGAGACCATGAGATCCACTGTCTCACTCTGCAGACTGGGAAATCGGCTCTGACTCCGGCTGTGGATTGCGGCAGGTCCCAGGCCACTAATTCTGTCCTCTCTGGCCAGCACCACTGCAGCCTGGGCCTCAGCTGGTGGAGCAAACCAGGCTCACCCACTGCCAAGCAACTGCAAAAAGGGCATGCAGCAGTCGTGGGCAGAGCCCAGGCCAGGACGTCAGCCTGTCTGGCCTGTGGACAATTGCTCAGCCTGCAGCTGGGGCCTGGCTGGGCCAGACACAGGGCCAGGTGCACAGCAGGAAGGGTGCCTGCCCATCTCCACAGCCATCCTCCTCCTGGGCACACTCACCAAAAGGCACACCTTAAAACAAAATAAAATATATTATCGAATATTCCAGGGCAGGTGCAGTGACTGACACCTATAACCCCATCACTTTGGGAGGCTGAAATAGGTGGATCACTTGAGGTCAGGAGTTCAAGACTAGTTTGGTCAACATGGTGAAACCCCTGTCTCTACTAAAAACACAAAAATTACCCCAGCATGGTTGCATGTGCCTGTAAACCCGGCTACTCCGGAGGCTCAGGTGGGAGAATCACTTGAACTTGGGAGGTGGAGATTTCGGTGAGTGAAGGGCAACAGAGCAAGACTTAGTCTCAAGAATAAATAAATAAATATTTCAAACATACATAAATCTGTAGGAGCCCATATGCCAAACCCCTGGGTACCACTCTCTGGGGTTATCAGAACATACCCATATGTAGTGATACTTGCTTCAGACTTTCTGGCTTCATGAACTAAAACAAACTTATGTATGAAATAAAGCCCCCAGAACTTCCCCCCACAGGCTTATTCCACTACCAGTCCCTAGAGGTACCCACTCCTCTGAATTCAGAGTTCATCACTCCTGTGCACTATTTCATAGTTCTGCTACTTATATGGATGTCTTTAAACATATTTTTAAATGTGTTAGCTAATACGTGTATGTCCTATTTGTTATATATTATACATGACTTGTACATGTTACTGAAAACTTTTTTTGGTTAACTTTTTCTATTTTTTGACAGTCTAGCTCTGTCTCAGGCTGGAGTGCAATGGCACCACCTCAGTCACTGCTCACTGCAACCTCTGACTCCCTGGTTCAAGTGAGTCTCCTGCCTCAGCCTCCCGAGTAGCTGGGATTAGAGGCACACACCACCACGCCCAGCTAACTTTTATATTTTTAGTAGAAATGGGGTTTCACAATGTTGGCCAGGATGGTCTCCATCTCTTACCTCGTGATCCACCCTCCTTAACCTCCCAAAGTGTGGGGATTACAGGCATGAGCCACCGGGCCTGGCCTCTCCTTGTCATTTCTATGTCCAATTCCCTCATTCCTATTGATGCTAAATCTCTTGCTATGTTTGCAGATCAGATCCTTCAAGTTTCCTTTTCTTTTTTCTTTTTTTTTTTTTTTTTTCCAGATGGAATCTTGCTCTGCTTCCCAGGCTGGTACACAGTGATGTAATCTTGGCTCACTGAAACCTCTGCCCCCTGGGTTCAAATGATTTTCATGCCTCAGCCTCCTGAGTACCTGGGACTACAGGCATGTGCGAACATGGCTGTCTAATTTGTGTTTTTAGTAGAGATGAGGTTTCACCATGTTGGCCAGGCTAGTTTCAAACTCCTGACCTCAGGTGATCTGCCCACCTTGGCCTACCAAAGTGTGGGGATCACAGGCGTAAACCACTTTGCCTGGCCAAGTTACCTTTTCTATGAACTACGTGTTCATATTGTTTGCCCACTTTTCTTTTCGTTGGCTGACTTTTAAAAATATTAGTTTATAAGAATTCCTTAAATATTCTACATATGTATCCTTTGTTGATTATATGAATTGCAAATACCTGCTCCTGATCTACGGTTTCTCTTTAAACTTTGTTTGAGGTATTTTTAGTGGAAAAGAAGTCTAAATACTTTGGCGAAATCAAATCTATCACCATTTTTCTTTTGAGCTTATGCTTTTAATATTTTTTTCTTTTGAGACAGAGTCTCACTTTGTTGCCCAGGCAGGAGTGCAGTGGCTCAATCACAACTCACTGCAGCCGCAAATTCCTGGCCCCCAGTGATCCTCTTCTCCTTAGCCTCCTGAGTAGCCAGGACTACAGGCACGTAGCCGACCAACCAGCTAAGAGTGAGTGAGTGAGTGAGTGAGTGTCTATATATATATATATATATATATATATATATATATATATATAGAGAGAGAGAGAGAGAGAGAGAGAGAGAGAGAGAGAGAGACACACACACACACACACACACACACACACACGGTCTTGTTATGTTATTACCCTGGCTGGTCTGGAAGTCCGGGGCTCAAGCAATCCTCCTGCTTTAGCCTACCAAAGTGCTGGGTTTACAGGCATGAACCACCACACCCAGCCACTTTCAGTACTTTATTTAAGAAATAACTTTCTATGTACTATGGACTGAATGTGTTCCTTCAAAATTTATATGTTGAAATCCTAGCCTCCAATGTAATGTTATTAGGAGGTAAGGCCCTTGGGAGGTAATTAGGTCAGGAGGGTGCAGCTCTCATGATGGATTAGCACCTCTACAAGAAGAGATGCAGAGCCGGGTTCCTTGCTCTCAGGCCCCTCTGCTCCATTCTCTGGGACAAGAGAGTCCTACCTGCTCGTGGAGCCACTTTGGCCTCTCCTCTGGGGTTCTAGTCTTAGGCTTGAAGCCTCTCTGGGGGTCTTCACAGTGCTTCGCCTCAGGAGGGAGGTTCAGTGACTTGCGTTTTGCTTCGTGCCTGCTGGGGCTGCAGCTGGCCTTGCTGGACACACAGGACTCTGCAGAGTCCCCAGGTCCCAGCTCAGGCCCATGCTTAGGGCTGGCCTCACTGGCGCTGGTAATGCTGGTCATGCTCAGGTTCCTCTTGATCTCGGCCACAATAGGGTCAATGTCCCCTTCCTGGTCCTCCAGGTCCCTGTCCCCATGCCTCAGGTGGTAGGGGGAGGCGCCGGTGTTCCCGTTGGCCTCTGTGGGGTAGTAGCCCTGGTAGCCCTCTTTGTTGGGACAGTAGTGGCCATCTTATTCCTGGTCATGAGCCTCCAGGACAGAGGGCTTGTCCTCCAGGATGGGCAGGTGGCCGTCCAGGTAGTCCTGGCTGCCCTCAGCACAGTGGCTATGGGGGTGCAGGCCCACCGAGTCCAGCGACTCCTCTCCTGTCCGAGAGTAAGACTCTCCTGTGCCAGAGAAGGTAGCAGATGGGCCCGAGAGCAAGGGTCGTCCTGGTACAGCCCCTGCAGATGCTGAAGCGAGGCAGTGGGAGGGGCTGGGTGCCCTGCACTTCTAATGGTGGCTGAGCTCTTCACTGGTCGGTCCAGGAGGCATGTAGTGTGAATGCTCCTGGCACGTGTCAGTGTCCACAGGGTGCGTGCCGTGCGCGATACTCCTCCCCATTGCAGTCCCTGCCCTCCAGGTAGCTGTCATCCTCGGGGCAGTAACAGATGTAGTAGGTGATGCCCTCCTCCTCCTCAGGGAGGCCCTGTCATAGTCCTCCTCCTTGGAGGTGTTGTTCACGCAGTTGGAGTCCCCATCGGCGCTCTGGTTGTGGCACACCTACTCCTCAGGCATGGGGCTCTCTCGCCATAGGGCGACCGGTTCCAGGCCCTTGGGCACATAGTCCTCCAAGGGCAGCTCCTCGTCTTTGCTCCTGGCCGTGGGGAACAGGGCCCGTCCTCGCTCCATGGTCCAACATGCCGCTCCTCGCACTCTCACACTTTCGGTGGGCCATGGCGGCACTCACACAGCCATCATCTCCTGGAGGAGGCAGCCAGTGTGGGAGGAACATTGGGAAGGACAGAGTCAGAACCTCACAAAACCTGGCCATGCATGAGGCCACTCCACCCCCACAGCACCTCCCACCATGTTCTCCCACAACAACGGCAAATGACAGCTGAAGATTTTCACTACAGCAATCTTTCAAAAAACTGAAAACAACCTAAGTACCCATAAATAAAATGGTTAAATAAATGACAGCAGAGTTCATGTACTGCAAGAGTTGATAGCGTTTTTAAAGAGGCAAAGGCAATGTGCACTACAGTGACGGATCTTAAAGGCCTGTTTTGGAGGGAAAATGGCAAGTGAGCTACAGTCAACGCATGTGTGTAGATCCCAGTTCCAGCTCTGTCAAGATGGCTAAAGAATATGCACACACTCCCCAGCCCATACATGGATGCAAACGCACACAGAAAGAGAGAGCCCCCAAAGGCTTGTCAGCCATGTCCTCTGGGGAGGGGAGGGGAGAGAGGTGGGAGCAGAGCGGGCTTGCACATTTTACTTTATTAAAGATGCTTGTACTGGTTGAGTCTTTTACCAAATTGCATTTTATTATTCACCAGCATTATAATCAAACCCACCTGTGTGCCTCTGAGGGTCTCCTAGCTGGGGAGACATCAGCACTGAGACAGAACAACCCATGGGGAAGGGCAGACCCCGAGGGGAGGAAGCAGGACTTCGCATACCCGCTGCCACTCTGGGCATCAGGAGAGGTGGCAAAGAGGCCAGTCTCCTCCAGGAAGGCGGCAACTGGGGCAGAGGGACCAGCCTCCCAGGCAATTGGGACATGAGCAAGCCCCAGGGCACAGCCAGAGACACCAGAAACAACAGAGGCAGCGCTGACTCAACGGAGGGCGGGACCAGGGGATGTGCCGGCCAGGATAACTGGGATTGCCCAGATGGGCAGTATAAATTTTGGGAAAACTAAATAATTCCATTTCATTCAATGGGGTAGCTTGTGTGGCGGGGGCTGTGTAGTGTGTGTGTGAGATACAGTGTGTGTAGTGTGGTGGGTAAGGAATGTGCAGTGTGTGTGTGTGTGTGTGTGTGTGTGTGTGTGTGTGTGTGTGGTGGCGGGGCATCCTTGAGGGTGAGTGTGTGCAATAAACTGTGTATGCTGTGTGGTTGTGGCATATGTGATGCATGTCTTGTATGTGTGGAGTGTGATGTAGTGTGGAAGGGTTGAGTGTGTATGTTTTGTGTGTATGGTGTAGTGTGTGTGTGATGTGTATGGGGTGTGTGTGGTGTGTATGGTGATGTATGTATGACATTATGTGGTGTGTGTGGTATCTGTGTAGTGTGAATAAGTTGTCTGTGTGGAAGGTGATGTGTTGTATGGATGATGTAACATGTATGTGGAGTATGGTGTGCTGTGTGTGTGGAATTCTGAAGTGTGTACGATGTGTGGCATGTATAGGGTGTGTAGGTATATACAAAATCTGTATGGTGTGTACGTATGGTATTATGTGGTGTGTGTGGTGTGTATGGTGGGTGTGGTGTGTATGGGGTATATGTGTGGTGTGTAGTATGTGTGGAGAGGGCATGGTGTATATGAAGTATGTGTGTGGGGTGTGTGTGGTGTACATGGGTTAAGTAAGTGCTGTGTGTGAGGTGAGCATGGTGTATATGTGCTTTGTGGTGTGTGAGGTGGATATGATATGTGTGTTATGTGTGGTGTGTATGGGGTATGTGAGGAAGGTATGATGGGTATGTGAGGAAGGTATGATGTGTGTGTCAGTCGAGTATGATATGTGCGTGGTGTGCATGATGTACATGGGTTAAGAGTGTGGTGTGTCTGAGGTGGGCACGTTATATATGTGATATGTGGTGTGTAAGATGGGTATATGTGTGTGGTGTACCTGGGGTGTGTGGGGTGTGTGTGAGGTGGGTATGATATGTGTGTGGTGTATAAAGGTTAGCGTGTGGGGTGTGTGAGATGGGCATGGTATATATGTGGTGTGTGGTGTATATGGGTTAAGTGGGTCTGGTGTGTGAGGTGGGTATGATATGTGTATAATGTGTGTAAGGTGGGCATGGTAGTATATATGGTGTGTGTGGTGTATATGCATTAAGTGTGTGGTCTGTGTGAGATGGACATGGTATATATGTGGTATGTGAGGTGGGTATGTGTGTTGTATGTGGTATGCATGGGGCATGCATGTTAGATAGGGATATATGTATGATGTGTGTGAGGTGGGCATGGTATATATCTAGGATATGGTGTATGAGGTGGGTATGATATGTGTGTTGTGCGTGGTGTGTATGGCCTATGTGTGTCGTGTGTGTGAGGTGGGTATGTGTGTGGTGTGTGTGTGTGGTGTGTGTGTGGTGCATATGGGTTAAGTGCCTGGTGTTTGTGAAGTGGGCATGGTATATATGTAGTGTCTGTGACGTGGCTGTTATACACATGTGGTGTGTATGGGGTATGTGTGTGAGGTGGGTATATGTGTATGGTGTATGTGAGATGGACATGGTATGTGGGTGGAATGTGTGTGGTGTATATGGGTTGAATGTGTGGGGTGTGTGAGGTGGGCACGGTGTATATGTGCTGTGTGGTGTGTGAGGTGGGTATGACAAGTGTATGGTGTATATGTGAGGTGGGTAAGATATGTGTGTGGTGTGTGTGATGTACATGGGTTAAATGTGTGGTGTGTCTGAGGAGGACACGTATACATGTGGTGTGTGGTGTGTGAGGTGGGTATGATATGTGTGTGGTGTATCTGGGGTGTGTGTGAGGTGGGTATGATATGTGTGTGCTTGTGTGTGGTATATATGGGTTAAATGTGTGGGGTGTGTGAGGTGGGTATGGTATATATGAGGTGTGAGAGGTGAGTATATGTGTTGTGTGGTGTGTATGGGGTATGTTAGATGGGTATGATATATGTATGGTGTGTGTGTGAGGTGGGCATGGTATGTGTGGTGTGTGTGGTGTATATGGGTTAAGTGCATAGGGTGTGTGGGGTGGACATGGTGTATATGTGCTGTGTGGTGTATGAGGTGGGTATGACGTGTTGTGTGTGGTGTGTATGGGGTATGTGTGTGAGGTGGGAATAAGTGTATGGTGTGTGAGGTGGAGATATGTGTGCACTGTGTGTGGTGTGTATGGGTTAAGTGTCTGGGGTATGTGAGGTTGGCATGGTATATATGTTGTGTGAAGTGGGTATATGTATGTTGTGTGTGGGGTGTGTGAGGTGGGCATTGTGTATGTGTGGTGTACATGGGCTAAGTGTGGGTATGTGAGGTAGGCATGGTGTATATGTAGTGTGTTGTGTGCAAGGTGGGTATGATTTGTGTGTGGTGTGTATGGGCTATGTATGTGTTGTGTGTGAGGTGGGCATGGTATGTGTGTAGTGTGTGTGCTGTATATGGGTTAAGTGTGTGGTGTGTATGAGGTGGGCATAGTGTATATGTGGTCTGTGACGTAGATATGTGTATTGTGTATGGTGTATATGGGGTATGTGTGAGTGTATGTATGTATGTGGGGTGTGTGGTGTATATGAGTTAGGTGTGTGGTGTGTGTGTGGTGTGTGGTGTGTATGAGGTATGTGTGTGGTGTATGTGAGGTGGGTATGTATGTTGTGTGTGGTGGGTATGGGTTATATGTGTGTGTGGTGTATGTGAGGTGAGCATAGCATGTGTGTAGTGTGTGAGAGGTGGGTATGACATGTGTGTGGTATGCATGGGGTATGGGTGTCATGTGTGTGAGGTAGGCATGGTACGTGTGGGGTGCGTGTACGTATGCACATACATGCATACCTGTGCACTGCAGATGACAGGCAGGCCGGTGGCCCGGGACATGCAGTGGTGACCAGCTCAGCCAAGGTAGGGCTTGGGGCAGGAGTGGCCAGGCCCCTGGCAGCTCAGGATCTTGGATGCACTAAGAGCCTAGGAGGAGAGAACAAGCTGTGCCACCATCTCCACCCAAGTTTATCACTAACATGAACCTCTAAGAAGCACTGAAACTGTTCCACTTCTGATTAGAACCAGAAACACTCCAGATGAGCTCAGCACAGCCAAGGAGAGGTGAACTCTCCTCAATGATCTGCTTCACCATCTGCAGCCAGATCTACCACCAGCAGCCTTGCCAGGCAGTGTGTGCCTTGTGGAAGGGGCCCGGCCTAGGGGCAGGTCTCCCCGCCCCCCCCACCATGCCGTGCCCCCAAACCGGTGCCTGCAGCCCAGGAGCAACGGAGTGTGGGGTCTTTTAATTGAGAAGTTTTTCTCTCTGGGCCTTATTATAAAGGAAAAGGGAAGGGGGCAAAAATCCAGGCTCAGGTTCTCCGGGGACAGCGAACTCAGAGGCGACCCCAACCCAGTTGCCGCCCAGCACTGGGACTCGATGCCAGCTCCAAGGGAGGATGGAAGAATGCACCAGCCACCAGCGCCCCACCCAACCGGGCGGCAGGACCCGAGTGCCCCCCCAACCCCCAGACAGAGCCTCTAGAGGGCACCAGGTGGCCATTCGCTGCCAGGCTCCCTCACCCAACCCAGGGATGCACGCCCCCTCCACCGGTCGTGGGAGCAGGACGTGGCCCGTAGGAGAGGAATGAGACTGCTGCGCTGCTCCCCTAGACCCCAGCAACAACCGCCTCGCAGCTCCGCCGAGTACACAAGGCAGCGCTCCGGGGCATTGGGGCCGCAACCTCTAGCCGCCCCCCACGCGTCCGTGTGCCTGCAGCGCCGCGGGAGGCCCCAGGCTGCCACCGCCTGCGAGTCAGACAGCCTGAGACCCCAGCTTACCTGGCCAGAGTGCGGGGCTGCTGCAGCGAGCTGCGGTCCCGCGGAGTCGCCGCCCGCTTCGTCAGCGAAGCCGAACTCCTCAGCGAGGCCGCGCGGAGACGCTCAAACCTTCTGCAGCGGAGTCTCAGCAGGCGCGTCCCGGAAGCGGCCTACGGCAAGCGTGCAGAGCCGCCTCTACCGGGCGCACGCGAACTCACCTAAGCCAGCGGGACACGCGCCGCCAACCGCTCGCTTCGCCTCACCCTCTCCTGGGTCGCCGTGGCGACATGGTGCGGCGGCAAGAGATGGAATACGAAGATGCCTCGGAGTCGGGCGGGCAAGAGACCCTGGCCCCTGGGCCCCGGCGCTGGGACAGTGGGCAGGGCGGGCAGGCGCACCAGGGTGCGGCGGGCTGGTCTCCCTGACGAGGGCTAGAGCTCACACGGTGGAAGGCGTGGCGCCCTCAAACGCCCTGGGCCATGGGGAGCACCCAGATTCACGAGGCACGTTCTGGCCCTGCTGGCTGGGTAGCTGCGGGGGTCTAGATCCGCGGGTAGAGCTGGTGAACACGAGGCTCCCACCGTGCCACGCCGCCGCACTACGCCCTGCTCATTTGACCCCCACCACCACCGCAGTTGTAAGAGGCTACCCTAGTAGACCAAGGAACCCTCGGGACTCGCGGCCTCAGAAAACCCCATCCGGCAGGAGAGGCCGCTTGTTGCGTCCCCACCGCAGCTACCCTAGGCCCATGCAAGGCTCCAAGTATTCCCTACCGGTCCCCTCTAAGCACCCCGGCACCCCATTTCCCATACGTGCTGCTTTAGCCCCCAACCCTGGGGCCTCACTCCAAGCCATTCTCTCCTTGCTGTCCTGAATGGAGAGGATCCTGACCTCCGCAGGGCGCTGGGGAGCACACACACACATCCCCAGGGGAGCCAGTTTTCTGCCCCAACAGCGCAAGAAATTCCCTAAAGGCCCTGGAAGGTGGTACTGGAGACTCCGGTGTCATCTTCGGCCTTCTGTCCCTTTCCTCGAGTCCCAGGCAGATGTGGTAAGCTGTGGGAGACGCGCAGGGTGCCTTGTCTGGACAGAGCGGGGGCTCAGGTGCCTCCCTCCCTGAGTGATTTGCCTTCTTTTCTCCTTGTGGCTAGATTAGGTGAAGCTGCGTCTGAAGTTGGGGGTGAAGACAGGGGACCTAGAGGGTGAGGAGAGCCCATCTTCCTGCTTCCTTGAGGGTGCGAGCTGAGACCCTGAGAAGAAGGGGCTGGCGGAAGCCAAATCCTGAGCTGCACTAGGGTTAGATACAGTGTGGACTTGGCCTTTCCACACTCTTCCCCCACCAAACACTCACAAAAAAACCCCGTGGCTTTGTAGCCACAGGGCCAAACAAAGGGGCAAAGGTAGAGCTGAGGCAGGCCAGTGAGGTTCGTGACCCCCTCCCCACTCAGGTGAGCATACCTTCACTGCTTACTTTCCAGCTGGATAGACATTCTGCTTACCTGGCCAGCACAAGGTTGATCCAGCCTCCTGTGGCCCAGCCTTTCTCCAGTGCCAACGGTGGGAAGCAACAATTACAAAGCAATGATTCTAAGAAGATAAATTCAGTCATCTTCTTACCTGACCATTACATGGTCACATCCCATAGGAAACCAGACAGCTGTGCCTGAAGCTGATCCACACAACTCCCCCACCTCCTCCAACCCCCACCCCTGTCTGTGTGAATGTGTGCGGGTGGCCAAGTAGCATGCTGTTCCTTCAACAGCCTCCCTTGAGGTCTACCAGTGGACAGGCTCTGGACCAGTCACTGGACATTTAAACCCCATCCCAGCATCCAGGAGTGAGTGGCTGATGTCCAGTCCACAGGATGAAAGGTACAGGCCTAGGGCCAGGAACAGTGGCACCCACCTGTAATCCCGATGCTTTGGAAGCTGAAGTGGGAGGCTCACTTGAACCCAGCTGTTCAAGTCTGCAGTAAGCTATGATCATACCACTTGCACTCCAGCCTTGGTGACAGAACAAGACCATATCTCTTTAAAAAAACGAAATAAATAAATTTTAAAATAACGGTACAGGCTTGCCCCTAGACTCACTCAAGACCTAAATCTGGTGGGCTTGAGCCAACTGCCAGTATTCAGAGAATTTTTAAAGAATCATTAGGACAAACAGCTAATGCATGCGGGACTTAAAACCCAGATGACAGGTTATAGTGCAGCAAACACCATGGCACACATATACCCCATGTAACAAAGCTACACGTTATATGCTTCTATCCAGGAACTTAAAAGTGAAAATTTAAAATAAAAATAAAGGATCAGGCTGGGCAAGGTGGCTCACACCTATAATCCCAGCACTTTGGGAGGCCAAGGCAGGCAGATCACGAGATCAGAAATTCCAGACCAACCTGGCCAACATGGTGAAACCCCATCTCTACTAAAATACTGGGTGTGGTGGTAGGTGCCTATAATCCCAGCTACTCAGGAGACTGAGGAAGGAGAACTGCTTGAACCCGGGAGGCGGAGGTTGTAGTGAGCCCGGTTCACACCACTGCACTCCAACCTGGGCAGTGACTTGTTTGGTGTTTATAAATGACTTGTTTGGTGTTTAGAAAAGGCATAATTTATTGTGTAAGAATTTGTATGATAGCTTGGGTTTACTTTTTTAAAAAATAATGTTTCAATATATATTTGCTGTTCTGGATATGAAGAACGTTTCATCATACTTTTGCTTTTTACCACATAATAATTGGCAATATGTCTTTAGCTATAATTCTCCAATACCTACAATAGAATTCTGGGTGGGGTGTTCACTCTTCTTCATCAGTTAAATCTTAAAGGGGAAAAGGAGTTCACTGGAGCAAAACTAAGATGCCGATAAAAATGAAAATGAATTTTGTTAATAAATTTGAAAATGATGACAAAAAAAATCTTCAGGAATTTCTCACTCCGGGCAGCAGAGTGAGACTCAACCTTGGGAGAAAAAAGCGGGGGGATACAAGAGAGTTGCTTCGTGTCTTTCTTGCTCTCTGCTATGTGACAATACAAGAAGATGGTCCTCTGTGAACCAGGAGGTGGGCCCTCCCCAAGAAGCAACCATGTTGACACCCTGAACTTGGCCATCTAGCCTCCAGACCTGGGAGAAATCAGTGTTTGTTGTTTAAGCCACCCAGTCTATGGCATGATGTTAGAGCAGCCCAAACTAAGACACTGCCCCAATCATAATGATATTTGTCTATGTTTCCTCTAAATGCTTTCAAAGGTTGGTTGGTTGTTGTTTGTTTTGAGACAGAGTCTCACTCTGTCGCCCAGGCCGCAGTGCAGTGGCACGATCTTGGCTCACTGCAACCTCTGCTCCCCGGTTCAAGATTCCTGCCTCACCCTCCCAAGTAGCAGGCACTACAGGCACATGCCACCACGCCTGGCTAATTTTTGTATTTTTAGTAGAGGTGGGGTTTCACCATGTTGGCCAGGATGTTCTCAACTCCTGACCTCATGATCCGCCTGCCTCGCCCTCCCGAAGTGCTGGGATTACAAGCATGAGCCACTACGTCCAGCCCATTTTCAAAGTTTTGCCTTTTACAACTAGATCTTTAATCAACTGGCTTTTATTTTTGATACAATGTGAACGATCTAGTTGTATTTACTTTACATATGGACAATCAATTGTGCAAACACCGTTTGTAGAATATTCTATCCTTCCCCCAATAATCTACAAGGCAACTTCTGTCTCACATCAAGTTTCCATGTGTCATGGGTCTTTTGCTGGGCTCCTCTTCACTTCCATTGGCTGATTTGTGCATCCCCTGAACACTTCACTGTCCTAATTCCTTTGCCATCATAATATGCACACAAATCTTCAACCTTCCATTGCCCAACAACCTCTCTGCAGTTCTTATTCTTTGAAAATATCTTCAAGTTCTGATAGAAGCAAAGCCTGAGTCAAGGATTCAGGTACAAGCATTTTTTTAGAAGGTGCTTCCAAGAAGCACAGGTAAGAGGGTGGGAAGTGACATAGGAAGGGAAGAAAGCCAACAGATGATGCATTTATGAACAGGTTGTCACAAAGGGTAACTGGGGCTCAAACTCACTAGGCCCTTCAAAGATACTGCAGCTGAGGGACGGCGAAGCTGTGGCATTTATCCACCAACTCCCATTCCTCATGGCTGTTTTAAAATGGACACAAGATTTACTTTAATCAGATATACTAAGATACACAGATATGGAAATGACTGGCCCGAAGGAAAGAGTTTTTCATACTCAGAGGTCCATAGAAACAAGTGGCAATCCAAGCTATGCAGGGATACATGGAGAGGCACCGGGGTCAGTCAAAAAGTCAAAGGAGCTAGGGGAAAACATGGGCAAGAGCTTTATTTGTGGCATCCAACAGAAAGGCAAGGCCAGGTAGGGTAAGCAGTCATAGGATTAGTTATGAATAGTTTGAATAATTTCACTCAACTCTGGGGCATTGGGCTGTCCCTAGTTGCCTGGTTCATGGCCCTGGGGTGATGAGGGCAGAGGGATAGTGGCCCAGTGTAAGAGCCCAATGAAGGAGGTGGTTGAGGGTATGGACTTTGGATTAGCTGGTTTGCAGATGGAAGGTGTACTTGCAGGTGAGTCCTTTACTGTCTCTATGAACTGGCTCGTCCTGGGTGGAGCAGTCTCTTCAGGATCAGCAAGACCCCAGCAGTCAAAACATCAGGAAATACAGGACATGAAAAGGCATGATGAATACACTGAGGGTGCTCTCAAAGGCATCAGCCCCTGGCATCAATCGTGTGTGGCTGGCAATGCCAAGGGCCATGGGAACAGTACCAACAGTGTCTGCTACACTATCCTTTTTTTTTTTTTTTTTTTTTTTTAGACGAAGTCTTGCTCCTTCACCTGGGCTATAGTGCGTTGGCAGGATCTCGGCTCATGGCATTCTCTGCCACCCAGGTTCAAGTGAATCGCCTGCCTCAGCCTCCCGAGTAGCTCAGACTACAGGTGTGTGCCACCACGCCCGGCCAATTTTTTTGTATTTTAGTAGAGACGAGGTTTCACCATGTTGGCCAGGATGGTCTTGATCTCCTCACCTCATGACCCACCCACCTTGGCCTCCCAAAGTGCTTGGATTACAGGTGTGAGGAGATTACACCATGCCAGGCTCACTACCCCCTCCACCTCCTGGGTTTGAGCAATTCTCCTGCCTCAGCCTTACAGGTAGCAGGAACTACAGACATAAGCCAACATGCCCAGCTAATTTTTGTATTTTTTGTAGAGATGGGATTTCACCATGTTGGACAGCCTGGTCTTGAACTGCTGACCTCAGGTGATTGACCACTCAGCCTCCCAAAGTGCTGGTGTGAGCCACCATGCCCGGCCAGCTACACTATTCTTGGCCCCTCAATGACTACATGAATTTTCAGATCAGCCTGTCAAGTTCCAAAAACAATTATATTGGGATTTGTCTGGGAATTGCTTGAATTTATAGATTAATTCAGTAAAAAGTAATATGTTTATAGCATCAAGTCCTACCATTCATAATATATATGGCATATATTTCCATTCTTCAAGTCCATGGGTAATTTTTATGTTTGTTTATTCTTTTTGTAGTGTAAAACACCTGAAACTGGGTAATTTACAGAAAACAGAAGTTATTCTCTCAGTTCTGGAGGTTGGGAAGCAGAAGATCAAGGCTCCAGCAGGTACGGTGTCTAGTGAGGGCCTGGTCTCTGCTTCCAAGATGGTACCTTGAATGCTGGTTCCTCTGGAGCAGACAAATGCTATGTTCTCCTAAGGCAGAAGGAACAGATTTACCACCACCTCAAGCCCTTTATAAGGTGCTAATCTCATTCATGAGGGCTCACCCTAATGACTCACTCCTTAACATCCTGACAATTAAGTTTTAACAGGAATTTTGGGAGACACATTTGGGCTATAGCAATACTCTTTGTGAAAGGTCTGTGGACACTTTGCTAGATATATTCTCAGGGTTTTGTTGCTATTGTAAATAGAATCTCTTTTTCTATTACATTGTCTACTTTGTTATTTCTAATGTACACAAATGCTAATAGGGTTTTTTGTTTTTGTTTTTGTTTTTGTTTTTTTGAGACGAAATTTCACTCTTGTTACCAGGCTGGAGTGCAATGGCGCCATCTTGGCTCACCACAACCTCCGCCTCCTGGGTTCAGGCAATTCTCCTGCCTCAGCCTCCCGAGTAGCTGGGATTACAGGTACGTGCCACCATGCCCAGCTAATTTTTTTTGTATTTTTAGTAGAGACGGGGTTTCACCATGTTGACCAGGATGATCTCGAAGTCTTGACCTTGTGATCCACCCGCCACGGCCTCCCAAAATGCTGGGATTACAGGTGTGAGCCACTGCGCCCGGCCCGCTAATAGTTTTTTAAGTTGATCTTGAATTCAAAAACTTTGCAAACTCTGTTATTAGTCCAAATAATTTATCTGTATATTCTTCTGGATTATCACATAGACAATCATATGGTCTGCAAATACAGGTAGTTTTCTTCTTTCCATTTTAAAATTTTTGTTTTCTTCATCTTTCTTTCTTTCTTTCTTTCTTTTTGAGACAGAGTCTCCCTCAGTCACTCAGGCTGGAGTGCAGTGGCATAATCTTGGCTCACTGCCACCTCTACCTCCTGGGTTCAAGAGATTCACCTCCCTCAGCCTCCTGAGTAGGTGGGATTACAGGAGCCCACTACCACACCTGGCTAATTTTTGTGTGTTTGCTAGTAGAGACAGGGTTTCAACATTTTGGCCAGGCTTGTCTCCAACTCTTGACAGGTGATCTGCCCACCTAGGCCTCCCGAAGTCCTGGGAGCACAGGTGTAAGCCATGACGTGAGGTTGATTTCCTTCTCTCCTTCCCTTCCTCCCTCCTGCCCTGCTTCCTCTCTCTTTCCCTCTCTTTTTTTTTTCAGAGTTTCACTCTGTCACCCAGGCTGGAGTCCAGTGGCATGATCTCCACACACTGCAAACTCACCCTCTGGGTTCAAGTGATTCTTCTGCCTCAGCCTCCCAGGTGGCTGGGATTATAGGCATGTGCCATCACACCCAGCTGATTTTTGTGTTTTTAGTACAGATGTTTCACCATGTTGGCCAGGCTGGTCTCCAATTTCTTTTTTTTTTTTTTTTTTTTTTTGAGGCGGAGTTTCGCTCTTGTTACCCAGGCTGGAGTGCAATGGCGCGATCTCGGCTCACCGCAACCTCCGCCTCCTGGGTTCAAGCAATTCTCCTGCCTCAGCCTCCTGAGTAGCTGGGATTACAGGCACGCGCCACCATACCCAGCTAATTTTTTGTATTTTTAGTAGAGACAGGGTTTCACCATGTTGACCAGGATGGTCTCGATCTGTTGACCTCGTGATCCACCCGCCTCGGCCTCCCAAAGTGCTGGGATTACAGGCTTGAGCCACCGCGCCCGGCCTGGTCTCCAATTTCTAACCTCAGGTGATCGACCTGCTTCATCGTCCCAAAGTGCTAGGATTGCAGGAATGATCCATCTTGCCCAGCCAATTTATTTCTATTGCAGGTTGACTCGCATACATTTCTGATGTTGGGCATCTGGTAACTTAAAAAAGGAAATGGCAAGTTCATATATATCAGCCAAACACATTGCTTAGGACCTCCAGTGCCATGTTCAATAGAGACAGTGATAGAGGCTACGCTTGTCTACGTCCTAACTTTGACGAAAATTCCTTCTAAAATTTTTGCCATTAAGTGTGATCATTGTTATACACTAAAGAAAATAGGGCCAGGTGTGGTGACGCACGCCTGTAATCCCAGCACTTTGGAAGGCTTGTTGGGAGGATTGCTTCAGCTGGGAAGGGGGAGGTCGCAGTGAGCCAAGATCTCAACTCTACACTCCAGCCTGCGTGACAGAGATATTATCTCAAAAAATGAAAACAAAAACAAAAAACAAACAAACAAACAAACAATAAACCCCCCAAAAAAACAAAAAAAGGATGCTAGCTTCCTAATAGTTCATTATGTGTTGACTCTGCCATTGCATTATTGTAATAAAACCAAATTCACCATGATGCATTATTTGTGTGTGTGTACATTTCAGTATTTGACTTGGTATTATTTTATATAAAATTTGGAATTCATGTTCATAAAAGTTAACAACAGCTAACTTCTGTTTGGTTTTCTATGTTTTGGATATTGTTAAGTTACTTTCCTTGAAGTATTTCATTTCATCCTAGAAGACTTATTGTAAAAGTTATTTCCCCTTTATATATGAGGAAGTTAAGTCACAGTGAAGGCAAGTCATTTTCCCTAAGGTCACAAGGAAGGTAAGTAGCGGCAGCAGAAATACAAATCCAGATTGCCTGGCTCCAGAGGCCATCACTAAGCACTGCCCTATGCCCTCTCCCTGTGACAAAGACCAATCATTCAGACTGTTCCATCATGAACTTTCCTTGCACATCCTTGTTCCAGTTTTGCACCAAGATATTCTTCTCAGTAGATAATTAGACAGCTCTTCTTTTTCTTTTTTATAGAAATACGCATCAAACATTTATAAAAAACCTATTCCATCCTATCACCTTTGCTATCCTGACTTCTACAGTTTTGCAGTTGCCTCCAAGTTTTATGGCACTTTCGAGCTCCCATCCTGGGGATACTGGGGAGGTATACACCCTGTAAAGCCAGGGATACAGACACAGATCAGCAGCAAATTCCTCCACCCTTCAGCATCCTTTCCTTGTGTTCAGACAGACTCTCCCTCTTGTTGCCCAGGCTGGAGTGCAGTGGTGTGATCTCAGCTCACTGCAACCTCCGCCTCCCGGGTTCAAGCGATTATCCTGCCTCAGCCTCCTGAGTAGCTGAGATTACAGGCACCTGCCACCACACCTGGCTAACTTTTTTGTATTTTTCTTAGAAATAGGGTTTCACCTGGCCTCATCAGAATCACTGGATCATGACTGACCCCTAGATGTGGCTTCTCTGCTTAATTGTCAGCTCATGGGCTGGAATGTGACCCCCAAAGCTGCTGCAGAAGCTTCCACCCATCCTGGACCACGTTAGCCATCTGTGGGGGAAAGGCCTGTCCTTTGTCTTCTTAGCGGGCCAGCCTCACAGGCATTCAGCAGATTGGAAAGCCTAAGCATGTGCTGTGCTGGGCAGGGCTCCCCTAGGCCTTTTTTGGGGGGTAAGCTGGAGTGCATTCCAGACCCTAGCATGCTGCTATTTATTCCCACCCCTCATCCCTGCCCCCCTACACACTCAACAAGTACAAACACAGGCACAGTCATGGGCACACACCGCCCTGGATGGCACCATTTCCAGCCTCCACAGGGTGGTCTCCTTACAGGGGAGGATTAAATGAGATAGTACATGGAAAGCATCAGTCATGTAGCACACTTAGCACACTCAGTCTCAAAAAAAATGTATTGTCATTTATTTGATGTTTTTCTACTTTTTTGAAGTAAGTCTTTATTGCCATAAACTTCCCTCTTAGCACTGCTTTTGTGTATCCTGAAGGTTTTGGTATATTGTGATTCCATTATCATTTGTTTCAAGAAATGTTTCAATTTCCTTCTTAATTTCTTCACTGACCCATTGTCATTCCAGGGCATATTATTTAATCCCCATATGTTTGTATGTTTCCAAAACTTCTCTTATTAATTTCTGGTTTTATTCCATTGTGGTCAGAAAAGATGCTTGACATTATGTCAGTTTTTTTTTTAATGTTTTAAGACTTGTTGTGTGACCTCAGATACTTGGGGGGCATCGAAGATTATGGAGATAAATCCCCTCTAAAACATACTCTGTCCCAAGTAAAGACTATAAAGATTGGAAGAAAAAAACAAGGAAGGGAAAAATTTCAATACATCCACACATGTATACATACATATGTTTGTCGCCCTCCGGCTATTTGGTTTATAGGAAGAAAATTATCTCTAAAATAATTAGTTGACCATTAGAAAGAAAAAAAATCCTGTACCCTCAGTAAAAGCAGTGACTCTTGGCAAGCAAAAGTGGCTTTACGATAAGTTCCCTACCAGCTTGTCAAACCAGACTAATGCTCCGAAGGCACACTTGCTACAAATACTGATGCCACTAACGATGAGATTTACAGAACCGCATGGCCTGGACATGGAAGCATCCTCAGGGAATGGTCTGCTGCCAAAGGCTGTTCCCTTAATGGGCTTTTACTACTGTGTGATTCGCTTTATATACACACAAGCAAGTTGAATTTTATTTTTTTTTCTTTGAGAAGGAGTCTTGCTCTGTCTTCCGGGTTGGAGTGCAGTGGCATGATCTCAGCTCACTGCAACCACAAATTCCTTTCATAAGTGATCTTCCACCCTCAACCTCTCAAGTAGCTGGGACTACAGGTGCAGGCTCTACACCCTGCTAATAATATTTTTATTTTTGTCGAGACAGGTTCTTGCTATGTTGCCCATGCCAATCTTGAACTCCTGGCCTCAAGCGATCCTCCCACCTCAGCCTCCCAAAGTGTTAAGATTACGGGTGTGAGCTACCACATGCCAAGTCATTAATCATTTTTTTTTTTTGAGGCAGAGTCTTTTTCTGTCTCCCAGGCTGGGCTGCAGTGGCATGATCTCAGCTCGCTGCAACCTCCAAGCAATCCTCATGAATCCTGGATTCAAGCAATCCTCATGCCTGGCTAATTTTTTATATTTTTAGTAGAGATGGGTTTTCACCGTGTTGGCCAGGCTGGTCTTTTTTTTTTATTATTATTATTGCATTTTAGGTTTTGGGGTACATGTGCAGATCATGCAACATAGTTGCATAGGTACACACGTGGTAGTGTGATTTGCTGCCTTCCTCCCCTTCACCCACATCTGGCATTTCTCCCATGCTATCCCTCCCCAGCTCCCCAGCAGGCTGGTCCTAAACTCCTGACCTCAAGTGATCCACCTGCCTCAGCCTCCCAAAGTGCTAGGATTACAGGCATGAGTCACCATGCCCAGCCCATTAATAATTTTTAAAATGCAAATGAAAGCATATATATGTACACACACATGTATCCACACATAATATTTATCCTATGGCATTGGGTATGGGCAAAATATTTTAAGTGTGTAATTCACAATGGTGTTGCTAAGAAAATAATGTACTTTCATACTGTTGGTTATAGTATAAATCGGAATATAACATATAGATGTTATCACAAAACTATGCCAAGATATGTACAAGAATGTTTATTACAGCAATATTTATAACCAAAAATAGAAAAAAACAATCAAATTATTTAAATGTTTGTGGACAGAGGCCTAGCTTTAAAATGTGTGGAACATCTATGCCTTGGAGTTCTATTCAGCCATTTTTTAAAACTGAGGTTGATTTCTACATGCTTTTATTTATTTATTTATTTATTTATTATTTATTTTTGGTTACATGGTCTCACTGTCACCCAGTGGTATGATCTCAACTTACTGCAACCTCCACCTCCCAGGTTCAAGCGATTCTCCTGCCTTAGCCTCTGGAATAGCTGGAATTACATATGCACTCCACCATGCCTGCCTAATTTTTGTATTTTTAGTAGAGAAAGGGTTTCACTATGCTGGCCAGGCTAGTCTCGAACTCCTGACCCCAGGTGATCTGCCCGCCTCAACTTCCCAAAGTGCTGGATTCCAGGCATGAGCCACCATGACCAGACTTTTTTTTAAAAATGTATATGTGTATTGCATATGGTATAGAGGCCAAGAGGGTAAGTATTTCTTGGCCTTCTGAAGTTTCGCTGAAAAATCAACTTGGAGAAGGCAGGTTAATAGGAGAAAAGCACAAATTTATTTAACAAGTATACAATTAATGAAGACTCAAAGATATAGGTGAAATTTCCCATTTTTATGCTTAGGTGTAAAAAGGATGCAGAGCCATGTAAAAATATTGGGCCAGGCTTGGTGGCTCACACCTATAATCCCAGCATTTTGGGAGGCTGAGGCAGGCAGATCACCTGACATCAGGAGTTTAAGACTAGCCTGGCCAACATGATGAAACCCCGTCTCTACTAAAAATATTTAAAAAATTAGCCAGATGTGGTGGTGGGCGCCCGTAGTCCCAGCTATTCTGGAGGCTGAGGCAGGAGAATCTCTTGAACCCAGGAGGCGGAGGTTGCAGTGAGCTGAGATCATGCCATTGCACTCCAGCCTAGGTGACAGTGAGACCCATCTCAAAAAAATATATATATATATCAGAAGTACAAATAGCCAACAGTTATGAAAAAATTCTCCATCTCATTACTCATAATGGAAATGCATGGCAAAACTACAATGAGATATATTTCACCCCAGTTAAAATAGCTCTATCCATAGCGAAACTCTGTCTCTACTAAAAATACAAAAATCAGTTTAGCATGATGGTACATGCTTGTAATCCTGGCTATTAAGGAGAGTAAGGCATGAGAACTGCTTGAACCTAGGAGGCAGAGGTTGCAGTGAGTTGAGATTGCACCATACCACTGCACTCTAGCCTGAGCAACAAAGCAAGACTCCATCTCAAAAAAAAAAAAAAAAAAAAAGGATTGGACAAAAAGGGTCCTGCTCACAGACTGACTGGGGAAATCCAGCCAGGCCTGCCTATCCAGATCCTTAATCTTTCTCTGCAGCATTCCTTCCTTCTGGGTGAGGGGCAGGGACTTCCAATGATTTGAGGTCTTTTGATCTACTGTCAAACAAGGTAAGTCAGATAACTTTTTTTTTTCTTGAGACTGGGTCTTCCTGTGTCAGCAGGCTGGAGAACAGTGGCATGATCATGGCATACTGCAGCCTCAACCTTCTGGACTAAAGCAATCCTCCCACCTCAGCCTCCCAATTAACTGGAACCACAGGGTTGCACCGCCACACCAGCCTAATTCTTTAATTTCTAATTTTGTAAAGATGGAGGATCTCCCTATTTTGTCCAGGCTGGTCTTGAACACCTGCGCTCAAGCAATTCTCACACCTCTGCCTCCCAAAGTGCAGGGATTACAGGCATAAGCCACTGCACCCAGCAGATAATTTCATTTTGGTTTGTCTGTTTGTTTGTTTGTTTTTGAAACTGACTCTTGCTTTGTCACCCAAGCTAGAGTGCAGTGGCGTGATCTCAGCTCACTGCAACCTCTGCCTCCTAGGTTCAAGCAATTCTCCCACTTCAGCCTCCTGAGACTATAGGCATGTGTCACAATGACTGGTTAATTTTTTGCTTTTAGTAGAGATGGAGTTTTGCCACACTGGCCAGGCTGCAATCCTGATGTCAGGTGATCTGCGTGTCTCGCCTCCCAAAGTGCTGGTATTACAAGCCTGAGCCACCGCAACCGGCCAAGATCGTTTCTTTACAGGCAGTTTGACATAGAAAGGTGGAGGGAAGGCCGGGCACGGTGGCTCACGCCTGTAATCCAAGCACTTTGGAGGCCAAGGCGGTCGGATCACCTGAGGTCGGGAGTTCAAGACCAGCCCGACCAACATGGTGAAACCCCATCTTTATTAAAAAGAAAGAAGAAAGAAAGAGAAAGAAAGAAGAAAGAAAGAAAGAAAAAGAAAGAAAGAAAGAAAGAAAAAGAAAGAAAGAGAGAGAAAGAAAGAGAAAGAAAAGAAAGAAAGGAAAGAAATAAGAAAGAAAGGCCAAGGGAAAATTAGAGTCTTTTTTTGTTTTTTGGGTTTTGTTTTTTGTTGTTTTTGAGACAGAGTCTAGCTCTGTTGCCCAGGCTGGAGTGCAGTGGTGCGATCTCGGCTCTCTGCAACCTCTGTCTCCCAGGTTCAAGTGATTCTCCTGTGTCAGCTTCACCGGTAGTAGATGGAATTACAGGCCGCCCACCACCACACACGGCTAATTTTTGTATTTTTAGTAGAGACGGGGTTTCGCCATCTTGGCCAGGCTGGTCTCAAACTCCCACCTCAGGTGATCCGCCTGCCTCAGCCTCCCAAAGTGTTGGGATTACAGGTGTGGGCCACCGCGCCCGGCCTAATTTTGTTTTATGGCTGACTTTTGGGAAAGGGGCTTTGATTTCTGTGGCTAACCTCGGGGGAGAATGGTAGTGAGAGACAGGCGTGCAGGAGAAAATCAAAGGGAAACATTTTCTTGTGTGGCTGCTGCTGAGGTTCTCATTTCAGGGTACTGTTTTCTGAGCCCCAACAGTTGCCAGCTGTACCATAACAATCAGAATGAATTTAAAACTTTTTCTAAAATAAATGAAGCTAAAACTAGCTCTTATCCTTTAACCACTGAATTAGCCAGTTACCAACTCTTAGAGTTGCTTCTTCTCTGGGATAGCCCAGGAACCTGAGGCGTATGTAATGCACAGAGTCCTGTGGACGTTGATCCCCATCGGAGGGGACCCCAGGCGTTCCTAGCGCGGGTCTGTGCTGTTTCTGCCATTGCTCGTGGCCACCACAAGGTGTCACTCTTTGCTGCTCCTGCACGTTCCCACCACACCCAAACTGCTGGCTAGAGAGGAAGAATTCCACTCCCCCAGCACCAGCTAATACAGAGTCCTTTCAGTTCCCAGGGCTTCATTCCTAGTTCCCAGGGCTTCGTTCCTAGTTCCCAGGGCTTCGTTCATAATGCCCAGTCCTTAGAGGCCCCGCCAACCTCGGCCCGCAATTCCACCCCCCAACCCCAGCACTACATCCGGACTGGCTCAGAGGAACACCCATTCCAGACAATAACGTTTTCTTTCTTGCCCAGGTGTTTTCAACCTTTAAACCAGTCTGGGCTTGTTCTGTTTTTACTTTTTTAAATTTTAACTCCTCTCTTACTATCATTCCCAAACGGGCTTGTTCTAATTCCTTCCTGGACCATAGAGCTACAAACTTCCTCCAAGAGTGACTTCCAGTAGGCTTCTGGGCATCGTTGGGGTCCCGTTTCATACATAAAGGTAGGTCAACGTTCCCCCACCTTCCCTGACAATAGGGCCTGATTGTCTCCAGTTGGGGGGCCACCCCTTCCAAACAGCTAAATTCCTTTTACTTTCCCTAGAGGAAAGTCGCTCCGTGGGGAGCCAGCTACCCGGGGGCAGAGTTTCTGGCATTCTTTGGAAGAGCAGTGAAAATAAAACTCACAAGTTACATCTTCAGCAGAGTGTCTGTTACATATGAATATATTGTACACATATTTTTATATGGTTGCAAACATAATAAATGTAGGTCCATGTCCTGATTTTTCACGTACTGCAATGTGTGTTGAGTATCATCTTCCCATGTCATTATAAATTCGTTATAATCATTATTTGTAATGATTGAATAATCTTTTTCATGATATGGTCCTATTGTAATTTTATAATTATTTATTTTTAGACACTTTGATTATTTCCTTTTTTGCTGTGTTGACTATTCTAATCATATATTTTTGCATGTATTTCTGATTATTTCCTTATAAGAGACCTAGCATGGCAATTACTGAGCCAAAAACATTTGCAAGTCATTTTATTCATGCTGCAAAAAAACTTCCTAGGAAGCTTGTACCATTCTGTACTGTCAACAGCAAGTACCATAGGAATGCGTACCTGACTGCACCCTAATCAAAAGTAATTAAAACAATTTTATAAAGCCCTCATCATTAGTCTCGTAAAAAAGATGTTTTAATTTGCAATTAGGCCAGACACAGTGGTCATGCCTGTAATTCCAGCACTTTGGGAGGCCAAGGAAGGAGGATCACCTGAGGTCAGGAGTTCGAGACCAGCCTGGCCAACATGGTGAAACCCCGTCTCTACTAAAAATACAAAAAAGATTAGCCAGGCATGATGATGTGTGCCTGTAATCCCAGCTACCCAGGAGGCTGAGGCAGGAGAATCTCTTGAACTCAGAGGTGGAGGTTGGCAGTGAGCCGAGATCACTCCAGCCTGAGCAACAAGAGTAAAACTCTATCTAAAAAAAAAAAAATTGCAATTAATTACTAGTATAAACAAACATTTTAAAATTTATGTTTCTGTTTCTATAAATTGTTAGCAGCTCTTACTTATTTATTTACTTAGAGACAGGGTCTTGCTCTGTTCCCAGGATGGAACACAGTGGCAAAATCATAGCTCACTGCAGCCTCAAACTCCTGGGCTCAAGGGGTTTTTCTGTCTTGGCTTCCTAAAGTATTGGGGTTACAGGCATGAGCCGTGATGTCTTGCCCTTTTACTCACTTATTGGGATCTTAATTTTAAAATTTAAAATTGATTTTTATCAGCCATTTATAAATTCTCCCAGTGGAGGCAGGGAGAATTGCTTTAACGTGGGAGGCAGAGGTTGCAGTGAGCTGAGATTGCACCACTGCACTCCAGCCTGGGTGATAAAGTGAGGCTCCATCTCAAAGAAGAAACTAAAGGACTTTGGGATGCTGAGGTGAGTGGATAACATGAGCCCAGGAGTTCAAGACAGGCCTAGGCAACATACGGGGACCCTGTCTCTACAAAGCATTTAAAAATTAGCCAGGCATGGAGTTCTGCACCTGTAGTCTCAGCTATTTGGGAGGCTGGGGTGGCAGGATTGCTTGAGCCCAGGAGGTAGAGGCTGCCACGAGCTATAATCATGCCACGCACTCCAGCCTGGGCAACAGAGCAAGACGCTGTCCATAAATAAATAAATAAGAGAGCAAAATCACCTGGTTACCATCCAGCAGGCCCCCAGAGACAAAAACTCCTTCTCTGAGGAATTTAGAAGTAATTAGACTTCCTTGGTTCCATGCCTCTTTTCAACTGAAAATGTGTAAGTAACTAGGATTTGTGTACATCTCCGGAATGCTTGCCTGCCGAAACTCATTGTTTGGTGCCTGACATTAAGGCACCAAAATGCCTAAAAACGTAATCATTTATTATGCAAGTTATCCTTCAACTCCTGCTTTAGGTCCATAAATATCCCTAAGGAAAAGACCACTGCAGTGCACTCAGAGCTCTTGTACTGCACTTTTCTGCAGCATTTCTTCTTCTATAATAATAAAACTTTCCTTTTTCAAACCTGTACTGTGGTCAGTAAATCCCTCTTACCAACCCTGAAGTTGACTGTTACTAGAAAGGGGTCCCAGTCCAGACCCCAAGAGAAAGAGAATGAAGGATGAAACTGGGGTGGCAGCTGTGTTGGCCAAACAGGTTTATCTGCCTGGGCAGCATGGAGGCCACTTCTACCAGCCTGAGAGTTGCAGAAGTAGATGGCGGGGAATACCCTGCTTGGGGACTGACACAGTAGGTAGATAGAAAGTTGGAGAACAGGAACTGTAAGCCACTAGCAGGAACTTTTTTTTTTTTTTTTTTTTTTTTTTTTTTACAGGGTCATGCTTTGAGGCTGGAATGCAATGGCATGATCAGGGCTCACTGCAGCCTCGACCTCCTGGGCTCAAGCAATCCTCCCACCTCAGCCTGCGGAGCAGCTGGAACTACAGATAGGTGCCACCACACCTGGCAAATTTCTTTTTATTGTTTATAGAAAAGAGGTTTCTTGGCCATGCACAGTAGCTCACACGTGTAATCCCAGAACTTTGGGAGGGCAAGGCAGGTAGATCACTTGAGGTCAGGAGTTGAAGATCGTGACCAACATGGTAAAACCTCCGTCTCTGCTAAAATGACAAAATTAGCCGGGGGCGGTGGTGCATGCCCGTAATCCCAGCTTCTTCAGAGGCTGTTATTTTTAGTAATAATAAAATTTATTATTATTCGTATTTTGTAGTTTCAGCGTGTTGGTCAGGCTGATCTCGACCTCCTGACCTCAGGTGATCCACCCACCTTGGCCTCTCAGAGTGCTGGGATTACAGGCATAAACCACCATGCCTGGCTGCTGAAAACAGCTTTATGGAGGCAGCAGTGTGACAGCTCTCTAACTGGTCCTGCAGGGCAGCAGTACACCACAGGCCATTGTGTTGAGAGTAGCAGATAAGGGGCAGTTCCATAGTCATGTTTATGCCCACTTTTAATTACACGCAAATTAAAGGATGGGTTTTCCAGAAATTTTTAGGAAAAGAGTTTAACTCCCAGGTTATTGCCGTGGAAAGAGGCAGTAACTTCTGGGTGTTGCCATGGCAATGGTAAACTGACATGGCGCCGGTGGGCGTGAGTTATGGAGAGGTGCTTTCCCTCTTCCCTGTTTCAGCTGGTCTTCAATTGTTCTGGTGTCAAGTCCCGCCTCTTCCCTCACAACTGCTACTAATCAGGGTGTAGACTGAGGCAACCTGACTCTACGCTCCCAGTTTGCAATACTCTAGCTTGGCCCAAATAGACCCTCTCTCTTACTGTTGTTATTATTATTATTATTATTTAGAGAAAAGGTCTTGCTCTTGTCACCCAGACTGGATTACAGTGGCAGGATCTTAGCTCACCATAACCTCAAACTACTGGGCTCAACCAATCCTCCTGAGTAGCTAAGATTACAGACATGAGCCATCATGTCTGGAAACTTTTAAATATTTTGTACAGATGAGATCTCACTATGTTGCCCAGGCTGGTCTCAAACTCCTGGCAAGCAATCCTCCCGACTCAGCCTCACCGAGTACTGGATTACAGGAATGAGCCCCTATGCCCAGCCCCAGATAAATTCTCTACTTAATTTTGCTTCAGCTTCCTTTCAGATCAACAGTTCCTTGTTGACTCTCTTGTTTTGTTTTTCTTTTTTTTTAAATAAAGACGGGGTTTCACCATGTTGGTCAGGCTGGTCTTGAACTCCCGACCTCAGGTGATGCGTCTGCGTTGGCCTCCAAAGTGCTTGGATTACAGGCGTGAGCCACCACGCCAGGCCGACTCTCAAAATGTTTGTGCAATTAAGCAATTTTGGTGAGGCGCAGTGGCTCACGCCTGTAATCCCAGCACTTTGGGAGGCTGAGGTGGGCGGATCACTTGAGGTCAGGAGTTTGTGAACAGACTGGTCAACATGGTAAAAACCAGTCTCTACTAAAAATACAAAAATTAGCCGGGCATGGTGTCACACACCTGTAATCCCAGCTACTCAGGAGGCTGAGGTGGGAGAATCACTTGAACCCACCAGGCGGAAACTGTAGTGAGTCATTCAAGATCATGCCACTACACTCCAGCCTGGGCAACAGAGAGACTTTGCCTCAAAAAGAAAAAAAAAAGGCAATTTCCTTAGTGATGTGAATGTTTTCATGGCTACATAAGGGAATCAGGCAGTCCTCAAGGAGGAAGAAAGTGAAGCACGGAGCAGGGGAGGAAATGGAGGGAGAGAATTTCCCCCAGGCTGGGCAGCCCAGGGTGCTGAGCTCCAGATGTCTACAACGCTCCTTTGTTTTCCCCATTTCTTCCCTATTCCCCAGGTCAGGCAGATGGCAGGTCCTTGACAATTGGAAGGAACGAGAATGAAGTATTAAACTGGGGTGGCAGCTGTGTTGGCTGAACAGGCCCCTCTGACTGGGCAGCATGGAGGCCACTTCTGCCAGCCTAAGAATTAGAGAAGTAGCTGGTGGGGAATCCCCTGCTTGGGGAATGACACAGTAGGTAGATTAGAAAGTTGGAGAACAGGAACTGCAAGCCACTAGCAGGAGCATGATTGAAGAGCCGACCGTGGAGTCCAGACTGAGCAGGAGATAGAAAAGAGACAATAAGCAAGGAAGCAGAGGAGGCTGTGGGAAGGATAAGGGGCAGTCCCAGTTATTCTAAGGGAAAAGAAAAAGTGCACTTGAGAGGCTGAAAGGAAGCAGCTCTCCATTACAGCCAGCCTTTCGAGGTGACTGGAGCAGAGGAGGTAAAGGGACCATGAACACAGGTGGTGGAACTATAATAAACAAGTATGAGGCCAGGTGCAGTGGCTCACGCCTATAATCCCAGCACTTTGGGAGGCCAAGGCCGGTGGATCAATTGAGAAAGGGAGTTCAAGACCAGCCTGGCCAACATGGTGAAACCCATCTCTACTAAAAATGAAAAAAAAAGGGGGCCCAAAGTGGCTCCGGCCGGATGTCGTGGTCCTTGCGAAGGCGAGGCCAAGAGTTCAAGGCCAACCAACCTCAGCAACCTTACAAGCTCTCATTGATTGGCAAAAAAAAAAAAAGGCAAAAAAATAGGTGGGGCAGGTGATCTGTTTGAACCTGGGAGGTAGAGGTTGCAGTGAGCCGAGATAGTGCCGCTGCACCCCAGCCTGGGCAATACAATAGCGAAACTCCGTCTCAAAAAATTAATAATAAAATAAATAAGTATGCTGAAGTCACTAGGGATGACAGCAAGACACTTGGCCAGGTACAGTGGCTCACGCCTGTAATCCCAGCACTTTGGGAAGCCGAGCAGGGCAGATCACCTGAGGTCAGGAGTTCGAGACCAGCCTGACCAACATGGAGAAACTCCATCTCTACTAAAAATACAAAATAAGCCAGGTGTGGTGGCGCATGCCTGTAATCCCAGCTACTTGGGAGGCTAAGGCAGAAGAATCACTTGAACCCAAAAGCCGGAGGTTGCAGTGAGCCAAGGTCGCACCATCGCACTCCAGCCTGGGCAAGAAGAACAAAAGTCCATCTCAAAAATAAAAATAAAGGCCCGATGCAGTGGCTCACGCCTGTAATCGCAGCACTTTGGGAGGCCAAGGCAGGTGGATCATGAGGCTGGGAGTTCACGAGCAGCCTGACCACCGTGGTGAAACCCTATCTCTACTAAAAATACAAAAACTTAGCCAGGCATGGTGGTGCATGCCTGTAATCCCAGCTACTCAGGAGGCTGAGGCAGGAGAATAGCTTGAACCTGGGAGGCAGAGGTTGCAGCGAGCCAAGATCGTGTCATTACACTCCAGCCTGGGCAACAGACTGAGACTCCATCTCAAAAATAAATAAAATTAAATTAAAATTTAAAAATTAAGTTATCTAGCCACGGTGATCGATGCCTGTAGTCCTGGCTACTTAGCAAGTAGAGGTGGCAGGATTACTTAAGCCCAAGAGTTCAAAGCTGCAGTGAGGTATGATCCCACCGTTGCCCTCTAGCCTGGACAATAGAGGGAGACCCTGCCTCTTTTTTTTTTTTTTTTTTTTTGAGACGGAGTTTCGCTCCTGTTAGCCAGGCTGGAGTGCAATGGCGCAATCTCGGCTCACTGCAACCTCCGCCTCCTGGGTTCAGGCAATTCTCCTGCCTCAGCCTCCTGAGTAGCTGGGATTACAGGCACGCACCACCATGCCCAGCTAATTTTTTGTATCTTTAGTAGAGACGGGGTTTCACCATGTTGACCAGGATGGTCTCGATATCTTGACCTCGTGATCCACCCGCCTTGGCCTCCCAAAGTGCTGGGATTACAGGCTTGAGCCACCGCGCCCGGCCAACCCTGCCTCTTTTTTTAAAAAAAAATGTTAGTTCTTAATACACAACAGCTACGCATTCCCCACCCCATGGGAAGCAGCTGTGCACCAGTTCCTGGATCAGCATGAAAACAGCTTGCATCAGCCAGGGTAGGCAAAAAAAAAAAAAAAAAAAAGTCACAGAGGTGCAGAGAAAGAGAGCAGTGGCCATTGGTTTTGTACATCCCCCATTGCTGCAAGCCCCTTCCACTCCGACTAAAGTAATTCCCAGAAGATTTAAAAGGCCAGTGCCCTTCTTCTTCCTCTTTCATATTTCTCTTTTCTCCCTTTTCAGGGCCAGACATAAAAGACCAGAACATTAAAAAGAAACTACATATATGGGGGATATTAGAAGGTAAGTGTGCATGTTCTGGGAAAGACTCAGGCTCAGAAAATCCCTGGGAACATATTAAGATTACTTGTCAGCTTGATCACTCTTGGTACAGAAACAGCCGACAATAATTTTTTTTTTAAATAGGCAAAAACAATAACAAAAAATCGCAGCAAATCCTGGTGGAAAGACAGAATCTGATTTCCAGAGTCACCCCATTATTAGATTCAAATGTCCAGTTTTCTTGAAAAACTCAGAAGGCATAAAAAGATATAGGAAATGGCTCATTCAAAAACAATAATGTCACCAGAAACTTTCCTGAAAAAGACCTGATGGCAGATCTACTAAAGACTTCCGAACAACTGTCTTGAAGATGCTCAGAGAACTAGAAGAAGATATGCAGAAAGTCAAGAAAATGATCTATAGCCATATACAGTGGCATATGCCTATAGTCCCAGCTCTTCTGGAGGCTGAAACCGGAAGATCACTTGAGCTCAGGAGTTCAAGGATGTAGTACACTATGATAGTATCTGTGAATAACTGTTTCAATCCAGCCTGGGCAACTTAACAAAACTCTGTCTCAAGAAAAAAAGAAAAGAAAATGAGAAAAGAGGAGAGGAGAGAAAAGAAAAAACAATATATGAACAGTGTATCTGTTGTTCAATTTATTCAACAACAACAGATTTCTATTTGTGATAAAAATATCAATAAAAACATAGAAAACCTAGAAAGAAACCAGAAAGAAATTCTGGAGCTGAAAAGTAAAATAACTGAAATGAAAAATTTACTAGAGGGATTCAAAAGCAGATTTGAACAGGCAGAAGAAAGCATTGTTGAATGTAAAGATAGAACGATAGAAATTATCAAGTCTGAGGAACAGAAAGGACAAAGATTAAAGCAAAGTGAACAGCTCAGGCAACCTGTGAGATACCATCAAGCAGACCAAAATAGTCATTGTGGAAGTTTCAGAGGAAGAGAAAGGGACAGAGAGAACATTTGAAGAAATAATGGTTGAAAACCTCCTAAATTTTTTGAAAGGCATGAATTTAAATATTTAAGAAGCTCAACAAACTCCAAGTAGGATGAATCTAAGGAGACTCACACCAAGACACATACGTAAACTTTTGAAAGCCAAAGACAGAGAGAAAATCTTGAAAACAGCAAAAAAGAAATGATTAATCACATACTGGGAATCCTCAAAAGGATAATCAGCAGATTTCTTACCAGAAATTTTGGAGACTAGAAAGCAGTGAACTGATATACAGTCACGCATCACGTAATGACAAGAGTATGTTCGAGAAATGCATTGTTAGGTGATTTCATCCTTGTGCAGACATCATAGAGTGCACGTACACAAGCCCAGATGGTATTGCCTACTATATATCTAGGCCGTATGGCATAGCCTATTACTGCTAGGCTACAAGTATGTATTACATGTTTGTTTGTTTGTTTTTTGGAGACAGAGTCTCCTCCTGTCACCCAGGATGGAATGCAGTGGCACAATCTCAGCTCACTGCAAAATCTGCCTCCCGGATTCAAGCAATTCTCCTGCCTCAGCCTCCTGAGTACTTTTTTTTTTTTAATTTTAGTAGAGATGGGGTTTCGCTGAGTTGCCCAGGCTGGTCTTGACCTCCTGAGCTCAGGCAATTTACCCACCTTGGCCTCCCAAAGCCTAGGATTACAGGCATGAGCCACTGTGCCCAACCTGATTTGTTTTTTTGTTTGGACAGTTTCGCTCTTGTTGCCCAGGCTGGAGCACAATGTCATGATCTCGGCTCACTGCAACCTCCACCTCCCAGGTTCAAGCAATTCTCCTGCCTCACCCTCTTGAGTAGCTGGGATTACAGATGCCCACCACCATGCCCAGCTAATTTTTATATTTTTAATGGACACAGGTTTTTGCCATGTTGGCCAGGCTGGTATCAAGCTCCTGACCTCAGGTAATCCACCCACCCCAACCTCCCAAAGTGCCTGGGTTTCAGGTATGAGCCACCACACCCAGCATAGCATGTTACTGTACTGAATACCACAGGCGATTATAACACAATGGTAGGTATTTGTGTATCTAAATATAGGAAAAGTACAGTAAGAATTCAATATTATAATCTTATGGGACCACCATCATATGTGTGGTTCACTGTTGACTGAAACGTTATGTGGCACGTGACTGCATGTGCTGTTTATGAGAGATGGTCTTTAGACCCAAAGACACAAACAGATTGAGAGTGAAAGGCTAGATAAATTCCATTCAAATAGTAACCAAAAGAGAGTATGTGTGGCTATGCTAATATCAGACAAAATAGACTTTAAATCAAAACAGTTTACAAAACACAAAGAACATTATATATTACTAAAACACTCCAAACAACAGGAAGATATAACAATTATAAATATTGTGCACCTAAGTTCAGATTATCAAAACTATGAAGCAAAAAACTAACAAAATTAAACAATTCTACTATTCTCCATTAATAGTTGGAAACTTTAATACCTCCCTGTCAGTGATGGTCAGAACAACCAGACAGGAGCTATGTAAGGAAACAGAAGACTTGAAAACCACAATGAACCAACTAGATCTAAGAGACATAGGCAGAACAGTCTACCCAATAACAGTAGTGTATACATTCTTCTCAAATATATGTGGACACTTTCCAAGATAGGCCCTATGTCAGGCTACAAATTAAGTCTCAGTCAATTTTATTTTATTTATTGAAATGGGTGAAACCTGAGAACATAAGTGAACTAAACCAGTCAGACAAAGACAAATACCGTATGAGTTCACTTATGTGAGATACTTAGAGTAGTCAAAATCTTAGAGGTCAGGCACACCTGTAATCCTAGCGCTTTGGGAGGCCAAGGCAGGAGGATCACTTGAGCCCAGGAGTGTGACTCCAGTTGAGCAACATAGTGAGACCATCTCTACAAAAATAAAATATAAAATAAAATAAAATAGTCAGGCATGATGGCACACGCTTGTAATCCCAGCTATTTCAGAAGCTGAGGTGGGAGGATAGCTTGAACCCGAGAGGTCAAGACTGCAGTGAGCTATGATCACATCATTGTATTTCAGCCTGAGCAACAGAGTGAGACCCTGCTCCAAAAGGATACAAATAAAAAATTACAGAGACAGAAGATGGGATGGTAATTGCCAGGGGCTGGAGACAGGGGAAAGCAGGGAGTTATTGTTTAATGGGCATAGAGTTTCAGTTTTACAAGATGAAAAGAGTTCTGCAGATGTGTGGTGGTAACGGTTGCACAACATTATGAATGACCTTAATGTCACTGAACTGTACACTTCAAAACAGTTAAGCTGGTCAATTTTATGTTATGTGTATTTTGCCAAAATTTTATAAAAAATGAAAAATAAAAATAAAAACATGGGAGGCTGAGGTGAGAGGATCACTCGAGCCCAAGAGTTCTTGAGCAGCCTGGGCAACACATTGAGACCTCATCTCTACAAAAAGTTAAAAATTAGCTAGGCGTGGTGGTGTGCACCTATAGTCCTTGCTACTTAGGAGGCTGAGATGAGAGGATCGCTTGGACCCAGGAGTTCATGACCAGTTTGGGCAATACAGCAAGACCATGTCTTAAAAGGAAAGAAAATATAATAAATAAAAAATATTGGTACTGGGCGCGGTGGCTCATGCCTCTAATCCCAGCACTTTGGGAGGCCGAGGCTGTTGGATTACGAAGTCAAGAGATCGAGATCATCCTGGTCAACATGGTGAAACCCCGTCTCTACTAAAAATACAAAAAATTAGCTGGGCATGGTGGTGCATGCCTGTAATCCCAGCTACTCAGGAGGCTGAGGCAGGAGAATTGCCTGAACCCAGGAGGTGGAGGTGGCGGTGAGCCGAGATTGCACCATTGCACTCTAGCCTGGGTAACAAGAGCGAAACTTCATCTCAAAAAAAAAAAAAAAAAAAAAATATATATATATATATATATATATATATATATATATATATATATATACCCAGTTTGATAAAGATGCAAAAATGAGGCATTTTCATAAACTATTAGTAGAAGCATAAATTCCAGGCACCTTTGAGAATGTGATTTAGCAGTATCTACCAGTACTTTTTTTGTATATTTTGTATATTGTATATTTTTTTAATCAACTTTGTACTTTTGGGTATCTATCCTACAGAAACATTTGCATAGGTGTGTACAGAGACATGCCCACACTGCTTGTAATGTAAAAAGGTTGGAATCAACCTAAATATTGATCAACAATGGGGAGGTTAAACTGGTTATGGTAGAGCTTTGTTGGATTTTTTAAATATTAATAGGAGAGTGTAACTCTTGGTAGATTATATCTATGATGAATATATATTTAACAAACTGACCCTTAAAAATAATAGTCTTTTGAGGGGGACAGGTCTCTCTGCTGATGTGACAATTTTGAGCAAGAAGTTTTTTCATATTTTCCAGCTTATAATGTCAACTAAACCGGGTCTTTATAAAAATAAAGAAAAAATCGTATGCCATCTATACACTTTCACACAGGTTTAAAGGCTTCTACATTTGTAGAAAATAAAAGCACAACGTGTTTTCAAACCAGAGAGTCAGGCAACATTCAGCTGTGTAACTTTAGCCACTCGAATCTTAAATCTTCCACTTCTGGCACAGGGGAGGCGGAACTTGGGGGCAGTGATGTAGCTGGGCACTTTAGAACAAGCTAATGTGGTACAGATGGCTAGTCCATTGAAAGGAAAGCAGTTTGTGGCCAGACACGGTGGCTCATACCTGTAATCCCAGCACTTTGGGAGGCCAAGGCAGGTAGATCACCAGAGTTGGGAGTTCAAGACCAGCCTGACCAACATGGAGAAGCCCCATGTCTACTAAAAATACAAAAAAAAAAAAAAAAAAAATTAGCTGAGTGTGATGGCACATGCCTGTAATCCCAGCTACTCGGGAGGCTGAAGCAGGAGAATCACTTGAACCTGGGAGCTGAAGGTTATAATGAGCCAAGATCGTGCCATTGCACTACAGCCTGGGCAACAAAAGCGAAACTCCATCTCAAAAAAAAACAAAAAATGAAAGGAAAGCAGTTTCCAACCTCGTTACCATCTGACACCTCAGGAAATAGTTCCCTTCTTGTGTGGAGAGGTGTCTTAGAAGGAGACATCAGAATTTTCATTCAAAACTTATTCCTGGGTAGGCACGGTGGCTCACGCCTGTAATCCAAGGACTTCAGAAGGCCAAGGTGGGCAAATCACGAGGTCAGCAGTTCCAGACCAGCCTGGCCAACATGGTGAAACACCATCTTTACTAAAGATACAAAAAATTAGCTGAGTGTGGTTGTGTGTGCCTGTAATCCCAGCTACTCAGGAGGCTGAGGCAGGAGAATCACTTGAACCTGGGAGGCGGAGGTTGCCGTGAGCTGAGATCGCACTATTGCACTCCAGCCTGGGTGACAGGGTGAGACGCCATCTCAAAAAAAATTTTTTTTTTAATTTAAAAAATCAAAAATTATTTCTTCCTGGAAATGAATGTGTTCCATAGTATGGAAGTCTCCTGGAAGGCCACTGGGAAGGCTTGTTACTCAGTGTAGTCACAAACACAATGCTTGTAAGTTTTCAGATTTTGATTCCCTAGAGC
Organism: Saguinus oedipus; assembly: GCA_031835075.1. NCBI lineage: Eukaryota > Metazoa > Chordata > Mammalia > Primates > Cebidae > Saguinus > Saguinus oedipus. The sequence continues at coordinate 31,093,709 of CM063177.1, read as the reverse complement.
CTCTGGGAAGAAATGCAGACCAGCTGACAGCTTGATTTCAGCCCAATGAGACCTACATTAGAATTCAAACAAAGAGCTAATTTCCCTTTTCTTTGGGTTGCTGTCTTCATCATCTCAAGCTTTTCTGCCTTTTCTAAAGGAAATACATCATGTTTGAAGGGTTGATGCCCCACCGACAGCAGGCGGCTGAAGCTCTCCAGCATCACATTTCAGTGCAGATTCCTCTGGACAGGGTCCAGCAGCCCCAGCTGCTCCTCAGTGAAGACCACGGCCGCATCCTTCAAGGTCAATCTCTCCTCGAATGTGGTTATTTTTCCTCCCATTTCTGGGAATTTGCGGAGTCCTGAGTTATGCCATTTGAGAGAAGGCGGAATCGTGCCTGGAACAGTGGAGCTGTGCTTTCAGTAGCCAAGAAGTAACTCCTTGCAGTCCTTTTTCAGGTTCTGCTCTCCGATGAGGCTTCTTTTCCCAAAACTGAAGGGCGGCGTCCCTGTGAGCCCTGAGCTTAAGTCCCTGACATTAGGAAGGGCCTGCAAGACACAGAACTGCATCAAACTCGAGTCACATTGTTTAATTCTAAATACAGTTGATGCTCATTATCTGAGGGAGTTGCTCTCTAATATCACACTACAAACACTGGCAAACACTCAATTAGCAAATATAGAACCATTGTTTCTAGACAAAATAGGATTGGTTGATGCCTGTGAGCCTCCAGCCACAGTAGTTTTATTAATCAATCAGTAGATAACCTTGTATTGTGTGTTTCTATTTAAAATACATTATTCAGTATACATTTCTTACAAGCAATTGATTGCATAGTCCTTCAAAGATTTAAAGCCTGGGGTTTTGGAGGCTATTTGCATTGTATAGGTTAACTTGCCAATGTCCTTGTAAAACAAGCCAGTCTCATCAGGGTTCAAAAACTGCTTTCCTACCTAACCCTTGCCCTTTTCCCATATTACACTTAGCTTGTATAGTGTGTTGTTGTTGTTTTATTTTGTTTTGTTTTTAAGACAGGGTTTGATTCTGTCACCCAGACTAGAGTGGCACAATCTCAGCTCACTGCAACCTCTGCCTCTCAGGTTCAAGCAATTCTCCCACCTCAGCCTCCTGAGTAGCTGGGTCTACAGGCATGTACTGCCACGCCCAGTTAATTTTTGTATTTCTTTGGTAGAGGTGGGGTTTTACCATTTTGGCCAGGCTGGTCTTGAACTCCTAACCTCAAGTAGTGATCTGCTTGCTTAGGCCTCCCAGAGAGTTGGGATTACCGACATGAGCCACCATGCCTGGCCTTGTATAACTTTTTGTTTTTTTTGTTCTGAGATAGGGTCCCTCTCTGTTGCCCAGGCTGGAGTTTAGTAGCGCAATCACAGCTCACAGAAGTCTTGACCTCCCAGGCTCAAACGGTCCTCCCACCTCAGCTTCCCAAGTACCTGGGGCTATAGGTTGGAGAAACCACCTGTAGTTAGCCCAGCTAATTTTTTATTTCTGGAGATAGGGTCTCCCTATGTTGCCCAGGCTGGTCTTGAACTCCTGGAGTCAAGCAATCCATTCGCCCACCTTGGCATCCCAAAATGCTAAGATTACAGGTGTCAGCCACTGTGCCCAGGCTTTAGCTTGTATTTTTAAAACTCTCCTGAAGCATCCTGATCTGTAGAACTTGCCTGTAAAAATCAACATTTTTGGCCGGACACAGTGGCTCACGCCTGTAATCCCCAGCACTTTGAGGCTGAGGTGGGCGGATCATGAGGTCAGGAGTTCGAGACCATCCTGGCTAACAGAGTGAAACCCTGTCTCTACCAAAAATAGAAAAAATTAGCTGGGCTGGTGGCATGTGCCTGTAATTCCAGCTACTCGGGAGGCTGAGGCAGGAGAATCGCTTGAACCTAGGAGACGGAGGTTGCAGTGAGTCGAGATCATGCCACTGCACTCCAGCCTGGGCTACAGAGCAAGACTCCATTTCAAAAAAAAAGTTAATTCTATGATACATTTTGAATCATCTGAGGCAGCAGCACTAGCTAAGCCAATTCAGACTCATGTCTGAATGAAGCTTACCTAACCGTGTCTGTCAGGCACATCCCATCTCAGCCTTCGTGATCATATAAACACTAGATAACTTTTCAGCACTGCACCACACTTCAGCACTTTTGCATATAAAAAGCAAAATCAGCCAGGCACAGTGGCTCACACCTGTAATCTTAGCATTTTGGAAAGCTGAGGTGGGCGGATCTTTTGAGGTCAGGAGTTCAAGACCAGTCTGGCCAACATGGTGAAAACTCATCTCGGCTAAAAATATAAAAATTAGCTGGGCGTGGGCGTGGCATCGCACACCTGTAGTCCCAGCTACTCGAGAGGCTGAGACTGGAATATCACTTGAACCCAAAAGACGGAGGTCGCGCCATTGCATTGCAGCCTAGGTGACAGAGAAAGACTCCGTCCCCCACCCACAAAAAAAATAAAAATAAAAATATAAAAAGCAAAATCAACAGCAAAAACCATAAAAAATTTTTTTTAAAAAGTGCCACTAAATGGACATTTCTAGAAAGGACACTTGTTTGCTGTATGAAGGAGACAGAGTGTGTTCATAAGGGAGGTAGCAGAGCAAAGTGGCCGAGATCTAGGGCTTCAGTAGGATAACTAACCATCCCAGTTTGCCTAGGACTGAGAGAGGCTGTAAAATCGAAAGGATACAGATTTTCATGCAAAATTGAAAGGATGTAGCCTTTCAATTTTGAAATTGTGATAGTTTTTAAAGATTTCCCAGGATATGAGACTTTCATTGCAAAAACCAGGAAAGTCCCATGCAAACCACGATGAGTTGGTCCCCCTAGATCTTGGAACTGGATCTGGTTTTGAACACTGGCTCAGCTGCTGCAGCTGTGTGACCCTAAGCAAGTCACTTTACCTTTTATAACTCAGTTTTCTCCTTGCAAAATGAGAATAATAATAGTTCCCACATCACAGAGTGAGATAGGCAACAATGAGCATGTAGTAAAAATTAGGGAAATAGGTAATATCAATGAAAAGAGTCAAATTCTGTAACAAATTTAAAGACACTTATTGAGCCAAATATGAGTGACTGTGGCCCGTGACACAGCCCTCAGACGATCCTCAGAACATGTGCGTAAGGTGGTCAGAGTGCAGTTGGCTTTATACATTTTAGAGAGATGTGAGACTTCAATCAAATACATTTAAGAAATACATGGGTTTGGTTCAGAAAGGTGGGACAATTAGAAGTGGGCATAGGTTCCAGGTTATGGGTGGGTTTAAAAATTCTCTGGTTGACAATTGGTTGAGTTTATCTAAAGGTCTTGGGTCAGTGGAAAGGAAAGGTCTGATTTCCTTTCTGGAGACCAGAAAGCAATGCAGAGGCCAAAGTTCTTATTTGCAGAGGAAGCCTTCAGAGAGTATAGGTTGTAAAATGTTTCTTAACAGACTTAGCGTCTGTCTTGATGTCAATGCCATCGAGGTATGATGAGGCATGTCTGACCCCCAGTCTCCTTCGTGGCCGAACCAGTCCCTCAGGTTACATTTCTTTTCTTGAGGCAAAGTCTCGCTCTGTCTCCCAGGTTGGAGTGAACTCCTGCCTCAGCCTCCTGAGTAGCTGGGATTACAGGAGCCCACCACCATGCCCAGCTAATTTTTTATGTTTTCAGTAGAGATGGGGTTTCACCATGTTGGCCAGGCTTGTTTCCAACTCCTGTCCTAAAACTATCTGCCTGCCTCATGCTTCCCAAGTGCTGGGATTACAGGTGTGAGCCACCACACCCACCCAACCTCATTTTTAATGGCTACATACTGTTTCATGGCATGGGAATCATAATTCGTTTAGATCGTCTCCGATTGATTGACATTTGGGTTGTTTCCATTTATTTATTTATTTTTTTAGAGATGGGGCCTCACTACGTTACTCAGGCTGGAGCACAGTGGATATTCACAGATGACATCATAGTGTACTGTAGCCTTGAACTCCTGGGCTCTGGGGACTCTCCCATCTCAACCTTCTGTATAGCAGAGGCTGCAGGTGTGTGCCACCATGCCTGGCTGTTCTACTCTTTCGTTACTACAAACATATGACTAACAATGTAATACTGTCTTGTATACACATCTTTGTGTACATTCATAAGTGTCTCTAGGATAAATTCTTAGAAGTGGAAATGCTAGGTCAAAGGAGCTATTATTACCATTCATTGTTATTATTATAATTAATCTCCAAGAAGTCACATGTTGGAGCCACTCTTTCCTTCTAATGACAAATAGTAGCCGTTATATCTGAGCATAAAGAGATCTTCTATATCTACTGCCTTTTGTGAGTAAAAAACTATTAAGTCCTGGCTGAGCACTATGGCTCATGCCTGTAATCCCAGCACTTTGGGAGGCTGAGGTGGGCGGATCACCTGAGGTCAGGAGTTTGAGACCACCCTGGCCAACATGGTGAAACCCATCCCTACTAAAAATACAAAATTAGCCAGGTGTGGTGTCACGAGCCTGTAATATCAGCTACTTGGGAGGGTGAGGCAGGAGAATGGCTTGAACCTGGGAGGCAGAGGTTGCAGTGAGCTGAGATTGCATCATTATACTCCAGCCTGGGAGACAGAGCAAGACTCTGTTTCAAAAAAAAAAAAAAAAAAAAAAATTACTAAGTCTGATTCTGACATCTTGGAAAACTCCAGAATGCCTCTGCTATCTCTCTTTTCACACCCCTTCTATTTTCCCTATTTGCATTGGTACATGACCACATTCCCACAAAATGTATCAGTTGAGTTGGTGTCTTAGTCTGTGTTCCTTAAAAAACAGAGCCTGAGGCAAAGCTTATAGAGTAATACTTTATGAGAGTGTAGAATCCTAGGGAGGCGAAAGTGAAGGGAAATGGGGAACAAGTCAAACATGAGGATGAGTCAACACCAAAGCATGCAAGACGGTCTTGGCCACAGCTTAGGCAAGTTCACTCTTAGATGAAGCAGTTGAGCTTGCGTAGGGGAAGCAAGTCCCAGAAGCCAGAGTAAGCTGTTGCATCTCTACACAGTCTGTGGAATGACAGGGAGAGGCCTGGGTGGGGAGGAGGAAAGGAGAGCAATACATTTATCTAGAGGCTGCCATCTCCTATTGTCAAAATTTGTCCCTTGGGGTGTCGACTCCTCTTCTCTTATGAGTTGAGCCACCCAACTCCTCTAGCAAGGGGAGAAAGCCAGAATCCAAGATAGCAGTGTCTGCCTCTATGGCCAAGCACCAGCCTGGAGTGTAAGCCACCGTGCATCCATAGGTTTTGAGATGGTCCACAGGGCCTCTCATAGCCATAGCAACAGGAAACCCACATGGCAGGAAAGCAGGGGCTGAGATGCTGGGACAAGGCCAGGTGCTGATGTGTCATGCCCTCATGTGAGATGAGGAGCCTGGAGTAGCCACCGCAGACCAAGTCATTGCTAGAATTCTGGCTAGAACACAAGGCAAGTGCGGGATTCATAATGGCACATAAAGTGAGTCATACAGGGCCAGGCCTGGTGGCTCATGCCTATAACCCCAGCACTTTGAGAGGCCGAGGCAGGAGGAGCACTTGAGCCCAAGAGTTCAAGACTAGTCTGGGCAACACAGAGACACCACTGTCTTTATAAACAATTTTTTTAAAATTAGCTGGGTATGGTGGATGTCTGTAGCCCCAGCCACTCTAGGGGCTGAGGTGTGAGGATCACTTGAGCTTCAAACACTGAGGCTGCAGTGAGGCATAATCACGCATCTACATTCCAGCCTGGGTGACAGATCAAGACTTTGCCTCAAAAAAAAACCCCACAAAAAACAACATAACAAGCAGTCTGGTACAGGTGGGAACACTGGCACATTTCATTATTCTCAGATGTACATTTTGTTACCTTTTTTTTGGTGGGAGGAGTCTTGCTTTGTCACCCAGCCTGGAGTGCAGTGGCACGATCCCGGCTCGCTGCAATCTTCACCCCCACCAGGTTCAAGTGATTCTCCTGCCTCAGCCTCCTGAGTAACTGGGATGACAGACACCCGCCACTATGCCTGGCTAATTTTTGTATCTTTAATAGAGATGGGGTTTCACCATGTTAGCCTGGGTGGTTTCACAGTCCTAACCTAAGGTGGTCTGCCCACCTCTGCCTCCCAAGGTGATGGGATTACAGGCTTGAGCCACCATGCCCGGCCATTTTATTACCTTTTAACATCATTGAAATCAGGATTCATCTCACCATTGACAGAATCTCAGAGTTTAATTGGCAGTGTTATTCATTTTCTTGGTGGTATATAAGTGACCTTCTAGATGAAATAAGGTAATTTGTTTAGGCTGATGTGTATCAACATGTCTCTTGGTATCCTTGGCCCAGAAATGTTCTCACAAAAGAGGCACTGCACATCTCCTATGAGAAAGACCCCCAGTGCGGAAGAGAAATCGGCAAATTCATAAGCCAGGGATGTTCCATTTTCATTGTGTTTAATTACAACTACATTCTTTACAATTACCATTAATATGACCTTTTGTTGCTTATGGGTATCAGTGTTGTAATGTTTGCTAAGGTCAAGGCCAGGCTCTGAAACAAAAGTTCTTTCATATATTCATGATGAGCAATGGCTTTGGTTAAGTCAGAGCTAAATGCTAAAAATCAATACCTCAAGTAAGGCACAGTGGCTCACGCTTGTAATCCCAGCATTTTGCGAGACCGAGGTGAGCAGATCACTTGAGGTCAGGAGTTCAAGACCAGCCTGGCCAACACAGTGAAATCCCATGTCTAGTAAAAAATACAAAAATTAGCTGGGCATGGTGGCAGGTGCCTATAATCCCAGCTGGGCATGGTGGCAGGTGCCTATAATCCCAGGAGTTTGAGGTTGAGGCAGAAGAATCACTTGAACCCAGGTGGTGGAGGTTGCAGAGAACAGAGATTGTGCCATTGCACTCCAGCCTGGGTGATAGAGCTAGACTCCTTCTCAAAAAAATCAATACCTCGTTAGCTTGATAAAGGAAATGTAATGGAGTGTTTCAGCAGAGCCCAGGCTGGGAATCAGTTTGGTTGTATTTAGATCTGCTGAGTCATGATGCTTTTGTGGATTTGTTTACATGAATCATTATGTTCATAAATATAGTTAAGTTAAAGAAGCAAGTTACTAAATAATATCAACAGCATGGTTTCATTCCTGCTTGTTTAAAAATAAAGTGTGTATATGTATGAGTGTGTTTAAACAGGATGTTCCAGGTTCATGACTGCATTGAAATCCTTTTTTTTTTTTGGAAATGGAGTCTTGCTCTGTTGTCCAGGCTGGAGTGCAGTGGTGCAATCTCAGCTCACTGCAACCTCTGCCTCCTGGGTTCAAGTGATTCTCCTGCCTCAGCCTCCCAAGTATCTGGGATTACAGGTGCACACTGCCACACCTGGCTAATTTTTTTGTATTTTAATAGAGATGGGGTTTCACCATGTTTCCCAGGCTGGACTCGAACTCCTGAGCTCAGGCAATCCGCCCACCTCGGCCTTCCAAAGTGCTGGTATTACAGGCATGAGCCACCAAGCCCAGCCTACATTGATCTCTTAAATCACTGTGCTCTAAAATGTAGACTTAAGTGTCTAAATCTTCACTACTCAAAGTGGTGGTCTTTAAACCAGCAGTTTCTTAAGCAATACCTGTAACTTGCTAGAAAAGCACAATCACAAGCCCCATCCTAGACCTGCTGAATCAGAATATGTATTTAAAATGTAAGCTCGCACATTCACTGATGAATGGATAAACAAAAATGGTACATTCAGTTGGGTGCAGGGGCTCATGCCTGTGGTCCCAGCTACCCAGCTACTCCAGAGACTGAGGCAGGAGGATTGTCTAAGCCCAGGAGTTTGAGACCCATCTGGGCCACATGGTGAGGCCTCATCTCCACTAAAAAAATATATATGAAAATTAGCCAGGTGTGGTGATGTGCACCTCTGTAGTCCCAGCTACTTGAGAGGTTGAGGTGGGAGGATCTCTGGAGCCCTGGAGGTTGAAACTGTACAAAGTACCACATGGAGAAACCTTGAAACATCACACTAAGTGAAGGAAGCCAGATGTAAAAGGCCACATGTTGTATGATTTCATTTGTGTAAAATATCCAGAATAGGCAAAGCCATAGAGACAGAATGTAGAGTAGTGTTTGCCGGGGGCTGGGAGAAGCCGGTATTGGGAGGCACTGCTGATGGATACAAAGTTTCCTTTTGGGGTAATAGAAATGTTGTGGAATTAGATCCTGGTGATGATTACACATTAGGAATAAATTTTAAAACTCTGGGCTGGGCGTGGTGGCTCACACTTGTAATCCCAGCACTTTGGGAGGCCGAGGCAGGTGGATCACTGGAGGTCAAGAGTTTGAGACCAGCCTGGCCAACATGGTGAAACCCTGTCTCTGCTAAAAATACAAAACTTGGCTGGACATCATGGCACTAGCCTGTAATCCCAGCTACTTGGGAGGCTGAGGCAGGAGAATTGCTTGAACTCAGGAGGCGGAGGCCATTGCACTCCAGCCTGGGTATTAGAGCGAGACTCTGTCTTAAAAAAAAAAAAAAAAAAAAAAACTGAACTGTACACTTGAAAAATTTGAATTTTATCAAGTGAATTTTTTTCTCAAAAAAGTATACAGCAAAACCAGCATAGCATATTGCCTGCAAACTTTTAAAAATAGCATATTGCTTTTCTTTCATTCCCACAAAGGAGGAAAAGAAATTGCTATGAAGGTCATCATATTTTAAAAATGCCATATGATATTTAATGTTCCCTGAACACTTGAAAATAATGTGGATTTATTTTGAATCATCTATGTGCATGTAGTGCACAAGGTTCTCTGTAAATACAATGCTGCCAATAATGTCATTAAAAGTCAAAATGATCAAAGTAATAAAAGGTGTTTGAAAGTTAAAAAAACATATACAAACTCCACAGGTGTTTGAGAAGCAATTTGAGAAACCGTCTCCTGAGCTACATGGCCTCTGTCCTCCATGTTCTTTCTCGCCCTCCTTTGGAAATCTTTCCTTTTGGCCTGGGAATCTCGACAGGTGGCACTATTTGGCAAAGTAAGCACATCCCCCGCCCTAGTCTGCAGCCTCCTCCTCCTCCCAGCTGCCCAGCTTAGGGGTGTGGCACTACCTGGCAGAGCCCCCATCTGCAACTGGTTAGGTCCTGGCATCGACTGGGGCCAAGGTCTCGCTCCTCTGTTCTCAGACGCTGTCATGGGCTGGCAGAAGAAATCAGCTGACACCACACTGTTCTCCAAGTTGCCCTTCTCTCTGCTCCCCTAGGCACCTCTGTACCAAAAATCTCTCCTCAATTTCTTTAAACATAAAAGGGTTTACATTACAGTCTCAGGCCTGTAATTCCCGTGCTATGGGGGGCCGAGGCAGGAGAATCCCTTGAGCTTGGGAGTTAAAAAAGCTGCAAGGCCGGGATCAATTTAAAATTTTTTTAAAAGAGAAAAAACATCAGCTGTTTTTCCTCGCACACATAAAGGATCCAAATCGAGTAGGGAAAGAAAGGAAGGAATCTCTCCCTCTCCCTAGAGAGTCTGAACTCTAGCTTCTGCTCAGAGAAAATTTTCTATTGCACACACTTAAAAGATACGTAATAATTTTTTTTTTCTTAGACGGCGTCCGTCGCCCAGGCTGGAGCGCCGTGGTGAGATTTCGGCTCACTGCAAACCTCCAACTCCCGGATTCAAGCAATTATCTTGCCTCAGCCTCCTGAATAGCTGGGATTACAGGTGGGTGCCACCACACTTGGCTAATTTTTGTATTTTTCTTTTCTTTTCTTTTGAAACGGAGTTTCGCTGTTGTTATCCAGACTGGAGTACAATGGCTTTATCTGGGCTCACTGCAACCTCCGCCTCCTGGGTTCAAGCAATTCTCCTGCCTCAGCCTCCCAAGTAGCTGGGACTATAGGCGTGCACCACCATACCCAGCTAATTTTTTTTATTTTTAGTAGAGACGGGGTTTCACCTTGTTGATCAGGATGGTCTTGATCTCTTGACCTTGTGATCCACCCGCCTCGGCCACCCAACATGCATCTTTAAGTAGAAAATTTCTGTCTTACAAAAATTACTGTATGAAGGTCACAAAGGCTTCCTCATACTGTTCACAGCACATAGACAGTCTTTTTATAAAGGACATGGGTTTGCAGATTCGGGAAACAAAATTGGTTCCCAGATCTTGGCAGACATAGATGGGGAGGCTCTCCAGAAATCTACTCAGGCCTCCCTCCTGCAAATGTGGGTATGCCGACCTATGTTATTTGTAAAGAGGGAGCTCTTAAGATAACTGTCCATTATCAGACCAATTGGTGATAATCCTGGCCTGAGCCTTTTACATCACTTAGAACTAGACATTCGGTACTTTGTTTTGAATTTCTGCCAAAAATTGAATTGGTTAATTATTCTGGAAGTGGTTCAGCTTAAAAGGGTTTGAGATAATTTTGCTATTTTTTTAATTATTAGCAAGGATGAAAATTACTCATTTTGTCTCTAATTTTATTCACTTTTGTGTGAATTTTCTGGACCCTTTACAATGAATAATTTTAAATGTGTAATCCTAAAAATTACCATTAAAAATTAATGTGTTCTTTAAGGAAGATTTAAAACACAGATGAGAAAAATTTATTCCTGTACTTTATTTATATATGTATATGTGTACATGGATTTTTTGAGACAGAGTCTCTCTCTGTCACCTAGACTGGAGTTCAGTGGCACAATCTCGGCTCACTGCAACCTCCACCTCCTGGGTTCAAGCAATTCTCCTGACTTGGCCTCCTGAGTAACTGGGACTCCAGGCATGTGCCAACATGGCCAACTAATTTTTGTATTTTGGGTAGAGACCAGGTTTCACCATGTTGTCCAGGCTGATCTCACTTGACCTCGTGATCTGCCCGCCTCGGCCTCCCAAAGTGCTGGGATTACAGGCGTAAGCCACCGTGCCCAGCTGAATTTTTTTCTTAAAACAGAAATGATGGTGCATTAGTGGAAAATGTTTGAATTATAAATGCCTGGGCTTTACCACTCAAACTATCTTAGGCAAGAAGGGAATATTTATTGACTCATAAAACAAACTTAAGGAAAAGGGAGTTGGGGAGAGATAGCATGTGGAGAAATGTCAGATATAGGTGAAGGGGAGGAAGGCAGCAAATCACACTGTCATGTGTGTACCTATGCAACAATCTTGCATGTTCTTCACATGTACCACAAAACCTAAACTGCAATTTAAAAAATACAAAAAAAAAAAAGGAAAAGTCAGAGTTATTTCTGGCCTCAGTGACCCAGGACTTAAAATGCTCTCAAAAGTTTCACAGCTTCTGCTGTCTGCTTCCCTCTCTCTGCCTTCCTCTCACCCTCTGGAAATGCCATTCAGCTGGCAAAAAAATATGTCTGCCGTGGTCTACACTCTCACATCTTCCCGTCTTCACCTCCGGAATGGAAGAGATCCTTTTCCTTTGGTTTCAGCTTACAAAGTCCCAGGAAAGGTCCCTAATTGGCTCAGCAAGAGTCGTCCATGCTTTCTTTGACAAGTTATCTTGGGCAAAGTAGCACAGTTCTTCAGTTGGCTCAGTTTGGGTTGAGTGCACACCTCCAAACCAGATCCTGTGATGGAGAGAAAGGATCAGGGAAGCAGATGGCAGCTCCCATCTGAACCATGCATGGGGTGCATTTCCGTAAAGAAGAATCAAGTGCTGTTTCTCCTAGAAAGAGAGTGTGCTGGTAGACAAGTGACAGATATTCCCCACAAGCAAATGGAATCATGTTTCACATGTGTTTTGCCACGCACTTTGTTACATCTTTCATTTGTCTATGCTCTATGACCTAATTTCAGTGAAAATAACATTGTATGGCAGAACAATATTCTATTCTGGAATACAGCCATGATGACTGGAAGTGACCATGAGGATGAGAGCCACCCACCAAGATTGACAGAGCAGGAAGACAGAGAACACCCAGGTCCTTGCAACATCCTGGAGTTGCTTTACTCGCCATTACTACCAGCAGAGCAGGAAGACAAAGAACACCCAGGTCCCTGCAACTACCTGGAGTTGCTTTACTAGCCATTACTACTCTAGACTTTTTGTTGTTGGTGGTGGTTTGTTTGTTTCTGAGATGCAGTCTCACTCTGTCACCTAGACCAGAGCGCAGTGGTGCAATCTTGGCTCACCACAACCTCTGCCTCCTAGGTTCAAGTGATTCTCCTGCCTGAGCCTCCTGAGTAGCTGGGATTATAGGCATGCACTGCCATGGCCACCATTTTGTATTTTTAGTACAGACAGGGTTTTGCCATATTGGCCAGGCTGGTCTCGATCTCCTGGCCTCAAGTGATCCACCCACTTTGGCCTCCCAGATTGCTGGAATTACAGGGGTGAGCCACTGCACCTGGCCTCCCTAGACTGCTTGATATATGAGAAAAATAATCCCTGATCTGGATACACAACAGTAGTCAGGTTTCTCTTGCATATGGACAAGTGCAGTTCCTTATAAATGCACTTCTTGACAGCCTTTCATGGTTAAAGGTAGGCCAGGGAAATTATCATCCATAGGAGGGGAAGGGTGATGATAGGAACCCCAGAGAGGTTGAAGGGAAGCTGAAATAATGGAACTTGTAGCATACTTCTTTCTTGAAGTGCTGAAGGAAACTGACCCACAGAGCATCTTGGAGTCAACATTCAGTGGTTGCAGCAGAGTAGAACTGGCTGTCATAGCTGAACTGAGCAAGAGGGTCAGATGTCACACCCAAGACTTCCACCCTATGTAGCATGAAGGGTTGCAGGAGTCCGTCAGCCCTCTAGTTTGAGTAATGGGATCATCTCCCCAGTTCTCCAGACATAGAGGTCCTTACTGTGAGTTTCCTAAAAGAGGTGTCACAGGAGTATGACAAAGCACATCACAAGGAAAATGTCCTAAAGTCCTGTGTAGCCCTGTGGTAGTCAGCCTCTAAGGTGGCCCACTGATGGTTAATTTTAGGTGTCAGCTGGGTGTGGTGTGGTTCAAGCCTGTAATCCCAGCATTTTGGGAGACTGAGGCAGGAGGCTCGCTTGAGCCCAGGAGTTCGAGACCAGCCTCAGCAATGTATCAAGATTCCATCTCTACAAAAAATTTAAAAATCAGCCAGGTGCAGTGGCACATGCCTGTCCTACCTGTTTGGGAGGCTGAAGTGGGAGGATCACTTGAACCTGGGAATGTGAGGCTGCAGTAAACTATCATCACACACTGCAGTGAAGCCTGTGTGACAGAGTGAGACCGTGTCTCTAAAAAACACAATTTTTTTTTGAGATGGAGTTCCCTCTTGTTACCCAGGCTGGAGTGCAATGACCCGATCTTGGCTCACCGCAACCTCTGCCTCCTGGGTTCAGGCAATTCTCCTGCCTCAGCCTGCTGAGTAGCTGGGATTACAGGCACGCACCACCATGTCCAGCTAATTTTTTGTATTTTTTTAGTAGAGATGGGGTTTCACCATGTTGACCAGGATGGTCTCGATCTCTTGACCTTGTGATTCACCCGCCTCAGCCTCCCAAAGTGCTGAGATTACAGGCATGAGCCACCGTGCCCAGCTAGAAAACATAATTTTAGGGCTGGGCACAGTGGCTCATGCCTGTAATCCCAACACTTTGGGAGGCTGAGGCAGGTGGATCATGAGATCAGGAGTTCAAGACCAGCCTGGCCAAAATGGTGAAACCCTGTCTCTACTAAAAATACAAAAATTAGCCAGATGTGGTGGCACACGGCTGTAATCCCAGCTATTTGGGAGGCTGAGGTAGGAGAGTCTCTTGAACCCAGGAAACAGAGGTTGCAGTGAGCTGAGATCATGCCACTATACTCTAGCCTGACTGACAGAGCAAGACTCTCTCAAAAAAAAAAAAAAAAAATTTTAGGTGTCAACTTGCCTAGGAAAATAAATACCCACCTAGCTGGGAAAGTGTTATTTCTGGGTATGTCTGTGTTTTTGAAGAGACTGGCATTTGAATCAGTAGACTGAGTAAGGAAAATCTGCCCTCACTTAGGGTGAATGGTACCATCCAATCAGCTGAGGGCCCAAATAGGGCAAAAGGGCAGAGGAAAGGTGAATTTTCTCTCTCTCTTCTGAACTGAAACACCCTTTTTCTTGATCTAAGACATCAGAACTCCAGGTTTTTCTGCCTTCCGACTTCAGGACTTACACATTGCTCCCCAACAATGTCTTTGGTTTTTGAACTTAAACTAACTCACACTCCTGGCTTCCCTGGTTCTCTATTTATATATATCCTATTGTTTCTGTCTTTCTGGAGAACCCAGACTAATATACCCACTGTGATCCTTGCCTCCAAGTATTCATACCTTTGTGTAGTGCCCTCCCACACCGTACCAGGGTTGGTGTGTATGATCAAGAGCATATGACGGTTCATCACTTCCCAGGTTAGATTGCAGTTTCTGCTTCTTTGTCACTCACACTGGGGAGCCACTGCCGTGTTGTGAGGAGAGGCTGCACATGAGGAAACAGCCGCATAAGGGAGCTTAGGATTGGATGGTCCAGCCCCAGTCAAGCCTTCAGATAACTGTAGTCCCAGCCAGTGTGTAGACTGCAACCTTGTGAGAGCCCTTCAATTAGAGATGCTCACCTAGGCTGTTCCAGATTCCTCACCAACAGAAATGATAAAATAAGTTTTTCTGAGACAGAGTTTTGTGATCTTCCAGGCTAGAGTGCAGTGGTGCCATCCCAGCTCAATGCAGCCTCGAACTCCCCAGACTCAAGTGATCCTCTTACCTTAACCTCCCAGGTAGCTGAGACTACAGGTACATACCACCAAGCCCGGCTGATTATTTTTATTTTTAGTAGAGACGAGGCCTTGCCATGTTGCCCAGGCTGGTCTTGAACTCCTGACTTCAAGCAATCCATCTTCCTGCCTCAGCTTTCCAAAGTGCTTGGGTCACAGGCATAAGCCAGCCACCACACCTGGCAATTTTGTTTTTTTTTTTAAGATAAACAATTATTTGATTTCCTTGGCCTGATGGCATTGACTTTATTATACAAGAACTTCCAGCTGATAGAACTGATACAGATTTCCCCCAAGAGGAAGGACCCTTTTCATTAGCAGAGATGAATTGAAATGTCATGTCTGAGTGCAATTCCTACTCCCCACTCCCACCCCACAAAATCCCAAATGTGAAAATAAATCAATAAAATCCCCATGATTTACTAAAAGTCATCCCTGCAAACCTTTCTAACTAGCTACTGCCGTGGTGATAACCAACAAAGGAAGCAGCTGGCCATCACGTAGCATTACTGCGTGTGTGAGACCGAAGGGGCAGCAGCATGGGAGCGAGAATCCTGACTGAGTGAGAGGTGTAGATAATCTTCCTTACTTCATACCTGCCCCTTCCCTACAGAAGACATCTCTGTCCTGATACATGGAAAATACTACAGGAGCTGTTAGGAGTGGTTTTAGTCTGCAATTGGAAATGCCTGAGGCTTATTAAATTCCAAGGTAGGGGTGAGATAAGGGGCGCCAGAGACAAAGAACAGGTTAGACAGAGATGCTCAACACTGCCTATTCCAGTTTAACACTATGTAATAACAAAACTATCTTCTTAATCATAACCATCTTCATGCCTACCCCTATATTCTGAAAGTAGGAGATCCCTGTCTAAATTTTTGGGTTGGTGTCTACTGCCACCCTGGGGAGGTACTATGATGTTTATGAGATTGCAGTTGGGTTGGGAGAAAAGAAACATGAGGCAGGGAAGATCGAGGGCCATGATGCTGTGTCTCTTTTGGTCCCCAGATACGGTCCACTACCACAAGTCCCCTTTTACTACCTGTCTTGTGCAAATGTCAAAAATAGAATCTCTGCCCAAAGAGAAGTGAGCACAGGGAATTGCTGCTGGACTGCCATCATTTCTGTCCCCAACTTGTCCACCTCCTGTCCCTTCTATGAAATTGCACAAAAAATATCTCAGGAATGCTGTAAAATGACATCATCCCCATTTTTGTATCAAAGCCAGTCCAACAGCTCTGTCCTGACATGCCTTCTCCATGGCCCAGGAAGCAGCAGAAAAATATCAATTGAGCATGTGAAAATGTGATGATGGTGTGTGCAGTGTAATGTTTCTAGATATCTTCACTCTGTCTCCTCACAGTGGGAGCTGCCCTCTCTTTCCCCAAGTCACACACACACCCCCGCCCCCCATTCCTGCAAGTCCAGGCCTCCCATGTATGCATTTTCCATAGACACTCTCATCACTGTAGGCCACATACAGAAAAGTCTTCCTCATGATTGTCCCCCATATAGTTGGTCCATGGGAGCACTAGAGGGAGGGATAGTGTTGTTGACAAAAAATAAGGCGTCCTCAGGTCTCACGTGGTTCTCTTCTGGATTAAGAAGTAGAATTGGCCAGGTGCAGCGGTTCGCACCTGTAATCCCAGCACTTTAGGAGACTGAGACAGGTGGATCACCTGAGGTTGGGAGTTTGAGACCAGTCTGACCAACATGGGGAAACCCCGTCTCTACTAAAAATACAAAAAATTAGCTGGGCTTGGTGGTGCATGGCTGTAGTCCCAGGTACTCGAGAGACTGAGATAGGAGAATTGCTTAAACCCAGGAAGTGGAGGTTGCAGTGAGCCAATATCAAACTATTGCACTCCAGCCTGGTGACAGAGCAAGACATCGTCTCAAAAAAAACAAGAACAAAAAAAGAAGTAGAATTGGCCACGGTAAGGTCAGAGGGCAGTAGGTACTTCCTCTTGTCCAGATCAGGCACCCTGGCCTTTGGAGCCTTCTCTACAATCTCGGGGACCCTGTCCGGATATTTCTTCTCGATATTTTCTCCTTCCTTTTTCGGATACTCAAAGGGATGGCGCTCCTTGTACTGCAACTTCATGATGCATCGCCGGGCTTCCGAGATTTCTACGTGCGGCCTGCCTCCTTAGCTGCTGACGGCATCCTACTCCCTCCGCTGGCATCCAGGTGTGCTCAGAATAGCTGCAGAAAGGTCAGCTACTGGGGCAACAGTGCTGGGCTGAGTGTGTGTGTGTGTGTGTGTGTGTGTGTGTGTGTGTGTGTGTGTGTGTGTGTGAAGGGGGGACCTCCAGTGCGCCTGCCTGGAGATAGAGGAGAGCCAGGTAAAGAAATACCAGTGACTTTCCTGAAGAGCTGGGAGCACAAAAACCAAATGTTTGGTTTTTTTAAACCAATAAATTTTTGGGTAATTTATTACACAGCAATAGATAATGATAGACTATCTCCTTTAAAATTTTTAATTCTAGCACCTGCTGAAGTTTTCCTCTCTTTTCGTGCCCCTTGAAGTCTTTCCACAGTTTCTCCTCGCTCCTTGAGGCCTCCTCTTGGCCATGCCCTTCAGTACCCAACCCCCAACAGGATATGGTCCACTCTTCACATGGCCATTGGGGGCACATGGTTGGTTTCCTGCACTGACTGCTCTTGTCATGAGACCAGGCTTCCTTCCCCGCTCCCCACACACCTGATCATGGTGAAGAAACTGCCGAGAGAACAAGGTAAGGCAGAAGCAACAGAAGCTGGAGAGAGTGGCAGGGAATAGCCACCAGCGAGATTCTGTGACTCCATTCATCACCACCACCACCACCCCCTCAATACCCCACCACCCCCAACCCCCAATCCCAGATTGAAGAGTCATCTTCATGATCTCCCTGATGGCAAAATGCCAGAAAGCCTTAACAAGGGGCCTGAAGATGCCTTCAGTTCTCCAGGTCCTGAACTCTGTTCCAGTCACAGGAGGTCTGGGAATCCCAAGGTTTCCTGAATATTCCTTGTTCCTGAGCTTCTCTGAGATTTCCACTTTCCTCATTTTCATCTAAATCTAACTACATCTAACTACCTCTGCTAACCAGACATTTGTTCATAGTGGACAGAGTTTCCAGAAATGCTGTGTGGTTATCTTGCAGATGACTACAGTTATAGCCAAATAACTAAGATCCCACTGGCTATACTGGAACAGGACTATTCTGGAACAAATTACCCCAAAATGTATTGGTTTAAAACCAAACATTTGGCCAGGCGCGGTGGCTCACACCTGTAATCCCAACACTTTGGGAGACTGAGGCGGGTGGATCACCTGAGGTCAGGAGTTCGAGACCAGCCTGACCAATATGGTGAAACCCTGTCTTTAAAAATAAAGAACAAACATTTGGTTTTTGTGCTCCCAGCTCTTTGAAAAAAAGAAAAGACAAAATATTACTTGGGATTTTGATACCTTTTGTGGTTTATCTCCCCTTTTGGGCTGTGAGGTTCATGAAGGCAGTGGTTTTATATATGATTCCCGAGTAACCACGGATCCCAGAACAATCTTAAGTATAGAACGTTCTCAATAAATATCCATTGGAAAATGCACCCTATTTGTGTTGAAGGAATGGTGGAATTGACATCATAGGGATCTTCGACATTAGCTTTATGGCTGGTAATTCTAAGCGTTTTATAGTCCATCACAAAATGTTCTTTTCTTTTTCTAAATTGCACTGAATCAACAGAGTAGACAGGCTCATTTTCTTCACTTGAAGGAAAGGCTTTACTATTTTTTAGCTAGGGGCCTGCCCAAAGTGACCTCTGGCTCTCACAGGAGACCCAGTTTACAGCCCAATAGCACATTTCCCAGAATGCTTGGCGTCCTCGCCCGCCTCCTCTGGCTACCAACCAGACAAGGGGACGTCCTGGGAGTTTGATGCCAAGGGAAGGATGCGGAACGTCTGTTTTCTACTCAGGGCTTCTGCTGGGCCCTTTTTATGTCCAGTTAGAGTTGGGCTGGGACCTCGCTGCGCAGACACCCAGCAGGCTCCGGCCGCTGAGACGGGGTGGAAGGCTGGGCAGAAGAGAGGCCGCAAAGGCCAGAGTTGAGCTGCTCCGCGCTGGGGAGGGGCGATGTGCCAGAGGGCAGGAGACCTCGCTGTGGGCACAAGGGTGCTCAGAGGTGGGCGTGGGAGGCCAGAAGATTCACATCTGCAAATCACACACTGGGGGAACAACATTTAGATCCCTCCGCAACAAACAGGTGGTTCCCGGTGCCGGTAGCTCAAGAATTGGGTTTAGTACTTGTCAACGCTTCGAACTGTGCATCCACGGCTGCGAGTCCTTTGAGGTCTTGCTCAGGACTATGTTTCCCAGAAGGCTCGGCGGTAATTGACAGCTCTGTCAGCTAATGGACAGAGAGGAATTCTAGTCATGGAAACTGAACAGCCAATAGCAAGAGGACAGGGGCGGTAAGTTCCGGCTGCTGGCTGTGGAAGCTGGAGTCCCCACAGCCCTGTCACGAGTGCCGGTCGGGTTCTGGGAGGGACCGCCTCGGGGTGGCGGGCCGATTGCGGCTCGGCTGTGGAGGCCTCACTTCCTGCTCCATCCCCGGCTGGGCCCTGGGGCGGTGAGTGATCCCGGGAGGGAGACGGCGGCCGCCGCGGCGTGCTGCTGAGGGGCGTGGAGGGGGGCTTGTCCGCCACCCCGACGTTTTCTCAGCTGGGTTCCCTCCCTGGCCTTTGGGAGTCCCCGGGTCTTGCTGGGGTGCGGAAGAGGTAGCTGCGGTCTCTTTCCCGTCGTTGGGTTAAGTCACTCTCCATCGGCTTTCTGGCTTCTCGACGGTGGTCCCGGGTTTCAGCTGACTCTTGTGACCCTCTTAACCGCAGCACCCGGGTTCGGGCCTCAGCGCTGAGAAAAAAGGGGGTCGGCCCCGGGCGTGCAGTCACGTTCCTATTAATAAACCCGGTGAACGCGCTGCAGCTTCTCACAATGGCGCTTAGTCACAGCCCCTCAGCTCTGGGGGCCTTTGGGGTCACCTGTGCATGGGGAAGGGGGCGGGCAGGGAAATAGGGCTGCTATGATCGTGGCTCAGAAGTCTTACCTCCTCTGTGGTGCTGCTCCGGCAAGTGACCTTGCGGCAGTGTTTGGTCATGAATATAGAAATAAACACTAGGCCGGGCACGGTGGCTCAAGCCTGTAATCCCAACACTTTGCGAGGCCGAGGCGGGTGGATCACGAGGTCAAGAGATCGAGACCATCCAGGTCAACATGGTGAAACCCCGTCTCTACTAAAAATACAAAAATTAGCTGGGCATGGTGGCGCGTGCCTGTAATTCCACCTATTCAGGAGGCTGAGGCAGGAGAATTGCCTGAACCCAGGAGGCGGAGGTTGCGGTGAGCCGAGATCGCGCCATTGCACTCCAGCCTGGGTAACAAGAGCAAAACTCCGTCTCAAAAAAAAAAAAAAAAAAAGAAAGAAAGAAAAAGAAAAAGAAATAAACACTATATTCAAAACTTTTGTTTTTGAGATGGAGTCTCGCTCTGTCGCCCAGGCTGGAGTGCCGTGGCCCGATCTCGATCTCGGCTCTCTGCAACCTCTGCCTCCCAGGTTCAAGCGCTTCTCCTGCTCTCAGCCTCCTGAGTAGCTGGGATTACAGGCACGTGCCACCACACCTGGCTAATTTTTGTGTTTTTTAGTAGAGACCGGATTTCGGTTGATCTCGAACTCTTGACCTCATGATCCGCCTGCCTCGGCCTCCCAAAGTGCCGGGATTACAGGAGTGAGCCATTGCTCCCGGCCATTACTCAAAACTCTCTCTTTTTTTTTTTTTTTTTTTTTTTTGAGACGGAGTTTCGCTCTTGTTACCCGTGCAATGGAGTGCAATGGCGCAATCTCGGCTCACTGCAACCTCCGCCTCCTGGGTTCAGGCAATTCTCCTGCCTCAGCCTCCTGAGTAGCTGGGATTACAGGCATGCGCCACCATGCCCAGCTAATTTTTTGTATCTTTAGTAGAGACGGTGTTTCACCATGTTGACCAGGATGGTCTCGATATCTTGACCTCGTGATCCACCCGCCGCAGCCTCCCAAAGTGCTGGGATTACAGGCGTGAGCCACCGCACCCGGCCAAAACTCTTATTACAATTTCTACTTTTGAATTACATTATTGTTGTTAAAGTTTTAAACCAGAGAGATGGTTTTTAGATCCTTAAAAACTCAATAGTTTATAAATGACCTGACCAATAATAATGCCTGTAAATACATAAATATTTTCCCCAAAAGTGTGTGTGTGTGTGTGTGTGTTGCTTTGTTTGTGGTAATTAGGTGCTTTGTTTGTGGTGGGACAAAAGATGTGAAAGAGTAAAACTTCTTCACCCCATTCTGGTCCTTCCTCCTTTGAAATGCAATATTCTTTGTAGCAGGTGGTCATGCTGGCTGTTTTTTGTTTTGTTTTGTTTTATGGAGAGACAAGGGTTCACTCTGTTACTAGGCTCACTGCAGCCTTGCTTGAACTCCTGTGCTCAAGTGATCCTCCCACCTCAGCCTCCTGAGTAGCTGGGACAACAATTGCATGCCACCACACCTGGCTGATTTTTAAAAGTTCTTTGTAGAGAAAAGGGTCTCATGTTCCTGAGAAACTTTTTAAAGGAAAAAAACATTATCTTAATTTCTTTGTGACTCCTATGCCTAGCAACATCTTGATTGCTGAATAAATGACTGATCCATCCAGTAATCGACTCTGACAATCCTCCAAAAAGTAATTTTTTTGTGATAGTGTCAGCTTATTAATATATGAATGGTTGGTTTCAGCTCCTAAGAGTTGTGTTTTGGGGGCCCAAAGTGGCTCCGGCTGGATGTCCTGGCGCTCGCGAAGGCGAGGCCATGAGTTCAAGGCCAACCTGAGCAACCTTACAAGCTCTCATTGATTGGCAAAAAAAAAAAAAAAAAAAAAAAAAAAAGAGTTGTGTTTTGTGCTTATCCTCATTGACTTTCACTTATTTTTACAACCTATCCATGTCTATTTTTTTTTTTAATTCTGTGTCTTTTTCAGTCTTATTTCTGACTCCATTAAAATCTTAAAATAGAATGGCATCCAACACAGTTTCCTTTGGAGTTCTGCATAATCTGTCCCTTGAGGTTGTCCCCAAATCTGCAAGCCAAGAAGTCAGCTATTCTCATAACTAATATGAGTATAGTTAAGTCCATGGCTTCCTAGCCTTCTGAGGAAAATGTAGCCGGAAAGAATCAAAAGCTTTCCAGAAATCAAATTGCACCTGCCAATTCTCTCCTTTGTTTACCTTGTTCATTGTGGACAATTTGTTCCTCAAAAAGTTAATGTATCTAAAAGACTAGGTTCTGTCTATGTGTTTAGGAGGCCTAGGTGTCTCTTAGTAATGGGAAAGTGGGCCAGGAGAAGACGTATGTAAAAACACAGAAAAGCAACCCTCTGTGGTTGACAGAATTTACCTCAGGATGATTCTGGTCAGGGGTGGGGGGTTATGTACATCGGTGGCCATTTTGTGGCTTTCAGACGATGGTGAGAATAGGGAGCTACTGATGCATATTGAGCTCTCTTGCTTTAGGAACTGATGACCCTCAATGATGTGGCTGGGGACTTCTGGGAAGAGTGAGTTACCTGGACACTGCTTAGAGAATCCTCTTCAGGGATGCCACCCAGCACAGTTAGAAGAATGGGCCCTCAAAGAGTAAGAATGCTACTCTCCTTTACTTTATGTATTTATTTTGTTTTTTGAGATGGGGGTCTGGCTCTGTCATCCAGGCAGTGGCGAAATCTCAATTCACTGCAACCTGTGCCTCCCGGGCTCAAGAGATTATCCCACCTCAACCTCCTGGGTAGCTGGGATCACAGGCATGCGCCATCATGCTCACCTAATGTTTTGTATTTTTAGTAGAGACTGAACTTTAACTTTGCTATGTTGGCCAGGCTGGTCTCAGACTCCTAAGCTCAAGTAATCAACTGGCCTCAGCCTCCCAAAAGTGCTGGGATTACCGGTGCCATCATGCCTGGCCACTACTCTCCTTTAATTTGAGACATAGATATTTTGATAGGGCCCAGGTCTGAGTGGTCTCTGATATGTTGGTGTCTTAGAGCTCCAGACCTCTAAGATTAATTGTTGCCTCCTTGGCAGAAAAAGAATGACTTCTTTATGCATTTTATGGTTTGCAGACATCTTAGCTATTTATTGTCCTTTTAATATCTCATCTAAACTTTTTGATATATGTATTACTACCCTCCTTTTCCAGCCTGGGTTGGACTCTCACCTCTGCCACTTAACTTCTGAGGTCTTTGTGAAAAAGGAGGTAATTTTTTTCTGTCACTTAAAAACAAACACCTCCAACGCTCTTTCTCAAATACCATGGCTACCCTTCCTCCTGCTTTACTTCGTGTGTGTGTGTGTGTGTGTGTAAGTCTTGCTCTATTGCCCAGGCTGGAATGTCATGGCATGATCTGAGCTCACTGCAACCTCTGCCTCCTGGGTTCAAGCAATTCCTGGATAATTTTTTGTATTTTTAGTAGAGATGGGGTTTTGCCATGAACTCTTGACCTCAAGTGATCCACCCACCTTGGCCTCCCAAAGTACTGGGATTACAGGCATGAGTGACTGTGCCTGGCCCTCATTTTTTGTGTAATTAGTAGAGTCGAGGTTTCACCATGTTGGCCAGGGTGGTCTCAAACTCTTGACTTCAGGTGATCCGCTGGCCTTGGCCTCCCCAAGTGCTAGGATTAGAGGCATGAGTCACTGTGCCTGTCCTACTTCATCTATTTTACAAGTAATGTATACTCATTCAAGAAAAAGACAAGCAAAATGAAAACAAACACCATCCCTAATCCTACCATTGAAGAGTTACTATCCTACCAGCATTTTTCTTTCTTTTTGAGGCAGAGTTACGCTCCTGTTACCTACCAGCATTTTTCTAAGCATTTATATAATTTTAAAACAAGCATATAAGAATAATATTGGGATTATACTGTACAGTCAGCTGTACATTCTTTCTTCCATGTTGTATTATGAGTATATTTTGAAAATAATAAATGCTTTATATCACTTAAAATAACCACCTAGTATTTTGTTTTATGGAATACAATATTATTTTGTTGATGAAGTCAAACATTAGTTTGAACTATATATCTGACCATTTTTTACCTAAATAGCAATTGTCTATAGTCCCAGCTACTTGGGAGGCTGAGGCAGAAGGATCCCTTGGGCCCAGGAGTTTGAGGCTGCAGTGAGTTATATAATTATTACTTTGTTTTGAGACATTTAGGTTGTTTCTAAATTTTCGCCATGGTTGTGATAAACATATTTTAGCTTATTTTTTTAAAGTATTTTTAATTGAAATATAATTTTATCATTTCCTTAGAATTCTCAGAATTAGAATTCCTGGGTCAAAGTATAGATATATTTCTAAGGTATTTAATACTTTGCAAAATACCTTCCAAGAAGATCGAATCAATTGATTTATTCCCATTATCATTGTATGAAAGTATCTTTCACAGTGGGTATTATAATTTAAGTCTGGGGCTGGCTGTGGTGGCTTACGCCTGTAATCCCAGCACTTTGGGAGGCTGAAGCAGGAGGATCAGTTGAGCTCTGGAGTTCCAAGACCAGCCTGGGCAACATAATGAGAGCCTGTCTCTACAAAAAATTACATTAGCCAGGTGTAGGGGCTTGTGCCTGTGGTCCCAGCTATTTGGGAGGCTGAAGTGAGAGAATTGCTTGAGCTTGGAGCTTGAGGATACAGTGAACTGTGATTGTACCACACGGTCTCAGAGCAAGAGCCCGTCTCACAAACAAACAAATACACACACAAAACACAAAAAAAGAGCCTGGGAAAAATGGCAAATGGCAATGATAGTTAACATTTATTGAAGTCTTTTTTTTTTTTTAATTTTGTTTTTGGAGACAGAGTCTCACTCTGTCACCCAGACTGGAGTGCAGTGGCACAATCTTGGCTCACTGCAACCTCCACCTCCCAGTTTCAAGCAATTCTCCTGCCTCAGCCTCCAGAGTAGCTGGGATTACAGGTGTGCACCACCACACCTGGCTAATTTTTGCATTTTTAGTAGAGCCAGGGTTTCTCCGTGTTGGCCAGGCTGTTCTTGATCTCCTGGCCTCAAGTGATTCACCTGCCTTGGCCTCCCAAACTGCTGGGATTACAGCTGTGAGCTACTGCACCTGGCCAATGGATCTTATTCTTATCCCTATCTTATTGATGAAGACATTGAAACACTGAGTTTAAGTAACTTTCTTGAGGCCACATAGCTTGTAAGAGGCAAGATTATGACTCAAACGCAGGCAGTGTGACTCTTGAGTTTGCACTCGTTACCTCTACAATATATTGCCTCAGTGCATCATTGTTCTAACTTGAATTTCTTTTATTATAGAGAGGTTAAACATTTTTCATATATTTACAGGCTACTTAACAAGTGTTTGTCTTTTTCTCATGGCTTTTTTGACTGCTACCATTCTGGGAAAATTTTAAAGCCCAACTTTATAGTTAACTTCCTTCATTCTTTCTAAGGGTGAGGTCATGCCAGCTCTGTTTCTGATAAAAATCCTCTCTATATTTAGCTTTAGACAATACATTCAGAAATAGTTATTGTGTTTACTTCAGAGTTTCTGTCACCTGAGTCTGTTTTTTTTTGTTTGTTTGTTTGTTTGTTTTTTATAAAAGGAAAGGGGCTTTTTCTTTTCAGCTTTTGGGGAAATCACCCTGTTTTATCACTTTACCATGGTTGCACTTTTAATGAGACCAAATACACATTACAGTTCCCGGGGTGTTCTCCCCTACCTAGGCAGGGGATAGGGCTTGGATTTTGGTCAGGCCTCGTGTGACTGACTCAGACTCACATCCTCTGCTTACGTTCCTGTGTAGAATTTCTAGACCTAGTGTAGTCTCCCAGCTGGAGCAGAAAGAAGAGGCATGGGTTCTACCACTCCAAAACTGAGGCGAGGAAGATCCTGAGGGAAAGCCAGACAGGTGAGATGCAAGTGCTCCCAGTGGAAGGAAAGCTAGCATTTCAGCCTTGTTGAGATGAAGAATTTGGAATGTTGCCCTAGACTTTTCTTCTTAATAGCAGACATTTAAATTGGACTCAGTGGTCAGTGGTTGACTAAATAAAGTCTTCATTTTGATTAAGCATTTCACTTTTGTCTAACCTATAACTTATTTATTTATTTATTTATTTGAGACAGAGTCTCCCTCTGCCTCCCAGGCTGGAGTGCAGTGACACGATCTTGGCTCACTGCAACCTCCATCTTTCGGGTTCAAGTGATTCTCTTGCCTCCCGCTCCTGAGTAGCTGGGACTATAGGCATCCGCCACCATGCCCAGCTAATTTTTGTATTTTTAGTAGAGATGGGGTTTCACCACATTGGCCAGGCCGGTCTCAAACTCCTGACCTTAAATGATCCACCTGCCTCAGCCTTCCAAAGTACTGGAATTGCCGGTTTGAACCACCACACCTGGCCTAAACCTAAAATATCTTCAAAAGAAAGTGCCCAGCTCTTTCCGCCATCTTTCTGTGCCGCCACAATGGTGCGCATGAATGTCCTGGCTGATGCTCTCAAGAGTTTCAACAATGCCGAAAAGAGAGGCAAACGCCAGGTGCTTATCAGGCTGTGCTCCAAAGTCATCGTCCGGTTTCTCACTGTGGTAATGAAGCATGGTTACATTGGCGAATTTGAAATCATTGATGATCACAGAGCTGGGAAAATTGTTGTGAACCTCACAGGCAGGCTAAACAAGTGTGATGTGATCAGCCCCAGATTTGAAGTGCAACTCAAAGATCTAGAAAAATGGCAGAATAATCTGCTTCCGTCCCGCCAGTTTGGTTTCATTGTATTGACAACCTCAGCTGGCATCATGGACCACGAAGAAGCAAGACAAAAACACACGGGAGGGAAAAGCCTGGGATTCTTTTTCTAGGGATGTGATACATATATTTACAAATAAAATGCCTCATGAAAAGAAAAAAAAGAAAGTGCCCAATATTGACAATATGTGGTCTCCTCTTGAAGGATATCAAGATTCATCTGGCCATCTTAAAATTTTAAAAGTTTAGGTATTCACGTGTTCTGAAAGCTCAATGAACTTAAATAAACTTTTCACAAAGCAAAAAGCAGAGAGGTTGAATTAAGTTCAGTCTGCTGCACAAACAGCAATTTTAGTCTTTCTCACTACTTTCTGATATTCCTTCCTGATAACTGATAACTTCATTCTCTGTTATTTACATTAATTTTTCAGACTTTGAGCATCAGGTGGCAAAGCTCAATCAGGACACTTCTGAAACAGCAGAACAATATGGAACATCCTCAGAAAGGACCAATAAAGATCTCTCATAGTCTTGGTTGGGGAGGAAACTGGGAGAGAGGCCTAGAATTAGAAGAGCAACATGGAAGCCTTCCAGGAGAGGGCCAGCTAGGGCCCTTTTCACAGGAGAGGGATTTAAACAAGCTCCTGGATGGATATGTAGGACAGAAGTCCATGTGTGAGGAATGCGGGAAGAGCTTTAACCAGAGTTCCTATCTCATAAGACACCTAAGAACCCATATTGGCAAGAGGCCCTATACATGCATAGAGTGTGGGAAAGGCTTCAAACAGAGCTCAGACCTTGTCACCCATCGCATAGCACATACAGGAGAGAAGCCTTACCAATGAAAGGGGTGTGAGAAAAAGTTCAGTGACAGCTCAACACTCATCAAACATCAAAGAACCCACACGGGAGAGACCCTAAGAGTGCACAGTGTGGGAAGACTTGGGCGGAGGCCACATCTCATAATGCACCAACGAACCCACACAGGCGAGAAGCCCTGCACATGCCTGGAATGTCAAAAGCTTCAGTGGAAGCTCAAATTTCATCACCCGCCAGAGGACCCACACAGGTGTGAAGCCTTACAGCTGTAATGACTGTGGGAAGAGTTTTAGTCAGAGCTGGGATTTGATTAAGCACCAATGAACCCACATGGGAGAATGGCCCTTCCAATGCCCAGAGTGCAGGAATGGCTTCAGAGAGAGTTCTCATTTTGTAGCTCACCTGAGTACTCATTCAGGAGAAAGTTCTTTCAGTTGTCTCGACTGCCACAAAAGCTTCAGTCAGGGGTCACATTTGGTCACGCATCAGAGAACACACACAGGTGAGTGTGAAAACTGGAAAAGCATTTGCTGACAGCTCCGCCCTCATTAAGCATCAACAAATCCACACAAGAGAAAGACCCTACAAATGTGGAGAGTGTGGGAAAAGCTTCGATCAGAGCTCCCACTTTATCACCCATCAGCAAATTCACTTAGGAAACAGGCTCTATCCATGTCCTGAGTGTGGCAAGACCTTCAATCAGCGTTCCCATTTCCTCACACACCAGAGAACGCACACAGTAGAAAAACCTTTCCACTGTAGTAAATATGATGAGCTTCCATCAGAAAGCGCATCTTTTATGCCATCAGAACACCCATTTGATTTAGGAAATAGTCTTCAGTGGTTCTGCTGATCCCTTGCAAATTTTCATTGCTTCTGTCTTTGAGCACCTCACATAGAGAAAACCTGGTCACCAGTTGCTCACTTTGGGCCCTGATCTCTTCTCCCTCTTTCTTTTCTATGTTATAACAGAGAGGATAAACTTAGAGTCCAAATAACAGTTTAAATACAACAGGCATTCCTGACTTTTAGTGAAATGTGAGTTTAATAGTTGATGCCAGCTAGGCATGGTGGCTCATGCCTGTAATCCCAGCACTTTTGGGAGGTCGCGGTAGGTAGATCACTTGAGGTCAGGAGTTCGAGATCAGCCTGGTCAACATGGCAAAACCCCATCTCTACTAAAAATACAAAAATTAGCCAGATGTGGTGACCCATGGCTGTAGTCCCAGCTACTCGGGAGGCTGAAGCAGGAGAATCACTTGAACCCGGGAGGTGTAGGTTGCAGTGAGCCCAGGACTGCACCATTGCACTCCAGCCTGGGCAACAGAGCAAGACTCCCATCTCAACAACAACAAAAAAAAAGTTGATGCCTAGTTACTAAATGAGAAGTGAGAGCAATGTGGCCTGAAGATCACATGTAAACCACCTAGTGCAGTGCCTGGCACAATGTAGATGCTCAGTAAATAGTCACATCATTACTCATGATTAATATTTGAGGTCTTAGGTAAAGCCTTTAATGCAGTACCTGGCCCTTAAAAGACACTCAATACAAGACTGGAGGCTTTTATCAGTATTATTGCTGAATTAGGAATTTATTAGTGTAGTTCCCACACCCCAAGCTCAGAACTTAAATAAATTAGATTGGCACTAGAAGGTTTAGGGTTGGAAAACACAAATAAAATGTTAATGCACTTTCAGTTCAGTGCTGTGCAGGCATTAGTCACCAGATGTCTCACTGCCATGACAAGGCAGAACTATTGTAGAGGATATTTGCAGTCTTGTGACTAGGAGGCTGAAAGAATTACAGAGGCTCTGTGAGCAACAGTGTATGAGGTACTTTCACAGGAGTTTGCTGTCATCTGACACAGAAAATACCTTACAATGAACAATCCAGAGGAACCTGGTAGAGGACTATAGAATTGT
Organism: Saguinus oedipus; assembly: GCA_031835075.1. NCBI lineage: Eukaryota > Metazoa > Chordata > Mammalia > Primates > Cebidae > Saguinus > Saguinus oedipus. Next base: position 31,064,401 of record CM063177.1, on the reverse strand, counting down.
GGAAGCAAAATTGCTGAGAATGTCAAATTATATTACAGGGATCCTCCCTGGCATTTAGCTGAAGGAAGCACCTCTTGTTTTCTTTTTTGTTTGTTTGTTTGTTTTTTACATGGACTCTCGCTCTGTTGCCAGGCTGGAGTGCAGTGGCGTGATCTCGGCTCACTGCAACCTCTGACTCCCTGGTTCAAGTGAATCTCCTGCCTCAGCTTCCTGAGTATCTGTGATTACAGGCACACACCACCACACCCAGCTAATTTTTTGTATTTTTAGTAGAGACAGGGTTTTGCCATGTTGGCAGGATGGTCTGGATCTCCTGGCCTCATAATCTGCTCACCTCGGCCTCCCAAAGTACTGGGATTATAGCTGTGAGTCACCGTCCCCAGCCGACAATTCTTGTTTTCTAATTTTCTGGGTCATTGGCCAGAAATCTAAATTTCTGGGTCGTTGGTCATTTATTTTTAGGTTAATATAATTCTCTGATCCTTTTAGGGCCATCCAGTTTATGTACTAGTATATTCCTACACTCAATTGTAATAAATTGAGGGAAGGCAGTGTGTTGGAAAGAACACTGACTTCATTGAGAAGGTAAAGCATTTGAGTCCTGGCCCTGAGACTTCATTTGGCCAGACTTACCTTCTCTCAGCCTCAAGTCACTACCTTACCTACCTCACAAGGTTGTTGTGAGGATCTAAAACTACAAACACACACAAGCACTTTGTTGGTAAACTATGAATATAATGTATCTAAAGTTTAATATTACAGTTCTGTTGCTAATGTCTTTTTTCTAAGAAAATTTTGGCTAATATTTCTTCAGGTATTCCATTTCTCTCATAGTGAGAGTTTTTTTTAACTGTTGAAAATTAAGGTTTAAAAATGCTAAATGGCATGATTCATCATGGGCCACATAGTTGACAGAAGAGCCAGACTTGGCTGCAAGTCACTAGATTTCCAGCCTGCAGTCCTCTGCAACAACAGAGGATTTTGACAGTGCCTGTGAGCCACTACAGGGCCGGAGGACCCATATGATCTCCATTAAACCAGTCTGAATTTGGAAATGGTGGAGTGTGTTGTCTAAGTTCTAGGGATCTTTACAAGATCCTGTGTTGGCATCCTTGATCCTGGGGGAATGGGAGTGGCTGAGTAAGTGCAGGTGCAAGGGGTTAAGGAGGTACTGGGGTGGCTCTCACTGTTTAGAGAGCAAAGTGGTGGGTTGAAGTTTTTTTCTTTCATTCTCTTCCATTATATGGAATGCATCTGAGTGTTGTGGCTCATGGAGGATAGCACTCAGCTGATAACCCTATCTCCATTTCTGAAAGCATCGTTGGATAATGGACCAGAAATTTTTTTTTTAGTTAATCCAGTGCATTGGTTCTCAAACTGAGAGGCCAGAACGGTAGCATCAGCATCATCTAGGTACTTGTTAGAAATGCAGATTCAGGCCAGGCACAGTGGCTCTTGCCTGTAATCTCAACACCCTGGGAGCCTAAGGCAGTTGGATAACCCAAGGTAAGGAGTTCATTCAAGACCATCCTGGCCAATATGGTGAAATCCTGTCTCTACTAAAAATACAAAAATTACCCAGGTGTGGTGGCATTTGCCTGTAATCCCAGCTATTCGGGTGGCTGAGGCAGGAGAATGTCTTGAACCCAGGAGGTGTAGGTGCAGTGAGTCGAGATCATGCCTGGTCTCAAACTCCTGACCTCAGGTAATCCACTCACCTCAGCCTCCCAAAGTGCTGGGATTACAGGTGTGAGCCACTGCTCCCAGCTACCTATCACTTTGTTATTCATGTTCAGCTGTCATAAGATGTGAGCTCTTTTTTTTTTTTGAGACAAAGTCTTGCTCTGTTGCCCAGACTGGAGTGCAGTGACATGATCTTAGTTCACTGCAACCTCTGCCTCCCAGGTTCAAGCAATTCTCCTGCTTCAGCCTCCCTAGTAGCTGGGATTACAGGCACATACCACCATGCCTGGCTAATTTTGTAGTAGAGATGGGGTTTTATCGTGTTGACCAGGTGGGTCTTGAACTCCTGACCTCAGGTGATCCACCTGCCTCAGCCTCCCAAAGTGCTGGGATTACAGGCAAGAGCCACCATGCCTGGCCACCTGTCACTTTGATTTTCATGTTTTTCAGCTATGGTAAAATGTGAACTCTGGAAGTGTAATGTGTGATTTGCTTTGTGGCCCCACCAGTCCCCTCTCTCCTCCCTGTCTTCCTGCCCATCCTCCCCCAGCCATGAGCAGGGAATATTTCAATGCTATTGCTGAGAGTGGAGGTACCCCTTTCCATAGATTTCTTTTGTTTCTACTTTATGACTAGAGATTCGCTTCTTGAATGTGCTCCACATATTCATTCTTTCTCACTCCAAAATTGAGGTCATCACCAAGCCCCATTAATTTTACCTCCCAGATTCCTCTTGAACCTGTCTTGTCACACGTGTGCATCTTCCCTGCCACTTTTCAGTCCCAAACAACCAGACTCTCTTACCTGAATTCCTATAGCAGCCTCCAAACTGATATTCCTGAACTGTTTTTGCTCTGAAAAGACAGAAACCAGAGTGATCTTTTAAAATCCTAAATCGGGCCGGGCTCACACCTATAATCTCAGCACTTTGGGAGGCTGAGGCAGGCAGATCACCTGATGTTGGGAGTTTGAGACCAGCCTGACCAACACAGAGAGACCCTGTCTCTACTAAAAATACAAAATTAGCTGGGTGTGGTGGCGCATACCTGTAATTCCAGTCACTCAGGAAGCTGAGGCAGGAGAATCACTTAAACCCAGGAGGCGGAGGTTGCAGTGAGCTGAGATCGTGCCATTGCACTCCAGCCTGTGCAACAAGAGGAAAACTACGTCTCAAATACATAAATAAGTAAAAATAAAATCCTAAATTGAATCACATTACTTCTCAGCAGCTTTCCATTGCTTTTAGAATGAAGACCCAAATCCTTACCCAGTCCTAAGAGACCCTTGTGGTTTTTGTCCCCTCAGCCTCCAGCCTCTTCCGATGTCCCCTTCCCTCTCCCTTGCCTCACTCAGCACTCTTGAGTTCTCTGCTCCTTGGTCATGCCAAGGTTGTGCGCTCTTTAGAGCCTTGGTACTAACTGTTCCCTCAGCCCAGAATGTTCATCATCCAGACCTTTGCATTGCCTCCTATTTGTTAACCAGGTTTCAGCCTAAACTCATCCTCAGGAAGACTTTCCCATCTAAATTAGTCACCCTCCGTCACATTATCCTTATACCTCCATCAGAGTCCTTACACCTGTCTGATCATTTATTAATTGATTTGTTTTTGGTAAACCCCATAAAAGGTGAGAGTCATTTCTCTTGTTTCCATTCTTTCCATGGCACTTAAAACAGTGCCTGGCACATGGTGGGTGCTCAAGAAATGCTTACTGGATGGATTAATGAGTGCATGCCCACAGGCAAGGATCTCGTTGCACTGGAAAAGTAGCAGAGTGAGACAAAACTGAACAAGGGAGCAAAGGTCACACCAAGGAGTTTCTTAGCTGCCAAACTGGGGAGTTTGGATCTTACTCCCTGGGGGAAAAGGGATGCAGCTGGTGGTTTTATAGGAGAGGAGAGGCATGATCAGCACTTGAGAAGGTCAATTTGGCCGCTGGGTGTAGGTCATATTACAGAGAAAAAAACTGAAGGCTTTGAGACAATCCATGATATAAAGGGCTTAGCACAGTGCCTGGCATGTAGTGAGTCTCCAGTGAGTCACTGTTATCAACAAGCACCTTGGAAGGCACCACAACAAAAAAATCTCCTTACTGGTTGCAGAATCTTTTTTTTTTTTTTCTGAGATGGAGTCTCACTCTGTCCCCAGGCTGGAGCGCAGTGGCATGCTCTTGGTTCACTGCAACCTCCTCCTCCAGGTTCAAGCGATTCTCCTACCTTAGACTCTCAAGTGGCTGGGATCAGGCATGCACCACCATACCCAGCTAACTTTTTGTACTTTTAGTAGAGATGGGGTTTCACCATGATGGCCAAGCTGGTTTCAAACTCCTGACCTCAAGGTCAGTTCTTGGCCTCCCAAAGTGCTAGGATTACAGGCGTAAGCCACTGTGCCAGTCTGCTGCGGAATTACTTTTAAAGCAATTGTACCAATTTACAATGTTCCCAACAGTAAATGGCTACTAGTCTCATCACACCGTCATCTGTAAAAAAGTTTTGCTAATTTAATATATGTGATCCTTACATATTATTTTAATTTGCATTTCTTTGATTACTCATGAAGTTGAACATTTTTTTCTGTTAGAATCTTTCCTATATTTCTTCTGTTGTTGTCATTAGTGTAACTCAGAGCAGAATTGAGAATACAAAATGTGAACATTTGATTTTGAGGAAGTCATCTGATTTTGAGGAAGTCATTTTTTTCCTGTTGTCTTCCTTCCCTCTCTCTGCTTTATTATTTTTTACTTCATGTTCATTTATGGAAATATCAGAAAATTCAATTAAGAGAGTAAATTCCACCTCCCAGAGATCACCACTACTGTTTGTTGTATATCCTTTTAAGGTTTTTCTCTGCCAAAAATACTCAAAAATATATTGCCTATTCTTTCTGAACCTGTTTTCTCATCTATCAAATGGAATACTTGTCCTTCAAGTTGATAATTAACTGGTGGGAGCACGTGAAAGTATTTTATAAAATGCACGATGTTATACAAATGCAAGTTGCTGCTCTTATGACAAAGAAAAAACTGCTTTTATTCTGCCAAGCAGAATGATGACTTTGTTTCCTGACCATAGCCTGCCCTCTCCAGTACAATTTCTTCTCCCTAGAATAGCTTCTTGCTTCAATTCCTCCTGCTGAACTACTATCTACTCTCCAAAAAAACCTAATATTAAAATATACAAAAATTAGTGTAAAGAAAAACCATGGGCTGGGCGTGGTGGCTCACGCCTATAATCCCAGCACTTTGGGAGGCCGAGGCAGGTGGATCACGAGATCAAGAGACCAAGACAATCCCGGTCAACAGGGTGAAACCCCCTCTCTACTAAAAATACAAAAATTAGCTGGCATGGTGGTGTGCGCCTGTAGTCCCAGCTACTCGGGAGACTGAGGCAGGAGTCTCCTTGCTTGAACCCAGGAGGCGGAGGTTGCAGTGAGCCGAGATCGCGCCATTGCACTTCAGCCTGGGTAACAAAAACGAAACTACGTGTCAAAAAAAAAAAAAAAAAAAGAGCAACCATGTACCCACTTAGGAAAAGAGTTGGCGTTTCTTACTCCTAGGCCTTTATATGTATTTGCTGTTTTCTCTGTCTCTCTATATACATGCATATATATTTAGTAAGAGTAAAAATACAGTAAAGGTCAGCCCAGGCACAGTGGCTCATGCCCGTAATCCCAACACTTTGGGAGCTGAGGTGGGGCGGATCACAAAGTCAGGAGTTTGAGATGAGCCTGGCCAATATGGTGAAACCCCGTGTCAACTAAAACCACAAAAATTAGCCGGGCATGGTGACACGCCCCTGTAGTCCTGGCTGCTTGGGAGGCTGAAGCAGAAGAATCTCTTGAACCTTGGAGGTGGAGGTTGCAGTGAGCCAAGATTGTGCCACTGCGCTCCAGCCTGGGTGACAGAGCAAGACTGCATCTTAAAACAACAACAACAACAGTAAAGGTAAAAGACAGGCAAAATGAAACATATTGTTTAAGCAAGAAGGATACTCATACAAAATTAACTGTAGCCTTGACCTCCAGTGCACAAATGATCCTCCTATCTCAGCCTCCCAAGTAGCTAGAACTACAGACACCAGCCACCGTGACCAGCTAATTTTTAATTTTTATAGAGATGGGGTTTCACTATGCTGCCCAGGCTGGTCTTGAACTCCTGGGCTCAAGAAATACTCCAGCCTCAGCCTCTGAAAATGCTGGGATTATAGGTGTGACCTACTATGCCCAGCTGAGATGCATATTAAAACCACAACGAGATATCATTTCACACCTAAAAACATTTTGTAAATAAAAATGTTATACATATATAGATATATATGTATATATACACATATGTATGCTTTTTTATATATACACACATATATACATACATGTATATTATATATATAAAATACATATATGTATCCAATTAACTACTACTCATACAAACTAATGAAAATGAAAGGGTTTACTAATATAAACTTCAGTATAGAAGTTAATTACATCCCAGTGTCCACCCATTCCCTATGTAGCAACCCATGGTACCTGAAGAAAAAGGTCACAGCCTCTGCCAATTGGGGGGCATATTTCCAAAGAGGCTCTACTTGGGCTCTTTGAAACATCATGTGGTTATGTTGTTTGAGAAGCCTGGGGTGAAGTTAACTAGACAGGAATCAGGGCCTGATCACACGCACACACACCTTCATGATTTTTCTAGCTTGGTTTCACTGTTTCCACAACTTGTACCCTTTCTCACCCTTTCCATGGGTCTTTTCTGGAAAGTCTTTTTTTCTCTCTCTCTTTTTTTTAATTGTGTGTGTGTTTTTGAGATAGAGTCTTGCTCTGTCACCCAGGCTGGAGTGCAATGAAGTGATCTTGGCTCGCTGCAACCTCCGCCTTGCAGGTTCAAGCAATTCTCCTGCCTTAGCCTCCCTAGTATCTGCGATTACAGGCACCCACCACCATGCCTAGCTAATTTTTGTATTTTTAGTAGAGACAGGGTTTCACCATGTTGGCCTGGCTGGTCTCGAACTCCTGACCTCATGATCCCTTCGCCTCTGCCTCCCAAAATGCTGAGATTACAAGTGTGAGCCACCATGCCCGACCTGGAAAGTCTTTTTTTTTTTTTTTTTTTTAGAAAAGATAGAAGTTTGTTTTTATTGTTGTATACTGACATTCAGTAAAAATTTTACTTACATTGAAGGTTTTCCCACAACTAACAGGACTCTGAATAGTTTTTCTTTTTTTTTTTTTTTTTGAGATGGAGTCACACTCTGTCACCTAGGCTGGAGTACAGTGGTGTATCTTGGCTCATTGCAACCTCCACCACCCAGGTTCAAGTGATTCTTATGCCTCAGCCTCTGGAATAGCTGGTACTACAGGCACATGCCCAGCTAATTTTTGTATTTTTTGGTAGAGACAGGGTTTCAACATATTGGCCAAGTTGGAGAATTTTTAATTTTAATAATGTCTGAGCTCTGAGTTAAACTTTCTTTATAAAAACTGAATTAAAGTTTTCTCCCCAGTGTGGTATTAGTTCTTTTAAAAAATAAAGTCTTTCTCTGTTGCTCAGGCTGGAGTGCAATGGTGTGATCATAGCTCACTGCAGCCTCAAACTCCTGAGCTCAAGTGATGCTTCCACCTCTTCCTCCCAAAGTGTTGGGATTACAGGTGTGAGCCACCATGTCTGGCTCCAGTATGGTTTTAATGTTGTATAAGGGTTCAACACTAATTAAAACCTTTTTCATACTCATCAATAATCAACAACATTCATTAGATTTTTTCCTGGTATGGTATCTCTGGTACTGAATAGAGGTGACGTATACACGAAAGGTTTTCTCACATTCATCACATTTTGACTGTATTCCCCACAATGGTCTTCCTCATGATTAGTAAGTTCAAAGAGTTGGCTAAAACTTGTGCTGTACTGAACATACTAGTGTTTCTCCCCACCATGGATTTTCTGGTGTTCAATTAGATCTGTGCATGTGCTAAAGGCTTTCCCACATGCATCACACTTACACAGCTTTTCACCTCATCAGTGTGTATTTTTCAATGATTAATGAGATCAGAGTGCCGACTAAAGCATTTGCCACATTCATCACATGGATTTGGTTTCTCACCAGTGTGGATTCTCTGGTGTAGGGCTGAACACTGACTGAAAGCCTTCCTGTACTCATTGTATTTATATGGTTTTTCCCTAGTGTGTATTCTCTGATGTTTAATGAGGTATGAGTTGTGACTGAACCTTTTGATGCACTGTGCGCGTGGATATGGTTTTTCTCCAGTGTGGAGTCTCTGATGAAGAATAAGGTCAAAACTCTTACTGAAGGCTTTCTCACAACTATTACAATGATAAGGCTTTTCACCAGAGTGTACTCTCTGATGTTTAGTGAGGTCTGAGCTTTGACTGTATCTTTTATCACACTGATTACATCCATATGGTTTCTCTCCAGTGTGTATTCTTTGATGCTTAACAAGATCTTGACCGCGACTAAAGCTTTTAGTACAATCCCTACAGGGATAAGGTTTCTCTCCAGTGTGGATTCTCTGATGAAGAATGAGGTTGGAGCTCTGACTAAAGACTTTCCCACATTGATCACATTCATAGGGTTTCTCACCTGTATGAATTCTGTGATGTTTAACAAGATCTGATCTTCAAGAAAACATTTTATTGCACTGATTACATGGATAAGGCCTCTCTCCAGTGTGAATTCGTTGATGATTAATAAGATCTGAAAGTCTTCTGAAGGTTTTGCTACATTGATCACAGGGATAGGGTTTCTCTCCAATATGAATTCTCTGATGTAAAATAAGGACTGAGCTCTGATTAAAAGCTTTCCCATATTCATGACATTTATAGGATTTCTCTCCAGTGTGGACCCTTCGATGTTTAATAAAGTCTGAATTCTGACTGAAAATTTTTGCCACACTGATTACATGGATATGGTTTCTCCCCATTGTGGATTCTCTGATGCAGAATAAGATCTGAGCTCTGACTGAAGGCTTTCCCCCACACATCACATTTATATGGTTTCTCCCGAGTGTGGATTCTTTGATGTTTTATCATATCAGAACTCGGACTGAAATATTTGTTACACGGTTACAAGCATAAGGTGTCTCTCCAGTATGGATTCTCTGATGTTTCACCAGATCTGAGCACTGGCTAAAACTTTTACTACAATGACTGCATTGATAGGGTTTTTCTCCTATGTGGATTCCCTGATGTATAATGAGATCTGAATTCTGACTGAAGGCTTTCCCATACTCATCACATTTATAAGGTCTCTCACTGGTGTGGACTCTTCGGTGTTTCATGAGATCTGAGCTCCAATGGAAACTTTTAATACACAAATTACAAGGATGGGTTTCTCCCCAGTATGACTTCTCTGATGCAGAACCAGGGCTGAGCTCACACTAAAGGCTTTTCCACACTTATCACATTCATAAGGTTTCTCAGAATGGGTTCTCTGATGCCTAAAAAGGCTTTTATTAAAAACAAAGCTTTGCCCACATTTGTCACAGTTTTGTGGTCTTTCTTTAAAGATGTTCTGATATTTTTCATTTAATTTATCCCCAAATTCACAGAATTCTCTGCCTTCCCTGTTTCAGGGGTTTGCCATGGGGAACCCTGCTATGCAGGCTTGTCTCAGGTTCTAACCCTGTGATGGGGTCTGGTGTTCCATGCCTCATTTACCGCTCTTTCCCCATACTTTGGTCTGACTCTCCAGTGAGCACATGATTCCCATGAGCTATTTCTGTCTTTTTATGAGTCCTTAGATTGGTCCTTTGTCTTAGGCCTTGAGACTGCAGTAGAACCCTGTGGCCTATTCTAACCCCTGCCTGGAAACCAATGCCCCAACTCCATTCTGGGCTGACTTCCTCCCACAACTTCTGGGTCTCTGCTGTTGTATATTGTCTCGAGATCAGGACATGGGTGTTCACAAATGTTCGTTGTAAGGTTTTCAGAGGCAATTAGGCATATTTAGGAAGTAAATGAACACCTTCTCATTGATATGGTGTCTATAAACTAGGAGGTGGTGTTGAATGGAGATTTGACAGAGATTTTAGAATCAGAGAAGGAGGCTTGATCCTAACTTGATCCTGAACCTTATGACCTTAAGCAAAATACATAATCTCTTTGTGCCTGTTTTCTCATTTGTGAATGAGGATAATTATACTTCCTCATAGTGTTATTGTGAAGATTAAATTAGACAATATAAATAAAACACCTAGCATTTTCTGGAACATGGTAAGCAGTTGGTAAATAGCTGCAATTACCAATGGATAGTTTAAAACTTTTCCTCCATCTGAAAAACCAAGAGTTGAAGAAGTGGCTAAAGTCAGAATGCCTGGCAGAGCTATGCTTAACCACAAGGCCTGGAATATCTGAATACCTTTAGGATAAGATGAAATAGGTTTCTCTCAAATGAGTTGGTTAAGGAGTTAAGCAGTGATAGGTAACACTTGAAGTTTCACAAAGATAAAAACTAGTACTTGACAGTCAGTCACTTGATGGAATTCTAAAGTTTATTGTCTCCTTTGTTCTATCTCTAGCCTTAGTTTCCCCAAGGCATTCACTGTATAGAGAGACAAAGAAAGAAGATCAGCAATTGCATAGACCAAGTGGAGTATCCAGTTTATTATGGGCTACGTCTGTTCAAAAGACTCATGAACTATATGAAGTTCGTCCTAACAGAGAGGAGCAAGGGCCTGGCTAGCTCATAGTCCTTTTTATGTAAAATTTTACCATTAGCATATTTGGCAACATTACTTATAATCTACCCCAACCCCTCCCCATACACTCAAGTTTCCTTAGGTGTATATATTAGTTTTCTGTTGAAGTGCAGGCAAGCTTGACCAGGTTCTTTGCTCGGAGTCTTACAAGATCAAGATTAAAATAACCACTAGATTAAGGACTCAACTTGAGGCTGTGGGGAGAATCTGCTTCCAAGCTCTTTTAGGCTACTGGCAGAATCAAGTTCTTTGCAGTTGTAGGTCTGAGGTCCCTGTTTCCTTGCTGGCTATCAGTCAAGGGCCACTCTTATCTTCTCAAGGCTTCTCTCAAGTCCTTTCCATATGGACCCCTCTACATTCAATACCAGGAATGGCCCATTGAATCATTCCATGCTTTGAGTCTCTGACTTCTTTTACCAGCAAAGGAATCTCTCTCATTATAAATGGCTCATGTGATGACCAGGATAATCTCCCCATCTTAAGATCAACTGTTTAGTAGCCTTATTTGCATGGGCAAAATCTCTTCAAAATAGCGCCTAGATTAGTGTTTGATTAAATAACCAAGAATTGAGAATCCTGGGAAGTCATCTCAGAATTCTGCCTACACAGCATAGTTATAATCTCCTGAAGAGCTATCCTGTGAGGCCTGACAGTTACAGTACAAGCATTGGGTAAATATTCCCATTTCAAAATGGAGAAATCAGCTAACAAGAAAGGAGCTACAGCCCCCATGCAAGTTTGAAAGCTAGAAGGGTGGTCATTAAATCTTAAAGCTCTAAAATAATATTTGACTTTATGTCCTACATGCTGGGAACACTGGTAATGGGTGGGTTCCCAAGGCATTGGGCAGCTCTGCCCCTGTGGCTTTGCAGAACTCACCCCCCATGACTGCTCTCATGGGCTAGAGTTGAGCGCCTATGGCTTTGCCAGGCACAGGGTGCAAGCTGCTGTTAGATCTACCATTCTTGGATCTGGCCTTCTCACAGCTCCACTAGGCAGTGCCCCATTGGAGAATGTGTGTTAGTCTGTTGTCATGCTGCTAATAAAGATATATCCAAGACTGGGTAATTTATAAAGGAAACAGGTTTAATTGATTCACAGTTCCACATTGTGGGGGATGGGGGGCTTACAATCATGGCATAAGGCAAATGAGGAGCAAAGTCACATCTTACATGACAGCAGACAAGAGAGCTTGTGCAAGGTAACTCCCATTTATAAAACCATCAGATCTCCTGAGATTCATTCACTACCACTAGAACAGTATGAGGGAAACCACCCCCATGATTTAATTATCTCCACCCGGCCCCACCCTTGACACATGGAGATTAAGTCAAGATGAGGTTTGTGGGGACACAGCCAAACCATATGAGGGTGCCAACCCCACAATTACCCTTGGGACTGCCCTAGTAGAGTTTCTCTGTGAGGGCTCCACTCCTGCAGCAGTCTTCTGCTCACAGGCTTAACACCACATGGAAGCCACCAAGGTTTTCAGCTTGCACCCTCTGGAACTGCAGCCCAAGCTGTACCTGGGCCCCTTTGAACTGTGGCTACAGGTAGAACAGCCTGGATGTGAGAAGCAGTGTCCTAAGGCTGTGCAGGGCAGCAGGGCTCTGGGCCTGGCCCAGGAAACCATTCTTCACTCCTAGGCCTCTGGGCCTATGATGGGAGGGGCTGCCATGAAGGTCTCTAAAATGCCTTTGAGGTCTTTTTCTCATTGTCTTGGCTATTAGTTCTTGGCTTCTCTTTTAGTTATTCAAATTTCTCTAGCAAGCGGTAGCTCCACAGCCTGCTCGAATTCCTCTCCTGAAAAGGCTTTTTCTTTCTTTGCCACGTAGCCAGGCTGCAAATTTTCCAAACTTTTATGCTGTGCTTCCTGTTTAAATATCAATTCCAGGTTTAAGCCATTTCTTTGCTCCCACGTTTAAGTTAGGCTGTCAGAAGCAGCCATGCCACCTCTTGAATGCAGTGCTGCTTAGAAATTTCTTCTGCCAGCTAGGTGTGGTGGCTCACACCTGTAATCCCAGCACTTTGGGAAGGCAAGGTGGGCAGATCATCTGAGGTCAGGAGTTTGAGACCAGCCTGGCCAACATCGTGAAACCACATCTCCGTAAAAATACAAAATTAGCTGGGCATGGTGGTGGGTGCCTGTAATTCCAGCTACTCAAGAGGCTAAGGCATGAGAATCACTTTAACCCAGGAGGCGGAGGTTGCAGTGAGCCAAGATCATGCCACTGCACTGCAGCATGGGTGATAGAGCAAGACTCCATCTGAAAAAAAAAAAAAAGAAAGAAATTTCTTCTGTCAGATACCCTAGATCATCACTTTTTAATTAAAAGTTCCACATATTCCTAGGGCATGGACAGAACAGCAGCCAAGCTCTTTGCTAAGACATAACAAACATGACCTTTGTTTAAGTTCTAAATAAGTTTCTCACTTTCATCTGAGACCTTGTCAGCCTGTGCTTCATTGTCCATATCTCTATCAGTGTTTTGGTCAAAACCACTTAACCAGTCTCTAAGAAGTTCCAAACTTTCCTTCATCTTCCTGTCTTCTTCTGAGCCCTCCAAACTCTTCCAACCTCCAAACTCTTCCAACCTATATTGTTACCCAGTTCCAAAGTTGCTTCCACATTTTCATTTATCTTAATAGCAGTGCCCTACTGCTTGGTTCCAATTTTCTGTGTTAGTCCATTTTTGCATTGCTAGAAAGAAATATCTAAGACTGGGTAATTTATTTTATTTTATTTTTTCTGAGTCAGAGCCTTGCTCTGCCACCCAGGCTGGAGAGCAGTGGTGTAATCTTGGCTCACTGCAACCTCCAGGGTTCAAGCAATTCTCCTGCCTCAGCCTCTGGAGTAGCTGGGATTACAAGCATGCACCATCACACCTCACTAATTTTTGTTTTGTGTTTTCAGTTCAGAAGGGATTTCACTGTGTTGGTCAGGCTGGTCTTGAACTCCTGACCTCAAGTGATCCACCCACCTTTGCCTCCCAAAGTGCTAGGATTATAGGTGTGAGCCCCTGCACCTGGCTGAGAGTGGGTAATTTATAAGAAAAGAGATTTAGGCCGGGCACGGTGGCTCAAGCCTGTAATCCCAGCACTTTGGGAGGCCGAGTCAGGTGGATCACGAGGTCGAGAGATCGAGACCATCCTGGTTAACGTGGTGAAACCCCGTCTGTACTAAAGATACAAAAAATTAGCTGGTCATGGTGGCGCGTGCCTGTAATCCCAGCTACTCAGGAGGCTGAGGCAGGAGAATTGCCTGAACCCAGGAGGCAGAGGTTGCGGTGAGCCGAGATTGTGCCATTGCACTCCAGCCTGGGTAACAAGCGAAACTCCGTCTCAAAAAAAAAAAAAGTAAAGAGATTTAATTGGCTCACAGTTCTGGAGACTATATACAGGAAGCATAGTGGCATCTGCTTCTGGGGAGGCCTCCGGAAGTTTCCAATCATGGTAAAAGGTGAACAGGGAGGTGACACATCACATGGTGAAATCAAGAGCGAGAGAAAGAGAGTGCCACACACTTTTAAATGACCAGATCTCATGAGAACTCACTATCACAAGAAAAGCACAAAGGGGATGGTGCTATATTATTCAAGAGAAAACCACCCCCATTATCAAATCACCTCCCACTTTTCCAATACTGGGGATCATAATTTAACATGAGATTTGGATGGGGACAAATATCCAACAATTATGTTACTTCTCCATCTACTTTTCTCCTGGTAGCTGGCTAGTTTCTTTTAATACTGATTGTAAGACTTATCCTGATTTCAGAAGCATTTAAATGTAAAAAACTTGGGACTTATTTCTTAAGAATATTGTACTTACTAGACAGTAAGATTTATTTCTGAAGATACCTGGTTACTAAAGTCCTGGGAAATATAATAAATGAGGAAGTGATTAATTTTGCCTGGGGAGGAGGTGACATTTGCGTTGGGTCTGGGAAGTTCAGTAGGAATTTCCCAGGCAGTTAATAGGCTAAAAGGTATTCGAAGCAGGGAAACCTCTATTATGATGCTTATCTCAAGTTAGCCTGTTAATATTGCTCCACTCCAGCTGGCTTGTAAGTTCTTTGTGGTCATGAACCAATTTTGTCTCCCAAAATGACCATTTAGCTCACTATTTTTGTCATTTATTCATTTTAAATTTACTAATTTTATTAACATTTATATTTGCTGACAAAACAGTATTTCCAGCAGCTCATTTTAAATCCAGACAAGCAAACAAACCACAATGTAATAGCACTACCTGGGGAAGCCACTGTTAATATATTGGTGAATATACTTCAGGATTTTATCTATACATATGCACATATCCATCTATGTACCTATCTATCTACATTTAAAACAGAATGGTATCATATTTATTAGTCATAATTTGATATTTTCACTTAACCACAATATTAAAATATTGTACTGCCAGCTTGGACATTCCTTGTCTGCCCACCCTCCCACTGAAGGAAATAACTCCCAGCTCATACTTCTCTATGCTTAATTGTCTGGATCTCCTGATCATAGCTGATTGAAGTAAAGACCAGCATCTAATCTAAGGGCAGCCTGTCTGTGGGTGATCAGAGATGTACCCACAGGGTGGAAAGCTGAGCTTTGTTAATCACACGTGCTCTATGGGTTATGGAGTTGGATGGTTGAGATGATCCTCAATGGAGCTGATGATGTGAGGACACCATGACCTTCAATCAAAGCCACAGCAAGGCAAGTTGAAACAAGAGTTGTGAGGGAACAGAAAAAAATAAATGGAGGAAGCTGCTTATCAAATAGTGGAGAGTAGAGCCATTCTGTGGAAAAGCAGAGATGCCCAGAGGAATGCAACCATACCTTCAAGCTTTCATTAGTCCTGGTTGGTTTTTGCCACAGTTTCAGTCCATATAGCTCTTTATAATAAAGGCCTCTCTTCCAGCTTTTTGTCCTTTAGAAGTAAAACTGTGGATGTTTGTTTCCTGTAGCCATTCAAGCCTGAGCAGACCAAAGATCATCACTGGTCATGGCTATATGGCATTCTATTGCGTATAGCTGCCATCACTGATGTAAACACTTACTGATGCATATTTGAGTAGTTTCCAAGGAGTATCTTCACGGAAAATTTTTGCACATTTAATAAAACCACAATATCCTTATGATACATTCCAAGATATGCATTTTTTTTGGTTGAAGGATAAATGGATAATGTCAAACTGGTCTTTAGAAAGACTACATGAATTTATTCCCTATTAACAGTGCATGAGTGGTTGCTTTTTTACCCTTTGCTAATAATGTTAATTAAAAAGATAAAATGTTACCTATTTTTTTGGTCATGGGGTCTCACTCTGTCTTCTTGGGCTAGACCTGAGTGGCAAGGATCATGTTCACTGCAGCCCCAACTCTCAGGCTTAAGCAGTCCTCCCACCTCAGCCTTTCGGGTAGCATGCCACCATGCCTGGCTAGCATTTTGTATTTCCGTAAAGCTGGGGTTTTGCCATGTTGCCCAGGCTTGTCTTGAACTCCCAGCCTCAAGCAATCCTCTTGCCTCTGCCTCCCAAGTGCTAGGGGATTACAGGCATGAGCCATCATGCCTGGCCAGCATGTTATTATCTTAATGTCTATTTCTCTGAATCTTGAGTTTATTGACCAGGAATGTGGGCTTTGTCATTAGACAGACCTGGGTTTGAATTCCAGCTCTGCCTCTTGCTATATTGGCTTCAGGTAAGTAACCCTGTTTTCCATTTTCCCAAGTGTAAAATAGACATAACAGTAGTTCCATGCAGGGTTATTACAAGGATCAGCTGAGAAAATAATATGAAGCACTTAGTGTAGTAAGGTCTCAGTGCATTTGGTAACTGTCTTAACATCTCTGTGGCTTTCACCTCAGACCAACTTTATAATTAAATACAGAAAGGCTTAATGGAATAAACAATCAGATTAATATGTTAGAGTTAAGAAGAAATGTTTCAGTGAGGCATGGTGGCTCATGACTATAATCCTAGCACTTTGGGAGGCCGAGGTGGGTGGATCACCTCAAACTGGTTTGAGACCAGTTTGGCCAACATGGCGAAAACTCATCTCTACTAAAAATACAAAAATTAGCTAAGTGTGGTGGTGTGCGCCTGTAATCCTAGCTACTCAGGAGGCTGAGGCAGGAGAATCTCTTGAATGTGAGAGGTGGAGGTTGCAGTGAGCTGAGATCACACCACTGTACTCCAGCCTGGGCAACAGAGTAAGACTCTGTCTCAATTAAAAAAAAAATAAGGAGAAATATTTCACATTCTATGTACTTGCCATGTTTAAGACAATTTGGCCTATTTGAGTGACAGCTTTTTTGTAACTCATTTTAAAGTATAATTGAGTTAGTTTTAGACTTTGGTTTTTTAGTTGAAAGCTTACTAAGTTTACACATGGAATCAGGCCATCTAAGAGAATGTTAGCTTCTTTATGCTTGTATGTTTATAAGAATTGCTAAATTTTGAAAAAGACTTAAACAATTGAATGAATGAAAAAGAAAATCTAATATAGACATAGTATTATAGGCACAATTTATTCTTTATTTTTAAATTTAATTCATTTTTCTGTTTTTTAAAAAAAGTCTTGCTCTGTTGTTGCCAGGCTGGAGTGTAAGGGCACAATTTCGGCTCACTGCAACCTCCATCACCTGGGTTCATGCGGTTCTCCTGCCTCAGCCTCCCCAGCAGCTGGGACTACAAGTATGCATCACCATGCTCAGCTAATTTTTTTTGTATTTTTTGTAGAAACAGGGTTTTACCACGTTGACCAGGCTGGTCTTGAACTTCTAACTTCAAGTCTCTGCCTCCCAAAGTGCTGGGATTACAGGTGTGAGCCACTGTGCCTGGCCTAGTAGGCATAATTTAAAATATTTGAAGATGTTGAATTAACTGAGTGAGACTTAAAAAAAAATTGGGAAACTTCAGAGTGCTCAATGTCCTCGCTGCCATTGCGGTTGCCTTTCTCAAGAATGTTTGGGCCAAGGAGCAGGTGCTGGTCCTGTCCCTCACCTCTGGGGGCTTAGCTATAATTCTGACCCCAGTCAGCCCCTACACCAAATACTCCACCAGGATCAAACAAGCCACGCCCTACAGCAACCCAGTGCCCCTCTGAGATGATGGGAACATACTGGATGTGCTCAGCCGTCCGCAAGGCTCAAGCTCAGAGTGGCTGAAGAAACTGCAAGCACTTCCATTGACACAGAGGAGACCACGGCCCCTCTGGGCCCCAATAAAAATATGACCTCCCCCAAATAATTAATTTGGTTTCTAAGAAGTGTTTGGGGAAATGTGCTAGACTTATAAATAGAATAATGCAATTTGTTTCTTTTTCTTTTTCTTTTTTTTAAAAAGACGGGGTTTCACCATGTTGGTCAGGCTGGTCTTGAACTCCCAACCTCAGGTGATCCGCCTGCCTTGGCCTCCAAAGTGCTTGGATTACAGGCGTGAGCCACCACACTCGGTCAGAATAATGCAATTTGTAAAGTGAATTTAAAAGCTTAAGAATGAAATAATTTTTTACTTTATAAGTTTAATACAAAGGGTGGATAATTCGAGACCAGCCTGGCCAACATCGTGAAGCTGAGGCAGGAGAATCGCTTGAACCGAGGAGGCAGAGGTTGCAGTGAGCCGAGCTTGTGCCATTGTACTCCAGCCTGGGCAACAGGTCAAGATGCGGTTTCAAAGAATAAGAAGAAGGGGAGGTGGGGGGGGGGGGGGAGAGAGAGAGAGAGAGAGAAAATAGCTGAAGCAAAACGTCTGGATTCAGGCTATGGTTTTTGGCATGCTAAATCATGCTGAACTTGGCCCATTATCTTGAAGGGAGTAATAGGAAAAAAATAATTAAAAAAGAGGGAGACAATTGCATTTGCACTTTAGAGAGAACACTTTGGTAAATGTGAAGATCTGGTTGGCAGAAGGGAGACTGAATATGATGACAATCTAAGCAGTGTAATCACAACAGGGATGGAGACAAAAGCAGACACTTCAGAAATAGACACAGATTGAATGTAGGGCGTGAGGCAAGGAGCCTGGGGTGTTCCCATTGGGAACTGAGTACTTCTATGAATAAAGAATATAACAGGAGCAGGGTGAATGTTTGACGTGTGGGATTTGAGGTGTCTGCCCTATACACAGGCGAAAGTGTTCATTAGCTGAAAATACTGAGGGGCTTCCAGACGATCTGGCCTGGATATACATATTGAAGGGTCCTCAGCAGTTAGAGACAAGTGTAGAAAAAGTTACTGAGTGGGCAAAGAATAAAAAAGGAAGCGGGCCGGGCACCGTGGTTCACGCCTGTAATCCCAGCACTTTGGGTGGCCAAGGCGGGTGGATTACCTGACGTCAGGAGTTCAAGACCAGTTTGACCAGCATGGTGAAACCTCGTGTCTATGAAAAATACAAAAAAAAAAAAAAAAAAAAATTAGCTGGGCGTGGTGGCGGACGCCTGTAATCCCAGCTACTTGGGAGGCTGAGGCAGGAGAATCGCTTGAACCCAGGAGGAAGAGGTTGCGGTGAGCCGAGATCGCTCCATTGCTCTCCAGCCTGGGCGACAAGAGCGAGACTGCGTCTCAAAAAAAAAAAAAAAAAAAAAAGAAAGAAAACGAAAAAGAAAAAAAGGAAAAGGGCTGCGGACAGAATACAGTTGAATACTAATATTTAAAGGGCAAGCCACAAGGTGCAGGGGGAAGGGACTTCCCTGATATGGTAAGAAAATTATCTAAAAAAGAACTTGCAAAGAACAATGTCAAGGGCTCTAAAGGTCGGAGGTTTAGACAGAGCTCGGCTTCAGTATCCACATCTCAAACACCTGGGTAATCTGGTGACTGCTGCTGAATCTGAGAGGACTGAGGCCATGCTGCCGAACTGCGGAGTGTGGGGCTGGAGGACCTTTACGGCAGTCTGGGGACTGCCTGGTTCCAACAAGGTCCCCTGGACCACCTCAAAGGGCGCCTTCTCTGAGTTTGGTGCCGAGGTTAGCTTGGGGGCCAGCGAGAGAAGACAGACGACCCATTTTTGGTTTCAGGAAGCAGACACCGGCTGCCTTTCGGTTAGAGCTGCGGGTAGGGCGGTGGCCCTGGGGCGGGGCTGTAAAACTGGGCCGACATTGCAGGCAGGGCAAGCTCAGCGCGAGCGGGTTTGAAGGACCGGCTCTACCTTCTTCCGCCAACCGAGACCGTAGCGGGATGCAGAGCGGGGCCGGGCTGAGGGGGCGGGGGTTAGGGCGGGGCTGGACTACTCTGGCCCCGCCCATTTCCGGCCGCTCAGGCCGGTGCGGCCGGGAGGGG